>CM027846.1:8070373-9286915 GCA_016097595.1 Eucalyptus pumila | reverse complement strand
ATAAACTCACCCAAGCGAAATGGCGTCCTGAGTAATCACTAAAGCAAATGACATAAACCTTATAGGTCTCAAATGACGTGCAATTTTGGCTCTACTGATTGATTTATTTCCACATCTTCTCTTCTGCAGGGGAAAAGTGTAAAAGACCATCGACATTGGTTGATCATTCGTGTGTCATATCCATAATCAATAGGGAATGACCATCAACACCCATTTGTGAATAATCTTTTGATATTCAAGATTTAACACATTTGGAAACATTTGTTTTATTAACCCCTAAAGCTATCAATAGGGCCTTTTTGTTTGAACCATTCATTTGTTTTGAAAGTACAAACTCTCTCATGTTTAAAATACTACATGCCTTTTCCAAATGGATTTTTGCATGATGATGATTTTGTCTAGCTAGATCACTAATTCCCATCAAGGATTATTAGAATAGACAGCTAAGTGAAAAATACAAGATTAATTGACATGTTGATGAGGCGTGCTAGGGAAATGATGAAAGGCAAGCCATATCCTACACACAGTCCCCCATCTATACACTTGTGAGATGAGTGCAAAAGATTCCATGACTGCGGGGTAAAGAGTTCTCTCGCGAATGGTACGATAACCAAAACAGTGAGACATTTCATTGCTCACCCCATTGAGCCCATACACTGATGAAATTTCTGTCCTATCCCCGTCAGAACCACCCCCACACTAGGGCAGATTGGAGGCAAAGCAGCATCACAAGGTGAGGAGAGATAGAAATTTTCTTGCTTACACTTGCATCAATCTTTGGATGTCTTTATTGCATATGAACACTGCGTTAATTTAAGTGCCCTAGAGTCATGAAGAGCAAATCTTTCTTTAGCACTTGTATCCATTGTACAACTCAATTGAGTATGTAAATTCACCCTCACATGGAGGCAAAGCGAAGCTCTTTTGTTTGAGCAAAGATAATCAAAAAAGCGCCAGCAAAAGATGAAGACTCAATAATCTAACAAAGGCGTTTGCTTGAACTTGTCAATAACAGCTCTCAAGCAACAAGAACAAAATAGGGGCATAAAAAACAAAGGTACCTGGTAAAAGCAAGGTCAATGCCCTTGGATGAAAAACAAAAGCAAAGACTATGGACATAAAAAAAAAAAAAAAACAGTGTGCCTAGTAAAAGCAAGGCCAACGTCTTCAAAAAAAAAAAACAACTGTTTGTATTCCCGAGAGAAGTTGCTATTGTGGTTCGATTAATGGAACCTTCATCTCGATCGTGAGAAGAAAGACCGTGACAAATGCCAACACAATCGCCCATTCTTACCTTTTTACACATGAGTCAAGCCTACATTTCATCCCACCGTAAAAAGTCTCTTCGACTAGGACACTTCAATTAACGAGATTTCATATGTCTATAAGCATCGCTTGAAGAAGTACGAAAGCAAGATTATTCTATCTCTTTCGCGGGATTTTTGACTTGCAAAACCTAGAGATGAGCATGCGGCATCTTTTCATATAGAGCCATGACCTTGTTGGTCCCCTTTGATAAGCCATTGACCAAGCCTTCATCACAATTTCAACAAAGACCTCTCACATTAGTAAAGTCGACCACTCACAATAATACTTAGACCCCGCCGACATGATGACAAAGTGAGATAGTGTGATCCTTATAAATCTGCATCAATGGTCGGGATAGCCCTTTCCATGAGAGTGAGCTAAAAGTCCTTTCAGGACCGAAACCCTCACACAGGCATGCTCAAGATATCTACATTATGAATAAAGGTTGTCTTTCAAAATCTTCCTAGTGGAACTCAGATGATGCAAACCTTGACAAAATTGTCATGCATAAATCACATTTAAACTCATAAATTTACAGCATATACAATCACGTGTGCATATTGTGCAAATAATGAGCATACTCTCAGAAATTAGAGATATTGCCAAGTAAGCATATCCCTATCCCCATTGGTCTTAAAGTACCTACCACCGTCAGTACTCTCTTCTTGACACTTCGACCTATTCGAGTACGTCCCCTTGAGTTCGGGTGCTTGCAACTGTCTAAGTATCCCTTTGTCTTTGAGTACCACCACTTGTCGAATACTCCCCTTTTCCCGACACTCGACTTGTTCAAGTTGTCCCTAGAGTATTGATACTTGTGACTGACCAAGTATCCTTTGTCTTAAAGTACCTACCACTTTGTCCATACTCTCTCTTCTTGACACTCGACTTATTCCAGTCGTCCACGTGAGTTTGTATGCTTGTGACGGTCCAAGTATCATCTTGTCTTCGAGTACCGGCCATTGTTCGATACCCCCTTTTCATGACACTCAACCTGCCCAAGTTATCCCAAATAATATTAGTAGCTGTTCAAGCACTCAAATGCGTCGTGCACTGCGGTTACCTGGTATGTTCTCTTATCATCATGACACTTGGACTTGCTTGAGTGGTCCCGATCATATCATTAAATACTTGTGTTCATCCAAGTATTCCCGATTACTTTGTACACCCGCGGCTACCAGTGCTCTAGCCCTTTTGAGTGCTCGCGGCCATCCGGTAAGCCTCGTGCCATTCAAGTTTATAATACCGGGAGATGAGAGACCTTCACGAATATCTCGGTGCACGCCTCACGATATTCCCAATTACCGGGAGGTCGGGAGACCTTCATGAATATCCAAGGTATGTTCTCGATATTCCCATTACCGGAGGTGAACCTTCACGAATATTTCAAGTACACCCTCGATATTCCCAATTACCGGGAGGTGTGAGAGATCTTCATGAATATCCAAGGTACGTCCTCAATATTCCCATTACCGGGAGGTGAGAGACCTTCACGAATATCCCGGTATGTCCTCGATATTCCTCTTTACCGAAGTAAGAGACCTTCACGAATATCCAAGGCGTCCTCGATATTCCCATTACTAGGAGGTGAGAGACCTTCACGAATATCTCGGAGTGCGTCCGATATTCCCATTACCCGGGAGGTGAGAGACCTTCACGAATATCTCGGGTACGCCCTCGATATTCCCAATTACCGGGAGGTGAGAGACCTTCATGAATATCCAATATCGTCCTCAATATTCCCATTACCGGAGGTGAGAGACCTTCACGAATATCCAAGGTGACGTCCCGACATTCCCATTACTAGGAGGTGAGAGACCTTCACAAATATCTCAGGTACGTCCTCGATATTCCCATTATCAGGAGGTGAGAGACCTTCACGAATATCTCAGGTACACCCTCGATATTCCCAATTACCAGGAGATGAGAGACCTTCACGAATATCTCAAGTACGCCCTTGATATTCCCAATTACCAAAAGGTGAGAGAACTTCATGAATATCCAAGGTACGTCCTCGATATACCCATTACCGGGAGGTAAGAGATTCACGAATATCTCAGGTACACCCTCGATATTCCCAATTACCAGGAGGTGAGAGACTTTCATGGATATCCCAAGTACGTCCTCGATATTCCCAATTACCAAAAGGTGAGAGACCTTCACGAATATCCAAGGTATGTCCTCAATATTCCCTTTACCCGGAGGTGAGAGACCTTCATGGATATCCCAAGTACGTCCTCGATATTCCCAATTACCAAAAGGTGAGAGACCTTCACGAATATCCAAGGTATGTCCTCAATATTCCCTTTACCAGGAGGTGAGAGACCTTCATGAATATATCGTCACGTCCTCAATATTCCCAATTACTAGGAGGTGAGAGACATTCATGAATATCCAAGGTCGTCCTCGATATTCCCCTTTACCAGAGGTGAGACCTTCATGAATATGCGAGGCACGTCCTCAATATTCCCCAATTACCAGGAGGTGAGAGACCTTCATGAATATCCAAGGTACGTCCTCGATATTCCAACTACCGAGGTGAGAGACCTTCACAAATATCTCGAGTCGCCCTTAATTCCATTCTCCAAGAGTTTATACTTGTGATCATCCAAGTACCCCTTCGATACTTGTGATCATCCAAGTATCCTTCAAGAGGTTGTACTTGTGATCATCCAACTACCCCTTCGATACTTGGATGGGGATACTGTGATCATCCAAGTATCATTCAAGAGTTTGTACTTGTGATCATCCAAGTACCCTTTCGATACTTGTGATCATCCGGGTATCATCCAAAAGTTTATACTTGTGATCATCCAAGTACTATCTCCCAACAAACAGATGCCTAAGAAAGGTCGGCGCATCTCCCCGTCAAGGCAATCAAAAGTTCGGGTCCTAGACAAACAACTTATTGCTCTAAATGTGCGATCAAGAAAGGTTCGAGTCCTAGGAAGGCAATTCTCGTCAAGGCGACCGAAGAAAGTTTCGGGTCTTAGGAAGGCAATTCCCGTCAAGAGCGACCGAAGAAAGGTTCGGGTCATAGATAAACAACTTATTACTCTAACGGGCATCCGAAGAAAGGTTCGGGTCCTAGGAAGGCAATTCTCTATCAAGGCGACCGAAGAAAGGTTCGAGTCCTAGACAAACCACTTATTGCTCTAACAAGCGACCGAAGAATGGTTTGAGTACTGGAAAAACAACCTCATCATATCACCAGGTAAAATGACGCCTTGATACTTGCCAAACTCAGGGTTCACACCCTATCTCACTCACTCACGGTAAGTAATTACATATATCTTATTATCTGTCTTAGTATGTATAATGTTATATTGCTCATTTTCTTCATAGGACACTAGGTCCCAAATAAGGTATAATCTATTGCATATGTATAGACAAAATTTAGGTATTAGGTTTGTCTTTGAATGCAACCTCGGCGAACTCACCTTCAAAGAGGGCACTGTTGACACCTAAATTTTGATTAGGTTTTTAATTTGACCTTAGTTTCTTTATTTATGTTTTTTTTCCTTTTTTTTTCGGATAATAAACAAAACAAAAAAAATAATAAATAAGAAAAAAAAAAAGCAGCCCATCGGGGTTGGGCCTTTGTGCTTGACCTCTCTTCTTCTTTCCACGTAGGCCCGGGGCCAGCCCTCTTTTCTTCAGCTTCAGCCCTAGTCCTAGTCCTCTCT
The DNA here is from genome assembly GCA_016097595.1 of Eucalyptus pumila. NCBI lineage: Eukaryota > Viridiplantae > Streptophyta > Magnoliopsida > Myrtales > Myrtaceae > Eucalyptus > Eucalyptus pumila. Next base: position 9,281,921 of record CM027846.1, on the reverse strand, counting down.
TCTTCTTCCTCTTGTCTTCTTCTTCATCATTTGCCTCTGCATCTCACGTTACGCGGTGGCCAGACACGCTCAAGGGTAACCTACGACAAAGAGGAGCGGAGAGGTAGGCCGCCAAAGAGAGGATGACGTGCGTGCGCCCTCAATGCACGCCTTTTAATCGAGATGGACACCGGTTCGTCCCGGGCGTCCCAGTCGGTAAGCAAAGACCAGCGGTTTAAGCCCTCCCTTGACCGAACCTCTCGCCTATAAATAGTAGGGCACCACCTCCGTCGAAGGACACAACACGAGGCCAGCAAGCTTAGAGAGGTCCCTAAGAGACTTAGGGAGCTCGAAGAGCGAGAGCACGGCGAAGGATTGAAGCCGGCGAAGTACGAAGAACTTCCCCAAGAGACTTAGGGGGAGGTTCGAGAGCGATCGCCGAGATCTCGAGGAGATCGGCTGGAGGAAGGGTCGATCAAGGTCTAGATCTGGGGTTCTTGCTGCGTGCCGCTAACCTTTGGACGCCGCGTCGAGCCATGCCGCCGTCCCCACACCGTCGCCTCAAAGGCTAGTTGCCGTCCCAGAAGCCATTGCCGTGATCGATCTGCCAATGCTACACTATATTTGAGAGCCGAGGGTCACCGTCGCCGTCGCTTAGCCACACCCGCCTGCGACGATCGAGGCCGGAAGAGAGGAGACAGTTCAAGATCCGCGAAGAAGAGGACTTGAGAAAGGTTAGATCTGGAAGAGAGGGGGCTGACGGGACGTAGATCTGTCCATCCGCTGTGCCGTGTCGCCCCGAGCCAAGTCGTCGCTGTCCCCGACGTCGCGGCCACTAGATCTACGCAAGATGTCCACCACCAGTGCCGCCCTACCGACGAGCCTCGGTTGGAATTCCCAAAGCGTTGAGCATCTGACCTCCGCCGTGCCACCTCGCTTCCGGGTTGGCCATCTCTACCGTAGCCACGTCGGCTGCCGCTCCACCGCCGCTCGGATGCTTTTCCCCCGTCGCTTGTCACGATCGCTGGATCGTGAAGGCAGCAGCGGCTGCGAAAATCGGGTTAGCCGAGTTGGGCCTGTGACTCAGCGCCCTAGGGTTTCCATCAAGCAGGTCGGGTCGTCAAGCCGAGTTGTGCGTGTGGACCGGATAGCTTTTGGGCTGAAGTTTTTATGAAAACGGGCCAAGAACGGTTTAGGTTTTTTTTTTTTTTTTTAAATAAGAGGAGAAAAAACTTGAGCCGAGGCCCGCAACGCGGGCCCATCTCGTGTCTCGAGCGGACGGCGAGTCGGACCCAACTGCGGATCCGATCCGGCTCATTTTTTTATATAATATATAATAATATAAAATAATATTTTAATAAATAATATAAAACAATATTTTATTTTCCAGAAAATCAAAAAAATAAAAAAAATCTCCATATTTTCCCAAACAAAAGCCAAAAAAAGTCAGAAAAGACAAAAAATGATTTATATTTCTAGAAAAGATCAAAAAAATCCAAAAAAAGAATGTTTTTTATGTCAAAAAATGAGAAAAACCACAAATTTTTTTTCCTCCACAAATGCATGGAAAATCCCTCAAAAATCCGAAAAGCCTTAGGGTTTAAACAAGATTATGTACTGAAAATGGCATTAGTGATTAACTAGTGTAATCAAGTCCCCGATCCTAATTTCTCTGGTTGCCAGAAGCAAAGTATTTCTCCGATACTTCGCTTGGGTTTAATCGACCCACCCCAAATTGATTATTGGCAACTCCGTTTTAAAATTAACTTATAGGTTAAAAAACTTGAACCATTAAGTCGTGAATTGGTGGACTTGGGAGAGTCCGGGCTAAAATAGACATAGCCAAACCATTAGCCTCCACAAGACACCCGCCCCCGATTGGGCGACCTAAACCAAAAGAGGTTGCGACAAGTATAAGTTGTTACTGAGGTACTATTGAAGATTTTTGTCAAAGTCTATTCTATCTCAAAAGCATATCCTACTCTAACGAGTCTAGAGCGTGTCTTGGCGTAACAAGGAAAAGTTCAATACTTGATTTATCAAAGTTGTGACTCGGTTCCGAATGAAAACAATTTTAGAAACTAATCAACGACTATATTCTTGGCAAATGATTTCTTGTATATATAAATATTTTGATCGATTCAATCAAAAATTGACAAAATCAATCCTAAAGATAAGTTCCGCATGAGGAAGTATCACTTATGAAAACTAAGATTTTGTTTGTATGGACAACTAAAATCAAGTGGAAATTCCATCATTGTCTTTAACGGCCACAAGATATTTTGGAAGCATTATGTCCAACTGGGTAGATTGGACAAAATTCCTCCGGTGATTGACTAACGACTAGTGTATCTTGGATGAGTATTTAAGGAAGTCATTCATTCAAGAAGAATAGGGATGTGAACATGAAATTCCAAAGTCTAAAACTGTTCTCAATTACTTGTCTTTGCCTATTAGTGTTTCAAATTGTGATCAATAGAGAAAACACAAAAAGAATGTCTTAGTGAGATAGTGTGATTTATTGCTGAGTGTTTGCACTCACAAGTTGTAATCTTATCGATCCCATAGAGGAATCTAGCTAGTAAGCCGGCCGGCATGAGAGAGTGGATGTTAGGCTTAATCTAAATCGAACCACTTTAAATTTCGAGTCCACCTTTCTCTTGCCTTAATTCTCTTTAATTAAGTCTCGTTGCACATTTATAAGTTATTGCAAATGTATGGTGACTAGCATAACAAATTCAAATCTTTATTGAAACTTTGTTAGCAAGTTATTTTATTTTGAGATTATTTGGGAAGATTTTTTTTAAACACTTATTCACCCCCTCTAGGTGTTCGTACTAGCTTTATCAAAGATGAGAGTAGATGTAGATGCCAGATGTCATAACCTTCGACTATGTTTCAATTGGTTGCAATGCAAAGAAAATTACGGCCTCTCTATTTGTCTTGTTTTAGTGTAAATGACGCCGAAAATTTGCCGAATTAAAGATTTACAAGAATGAACATGACAACAAGCAAAAGGGCAATTAAAGATTTCTCTACAAGCGATTTCTCATACACGATGGATTTGATAGAGGGCTTATCGACTTTATTTTTCCGAATTGAAATCCTGTTGTCATCACAAAGACGTGGTCAAAATAGCATGGGTGTTTTCCAATTAGACGGCCTAAATCCTCCATATTTGCTAGCTTGACCAGTGTGCGAATTTTCCTTAAAAGCATTTCCTCATAAATATCAAGACTTGACATGTATGATGTATTCTTAATAAGTGTCGAAGTCTCATCGAGAAAATACGTGATATTATTTCAGGATGATTCCAAATGGTGTGAAATGGTTCCTTGTTCATGGATAATACTTATGTATATTCCATATTTAATTATAGAGATTAGTCAAATGAAAAATTCTGATCAAGAGAGATTAAGAAAAAATCTGCATCTACTCTAAATTTCGCCTTGTGTCACATTGGCCGCCACCTTTTGTCATCATTTATCCGGGTCAAGTGGAATGCGCTGGGATCACCAGGTGATGCTGATAAGTCAAAAGGCATGGTCACGTGCAATGTAAAAAGCCTCACCGTGGACGTTAAAATGAGAAGCAATTATGGAGTTTAAAACATTTGGTACTTGAACAATTCTACGAAGAGCTTTCCAGTTGACCTTTTAATGGAAATGCTAATCCCGAGCAAGAGCTTCGATTCAGGCGTGCATGTAAATTTCGAAAGGTTCTTCTCACTGGCGTCTTTTCGCCAAAGTGCTTATCGTGGAAGATCAACAAATTGCAATAACTCGATCTTGTTAAGTATGACCTTAGCACTAAGTTATGCACATGCACTATTCTTCTTTGTGAAGACGAACTATCTAATCTTAATGTCTCATTTATCCAAAATCAAAATGGGCCCATTTGATTGCGTATCAAACATGTGGATGGATATACGTAAAACCCTCTAAAATGCAGAGTCTCTCCCCACCTCTATGGTAGTTTTTACAAACCCTAATTTCTTCTAATCCCCATTCTGTTTCATCCCCATTCTATTTCATCCCCTGAAATTCTCTCGATGATTCCTTTCTCTTTCCCATGACGATTGCCACATCCCTGTCCGAAGTGAAGGGTTACTTCGCATACCACTCCATTTCTTCCTGTAATTGAGCGAGTCCTTCGGTAACAGGTATCATCTTCAGATTGCTGAGGGGCCTTGGTTATTCTCAGGTTTACCGAATTACTCAGAATCAACTCATCTAGCTCTGGATTTCTGTTGGTTTCACTGCCGCATGTCCACGATGTTGCGCTTAGCTACCTGCATGTACTGGAAGTTCCCCTCTGTAACTGGACTGGTGCTTTATCGATTTTTACGGACAGAAGATACCAGGCATTCGATTTTGAGTATCATTTAGTTTAAGAGTCATCAGCTTAGGGCAAGACTGGGATATTAGGGACACGTATTTTGGACAGTTGGCTTGAATTGCTGGCATTACCTTATCTACTGATAGTAGTTCTCCTGGTTTACGGCTTGTAGTGCTGGTTTATGGTTCCACTTGTGTTCTGGGCATATTTGTGGTGACGGATACATGCCGACTCTTCACGTCTATCCACCCTCTGCAATAGGCTAGGCCGCCTTACTACCGAGCAGCTCATAGAAGACTGGGATGAAGAACCTCCACCTAAAAAGTTGGCTGAATGTCAACTTACATTAATAAGATACATTTTCTCAAATCCGTCCATTAACTTCCCAGCTCTCCAAAGCACACTTAAGCATGAATGGCGCATTGACCAAGTCGATATCGCATAGGAGGCAGGTATATACGTAATCCAGTTCAAGTCTCAAGGCGACAAACAAAGTGCTCAACGGGGGGACCTTGGTCATTCTCTTTGGTCATTTGGTTATTCTTAAGCCATGGATCCCAAACACTCCCTTTCACTGTTATGATTTTTCTACGTGCGCCTTTTGTTCAAGTATACGGACTACCTCTAGAATGGAGTACATAATCAATGATCACCAAGGCAGTACAACATTTGGGGGCGGAGTTGTGGAAGTTCGATTTGATACAAAGGACGGAACCTCATCAGTTACAGGCGGGCTCGGTGGAATTGCTCTTACAAGAACCTCTAAAGACAGCAAACTCAGCCGAATCGAGGTGGCTTCTTTGGCTAGATTTCCGCTTTACAAAAGACTCGCACTTACGCTATTCGTGTGGAAAGTTGGGACATTATGCGACGTGCTTTAAGGACATACCTTTTGATGACGCAAAACAAGAAGGTAAAGGAAAAATGACCTATGGTCCGTATTGGCATACTTTCTATATGCCACAAGATAATGCAGTTCAATCGAAGAAGTTGTACCTGAAAGCTCCACTTGCATTGCTCCCGAAGCAGCATGACCACTTGCCTCATCCCGGCAACTAGTGTGGCGGGATACACGTCATGTACGGTTGTTACAACTCAACCCTCTGCCCTTATCCGGAACAACAACGTCACGGCAATCGGGTATGCAAGGAACCCCCATCATATAGCTATTATACCTGCGAGGAGAGAAGTTAAAAGGTATTCGAGACTCAATCAAGGAAGCAATGACACGAAGAAGATGAAAAATGTGACCGACAACAAAGCAAGGGGTGGCCAAAAAGATAAAGAGATATAACCCCTATGGGACAAACAACATACTTTGATAAGGAAGAGGCTAATCTCATGGAAACACATGTATGTGGCCGAGGAAGCTAGAGTGTGGGCATTGGTGGCTGACCCTAAACAGCCACCAACCAACAAATGAAGATTATTAGCTGGAACTGTCAAGGTTTGGGCAATCCATTAACAGTCCAGACTCTAAAGGCCATGACGGCCAAAGAAAAGCCTAATGTAGCTTTCTTAATGGAAACGAAGAACCCTGAATCAAAGTTTCACCAGATGCATCGCTACTTATGGTTTCAGCATTCATATATACTTAACCCAGTTGGTACAGCAGGCGGCTTATCAGCTATGTTGAATGATTAGGTATCTATTTATGTGATTCGCTCTTCGCAATATATGTTTGATATGACTTGTAGATTAGTGCAGGAAGATAGAACCATTCGCCTAACCCGCATTCATGCTCCTTATAATTATAACCAACCACAGGTTTCATGGGAAGAACTTAGGGGGATTTGTAGGATGAACAGTTTCCCTTGGTTGTGTTGGGGATTTTCACAAAATCCTTTATCCATAGGAAAAGCTTGGTAAGAGACCTGCGGATTTTACTCGCATGCTGTCCTTTCATGTTGTTCTTAATGATTGTGAGCTTATGGAGATAGATAGCAAGGGCTGTAAATTCACCTCGATGAATCATAGAGAGGGGGAAGAGATTGGGATTGGGCATTATGTTGGATGGATTGGCGCATTCTATTCACAGGGGTAGATGTACTAGCGCAACCGGCAGTGGGATTTGACCATAGTCCATTGATCATCTAGACTTGAGCGCCGTTCAAAAGGTATACTAAGCCTTTCTTTATGAAGCCTATTGGAATGATGATGCTGAATGTCGGGAGATCATTTCTACCGCATGGAATTCTATTCATCCCAATCATTTGATTTTTCTTTCAAAGTTAAAGCATGTCAACACAACTCTCTCTACTTGGAGTCGCACTAAGTTCTCAAATGGACATGCCAAAGTAGTTACCCTACAACACTAGTTACATGATCTGACCAACCAACAACACTTAAATTATCATAGAGAGGAAGCATCCAAACTTAGAGAAGAAATTACAAGGACTTGGCAGAAGGAAGAGCAGTACTAGGCTATGAGATGTCGAATACAATGGCTGAAATGGGGGGACAAGAATACTCGGTTCTTTCATGCATCCACACTTGAAAGATATAGGAATCCCTTTACTATATTACGAGATGAGAACCAAGATTGATTCGTGACCTAGAACCCTACAAGGTATGACAACAACTTTCTTTTTAAAGTTATATGCCTCTCGAGGGTCGCGAGATTATGGTCCTATCCTTGCCCAATGTCGCATTGTTGTAATCTTGAAATGAATGCTCATTTGATTGCAATGGTTACGATTAAAGAGGTCAAACAGGCCACATTCCGCTTAGGGACAAATAAGGCCCCGGGCCCCGATGGACAAGGTGGCTTATATTATCAAAGTCACCGGGATGTTATTAAAGATGATCCCTTGCTTCAAGTTCAGCATTTCTTTATGACAAAGCGAGATGCCTCTAAGTATCAATCGACCTTTCTAACTTTGATTCCTAAGACACCTCATCCGAGAGAAACTAGAGCAATATCGCCCCATTAGCCTATGTAACTTTGCCTATAAAATTATCTCAAAGGTGCTTGCCAACTGTCTTAAACATTGGTTGAATTCTCTAATATCGAAGGAACAGTTAGCTTTTGTCAATGGACGACCAATACAAGATAATATTTTGATCATTCAAGAGGTTCTTCACGAATTTCAAGACTATGAAGAGAAAGAGAAAATTCAATGCAATCCTAAAAATAGACATGCGAAAACGTATGATAGAGTTGAGTGATTTCTACATGACTACCTTCTGAAATTAGGCTTCCATCCGATATGGGTTCGATGGATTATGCAATGTGTTTCTAGTACTTCCTTGAGTGTCCAATTTAATGGCGAGCCCCTTCCTTTCTTTTATCCTTTGCGAGGCCTCCAACAAGGTGATCATTTATCTCCATATTTGTTTATTTTGATGGCAAATGTATTATCAACCTTAATAAATCAAGTCTGTCGGTATGGGACATTAAAGGTATTAAGTTCAATCGATGGTGTCCAACCCCGTCCCATCTATTTTTCGCGATGATGCAATCTTCTTTCTAGAGGGGACTATTCGGGAATGTTAGGAACCTTGCTGATATTTTAAACCCGGTATTGTCCGGCAAATTCGGCTTGTGAATCGGAAACAAGTCCGAAATTATTTTCAACTATCGTCCCCCCTAGATTGCAAGGCAATATGTCGGGCCAGCAAAGAATACTTGTGTTGACAAGATGTGGCAAATATCTGGGATTACCATCAGACTGTGGTCGATCAAAGAGGGAGATGTTCTCTTGGATACTAGCACGAGTACATGCCAAGTTGGAGGGTTGGAAGGGTAAGTTTGTTGACACCTAAATTTTGGCGATTTAGTTTATTTATTTATTGCATAGGAAATTAAGGGTTAATGTTATTAATTGCATAGCATATAGATTTAGATTGCATTTATTTTGTTATTTGCATTTTTTGCATTTTAATGGACTTGTGGCGGATGAGATCGAATTAGATGGATCAGGCCCACGAAGGGAGTAGGTTGGCCCAAGCCCTTGTTTTTTTTTTTTTTTAATAATTAAAAATTATCTCATGGGAATATAATATTTTCAAATTTTTCTGAGATATGAATCCTTTTTGGATAGGGCAAATAGGTGAAAGAATATTGTGATTTGATTTGGAAAGATTTTGGTTAATGAAGTCATATCAAAAGTTGAGTGAATTATCTTAGAAAATCTTCATAAAAGAATTTGGGGCTATTTTATTGTTGAGCACATCTCTCTATTTCGAATGATGATCCTTAGCGATTAGGTCAATATATGGAAATCTTTGTAGGTAGAACAAACTGAGTTTTCACTCTATAAATAGGGGGGCTTTTCGGGGGTTCTTTGAGGGGGGTTTTTGGAAGGTTTCCGAAATCAAAAAAAGAAGAAAAAAAGAAAAGCATTCGGAGGCCCTTTATTGAAGAGGAAAAAGGGAGTGTGCGAAGACAAGGGAAGCGTGCGGCTATGCAGGGAAGGACGATCACCGTTCTTCTTCTTCCCCGGTTTCGTTGGGTTCCCTTCGTGCCCTTCCCATTGCACCATCACCAACGCCCGAGCCCGTCGCGGAGTCCGCTCGTGGCTCGAAGCCGTCGCACGCTGCGACCCGCCTACGCTCGCACCGGTCTGCTGCCCGCCATCGCCCACAAGCTCGTGACACCGGCATCGCGACCCAATCCTTCCGCGAGCATAGCCTTGCGTAGCTCGTCAAAGCCGGTCACAAAGTTTCCTCGCCACGCTGCCCGGACTTATGCTCGTGCCCCGTAGATCTCGAGACGGTTCCTCCACATTGCGTTCGTGAGCGCCCGAAGCCACTCCGCTCCGACGCCCCGGCCGAGTACCGTGCCACCACACCGACCTGCGAAGCGCCTGCTGTCTCGCCACCGGTCCCCTGCAACGGAGCTCGACACCGCGAGCCCATCTCGCCTCGCAACTCGAGTAAGATCGGTAGCCCATCGCCCTGCTTTGCCCCATCCGGACCTAAGCCTCCCTAGCTCCGCTCCCCGTGCTGCAGCCGCCCTGCCGGATCCCCTTTGCCGGATTGATCAGCCGTTCCCTTGGAGATCCACGGCTGTGTGTGAAAGGAAGAAAAACAGAAAAGACAAAAATCAGATTAGGTAGTTTTTATTTTTATTTTTATTTTATTTTATCTTTATTATTTTTATATAGTTTATAGTTTTTTCTAGTGTGATTATTCATTGATACATGATTGAGATTCCAACATGAATTATTCCTCAAGCTAGGGATTGACAGTCCGATTTTCACGCCCGAAATCCGACTGCAATCCCTTACAAAAATCGACAATCCAATCTCAAGCCCGAGATTTGATTCGCGATTTAATTTAAAATTGGCCAACCCGATCTCACGCGCGAGATATGGTTCGTCAATTTTTGGATATCAATCTTTCTTATTTGATTTGCTATCGTCAAGTTGGTTGAGTCAATCTTATTTTCGTAAAAGAAAAATCCAAAAAATATTTGAGTTAGGATTAGATTTGCTTTAGAATATTTCTTGTTTAGGATTAAAATTGCAATCTTGTTTCGAAATTTAAAATCCAAAAATGTTGAATTAGGATTAGGTTTTTTATATTTAGGATAATAATTTTATTTTGAATCATGGAAAAGAAAACCAAAAAAAAGAAAGCACATTCATTTAGGATGTTAGTTTTATCATTGTTTGAATTGCATGAGAAATTTTAATTTCGAAATTAATAAAAGCACAAAATGTCATCATGCATGTATCATGTAGAATTAGGCATCCTTGGCACGTCATTGCATGTTAGGATTGCATGTTTATCAATTATAGGCAGATAATCTCTCCTAGAAAAATTGCGTGTTTTGTTAGGAAAATAAAAATGTCCATGTCATATAGAATTAGGTTCATGAAATGCACGTCATTTATTGATTGTTATTAGGTTCATTTAATTAGAAATTACCCGTCATTAGATTAGGTCATTTAATAAATGTCGCGTGACATATAGCTCGCATATTAAATTGCATGTTGCATGTCATTTTAGTTAAAATAATTTTGTACGTTATCGCATTGCATACATGCGTCATTAGAATTAAATCATTTTGGTTAATTTAGATTGCATATTTAATTATTGAATGTTCATTAAGAAATCACAAAAATTCTTATTCATTCATATAGTTTATGACATATTGCCATGCCATATCATTTCATGTTAAATTAATAGCATTGCATTGCATATGAACTATATTTTCATTGAAAAAAGAGGAAAACATAAGATTGAGTAGTTGCTTGTTAATTAGAAACCATATCTAGGGTTGTTGATGTGGATTTTAATTTAACACTGCAGATGCTTTCATTACTTTGAGATAAGTCCTGCATTATTTAATTGTTCTCTTGGGTGTTAAATTGATGGTTTGTGCACCTGCATGAATACCTCACCTATTAGGGAATTAGTTTAAAATCAATTCAAGCTGCCTGCCAAATCTTTTTTTAATTAAAAGAAATGGTACCGAAATGGCGTTAGAGAAATCTAGCGTAATTAAGTCCCCGTACCCAAAATCTCTGGTTCGTAGGAGTAAAGTGAATCTCCCGTTACTTTACTTGGGTTTCTAATCGACCCACCAAAAATAGATTAGTGGTGACTCTATAATTTAAAAATTCAAACCTAAGTTGCGACCGGTATGGGCTTGGGAGAGCCCGGGTTAAGTTTAGACTTAACAATCCATTAGCCAAACCCTAGGTGGTTCACACCCCTAAAAAAATTGGTCGAGACAAAGTTGATATCCAAAGGAGGTAAGGAAGTACTCATTAAATCTGTTGTACAGGCTCTACCACATTAAGCTATGTCTATTTTTAAGATTCCTCTGTCAATCTATAAATCTATAGAGAAAAGCATTGCAAGATTCTGGTGGAAAAATGATCAGAATAAGACGAGTATTCATTGGCAAAGATGGGAACTTTTGAAAGCAAGCAAAGATAACGGTGGCTTAGGATTTCGTGATCTCATAGCTTTTAATGAAGCTATGCTCGGCAAACAGGCCTAGTGATTATTGCAACAGCCCTTGGCTTTATGGCATCAACTGTTTAAAGGTTTGTATTTTCTTATGCGTACTTTCCTCTCCATAAATTTAACATCTCGATCATCATGGAGATGGAAGAGTCTTCCTCGGGTAGGGATGTTATTCCTCATCTACGTTGGTCAGTGGGTAAAGGTCAAGATATCATAATAAGAGACGACCGTTGGTTACCTATGGGCATTCTCTATGGACCTAACAACAAAGAGGATCCATTGTTGGTGGCGGATCTTATTGATTCAACCCACCAATCTATGCTCCTCCCTCTATTTGGAGAAGACATTACAGATCAAGTCCTTAACATACATATCACACCCCTACCCATTGCATATCGCATCCTTTGGACAGCAACGAAAGATGGCGAATATATAATTAAGAGCTACTACCACAATCGACTTCAAACAGCAAGCAAGCACAACAATCATAACACATCATCATCCTATAGAATCCCAAACTTCTATGGCGACGAATCTGGTCGATGAACACTGCACCAAAAATCAGAATATTTACTTGGGTTGTTTGTCAGAATGCCATTGCGACGAGAGCCAACCTATTTCATCGACATATAGCCTTGAATCCTTGGTGTCATCTGTGTCAACAACAGTGTCTTGAATCCATCGAGCATCTGTTCTTCCAATGTGTGTGGACTCGCGCTATATGGGCAAACCGGCAAATTAATATTTAAATCTCCCCCTAGTCCATCCATCGAATAGATCAATGGTTATTCGACAGAGCAGCTACACCAAAGCACTTACTAGGGCTTGAGCTCACCGGCAATACTCTGCGGGAGATTTGGAGAATGCGTAACAATTTTGTGTTCCGCAATAAAAGCCAGATCCACGAAGAAGCAAACTTGTCGCTCAAACTAAGGCTTTTACATCCCCCTGTTACCCGATCGCGATCGTGGCTTCAATTCCTCAATCTCGAGCACCTGTGGTGACCTCCAGCCCTCCGACACTCTCAAGTACAATATCGATGGCGCCTTTCAACCGGGCAAAGACAAAGAAGGGTCGATGGCTCGTGTCTCTGCAGAGACCATCGAGGTAGGCTATCAGATTGCTTTTCTTGCACGTTTAGGTCGAAATCAACGCTGGAAATGGAGATCAATGCACTCACCCTTACCCTCCACCATCTGCTGCAACAAGAGCTTCAACATACCAAACTAGTGCTTGAATCCGATTGCCTTACTCTCATTAATGCTGTGCGTCATGACAGATCACCCAAGTGGGAGCTTCGACCGCTCGTTGAGGAGGCAGGTCAACTGCTCTCCCGTTTCTCTGACCTAACCCTGCAACATTGTCCGAGAGAAGCGAATCGGGTTGCTGACTGGGCCGCCAAGGCCCATCGCACCAATGTTTTGGCCCTAAACTTGTTCTCTCACCCTCCTGTTGTACTTCTTGATATTCTTTCTATGGATGCTTTAGCTTCAGGCTGTAATTTCCGCTAATATAAATACGAATGTTAATTTCGACCAAAAAAAAAAAATGGGCCCATTTAGTTGGTTCGTGCAATTAAATTGTTTGTTATCCGCTCTTGACAACAAAATCTCTAGTCAAAACATAGCCCTTCCTCAACCTAGCTTTCATGTGCCAAATTTTGTGGATTTTGGATTCGATCCCTTAAGTTGCCATCTCGATGATTTTAAAGTAGTTCAACGTAAATATTTATTTCAAAGAGCACCCCAACCGTGCCTCCCAAGTGGATGTGATTGGGAAATTGCTCTTAAACAAAAAGAATACATTGGATTTCATGATTGATTCCATCGATGTATTTATAAAAGGTAAGTGAGATTTTTTACCGTAAAGTCAAATATTAAGGATAAATCTGTATAACGTTCATACTTAATCATTGTCGTAAGATCAATAATCATAAGTCTGATTATATCTTCGTTCTAGACTTGGTTTCGCCTAGATCTCGTTAGAGGGAAAGACTTATGAAGTAAATAGACTTTTGACAAGAGTCTGAAATGACAAGCATATCTTTTTTCCATCGCTGAGGCCGGCGACCGGCCAAAAGGAGGAAAATGTAGAAAATAAAAAATAAAAAAAGGAAAAACAAAATAAAACTATTAAAAAATTAAAAGAAACAAAAAAATTATATAAGTTTAGCAAACATGTTTCTGTTTTTTTTTCTATTATAGGTCGCAGAAATTTTGTGAACATCCTAAATGCGTTAACTTTGTTCAAAAATCGTTCTCTGAATAAAATAATTTTCTTTTATTCCCTGCTCGTGAACAATTTTTGAACATAAACGTTACCAAACACACCCCTTAAAGAGAACCTAACTTCTCCAAAGATCCAACAGCCAAAACTCGATCCCTTGTTGCTGCTGAGGCTTTCTTTAAATTCTATCAACATTCGAGAGGATATTTTGGTGTGTGTCCCACGGTTGACACGTTCAAAAGACAACGTTGGGGATTAGGTTGTTGTCAATTCTGGGGATTAAAAACTATCTTTTGGGTTTTTTTTTTTTTTTGGAAAACATAAATTACTTTTGGATTTTTCTAATATTTTTAGAAATATATTTTATAACATTAAAATAGCAATATTATATTTTAAAAACGGATCAGACCAGACGCCGGCCCAATTTGGATCCGGCCCGACGGACGTGGGTCGCACTTCCCACCTTCGGAATGTTATGCATATCTTTTTTGCCCCCATTTTAAATTTTATTGTTAACACACTACTAAAGCAGAGCTGCAAAGCAGCCATTCTTTTGTCTTTTTCGTGTTTTGTCCTTTCATTCTCTCTTCCCTCTCTCGCTTGTCTTGTGGCCCCTCCCCCCTGCACACGCAAGAATACCAGGCAGAGAGAGTATAAGTAGACCTATTTGACTTTATTCCTTTTTTTTTTTTTCAACTTTTCATTCCTCTCTCTCTCTCTCTAAGATTAGAATATCACCTATTTTAAAGACTTCATTGACTGCGTAGACCACCCTTTTCTCTTCTTTGATTTTTTTAACTAAATATTAATCAAAATTTTAAGTATTAACACGTGTCACGTCTTTCACTTGATCTTCGCTTCTTGTATTCAAACTCAGGCGGTTCTGACTTGTCTTTCAAAGCACTAGCAACCATTAGCTTCCTCTTTCTCCGTATCTTCCTTCTCATTCATTCATGTATATATCTCGCACCATTCCTTCGCTCTTTATCATCATCTCTGCTAGGCTGCCTTACTACCAAGCAGCTCATAGAAGACTGGGATGAAGAACCTCCACCTAAAAAGTTGGCTGAATGTCGACTTACATTAATAAGATACATTTTATCAAATCCGTGCATTAACTTCCCAGCTCTCCAAAGCACACTAAAGCGTGTATGGCGCATTGACCAAGTCGATATCTCACGGTGAGAGGCGGGTATATACGTAATCCAGTTCAAGTCTCAAGCTGACAAACGAAAGTGCTGGACGGGGACCTTGGTCATTCTCTCGATCATTTGGTTATTCTTAAGCCATGGATCCCAAACACTCCTTTCGCTGCTATGATTTTTCTATGTGCGCCTTTTGGGTTCAAGTATACGGACTACCTATAGAATGGAGTACGTAATCAATGATCACCCGTGCGTACAACATTTAAAGCAAGTTGTGGAAGTCCGACTTGATACAAAGGACGGAACCTCATCCAAACCAGGGCGGGCTCGGTGGAATTACTCTTACAAGAACCTCTAAAGACAAAAACTCATCCGAATTGAGGGTAAGCTTCTTTGGCTAGATTTCCACTATGAAAGACTCTCGCACTTTTGCAATTCGTGTGGAAAGTTGTGACATTATGCGACGTACAAGGACATACCTTTTGATGACGCAAAACTAGAAGGTAAAGGAAAAAATGGCCTATGGTCATTGGCTAAGGCTGAGGTAAGAGAGCATAGTACGTATTGGCATACTTTCTATACGCCACAAGATAACGCAGTTCAATCAAAAGAAGTCGTACCTGAAACTCCACCCGCATTGCTCCAGCTCCAAGACAACCCCTTATTACCTCATCCAGCAACTAGTGTGGCAGGATATACGTCATGTACGGTTGTTACAACTCAACCCTCTACCCCTATCCCGAAACAACAACGTCACCCGAGCCGAAAGTATTCAAGGAACCCCTTCATAGAGCTATTATACCCGCAAAGCGAGAGAAGTTAATAGGTATTCATACTCAACCAATGGAAGCAATGACGTAGAAGAAGATGAAAAATGTGAGACCGACAACAAAGCAAGGGATGGCCAAAGATAAAGAGATATAACCCTATGGGCCAAACACTTGCTACTCTTTGACAAGGAAGGGTTTAATCTCATAGAAACACTGTATGCCGCCGAGGAAGCCGGAGCGTGGGCATTAGTAGCTGGCCCTAAACAGCCACCAACCAACAAATGAAGATCATTAGCTAGAACTGTCAGGGTTTGAGCAATCCCCTGACAGTCCAGACTCTATAGGCCATGACAGCCAAAGAAAAGCCTAATGTAGCTTTCTTAATGGAAACGAAGAACCCGAATCAAAGCTTCACCAGTTTCAACGCTACTTACGGTTTCAGCATTCATATATACTTAACCCAGTTGGTATAGCAGGCGGCTTATCGGTGATGTGGAATGATTAGGTATCTATTCAAGTGATTTGCTCTTCGCAATATATGTTTGATATGACTTGTAGATTAGTGCAGGAAGATAGAACCATTCGCCTAACCTACATTGATGCTCTTTATAATTATAACCAACGACGGGTTTTATGGGAAGAACTTAGGGGGATTTGTAGGATGAACAGTTTCCATTGGTTGTGTGTTGGGGATTTTAACGAAATCCTTTATCCATGGGAAAAGCTTGGAAAGAGACCTGCGGATTTTACTCGCGTCTTTGTCCTTTACGTCTTGTTCTTAATGACTTTGTGAGCTTATGGAGATAGATAGCGAGGGCTGTAAATTCACCCGGATGAATCATAGAGAGGGGGAAGAGATTGTCGAGGAACGATTGGATTGGGCATTATGTTTGATGGATTGGTGCATTCTATTCCTAGGGTAGATGTACTAGCGCTACCAGTGGGATCTCGACCATAGTCCATTGATCATCCGGACTTTAGCGCCGTCAAAAGGTATACTAAGCATTTTCTTTATGAAGCCTATTAGAATGATGATGCTGAATGTCGAGAGATCATTTCTACGCATGGAATTCTATTCATCCCAATCATCCGATTTTTCTTTCAAAGTTAAAGCATCTCAAAGACAACTCTCTCTACATGGAATCGCACTAGGTTCTCAAATGGACACGCCAGAGTAGTTACCCTACAACACCAGTTACAAGATCTGACCAACCAACAACACTTAAATTATCATAGAGAGGAAGCATCCAAACTCAAAGAAGAAATTACAAGGACTTGGCAGAAGGAAGAGCAGTCTTGGGCTATGAGATTCCGAATACAATGGCTGAAATGGGGGGACAAGAATACGATTGACTCATTTAAAAGATAATGTTGGGGATTAGGTTGTTGTCAATTTTGGGGATTAGGTTGTTGTCAATTTGGGGGATTAAAAACTATCTTTTGGGCTTTTTTTTATTTTTTTGGAAAACATAAATTACTTTTGGATTTTTCTAATATTTTTAGAAATATATTTTATAATATTAAAATAGCAATATTATATTTTAAAAAATGGATCTGGGTCAAATCAGACCAGACGCCGGCCCGACGGACCTGGGTCGCACTTCCCACCTTCGGAATGAAAAGCATATCTTTTTTGCCCCTATTTTAAATTTTCTTGTTAACGCACTACTAAAGCAGAGCTGCAAAGCAGCCATTCTTTTGTCTTGTCGTGTTTTGTCCTTTCATTCTCTCTTCCCTCTCTCGCTTGTCTTGTGGCCCCTCCCCCCTGCACACGCAAGAATACCAGGCAGAGAGAGGATAAGTAGACCTATTTGATTCCTTTTTTTTTTTTTCAACTTTTCATTCCTCTCTCTCTCTAAGATTAGAATGTCACCTATTTTAAAGACTTCATTGACTGCGTAGACCACTCTTTTCTCTTCTTTCATTTTTTTAACTAAATATTAATCAAAATTTTAAGTATTAACACTTGTCACGTCTTTCACTTGATCTTCGCTTCTTGTATTCAAACTCAGGCGGTTCTGACTTGTCTTTCAAAGCACTAGCAACCATTAGCTTCCTCTTTCTCCGTATCTTCCTTCTCATTCATTCATGTATATATCTCGCACCATTCCTTCGCTCTTTATCATCATCTCTGAATATCTCTCTTTTCTCTCTGTCTCCCCCCCCCCCCCTCCCCGAGCTAGATATCTCAGTTTGCGACCGAAGATGAGCGAGTGCAACCACCAAAACCAAATCCCATGTAATATTTGAGCCCATCCTCCTGCCCTTTTGATTTCAATTCTCTCCCTCGAATTTTTCCTCAAATTTTTCTTGGCAAGATCAATTCCTTTTGCCCCTTCTTTTGATGCTAGAATATCCCACATTTTCCTTTGATTACGATTGGCGATTGTCACAACAGGAATCGTTGTTTGTCTGTCCGTCTTTCTTGTTTTTGGATTTTCTTAGACTCGACAAAGAAATCAATTAGAACTTGTTCTTTCTGGTTGAAAACTCTCGTTTGACTTCTTGGGAGGAGTCACTGGCGATCTTCAGGCAGCTAGTTGGCTGTGGCCTTTAGCCTCTCCACCGAAGTTCAAACAAATTTCTTCGAACTATACAGCTTGAATTATATACTCTTGTGTATTCATATATCGATGACTTGTGATGACAGTATGCGATATTTTGTGCAGTGGCGTACCCACCACCGGTGTCAACTATGGAATACGTGGCGCCTCCACCGCCAGGCTATCCCATAAAGGATGGCCAACAGCCTGCGCAGAATGCCGTCCCAATCGAGACCAAGACTAGGGACGGCGCCAGCACCTTATTGCGTGTCCTGTAAGTAATCATCTTGCAATGTCACACTCTTTTGTTTCTACATTTTTATCTACATTCATTGGTCCTAATTGCTCTTCTTCTTTTCTTCACCAGATGCTGTGCGATGGAATGTTTCAGCCAGATGCAGGGATAAGTTCCTAGCATTTTCCCGGAAAGGATCGCCTTGATGTAGTTTTAAACTTGGTGTGGGCTTATACTTGGTTTGATGTTTATGTTTTGATCTGCAGACACTTCTAAGACCCTCTTTATGCTGACAAAAAGGGGGAGACTTTGCAGATTTCCTTTGCAAATTTCCTTTTATGTGTGTGCTTTTGTGTATTTGTAAACTTATGGGTTGATAATGGTAAAATGCCTGCTTACTCACTTGCCCTAAATTCTATGAGGAAATATCACTTATGAAAACAAAGATTTTGTTTGTACGGACAACTAGAATCAAGTGGAAATTCCATCATTGTCTTTAACGGCCACAAGATATTTTTGAAGCATTCTGTCCAATGGGTAGATTGGACAAAATTCCTCCGGTGATTGACTAACAGCTAGTGTATCTTGGATGAGTATTTAAGGAAGTCATTCGTTCAAGAAGAATATGGATGTGAACATGAAATTCCAAAGTCTAAAACTGTTCTCAATTACTTGCCTTTGCCTATTAGTGTTTCAAATTGTGATCAATAGAGAAAACACAAAAAGAGTGTCTTAGTGAGATGGTGTGATTTATTGCTGAGTGTTTGCACTCACAAGTTGTAATCTCTTATCAATCCCATAGAGGAATCTAGCTAGTAAGCTGTTGGCATGAGAGAGTGGATGTTAGGCTTAATTTAAACCGAACCACTTTAAATTTCGCGTCCACTCTTCTCTTCCCTTAATTCTCTTTAATTAAGTCTGTTGCACATTTATAAGTTATTGCAAAGGTCTGGTGACTAGCATAACAAATTCAAATCTTTATTGAAACTTTGTTAGCAAGTTATTTTATTTTGAGATTATTTGTGAAGATTTTTTTTAAACACTTATTCACCCCCTCTAGGTGTTCGTACTAGCTTTATCAAAGATGAGAGTAGATGTAGATGCGAGATGTCGGAACCTTCAACTACGTTTCAATGGGTTGTGAAAGAGCTAGTAAGAACACCTAGAGGGGAGGTGAATAGGTGTTAAAAGAATTTTTGCAAGACTTAATGAAAGTAAATCGCCTTTAGAAGATGATAGATTGAAGATGTAATAAGCTATAAGCAGATACATAAAGCTATGAATTAAAGTAAGGAGTTCAAGGAAAGAGAATAGAAACACAAGGTTTATAGTGGTTGGGCTTAGATTAAGCCTATGTCCACTCTCCCGCACTGATAGCTCACTAACTGGATTTCACTCTGAAACAAAATAGATTTTACAGTCTCATGTCCTTAACTTCAAAATGTAGAACCTCTACTACACTCTACCAAAGTCTCACAAGTGTTTGCTCTCTCTTTTGAGTACAAGTTAAGCTTGACTATTGAAATAGCAAAGAACTAGACGTTTTAGACTTTGAAAATTTTCTTTCACACACACACTCGAACAACTTGAGAGTCTTCCTTATATACTCCTACATGCCTCTACAACCATTGGCACTTTCCAAAGGAGTTCTTCCAATCTATCGGTTGACAGAATCGATCAAGAAGATCTCGAATCGTTTAAGGAATGTGATGATAGCCCATCAATCATGCTCGCCCATACAATCAGGATCTTGGTTTCCATAAGTAGAACATTCTAAGTATACTTTGCCTTTCAAAAGATTTGATCATCCGAATTGATTCCAATTAGAATAATTAATCATAAGGTGCTATATCCAACCGTAAGATCTTCCACAAACCATACAAACCAAATCCTTGAAAATAAACTCGCATCTAGATAAGTCTTCACTCGTCGATCTGAAACTCATCCAAGAAGGTCGACTTTGAGATTAAAGTCTAGCGATCTTCGACTTTGACGGTAGAGTATGGAATTCTTTAGACTAAAAGACTTGAGTTAGCAAGTCTTCAAGCTAGACTTTTGGAAATGTTTTGTCAGCTTCAAAACAGTTAAGAAGTTTTCTCTAACAATCTTCCCATTTTTTATGGTGACAAAAATTTCCTGCAAATTTGAAAATTTTGTCCCGCAAAACAACACTTAAACAAAACATGATGTCTTATAAAGATAAATTAGTAAGACCTGGATAGTATCAATTCTGCAACCACAAAAAACATGTTAATCCTGCAAAATAAATAACTATCCATCCATAATCTAAATCACATGCTTAGTTGCTGCAAGCATAAAAAAGATTCAAATCCAAATAATAGTCAAAAGTCAAAGTATATCAGTCCAAAGTATCAAGCGAAAAAGTCATCAAAATCAAACCAAAACCAAGCAAAAAATATCAAAAGATAATTCAAATCAAATCTGCACAAACTTCTCCCCGTTTTGTCAACAACAAAAAGTGGAGAAAAACTATAAAAGAAAATAGTTGGGTAAAAATCATGGCTGTCTGGGATGTGAACGATCTGGAAATCCCCCATAAACTTGACAGATCTCCTCCAGCTTCCTCAGGTCCTCCTTCAGTTGCTCAAAATCCTCACCCTTTGTAATAACTTGAACTTGAAGCTTAAGGGCTTATACTTGATCATGCAAAGAAATTGAAGTGGCTTGATGTGCTGATTGCATGTTCTAAAATTCACACTCCAATCCATAAAGCTGAGCTTTGATCTCCATAAAAAGCTCGAGCAGTTTCTCAAAGTCTGTTGTATTATCGGTTTGAGTACTAGCTTCAACGTGTAGTCTAAGGAGTGTTAACAGATGATGGAACCTCAGCTGGAACATCCAGACTTGGAGATGATGCCTCAACACTAGCTTCAGGAAATTGAGAGGCATACACATCATTTGAATTGGCAGGAGAACGACTAACATCATTACTAGTAAAAGCAAGTGAAGAAGTACCTCTTTTATCAGCAGCTCCCCATGTTTCTGTGCCTTCAGGTGGAGAAAAGTATTATTCTTCCTATTCTTACTCTTCTTTAGTACCAAGGTGATGTTGTTCTCCTTCTTCTCCTCCAAATGTAGGTTCAAGAGAATCATCTTGACCCTCTTCTTGCTCTTGTTCTCTTCCTCTCTCTTCTTCTTTGTTCTTCCTTCCTCTTCCTCTCGTTCTCATCGTTTCTTCTTCTTCAACTCTCTTCTCTGTCTCTTCTCTTTCTCTCGTTCCCTGTGTCCTCTAGCTCTTGAAAGTTAACAAAATTCTGTAAATTCTTTAAGGCAAAAGCAGAGAGAGTGATGTCATTCTCATATTCTTTGTCCTGCAAAATGAGTGCTCTCATCTTCTTAATTGGTGCGCTCATAGGCTCTTTGCCTTTTCTTTTTCCTGTTGTAGAGTCTTGTCTTGCCTTGACAGGGGACTTCACCTTAATGCTCTCTAAAACCTTGTTCAGCTCTTTCAGATGTATCTTAGATACCATTTTCAGTCCAATCACCATTGGAGCAATGGTTTGTATACATAGAATGTTAGGAGGCTGAATGTTGAAATGTCTGAATAATCGAGT
This sequence comes from Eucalyptus pumila, assembly GCA_016097595.1. Classification (NCBI taxonomy): domain Eukaryota; kingdom Viridiplantae; phylum Streptophyta; class Magnoliopsida; order Myrtales; family Myrtaceae; genus Eucalyptus; species Eucalyptus pumila. The sequence goes on along the minus strand of CM027846.1, from coordinate 9,260,189 downwards.
AACAAATAGTAGATAAGGGAGTTGCCCCTTGTCCTTCACTATTGTCTTATACATGTGCATCGAATAAAGTGTTAGGCGTAGAGAACTTGTAGCTAATGTTGATGGCATACATCACCTTCACTTCAGAATGGGAGACATCAGTTTTTGTAGTGGATTTTGGTCTGAGATAGTTAATCATAATCTTGTGAAGCAAAATATTTGAGGCACTCATTCTAGAGTAAGAAATCCTGCCTTTAGCAATCCTATCCCGAACAAGCTCTAAAGTAGCGTGACCAATAGAACCACTGCTTGGTTGGAAACTTTCTCTTTCCACCCCAATCACATCAGCCGGAGTGTCCATATCCACTACAAATTCTTTGTTCCTAACAGTAAAGAGAATCTATTCGCATCTAAAAAGGATAGATTTGAATAGAAGTAAGCCGTAAGTTCTGAGTGAGCAACAGCTTGTCTCGGAACAAAAACATTCGAGTTGAAGGAGTGCAAACTTCTCCCTCGCTTTCACTTTCAACGAATCAAGAAAATCAAAGTCCACACTTCTAGGGTTCATTACCCCTCTCTTTAGAAGTTTCGAATAAGTTCCCTTGTGGTCCTTAGAATGAAAAGGATCCATCCTTTCACCATGAACATTTGCAGTGACGCCCATCCTAGGCTGAAAATTTGTGAACGTCCTTTCATCGTCATCTTTCCCGTCAGGCTGCTTAAAGGATCCAAACCGTGGATCACTTGGAAAATTTGAAAAAGCCCTTATTGCCGTACCAACAAGTGCAATGCCCATACTTTCCATTGTCCTCAAAAATGAGTTTCATTTCTGTACCATTTCTCGCTCAAAAACTCATAAATGAAAGACATTGCAATACCACCCTCCTTTAACGTAGAGTAAAGTTTGAAGAGAAATTTAGGCTTAAGAGTCCTTACAGTTCAACATTTTCAAAGATTTCTTTTTTTGCTCGTTACTGCAAAGGAACTTGAGTCCTAGGTTGAGAAGAATGATGTGGTGCTCATAAACATGTCTAGTGAATAGAAATAGAAAAACTTTTTTTTGAACAAAAATTATTCCCGTAAACAAGAACATTATCATACGTATCCTTAAGTGCCAAAATCGGAGAAAAAATTAATACTTAAGTGCTAACATCGGTAATTTTTGGTCAAATTGCTGTCGTGGCATTTTCCAGCGACATTTTTTACCAACGTGACAATTTTTTTTAAAATATTATCCATGTGGTGCTAATATGGCTAGATAAACCCAAAGTGACGTCGTTTTGCCCTCAAAATTGATTTTTAAATTAAATGCTAATTGAATTAAATTAAAAAATGAAGCAACATTTAACGAGGGCCTCCATAGCCCTTGCCTACAATCGGCTAGGGTCACTGGCCACTAGCCAAGGCCCAATGACCCTTACTTACCTTGCCCCACCATTACCAGCCTTTTCCGACAATGGTAGGGAGTTGCGACAAGGGCTGCGAAGGCCCTTTTTCCTTCTTTTTTTTTTAAAATTTAGTTTTTAAAATTTAATTTAATTAATATGTAATTAATAAATTGTGTCACGTCCCACTCCTCGGGCACGCACACATCCTTCTACTTGGTCGATTTTAAAATGCAATATCCCAGGATTATGTATCGCCAACCCTTTCATTTATTAAGCACATACGGAAGCGCATTCACCTCGCATAATAAAACAATGGGATAGAAAAGTAGAACATATCTTTCATATTGAAATCCACAACCAAACCTTTATACATGACATAAACCATAATACTTCACAACTATTCACAACTTTTTACTTTACTCTATTCACACCAAAATGGAGTTCACAAAAGAAGAAGAAATCTCAGTCCATCCAGGTCATACTCAAGATCCCTCTCGGTATTATCTTCTTCTTCCAAAAATTCTTCTCCTCAGCTCCTCATTGGGGTCCTGATGTTTTCCCCAAACCAAGATGAGACTATGTCTCAGCGAGTTCTACTCCACTAAGACTCAATTAGGGAACCAATACACTACTCGGTTGCCTAAGCATGGCACGAAAGTTAGAGGACTTACCTTGGTCTCGCCTCAACCTGCAATTCAAGGTTATATACGATGCTTCATATATCTCAATGAACAATCAATCAAATTACAGTTCAATCGACTTAGTCGATTACATGTCAGTCAGACCATTTCTAAGTCGATTCGATTATTCCATCTCAATCCCCAATTACGAATCACGATCCTCGGTTCACAACTTAAGCATAGGTGGAAGACACAGTCCCACTCGACAACTTTCAATATTTAATGGCTTTACGGTTTCACTCGACCACTTTCGATATTCAATGACTTTACGGTCCCACTCGATCACTTTACGATGCCATAATCTGTCACCGAGCCACACGCATTCTGCAGGAGGACATATTGAGTCTCCGAGTCACGTGCATTCTCTAAGGCGACCTCTTTTGCCAAGATGACATATTCAACCATTGAATTCACGTGCATTCTCCAAGTGATATCCTAATTCACCGATCCCACGTATCTTCTTTTAGGTGATTACCAACTTACTTTCAATACCGATAATTAATACCCAACGATTTCTCAATGAAATAATTAACAACAACCATTTAGGAATATATTCTAAAATTCCACATTTAATTCAATTTGGCACAATTCAAAGCTCAAATAAATAAATAAACTGCACCATGACAATCAGCATGAGATTTCGGTCGTCAGCCATCTCAATCTTAATTTCCAAAAAAAAATAATTAATTAATTAATTTGGAAAATTAATTAATAAATATTAAAAATTCACTTTAGCTCAAAATAAAGCCCGATTAAATAAACGGACTTCACCATGGTCATCAGCATAGTTTTCCGGTCACTAGCCATCCTAGTTGAATTTTTGGAAAATAAATAAATAATTAATTAATTCCAAAAAATAATATTTAAATGCCAAAAATTCCACTTAGGCCCCAATTGTCAAATTGAAGCCCGATTAGGGTCGGGAAAAAAATCCCGGGCTACCCTCAATAAATAGTAGACCATGTCTACTTGTTAAATGCACATTCAATTTGTCTAATTTGCATCACAATTAACTAATAAATACTAATCTAACCACCTAAACCTAATTAAATAAACTAAACAACCATTAAGTATAATTAGCCCACTAAGCAAGCATTAGTGAGATTGCCCACCGGATTTTAGCGCAAAACGGACCAATCCGATGGGGACGACACGAGGGTCGTTTCTTCCAAAAGCAACTCATGTATCCAGGGCCCGGAAACGGCCCAAAACGGCCCATAAATGGGCTGGATACCCAATCCGTGGGTTGCGGATTTGGCCTAGCTGAGGCTGGTCCGACGGCTAGGACGGTGATGGAAGGCCGGCGGAGGGTGAGGGCAGCTTCGGCGGGTCCAAACGATGGCTGGACAGAGCTGAGTGGTGGCCAGAGGTGGCTGGACGGGCTGGGCAGAGGCGGAGCAAAGGTGAGGTCGCACGAGAGAGGACGCCTGGGCGGTGGAGAGGGCAGGCAGCGTACGACGGCGAGCGGTGGACGCGCGGGCGTGCAGTGTGGGCAGCGAGACGGCCAGCGACGGCTTCGGCGAGCTGCTGCCATTTGCTCTTCTTTCGCTTCTGGTTCCATTCGTAACAGAGGTGAGAGAGAGAGAGTGTGTCAAGAGAGAAGGAGAGAGGAGAGAGAGGGAAGAGATAAGGGGGTTGACTAGTCAAAAGAAAAGAGAGAGAGAGAGAGAGAGAGAGAGAGAGAAGTGAGTTGGTGGGGGGGGGGGGGGAGATCGCAAGAGGGGGAGGGGAGAGGAGAGAGAAGAGAGAGAGAGAAAAAGAGAGAAAAGGGAGAGAAAGAGAAAACGAAATAAAATAATAATCTTATTCTTATTTTTCTTTTCTCTTTCCCTTTCCCTTTCTATTTTCTTTTGGTCTTCGATTTTTCCTTCGATAATTTCTTTCTTGAAATTTTCGACTCATCAATAAATTGATGACGATGAGATGGTCCTAAAAATGAATTGTGATACACTCGAATATTCGATTCCCAAGACCAAATTAAATTTCATGGTTAGAATCGATCGACGCGATTTTAGTCCAATCCAACCAATTGAGTAGCTTTTAGGGATTTTACTGCAAATACATTCCTTAATGGCTTCACCCAATAGGTTAGTTAACTCGTGAGTGATCAAATTTCGAGAGAAAAAGGATCATAAGCACGTCAACGACATGCCCATTTCACTTTATTGAAACGGGTTCAAATTTCAAGATGTCACAAATTGGGAGGCAAAACAACGTTGTTTTGCATATTGATTGCTTAGTAGATAACTCTGGCAAGTCACACAAACTACTTTTTTTTTTAAAAAAAATGCCATGTCGGATTTCTAGCTAGCCTCACCAAAGTTGGTACTTGAAGTATATCTTTTGAAAATTTTGGCACTTAAGTCTTCATCCGTGTCAAGTTTTGACCCTCGGGTGTACTTTTGGCCAAGTTTTTGTGAAACAAATGGAATCTTATTTCGTCAATTTTGAATATCACAATGAAATATGTTTTGTACTAGTATGTGACAAAATGCAAATATATATATATATATATATATATATATATATATATATATAATTTTGAGTCCAATGCAGTCATTTAATACAAGCTTGGAATTGATGATAATAAGTGCCAAAATCTAGTCAAGGGCTTAATTCAAATACAATGCAATACACTAATGAGAACCAACTAAGATCATGCGGGTTACACAATGTCGAAATCTAATCAACAATTCCGAATGGTAGAAATAACACCAAGAAGGCACTGCTCCTAAGTGAGTACGAGGACTCAATGTCAGAATCTAATGGACGATGTTGAACGGTAGAACAACACTGGGAAGGCACTACTCTTAATTGGGTTCGAGGACGCAACGTTAGATTCTAAAAAACAACACTGGATAGTAAAAACAACATTGGGAAGACATTACTCTTAAATGGGTTTGAGGATATAAAGTCAAAATCTAATCAACGACATTGGATGATAGAAACAGCACGGAAGGCACTACTCCTAGATGGGTACAAGGACACAACGTCAAATCTAATTGACAACACTAGACAGTAGGACAACACTAGAATCTAATCAACAACATTAATTGAGATATAGACACTCACCGAATTAAAATCAATGATGGGAATCTAAAGTTACAACTAAACTATACTAGGGTAAGATAACTAAAGGATAAGATAAATGATTTTGTTGTGTTGTTTGGGGGACCTCTTCATTGGGTGACCTACAGTATTTATAGGACAACCTGTAATCGTTAGTTAGTTAATCCTTCCTCGAAAGTTGCTCCTAATTTCTCCCACGTTCTTTGCTCCTTCCTTAACAGCCTCATCCACATTTTGTTTTTTCCTGATCTTTCAACACTCGCAAGACTTAACCAACAAGCAATAACCATCCTTTAATTATGCACGCCCTTGTGCGTCAACTGTTCGCATGAATCTTGACACCAATTCTACTTGAATTTTACATCCACAGTTGCATCTCTAGGCCTAGACATGTGGCAAACAACTGCCTTACCATTAAACTATGATCTCCACTTGTAGGTCCATTGAAACTCGGCCTAAAGGCTCTTGAAAATCTTGGTCATCCTTTTTCTCCGTGACTAATATGGTTCAGATTGCTACTATTGTTATTCTTGTGGCCTACATGTGACAGTGAGGATAATTTCAAGTGTCAACACCCTTTGTGACCAGCACATGACGGCAAGGGTAAAACTTTATTCATATGGATGTTGCATGACGAACGACAAAAATTTAGCTAACTTAGGGTAACAACATCCATGCTCAAATTGGGATAAAGTGTACCTCTTTGATCAGGCTAGAGTAAATAAAACATTTGCCTCTTCTTTTCTCCAGCCTTTGCATCGTGCATTCAAGCTCACGCGGTGTGAGGCACACACTTTTTCGCGTGCTAGATCTCAGTCAACGTTTCCGATCGAAGATCAGCCAGTACAGCCACCCGAACCAAATCCCAGGTAATATTCGAGCCCACTCTCCTGTCCTTTTGATTTCGATTCTCTCCTCGAATTTCGCCGACTCTTTTCACGGCAAGATCGCTTCGTTTTGCCCCTCCTTTTCATGCAAGAATATCCCACAATCTTTCTTGACTACAATTGGCGATTGTCACGACAGTTCAGGAGTCGTTTGTTTGACTGTCCGTCTTTCTTGTTTTTGAACTTTCTTAAACTCGACAAAGAAATCAATTTGTACTTGTTCTTTCTGGCGAGAAACTCTTGTTTGTCTTCTTGGGAGGAGTCACACTCGGTCTGCAGGCAGCTGGTGGAGGTGGTAATGTGGCCGTTGGCCCCCCACTGAAGTTCAAACAATTTTTTTTTCCAAACTACTCAGCTTGAATTATGCTAATGGGTATTTATATACCGATGACTTGCGATGATGGTACGCACCATTTGTGCAGTGGCGTAGCCACCATCGGCATCGTCAACGACCTGCGTGGCGCCTCCACCGCCCGGCTATCCCATGAGGGACGGCCATCAGCCTGTGTAGAATGCCGTCCCTATCGAGACCGAGACTAGGGGAGACAGCTTTTGGAAGGGCTGGTAAGTGATTATCTTGCAATGTAGCCATCTTTTGTTTTTACTTTTTTTTTTTTTTGGAAAAGTATAGTACAAGTGCCGAAATTTGACACGTGGGACATTTTAGTGTCAAAAGTTTCAAAATGTATATTTAAGTGTCACTTTTTTTAAAAAAAGAGACATTTAACTGCCTATTCTGGTGAAGGGTGCCGAAAATTCAATGTGGCTTATTTTTAATAATATAAGTCGACAACGTGACTTGCCAAAAAGCTGAGTTAGGAAAGAAGAGCCAAAACAACATTATTTTTCCTCAAATTTGAATTTTAATATAAATATTAATTAAATTTAATTTAAAACTAGAAAAAGAAGAAGATTGCAAAAGGCTCCTTCGGTGAGAGAATTCTCATCGAAGGAGCCTTTTGCAATTTTTAAAATTTAGTTTTAAATTAAATTGAAATCGGAGGCAAAATAATGTCGTTTTGGGCTTATCTAGTGACGTTAGCAAGTAAAATGATGTCGTTTTGCATTTGTCTCATCAGAAAAACGCTACGTCAGCATTTTAACCGGAATTTCTCACCATTGACACTTAGTTAACCTATTTTGCTTCGATTTTGGTACTTAATTGTAACTGTCTGAACTTTTGGTACTTAAGTTTGTCCTCGTGCTAAATTTTGACACTTGAGGTGTTCAAGACTCTTTTTTTTGTACATTCGCTTGTCCTAATTGCTCTTCTTCTTTTCTTCACCAGCTGCGCTGCGTTGTGCTGTTGCTACGTTCTAGATGCCTGCTTCTAGGAATCCCCGGAAATGTTCGGCTTCCGTTGTGATTTGTCGCTATTAAGCATTCGATTTTATGGCTCTTTCTCGTCATTGATGTGATAAATATAACATGTTAGTGTCACCATATACCTATTGTCGCGACCAATTTTTTGGGTTTGAACCACCTAGGTTTAGCTAATGGATTGTTAAGCCTAGACTTAATTTGGGCTCTCCTAAGCCCATACCAATTCGCGACTTAGGTTTGAATTGTTAACATACAATTTTTTTAATTAGGAGTCGTCACTAATCTATTTTTAGTGGGTCGATTAGAAACTCTAGTAAAGTAACGGGAGATTTACTTTACTCCTACGAACCAAAGACTAAGGGTACGGGGGCTTGGTTACGTTAGATTTCTCTAACGCCCTTTCGGTACCTTTCTTTTTATTTTGAAAAATGTTTGGCAGGCAGCTTGAATTGATTTTAAACTATCTCCCTAACATGTGAGGTGCTCATACAGGTGCGCAAACTACCAATTTAACACCCAAGAAAGCAATTAAATCATGTAAAACTTACCTAAAAGCAACGAAAGCATCTGCAGTGTTAAATTAAAATCCACATCAACAATCTTAGATATGGTTTCTAATTAACGCAATTTCTTTCTTTTTGTTTTCACTTATTAAGTGAACATATAGTCAATATGCAATGCAATGCTATTAATTTAACATGAAATGTTATAGCATGGCGACATAACCTAAACTATATGACATAAATAAGCATGCAATCTATTATAAAGAAATGTAATAATTAAATATGCCATTTAAATTTACCCAAATGACTTAATTCTAATAACGTGCGATGCAATGCAATGACGTACAAAATTATTTCAATTAAAATGACATGCAACATGCAATTTAATATGCGAGGTATATGTCACGCGACATTTATTAAATGACCTAATTTAATGACAAGCAATTTCTAATGAACCTAACAATAATCACTAAAATGACGTGCATTCCATGGACTATATGACAGGCAAATGACATTTTTTTTATTTTAAAAAAAATGCGATCTATCCTAGAAATTGCAACTAATTTATCCTAAGACAAATTTGATGAAATTTCAAATGATCTAAGCTAAATTAAGATTCTATCTAATTTAAACTAGGGATTAAGTCCTATTAAATCCTAATTTAAACTAAGACATTATCTAAATCTAAAATGCCATTTATCTAAAAAAGATTATCTAAATTTAAAATGGAACATGCAATTCTAATCTAATATGCACAATGATTTTTTTTTATGTTTTTCTTTAATCTTGAAATTAAAATTAATACCTAATTAACATGCAATTCAAATAAATAAAAAAATCTAGATGAATGCACTTTTTTTGGATTTTTTTATTTGAAAATTCATAACAAGATTGCAATCCTAATATGCAAGATAACAAAAAAAAACAAACCTAATCCTTATTCGGATTTTTCTCTTTTTGATTTTTCTTATTAAAAAAATTCCAAATCAGATTGCGATTTTAACCCTAAGATTAAGGAATATTCTAAAGCAAATCTAATCCTAACTCAAATATTTTTTAGATTTTTTTTTCTTTTGACTCAACCCACGTGACGATAGCAAACCAAACCAGATAAGATTAATATCTAAAAATTGACGAACCATATCTCGCGCATGAGATCGGGTTGGCCAATTTTAAATTAAATCGCAGATTGAATCTCGGGCTTGAGATTGGATTGTCGATTTTTGTAAGGGATTGCTAGTCGGATTTCGGCGCGAAAATTGGACTGTCAATCCCTAATCTAAAGGGGCCCTTTCATGTTGAAATCTCAATCAAACATTTAAGAGGAACAATTCCACTAAACAAAACCAAATATAAAAGGGAAAAAAAAACTAAAAAACTATAACTGGATAAGTAATAATAATAAAATAAAAAATCTACCTAAATCCCTTTTCCTTTTTCTTGTTTTTCTTCTTTCCTTTCCCACGTGGAACCGTGGGTCTTCGAGGAGAGCCGGCTAATCGGTTCGGCAAAGGCTCCGGCCAAGGTGAACCAACGGTGGCAGCAACACAGGAGCCGAGCTAGGGAGGCTCGGGTCCGGACGGGCAGGGACGGCACGGGAGCAGCAGCAGCAGTCGTCGGGTGCGTGGGGGGAATCTGATTTCCGGCGACTGGTTTCGCAGCTGCGTGGGCGAGCGACAGCGGGAAGGAAGCAAAGAACGGCGGCGGCGTCGGGCTCCGGTGGTGCTCGGCGAACGGCAGAGGCGTGAAGACCGCTGGGTCACGGGTTGCGAGGCGCTGCATCGCGGGCAGCAGATCGCGGGCCGACGGGTGAGCAAGCGGTGCTGAACGACGGCGCTGCAAGAGTCGCGGGGCTGGCAGCTGCTGGCGTCGCAGGGGAGGTCGAGCGGCGGTGACGCAGCGGGCGACGCGGCGCTGGGCAAAGAGGCGGGCGTCGGCGCTGGGTCGTGCGGACATCGGGCAGGCCGACGGTGCGGCGGTGGCGGAGTTCGAGGAGGGCGAGCGCGGGCAGCGGTGAGACCACCGGGAAAGAAGAACAGTTCTTCTTCTTTTTTCTATTTCTTTCTCTTTCTTCCTGTCTCTTCTCACGTCACTTCCTCTCTCATGGCAATGCTCTCTCGACTTTTCCTTTTCCCCGCAGTTTGTCGGAAAAAGAAAAGAGAAAAAGCCCTCTTTTTGCTGAAGATGGACGAGGAAGAAAACCTTTCTCTCTTTTTTACTTGACTTTTTTTCACCAAGAGAAGCCCCCACTTCGACCTCCGTCCGCACTCTTTTTATAGGCCAAAATGAAATGTGATCTTTTATCAATATTTCAATGTGATTTTTTTTTTAAATTTTCAAAAACCATAATATCGCATCAAATCTTAATTTTTTTGCAAGATAATCAATTAAAAATAATGACGGGCTCGGGTTAATTTTATCCTTTCATGGGCCTAGCCCAAATTACCGAACTAGAGCTCAAAAACATAAAATTTGAGCTCATCCCCCACCGGTCCAGTAAATGCAAATAAAAAATAAATGCAACTTAAATCTATATGATATTAAATTAACCCCTAATTTTTTAATCTGATAAATGACTATATGGGTTGCCAAAATTTAGGTGTCAACAGCTGCCCCTCTTTGAAAGTGAGCTCGTAGAGGTTGCATTCAAAGACAAATTGAAACCTAAATTTCGACCATGCATATGCACTTGATTTTTGATTTTTGATTTTTGATTTTTGATTTTTTTTTTCGGAAAATGAATTCCATTTTAAAATGCAATTAATATGATGCATGAAAATGCTAATGCAAATGCATGATGTCAAAGGAAAGAACGTACCTACGTTACTTACCAAATCGGTGCGGTAAATCATCTTGAGGTACATGATAAATCCCTATTTACTCCACAAGTACCCAACTCTCACTCAAGTTCCTTGAAAAGCGCAATAGGTAAGAACATTCACATTCAAAGTGAAATGTTCAACGGAAAAAAATTGAGACATCTAGATCCAAACTGAGATGTCAAGATTTTTGAAAATCTCAAAATACCTAAATCCAGACTAAGGTATAATGAGAAGGATTGACAAACATTCACATCTAGAGTGAAACATTCAACGAAGAGAATTGAGACATCCAGATCCAGACTGAGATGTCGAAATTTTGGAATGCAATTTGTATGCAAATGGTAAAGGAACTTACCTAAAATAACTTACCTTCAAAGAGGGTAGAGTGATTCAAGATAGTTGGTGTTACATGTCCAGGACCCGTACCATTTTACGGTCGCCTAGAATAGTAACATGGCTTTGTAAAGAGACTGCTTTCCCAGGACTCGTACCATTCTACGGTCGCCCAGTATGACAGTGTTTGGTTGTGTCTAGGACTCGTACCATTCTACGGTCGCCTAAACAGGGATTTACCTTCCAGGACCCGTACCATTCTACGGTCGCCTGAATAGGGAAACATGTTTTGTCTAGGACCCGTACCATTCTACGGTCGCCTAAACGAGGATTTACCTTCCAGGACCCGTACCATTCTACGGTCGCCTGAATAGGGAAATAGGTTTTGTCTAGGACCCGTACCATTCTACGGTCGCCTAAATGAGGTTTTGCTTGGCTAGGACCCGAACCATTCTTCGGTCGCCCAACCTTGCAACAGAGATCAACTGACCAGGACCCGAACCGTTCTTCGGTCGCCTTAATCAGATTGAGTCTAGAGGAAAAACTTTAGGGGACAACTCAGTCGAGTGTCGATTTAAAAGGGACTCTGGGCTACAAGAGCACGCCAGGTCGATAAAACTGGACAGCTTGACCAATTCAAGTGTCGATGCACTTAAGAGAGAATACCTGCACAATGACAAGTATTTTAGAATATGGTAGAGATATACTTACCTGGTGATATCTCTAATTCTTGGGGATATGTCTTTTGGAATTTAGATATCCTGTGGTGGTCTTTTACCTCCTGATGGAGGAGAATGCTGAAAACCAAATTCATCACAAAACTTTATAAAATCTTGATTTTCAAATTCACCTCCATGGTTTGTTTTTATACTTGAAATAACATACCCTTTTCTCTTCTTTCATTTTTTTAACTAAATATTAATCAAAATTTTAAGTATTAACACGTGTCACGTCTTTCACTTTATCTTCGCTTCTTGTATTCAAACTCAGGCGGTTCTGACTTGTCTTTCAAAGCACTAGCAACCATTAGCTTCCTCTTTCTCCGTATCTTCCTTCTCATTCATTCATGTATATATCTCGCACCATTCCTTCGCTCTTTATCATCATCTCTGCCATCTCTCTTTCTTTCTCTCTGTCCACCCCCCCCCCCCCCCCTCCTCTCCCCGAGCTAGATATCTCAGTTTGCGACCGAAGATGAGCGAGTGCAACCACCAAAACCAAATCCTCCTGCCCTTTTGATTTCAGTTCTCTCCCTCGAATTTTTCCTCAAATTTTTCTCGGCAAGATCACTTCCTTTTGCCCCTTCTTTTCATGCTAGAATATCCCGCATTTTCCTTTGATTACGATTGGCGATTGTCACAACAGTTCAGGAATCGTTGTTTGTCTGTCCGTCATTCTTGTTTTTGGATTTTCTTAGACTCGACAAAGAAATCAATTAGCACTTGTTCTTTCTGGTTGAAAACTCTCGTTTGACTTCTTGGGAGGAGTCACTGGCGATCTTCAGGCAGCTAGTTGGCTGTGGCCTTTAGCCTCTCCACCGAAGTTCAAACAAATTTCTTCGAACTATACAGCTTGAATTGTATACTCTTGTGTATTCATATATCGATGACTTGTGATGACAGTATGCGATACTTTGTGCAGTGGCGTACCCACCACCGGTGTCAACTATGGCATACGTGGCGCCTCCACCGCCAGGCTATCCCATAAGGGATGGCCAACAGCCTTCGCAGAATGCCGTCCCAATCGAGACCAAGACTAGGGGCGGCGCCAGCACCTTATTGCGTGTCCTGTAAGTAATCATCTCGCAATGTCACACTCTTTTGTTTCTACATTTTTATCTACATTCATTGGTCCTAATTGCTCTTCTTCTTTTCTTCACCAGATGCTGTGGGTTGCCATGTTGCTGCGAGATGCAGGGATAAGTTCCTAGTATTTTCCCGGAAAGGATCGCCTTGATGTAGATTTTAAACTTGGTGTGGTCTTATACTTGGTTTGATGTTTATGTTTTGATCTGCAGACTCTTCTAAGACCCTCTTTATGCTGACTAAAAGGGGGAGACTTTGCAGATTTCCTTTGCAAATTTCCTTTTATATGCGTGCTTTTGTGTTTTTGTAAACTTATGGGTTGATATTAATAAAATGCCTGCTTACTCACTTGCCCTAAATTCTATAGTTGTGCGATGTCTAATTGTTTTGTAGGTTCAAATAAACTTAGTGTTTAAATCTTCATGAAAGTTTCATCACCATCAAAAATGAGATTGTTGAGAACACTCCCACCAGATCGAAATTGACAAAATTTTCTGCTTCTAACGCTTATATTAGAACAAGTTTTGGTATTGTTGACACCTAAATTTTGATTAGGTTTTTAATTTGACCTTAGTTTCTTTATTTATGTTTTTTTTTCCTTTTTTTCGGATAATAAACAAAACCAAAAAATAATAAACAAGTAAAACAAAAAAAGAAAAGAAGCAACCCATCAGGGTTGGGCCTTCGCGCCCAGCCCCCTCTTCTTCATTTCCACACAGGCCTAGGGCCCAGCCCTCTTTTCCTTCAGCTTCAGCCTGGCCCCTCCTCTCTTCTTCTTCCTCTTGTCTTCTTCTTCCTCATTCGCCTTTGCATCTCATGCACGGTGGCCGGCGACGGGCTCAAGGGCGACCTACGGTAGAGAGGAGTGAAGGTAGGCCGCCGAAGGAGAGGATGACGTGCATGCGCCTTCAATGCGCGCCTTTAATGCTGAGATGGGGCGTCGGTTCAACCGCGAGCGTCCGGTCGGCAAGCAAAAGACCGGCCGTCGAGCCCCTCCATCGACCGGACCTCCTCGCCTATAAATAGCGGGGCACCACCTCTGTCGAAGGACACAACACAAGGCGAGCAAGCTTAGAGAGTCCCTAAGAGACTTTAGGGAGCTCAAAGAGCGAGTACGGCCGAAGGATCGAAGCCGGCGAACTTTGAAGAACTTCCCCTGAGAGACTTCCGGGGAGGTTCAAGAGCGAGCTGGCCGAGATCTGAGGGAGATTGGCTGGAGGGAGAGGGTCGATCAAGGTTCAGATCTGGGGTTCTTGCTGCTACTACCGCTAACATCGGACGCTGCGTCGAGCTGTGCCGCCGTCCCCACACCGTCGCCTCGAAGGCTCGTTGCCGTCCCCTCGAAGCCATTGCCGTGACCGATCCGCCAACGCCATGCCAGATCTGAGAGCTGAGGGGTCACCATCGCTGTTGCTCGCCACGCCAGATTTGCGAGCAGTCAAGGCCAGAAGAGAGGAGAGACTTCAAGATCCGCGAAGAAGACTTGAGAAAGGTCAGATCTGGAGGAGAGGGGGCTGATAGGACGTAGATCTGTCCATCCGTCGTGCCATGTCACCCCGAGCCATGCGTTGCTGACCCCGACGTTGCAGCACCAAATCTCTGCCGAAGATGTCCACCGCCGTGTCGGCCCCTACCAACGAGCCTCAGTTGAAATTCCCGAAGCCGGTGAGCATCTCTGACCTCCCCTTGTCTGCCACCTCGCTTCAGGGTTAGCCATCTTTGCTGTAGCCGCGTCGAAGCCGCTCCACTGCCGCTCGGATGCTTTTCCCCCCCGTCGCTCGTCACGGCCGTTGGATCGTGAAGCTAGCAACAACTGCGAAAATCGGGTTAGGCGCGTGACTCGGCGCCCTAGGGTTTCCATCAAGCGGGTTAGGTCATCAGGTCGGGTTGTGCGTGTGGGTCGGATAGTTTTTGGGCTGAAGTTTTTATGAAAACGGGCCAAGAACGGTTTGGGTTTTTTTTTTTTTTTAAATGAGAGGAGAAAAAAACCTTAGTTGGGCCCGAAACGCGGGCCCATCTGTGTCTCAGGCGGACGAAGCGGGTCGGACCCAACCTGCGGATCCGACCAAGTAGGTAACGACTTCGGGCATGGCCAGCTCCCATAGTGTGACGGGCGGTGTGTACAAGGCCCGGAACGAATTCACCGCCGTATGGCTGACCGGCGATTACTAGCAATTCCGGCTTCATGCGGGCGAGTTGCGCCTGCAATCCGAACCGAGGACGGGTTTTGGAGTTAGCTCACCCTCGCGGGATCGCGACCCTTTGTCCCGGCCATTGTAGCACGTGTGTCGCCCGGGGCATAAGGTTATTTATAAAATAATATTTTAATAAATAATATAAAATAATATTTTAATAAATATAATAAAATATATTTTATTTTCCATAAAATAAAAAAAAAAAATCTCCATATTTTCCCAAAAAAAAAGCCAAAAAAGTCAGAAAAAGCCAAAAATGATTTATATTTCCAGAAAAAGATAAAAAAAATCTAAAAAAAAATGTTTTTATGTCAAAAGAATGAGAAAAAGCACAAAAAAAAAATGTTTTTCCTCCATAAATGCATGGAAAATCCCTCAAAAATCCAAAAAGCCTTAGGGTTTAAACAAGATTAGGTACCAAAAGGGCATTAGTGATTAACTAGTGTAATCAAGTCCCCAATCCTAATTTATCTGGTTACGCAGGAACAAAGTATTTCTCCTAGTACTTCGCTTGGGTTTATAATCGACCCACCCCAAATTTATTAGTGGCGACTCCGTTTTAAAATTAACTTACAGGTTAAAAAAACTTGAACCATTAAGTTGCAAATTGGTGGACTTGGGAGAGTCCGGGCTAAAATAGACATAGCCAAGCCATTAGCCTCCGCAAGGCGCCCGCCCTTGATTGGGCGTCGAAAAGCAAAAGAGGTCGCGACAGCTTGACGACTCCGCTGGGGACTTTGAGGACTTAGGCCATTTTATTTTTGTTTAAATGCTTTGCCGACTTGGGTTTTTTTTTCTTTTGTGCAGGGTAATAGCTTAGAGTTTTTTGTTTCTATTAAAATAAAATGTTTTTATAAACTGCTGTGCATCCTTAAATGTTTTAGTACTACAAATGGTATACACAACCCGGCCGCCGGACCTGGGCTGCCATAGGATATCTAGGATGGTGTTAAGAAAGATACGGCTTCAACGCAAGACTGCGTTGTAAAAGTTGCATTTCTTTTCCCCAAATTTCTTTAACCGAGATTAAGAGGGTATTCTGCTAACGCGAGACTACGACAGGCGAACACCTTTTTAATCTCAACAAACCTTCTTAGTTAGAAATCGAGCCGCATATCCCATGCGCATGTCTTTGTATTTGCCATTTTCTTTAAAAGCAAAGTAATTTCTTTACTTTTACTCAATCTTTTTTATTGGCCCGTGGCAATTTAGGATAGGTTTTTCAAGTCTTAGTTTATATGCGATGGGAGAAGACGATATCCAGTTTATTCCCGCTCCCAAAGCAGAGCTCTTTAGATGGTGGGGTCAGTTGGACTAGTATGCCTAAGAGCATGTGAAAGCCAAAGTCGGTCATCTCCTATCGTTGATTCAAATCACTCTTCGTCCTGAAGTGAGACAAGCCATGGCGCATTTCTGGTGCCCAAAGACGACTACTTTCATATTTGGTAGGTTTAAGCTAACCCCAATTCTGGAAGAATACAATATCATCATTGGAATGCCTCTCGAGAATAAGCTTGTTAGACCATCAACATGCATCATCTCGTTGCGTGGGTTAGCGTGACTTTTAAGAACTGAAGTTCATGTTATGAGGCAAATTCTTGAAAACAACCATAATACCTGCCCACTAGAATTTATGAATGCATGTTTTCAAAATCAGCCTATGACCCAAAAAGGTGAGACTTTCCTCTTGGCCTTTTTCGGGTTCATCATTTTCCCCCATCAAAGAAATGTCATTAGTCCTAAGATAGCATGGATAGTTGACAGATCTTGAGGGAGCAAAATTATGTCAACATTATTTTAACTGAAACCTTCTCGTCCTTTAATCGTTTTAAAGTAAACACGGAAAAAATCATGCGGGTCTCTCCGGAAATTTTACAAGTCTGGTTTTTTTCTCACCTAAGCGAATTCCAAGGCTTCATGCGATCGTTCGAAACAAATGGTTTCGAAAATCCATTACAGAAATTTATGGTTTTAGGACTATACATCTGTTTTAACTGGATAAAATTCTTAAGAGACTCAACTCCTGAGGCATTCCATTGGTGTGCTGGTTGGTTCCATGAAAAGAGAGCTTGCTTCGCTTACAAACGTTGCCATCCAATTCCGTTACTTGGCCTCACCGGTGCCATTTCTTATTTCCCATATCGGGTGGCACGATAGTATGGAGCCCTTTAGGAAATCCCACCGCCTTTCAAAAGGAAGGTCCCTCCACTCCTTTTCACCCATCAAAGTCATGAATACACATTCGAGATTGACATCATTGAGGAAGCATGGAGCAGGTGCCATCGTAAAAGAATCGTGGTACCTAAAGGGCTTGAGGGACAGGAAAAAGCCCACCACGCCTCTACATCCTACATCCACAACTATCATATTATGACAAAACTAAAGCCATCGGTCCCTCACCCAATCAGCGTGATTAGCCATCACGAGCAAGCATAGCTTATGCAAAGGGATTTGGAATAGACTGGATACATATCTCAGAGCCAGTTCAAGGAAGCAGGCTTCCTCGCAAGAACAAGGCTCCTCGTCGCATATAAATTGGCAATCATGTGCCCCTTAGTGTTAATATTGTGAAAATTTTGTCCCATTGTTTAAGGACTTTGGTTTAATATCTAGTATTTCATTTTGTCATTTTAATTTCAAATTTTAGATGTCAGAAGTCTGCAGTCTATAAAATCCTCTTTTGATAAATAAAAAAAGCAATTAGACCATTGCCATGGGTCAATCTTTGTTTACTTTCATGCCCATTCATTGTTTTCGCAACGACAGGTAATTATGAATTGCCGGCCACCAATCGCCCATGAATTGCCTCATGCAATAGGGTCTGATCAGAATGATGTAAAAAATCGCGCCATTAACATTGAAGACGGCGTAGGACAGATGTCCATTGTCCTTCGATAGCTCTCAAAACAAATGGAATCCACTCAAGTCAAATCCAACTCTGTAGCTGCTTTAAGCATCGTCATGACACTCGCAAATTTGCTAGAGAATAGCCAACACTATAGACAGTTTGAAAAGATCATGAAAAAGTTAAATCGGCTGCAGGAGTAGAATCCCATGGACCTGTCCAATTACGCTGGCATTGAGATCCTTGAAGAGCTTAAAGCACCTGAATGCGAAATGTATGCTGATACCTCTCGCCCAAAGACCTACTTGAAGGCTTACTTGGTTCGAAAGATGATTCAATCGTACCAATCAAGCTTGACTGGCCCTGCCTTATGATGGTACATTGTCAGGAAGATTAGTCCCCTTAAGTCCTCGGGGGAACTAATTCATGTTTTCTACCAAGAACATAATATTGACATTAGCCCTGACATCGCCTTGCCCTACAAAGAACCGATGGAGCACGAGGAGCTGTTAGTTGCTGAGATAGGAGTGAAACGTGTAAATGAAGCCTTGCATAGTAAATGGGCAGTAGAGCAACATCCTGTTACTGGAAAATTTCCCACTACAAAAGGCAAGGAGCTTTTGTACAAGATCATAAACTCAGAGCTTGTTCAAGAGCGGGGCACGACTGGACAACTCCCCAAGCTTACTCCAAGAGTTAGGGTCCAAAGAATACCAACCCCTATCAACCTGGAAAGTGAATCAGATAGTGAAACTCTAATGTCTCTCACTTCCCTTGACATAATCGAGCTGGCAAAATGAAGGGCTTTACTCAAAAGGTCTGGACCAAAAGCCAAGAAAAGAAAGCCTGAGCAAATCAATTTAGCATCTGCCAATAAGCCACCGCACCAAAGCTTTGAGCATTTCCAAAAATATAGCTTTGAAGGCTACCATCCCCTAGAGTACAACCTTGAAGACTTCCCATCCCTAGAATACAATCCCAAGGACTTCCAGCGTTATTTCGATGAAACTGACAATTCATCGTATAACCGTTTCCTACTCTCACCCGGGGATGAAGGCCTGTCAGAAGAGGAAACGTACGTCTTTATCCGCTACAATCCTAACGAACTATGAAGCTCGTCCTCTGACCATGAGGATAGCTTCAATACTTCATCCTCATTCAGAAATTTTGACCCAGAAGAAAGCAATGAGGTAATTTCGGTAGAGTCCAACTTCCCTAAAATAGAAAAATTCACCACTACAATGAATATGCAGTGGGAAAACCAGTGACCTAACCAAGACATACCAGGCTCGTCTTGCCATCGTAAGATCATGACCCGCACAGAAATGTGGATACCCAATCTCCGCAAGTATAACGGCACGACTTGCCCCGTGGCCCACTTGCAGTACCTCAATGCTGAAATGAGTCGGTACTATGGTCCGATGTCATTCACAACTCAGGCCTTCCAAGAAAGTCTTACGGGGTCTACATTGCAATGGTTCATCACAATAGATATCTACCTCATGAGAGATTGGAATGAGCTGTCTTCTGCATTCCTACTTCAGTATCAAAGCCAGATTGGAATTGAACTACCTTGTGAGAACTTGGTTCACTTTAGAAGAAGACCAATAGAAGATTTCTGAGCATATGCAAGGAGGTGGAAGGCTTTTATGATGCAAACCTACCCTCAACTGGCCTAAGAAAAAATGATGAAGTTGTTCATAGGAGCTTTACCTCGCAAGCATCGTTATTGGTTACATGGTTTGTGATATAGCTAGTATGAGTACCTAGAGGGGGGTGAATAGGTATATAAAGGATTTTTCTCGATAATTGCACAATACTAGACAGTGGATAGATTTGAGACAAACAATAACCAAAGTAAGATTGAGAGAAAAGAAAATTGAACACGCGGTTTATAGTGGTTCGGCTTATTTCAAGCCTACGTCCACTATTCTGCACTGACAGCCTATTGGCTGGATTCCACTATGAACAAAGAGATGTTACAGCATTGTTCTCCCTTGATCTCTCGGTGTAGATGATCTACCACACTTGCTCAAGGAATCACTAAGTATAGACACTCTTTGTGTATACAATTTCGCTCAAAATGTATCGACTAATAATCAAGGTGCTTCAGAGTCTGGAATTTCTCTATCGATCATACACTAAAGCAACTAGAATGTCTTCCTTTTATACTCCTTTATGCCATCATACCCGTTGGCACTTACCAAAGGAATTCCTCCAATCTACCCATTGGACGGAATCAATCAAGAAGATCATTCGAGCCATTAAAGGAACTTGACGATAGCCCATAAATCCTGTTCGCCCATACAATTAGGATCTTAGTTTCCAAGAATAGAACCTTCCAAAAATATTTCGTCGACCATCGGATCTTCAAACGATCTTGATAAAAGAATCCGTTATATTTATCCAGCCAAGAGATCTTCTCCAGAGGATAGGACTAAATCCTCAACCAAATACTTTGGCTCTGGATTGCCTTCGTCACTGGATTAGAAAAACTGTCAATGAGAATAGTCTTGAGTCTTGAGTCTTGAGTGCTGAGTCTGGTGATCTGAAAGTCTTCAGACTCTAAACATAAGGTCTGTATTTATCCAGACTAGACTGATAGAAATGTTTTGTCAGCTTCAAAATATTCTGAAAAGATTTCTCCAACAATCTCCACCTTTTTGATGGTGACAAAACTTTCCTGTAGATTTGAACAACTTTGACCTACAAAACATTACTCAAGCAATATGGCTATCTCATAAAGATTAATAAATCAACCAGACTCTGCATCCACAGAAAATCGGTTAGTCTTTCATGAGTAAGACCATACAACAACACTTGATATAAATGCAAATAGTCAAACATCAAAATCCACACCTAAGTCAGTCAAATTCAAGATCACACCCAAGTCATACTCAAAAACAAATATTCAAACACACAAAAGAAATTTAAAGTCAAAGTTTAAAGGGTTTAAAGAGTTGTTCAAATTGCAACTCTCCCCCTTTTTATCATCATTAAAAAGGTGAGAAAAGAGTCAAGTTTGCTTGGGAACGCGCACAACTGAAATCTCCCATCGATCGGACGATGCCTTCCAGCCTCTTCAAGTCTTCCCGTAGATGAGCCACCTCTTCTCCTTTGGCATTGGCTTGAATTTGAAGAGCGAGGTCTTTCATTTGATTCGCCGGGTAACAAGATGCTTGTCCAGCATTCTTCGGGACTTGAAGTTCACGGTCCCGGCATAGATTTGACCCGCATTTCTAGAAGAACATCAAGGATATGACGAAAATATGCGGTATTGTCCGTCTGTGTGCTCGCATTTGCTCTTTCGGATGGAGTGAAGGCAGACGATGGAACTGCTGTGTAATCGAGCAGATTTGGTGTTGACGTATCATGTCCTTCCTCAGGCATTTGAGAAGCTTGAAAATCTTCTGGATTTGCTGGTGAGCGATTCACACCTTCACGGTTGACAGCATGTGGTGTAGTCCTACCTTGCTCGCCATCTCCTCCTGTCTCTAGGACCTCAATTGGGGAAAAGTGATGGTCATGCTCTTCAGCGTCTTTATTCCCTTTCTCTCCGGCTTCATCTGCAGACTTTTCTTTTACTGCTTCTCCTTCTTCTTCAGCTTCTTTCTCTTCGTCTTCTTTCTCTTTCTCTTGTTGCTCCTCTGCTTCTCTGTTCTTTGCTTGTCCCTCTTCTTCTCTCTGTTCTTTTTCCTCTGCTTCTTTTCCTTTCTTCTGTCATTCTATTGATTCAGGTACAGAACGTTTGGTCCTTTTCAATGCAGAGATAGTGAGATCTTCCTCTTCATCTTCATCCTCCAAGATAAGAGTTCTTATCTTTTTGGATGGAGCACCCATGGGCTCCTTCCCTTTTCCCTTTGATGCAGAAGATACTAGAGTCTTCACTTTGAACTTCTCCATTGCCTTATTAAGCTCTTTCAAATGCATTTTTGTCAGCATTTTCAAACCCACCACTATTTTGTCGCATGGTCGAACACAAAGAGTATGTGGAGGTACAATGTTCAAGTGTCTGAAGATCTTGGTCACAAGACTTGGATAATGCAATTGGCCCTTGTCCTTCACCATTGCTCTGTACATGTGAAAGAGAATGGTGTGAGGGAGAGAGAACTTCTTTCCTGAATTGATCGCATACATCAATTTCGCCTCAGAGTTAGACACGTCAGTCTTGGATGTAGACTTTGGCCTGATACAGTTGATCACAATTTTGTGAAGCGAGATGTTGATGGCATGCATTCTTGAGTAGGTAACTCTTCCTTCTGTACTCTTGTCTTTGACAAGTTCCAGTGTGGTACGAGCGATTGAAACCTTGATCGATTGATATCGTCCTCTTTCAACTCCAATTATGTCTGCCAACATGTCCACATCTACCACATAGACTTGGTCTCGAACACTGAAGGATATTCTATTCGCATCTAAAAAGCTAAGATTCGAGTAGAAGTATGCTGTCAATTGCGCATAACCGTCTGTGGTATCGGAGCAAAATTGCTCAAGTTGAAGCAGATTGAACTTCTCCCTTAAGTTCACATTAATGGCATCCAAGAAATCGAAATCAACACTCCTAGGGTTTATCACCCCTCGTTTCAACGATCAAGAACATTCTCTTGTTCCTTTGATTTAAACAAATCCATCATTTTTCCCTTCACCTTCACAGCAACACCCATTCTAGGTTGAAATTCATTGAACATTTTATCATCATCGTTCCCGTCAGTCGGATTCAGTCCCGATGCACGAGGGTCACTTGGAATGTTTGCAAGTGCTTCCTCAGCCTTTCCTTTGGGAGCAATTCCCAAATCCTCCATTCGTCGCAAAAAGATATACTCATTCCCATAATTCTTATCTTTAAGGAAGTCATCTACGTAGTTCAACGGAGTCCCAATGCTCTTCAACGCACGATAGAGCTTGTAAATAAAAGAGGGTTTTTGGACTCTTACATGGTCTGCGTCCTCGATTATTTCTTCCTCCGGTTGTTGACCCGCACCTTGTGGGGTAGATGGTGAAGAGTGACGAGGTGGAGAGTGAATCGGGCTCTGTTGCTGACTCGGTAAATCTTCCTCTTCGGTGAGATCGAAATGGGTAGGCCCCTCCCTCATTCTCTGTGGTCCCTTGTTCGCGATTCTTGAAGACTTTCTCGAAGAAGACATCCTTTCTTATCGTTGAAAGATTCCTTTACTCGCTTTCCCAAGAAAAGATGACAACTTTCTCGAAGATAAACACGAAATAGAGATAGGATTGTGAGGAGAATGCCTTTTTAGGGTTTTGAAGTTTAGGCGAGGAAAACTGTATATATATAACTTAGTTTAAAAAGGAAAAACCAATCGGCACAAAGGAAAATGAACAGACATCTCTTTTAAAATCGATAACTGCCAAATAGAAGTTAATCTTTTTGAAAAGACAAGATTCAGTTTTTCACGGAAATTATAAATTAACTAAACTAATGATCGTACCTTTTCGAGATTGAATATAATAACAACTTACAGTCTATAGCCATGAATGTATGAGTCTGAGGGTTGGAAAGTCTCTAGACTTTAACTTCCTCAAGCTTCAAAATGTTGAGTCTGGAACGGATAAAATTGAATTGATTTTTCTCCAAAGGCTTTGTGAATATATCCGCTAGTTGATTTTTTGAATCAACAAATTGAATCGAGATTTCTCCATTTTGAACATGATCTCTAATGAAATGATGTCGAATCTCTATATGCTTTGCTCTTGAGTGAAGGATTGGATTTTTTGCGCTGGTGTTGTCACATCTAATCTTTGTGCATGAGTCCTCAATTCCAAAGTCTTGTAGCTATTGTTTTATCCATAGAATTTGCGAACAGCAACTTCCAAGAGCTACATACTCTGCTTCTGTTGTTGAGAGAACCACAGTGCTTTGTTTCCTTGAAAACCAAGACACTGTCCTGCTTCCAAGCAACTGGCAAGTTCCCGAAGTGCTCTTTCTATCAACTCTGCAACCGGCCAGATCTGCGTCTGAATATCCCAGAAGATTAAAGTCTCCCTTCTTAGGATACCAAGACCGATGCTTGAAGATGAAGCAATGTATTTAATAATACGTTTCGCAGCACTGAGATGGGATTCTCTAGGATCTGATTGAACCTAGCACAGATGCAAACACTCAACAAAATGTCAGGTCTAAAAGCAGTAAGATAAAGAAGTGAACCAATAATGCTCCTGTGCAGCTTTTGATCAACTTTCTTCCCTTCTTCATCTTTGTCTATCTTCAAAGAACTTGACATCGGTATGTCGGTCTTTTTGCACTTTTCCAGTCCAAACCTTTTAACAAGATCATTAGCATATTTTTCTTGATAAATAAAAGTTCCTTCCTTCAATTGTTTTACTTGAAGACCAATAAAGAATGTTAACTCTCCCATCATACTCATTTCAAACTCATCCTGCATAGACTTAGAAAATTTCTTGCATAGACTTTCATTAGAAGATCCAAAAATAATATCATCCACATATATTTGAACAAGTAAAAAACTTTTGTTTTCCTTTTTGATAAATAAAGTAGTATCTACTTTACCTTTGACAAAACCATTATGTATTAAGAACTTACTTAGTCTGTCGTACCAAGCTCGAGGTGCTTGCTTTAAACCATACAAGGCCTTTTTCATTCTGAAGACTAAGTCTGGCTTCTTTGGGTCTTCAAACCCTGGTGGTTGTTCCACATAAACTTCCTCATGGATAAATCCATTTAGGAAGGCACTTTTGACGTCCATTTGGAATAACCTGAAATTTTTATAACAAGCAAATGCAAGTAATAGTCGAATAGCTTCTAACCTTGCTACTGGTGCGTAAGTCTCATCATAGTCTATTCCTTCTTCTTGTGTATATCCCTTGGCCACGAGTCTTGCTTTGTTTCGTATGACTCTTCCTTTCTCATTCATCTTGTTCCTGAACACCCATTTAGTTCCAATAACAGTTTTACCTTTTGGTTTAGATGTCAATTCCCAGACATCATTAATGTTGAACTGTCTGAGCTCTTCTTGCATAACTTCAATCCAGCTTTCATCAGATAAAGCTTCTTCTATGCTCTTTGGTTCAATTTCAGAAATGAGAGCCACAGCACTAGACTCTTCACGCCTTTTGAATCTGGTGCGAATTCCTTCATTAATTTCGCCGATAATGAGATCTTTGGGATGATTGGACTTATGCTTCCAGTTACTGGTTGATTTGTTTGGTTGATGATCTCTTTCTTTATTTGAATCTTCACGAACAGCTTGATGTTGGTCTTCCAAAGTTTGAGATGCTTCTTGAGTTGTAAGCTTTGGAGGGTCTGGAGCAGGTTCAGACTCTTCATGATGAGTCTGACTGGATTCATCTTGCGTAGAGTCTTGAAATTTGACATTCATTGACTCCTCCACAGACTGGCTCTTCTTGTTATAGACTCTGTAGGCTTTGCTTGATGTAGAATATCCAAGAAAGATGCCTTCATCTGATCTTTCTTCAAACTTACCAACTCGATCTTTTGCATTTTTCAATATAAAGCATTTGCAACCGAACACATGAAAATATGAAACAATAGGCTTCTTATCTTTGAATAACTCATAAGGGGTTTTCTCTAGAGTAGGTCTTAAGAAGACTCTATTGATGATATAGCATGCTGTTGAAACAGCTTCAGCCCAAAATCGTGAAGAAATCTTACTTTCAATTAAAAGAGTTCTAGCCATTTTTTGAAGAGATCTATTCTTTCTTTCCACAACTCCATTTTGCTGAGGAGTATATGGAGAGGAGAACAAATGCTTAAAGCTAGATTCATCACAAAATTTTGTAAAATCTTGATTTTCAAATTCACCTCCATGATCTGTTCTTATACTTGAGATAACACATCCTTTTTCATTTTGAGCCTTTTTAGCAAAATTTTCAAAATACGAGAAGGTTTCGGACTTACTTGCAAGGAAATATACCCAAGTAAAGCGGGAGTAATCGTCTACAATTACTAGGCAATATTTCTTACCTCCAATGCTCTGGGTTCTGGTTGGTCCAAAGATAT
Source organism: Eucalyptus pumila (assembly GCA_016097595.1). NCBI lineage: Eukaryota > Viridiplantae > Streptophyta > Magnoliopsida > Myrtales > Myrtaceae > Eucalyptus > Eucalyptus pumila. The sequence continues at coordinate 9,234,364 of CM027846.1, read as the reverse complement.
CCATATGCTGCAACTGTAGTACATGATTAGTAGAGACATGATTTATTGGCTTAAATGAATTTCTTACCTACTTTCCCAGAATACATGGAGTGCATGGATCAGTCTTTTGGTATGGTAATTTGGATAGACCTCGAACAAGCTGCTTTGATGAGATTTTAGCTAATTGCTTCATGTTGACATGACCAAGCTTTCTGTGCCATAAGCTTGCTTCGTCTTGAATTGAGATTAGGCATTGCGATTCATTTGGTTTCACATCCAGAAGATAGATATTTCCATGTCTTCGACCCATGAAAGACTGAGTAGAGTCTTTACTGGTTCTAGAACATGTTCCTTCTTGAAAGAAGATCTTAAAACCAGTATCACACAATTGGCTAATGCTGAGAAGATTGTAATTGAGTCCTTCAACTAGGGAAACATTACTTATTGTGAGATTTCCAATTTTCACAGTTCCAAATCCCACAATACTTCCTTTGCTGTTTCCTTCAAATGAAACTTTTCCATCATTTACTTGAACAAGCTTTATGAAGCAATTTGAGTCTCCTGTCATGTGTCTTGAGCATCCACTGTCAAGATACCACTTTACCTTTTTCTTGACGGAGACCTGCATTTAAAAGAGTCTCAAACTTTCTTTGGTACCCAAATTTTCTTGGGTCCTTTGGTGTTAGTAAGATAAACAGTATTAGACAGGTTTCCAAACCATAGGACACTCTTTTTCAAAGTGATCCGGATTGTTACACTTTGAACACCTGAGGGCATTTCGACCTACAGACTTTACAAAAACTTTCTTGAAATGATTTTTGTAAGCCTCTCTCGAGTGTCTTTCCTTAATTCTTTCTTTTACTTTAGGAAAATCAATCAAGGGAATTGTTTTTGCTGTCATACCTAGACCGGACTTATTGAAGTAAGGTTTTGAGCTGAAAGAATTTTTTCAAGCTTTTCGGACCCTATTGAAAATTTCTTTGAAATATTTGATAAGTCAGTTTTTAAAAGGGCATTTTCTTTCAAAAGATTATCTTCATTTTCTTTAAGAGTGGAAACATTCAAGTCTAAACTTTTAACTCTTTCTTCTAAAATGTTTTCCTTTTGTTTTAGAGCTGAGTTTTCATTTTTAAGTTCGTAAATTCTTTTGAGAGAAGTCTTAAGACTAAAACACATTTCATCGATGTATTTAGAAACTTTGACAGGAATTTTAAAATTACTTGTCTTAAATTCACTGTTTGAGTTTGATCCAGAATTTTAGTCTGAGTCTGATTGTGCCATCAGACATAGGTTGGCATATTCATTATCACTTTCTTCACACTCTGTATCACTCCAGGTTTCGGCTTTGAGAGCTTTTCGAAACTTTTCAGCTTTTCCTCTCTTCTTCTTCAAAATAGGACCGTTGGGTCTGATGTGTCCCTTTTTCTTACATTCAAAGCAAACTACATCTTTGTTTGGTTCCTCATCATCAACAGACTTGGTCTATTGTCTTTGAAAACTTTGTTTCTTTGAGTTGAACCTTCTTCATTTTCTATTCAGTTTTATGAATCTTCTTATCATGAGAGCAAGCTCCTCATCATCCATATCATCTTCAGAATCTGTATCATCAGAATCATCATTTGATTTTAATGCAATGGATTTCTTACCTTTTGGATCTTCATCTTCATTAATTCGTTCCACTTCATAAGACTGAAGAGTTCCAATCAGCTCGTCGACAGATAGTGGCATAATTCTTTGCGTCTCTCTTATTGAAGTCTTTATGTGATTCCAATCCTTGGAGAGTTCACGCAGTAGCTTGTTTACCTTCATGGGATCAGAAATTGTTTGTCCTTGATTCGCAAGACCATTGACAATATTTGTAAAACGGCTAAACATGTCAGTTATAGATTCTCCTGGTTTCATTTTCAAGGCTTCATATTGACCGAGGAGAATGTTAATTCTGGTTTCCTTCACTCGATCTATTCCTTCATAGGTGATATGTAATCTGTCCCAAACTTCTTTTGCTGTAACACAAGAAGATATTATGTTATATTCAGTTGGTGACAAAGCACAATATAAAGAGTAAATTGCTTTTGCATCGAGTGCTTGTCTCTTGATTATCTCTTCCCCGAGTCATTCCGCTGGTCTCAACAGTTTCTTTCCCTCTTTCGTAGACGATGCAGCTGTAGGAGTAATTCCTTTTTCTACAACGTCCCATTCCGGAGGATCCTTTGATCGTAGGAAAGCTTTCATCTTGTTCTTCCGATGTTGTAATCATTTCCATCAAAGTAGGGTGGTCTCGGTATTGCTTTGCCCTTCCATCGGCCCCCGGTGCTAGCATACTAGCCATGGATCTTTTACTCTGAAGTAAAACACTTCAAATAAAGTGAGTACACGAGCTCTGATACCAATTGATATAGCTAGTATGAGTACCTAGAGGGGGGTGAATAGGTATATAAAGGATTTTTCTCGATAATTGCACAATACTAGACAGTTGATAGATTTGAGACAAACAATAACCAAAGTAAGACTGAGAGAAGAGAAAATTGAACACGCAGTTTATAGTGGTTAGACTTATTTCAAGCCTACGTCCACTCTTTTGCACGCACCGACGCCTATTGGCTGGATTCCACTATGAACAAAGAGATGTTACAGCGTTGTTCTCCCTTGATCTCTCGGTGTAGATGATCTACCACACTTGCTCAAGCTATCACTAAGTATAGACACTCTTTGTGTATACAATTTCGCTCAAAATGTATCGACTAATAATCAATGTGCTTCAGACTCTGGAATTTCTCTATCGATCATACACTAAAGCAACTAGCGTCTTCCTTTTATACTCCTTTATGCCATCATACCCATTGGCACTTACCAAAGGAATTTCTCAAATCTACCCGTTGGACGGAATCAATCAAGAAGATCATTCGAGCTATTAAAGGAACTTGATGATAGCCCATTAATCTTGTTCGCCCATACAATCAGGATCTTGGTTTCCAAGAATATAACCTTTTAAGAATATTTCGTCGACCATCGGATCTTCAAACGATCTTGATAAATGAATCCGTTATATTTATCCAGCCAATAGATCTTCTCCAGAGGATAGGACTAAATCCTCAACCAAATACTTTGGCTCTGGATTGCCTTCGTCACTGGATTAGAAAAATTGTCAATGAGAATAGTCTTGAGTCTTGAGTCTTGAGTGCTGAGTCTGGTGATCTAAAAGTCTTCAGACTCTAAACAGAAGGTCTGTATTTATCCAGACTAGACTGATAGAAATGTTTTGTCAGCTTCAAAATATTATGGAAAGATTTCTCCAACAGTTTACACTTCCGTAGCTTTAATGAAGTGATCCTCTCATGTGAATACTTCGAGTCTACCGGAGGCGAGGAACTCTCGGCGCTTGATTTCAGAATCGACACTATCAAATGCTCCTTTTTCATAGGAGTTTTCATGGGTTTTGCTTGTTTTTATAATTTCATGTTTCTTATCCTGTCTAGCGTGTTACTGTTGTATTTTCCAGTAATCTAATGTACAGTTCTAATATTTGTTTTAAGGACATGAGGCGGTATTCCAAACCAGCCCCTATCCAACCATGAAAAAATACCATACAAGAAGAATACTGAGGGCTGGGTTTCCTCATGCTTTCTTTCCCCCAAAGATATATACTTTTAAAAACCAAAAAATGTTTCATTATCAAAAGCTTTCGTCAAAACAAGATGTTAAATTATATTTTCTTTTCTGACTCACTTCCTTCGTGTCTCAGAATATCATCCCCATCCCCCTTGACTTAGTGTGACAGGGGGCATTTGAAGTTGGCACATCATGTGAACGCACCGAATTCAAAGACACTCTTCCAAGAAGACAATGGGGCAAATAAACGATCGTCCCACTTCAAAGAAGGTAAGTTTTATTCTTTGAATATGATTTTGGAAATGATGTCCTCTATTTTCTATTTACAGATACCAAAGATAGGACGTAATAGGTACAGGCATACGGTTGAAATCAAACCATCCTCAGGAGCTCTGTGCACTCCACCTCGCTCCTGCCTAACTTCTTCTCAAGCCGGATCAATATCTTTTCCCCACAACGTGCCCAAGCAACTAGATGTTGTGATTTCATCAATGGGATTTCCAACTTTAACAAGCCAAGAAACACATAAAAGGAATTTTTTTCTCTTCATTTGAATTGACTACTGTCAACAGGGAGGAAATCTAGACAATTGAGACAATCTCTAGCCCCTTATTTCAAATTATGACTAAGGGTCTAGAGACCTCACTTCGTGCTCCAGATGCATGTTCTCCCAAGAAGTAATTGCCACCAAAGAGAGAATTGGAAGTTTTGATTGTCCTTCTCAGATTCCATAAAAGCTTAAAGTACATGACTTTGCTTAATGCTGCCATAGTCGAAGAAAAAGAAAAATTCCACAGAAGAAAGGCGTAGAAGATAAATCGACAACCATCGATCATGCATACATGGCCATGAGTGAGGAAGGCCAATCGAAAGAAATGTCAAACTGTGCCGAGACGAAAAAGCTGTCATCGATATTCAAATATCCCTAGGAGTCAGCAAATACAAACTTTTGAGAAGAGTAATTTGGTATCGTTTCCAATACCCCCCTCTCTTTGAATTCACTTTTGACATATTCCCCCTATTGGCAAGAAGCATAAGGTTCAAGAGCCAAACTTGATGGTTAGGTTTGGCAAATCAATATTGGCCAAGCTAGTACATGGAAATGACCCACATCAAATTCACCTGGCTCCATGTAAAAAGACGTGTCATCCAAGAGCTAATTCAGAGAATAATTGACCTAACGAAGTAAATGATGTAGGACTTCGTGTCCCCCTCTCACTTTAGGATCAATTGACCGGAAAAAATGAGGATAACAAATCAATGAGAAGCATGTCAGACTCTGATAAACTCACCCAAGCGAAATGGCGTCCTGAGTAATCACTAAAACAAATGACATAAACCTTATAGGTCTCAAATGACGTGCAATTTTGGCTCTACTGATTGATTTATTTCCACATCTTCTCTTCTGCAGGGGAAAAAGTAGAAAGACCATCGACATTGGTTGATCATTCGTGTGTCATATCCATAATCAATAGGGACGACCATCAACACCCATTTGTGAATAATCTTTTTGATATTCAAGATTTAACATATTTGGAAACATTGTTTTATTAACCCCTAAAGCTATCAATAGGGCCTTTGTTTGAACCATTCATTTGTTTTGAAAGTACAAACTCTCTCATGTTTAAAATACTACATGCCTTTTCCAAATGGATTTTTGCATGATGATGATTTTGTCTAGCTAGATCACTAATTCCATCAAGGATTATTAGAATAGACAGCTAAGTGAAAAATACAAGATTAATTGAGCATGTTGGATGAGGCGCGTTAGAATGATGAAAGGCAAGCCATATCCTACACACAGTCCCCCATCTATACACTTGTGAGATGAGTGCAAAAGATTCCATGACTGCAGGGTAAAGAGTTCTCTCGCGAATGGTACGATAACCAAAATAGTGAGAGACATTTCATTGCTCACCCCATTGAGCCCCATACACTAATGAAATTTCTGTCCTATCCCCGTCAAGAACCACCCCCACACTAGGGCAGATTGGAGGCAAAGCAGCATCACAAGGTGAGGAGAGATAGAAATTTTCTTGCTTACACTTGCATCAATCTTTGGATGTCTTTATTGCATATGAACACTCGCGTTAATTTAAGTGCCCTAGAGTCATGAAGAGCAAATCTTTCTTTACGCACTTGTATCCATTGTACAACTCAATTGAGTATGTAAATTCACCCTCACATGGAGGCAAAGCAGAAGCTACTGCTGTTTGAGCAGCATAATCAAAAGCGCCAGCAAAAGATGAAGACTCAATAATCTAACAAAGGCGTTTGCTTGAACTTGTCAATAACAGCTCTCAAGCAACAAGAACAAAATAGGGGCATAAAAAAACAGTGTACCTGGTAAAAGCAAGGTCAATGCCCTTGGATGAAAAACAAAAGCAAAGACTATGGACATAAAAAAAAAAAAAAAAAAAAAAAACAGTGTGCCTAGTAAAAGCAAGGCCAATGTCTTCAAAAAAAAAAAACAACTGTTTGTATTCCCGAGAGAAGTTGCTATTGTGGTTCGATTAATGGAACCTTCATCTGACTGTGAGAAGAAAGACCGGTGACAAATGCCAACACAATCGCCCATTCTTACATTTTTACACATGAGTCAAGCCTACATTTCATCCCACTGTAAAAAGTCTCTTCAGACTAGGGACACTTCAATTAACGTAGGATTTCATATGTCTATAAGCATCGCTTGAAGAAGTACGAGCAAGATTATTCTATCTCTTTTCGCAGGATTTTTGACTTGCAAACCTAGAGATGAGCATGCGGCATCTTTTTCACAGAGCCATGACCTTGTTGGTCCCCTTTGATAAGCCATTGACCAAGCCTTCATCACAATTTCAACAAAGACCTCTCACATTAGTAAAGTCGTACCACTCACAATAATACTTAGACCCCTGCTGACATGATGACAGTGAGATAGTGTGATCCTTATAAATCCTGCATCAATGGTCAGGATAGCCCTTTCCATGAGAGTGAGCGAAAAGTCCTTTCAGACTGAAAGTCCCTCACCTGGCATGCTCAAGATATCTACATTATGAATAAAGGTTGTCTTTCAAAATCTTCCCTAGTGGAACTCAGATGATGCAAAACTGACAAAATTGTCATGCATAAATCACATTTAAACTCATAAATTTACAGCATATACAATCACGTGTGCATATTGTGCAAATAACAGGCATACTCTCAGAAATTAGAGATATTGCCAAGTAAGCATATCCCTATCCCCATTGGTCTTAAAGTACCTACCACTGTCCAGGTACTCTCTTCTTGACACTCGACCTATTCGAGTCGTCCCTTGAGTTCGGGTGCTTGCAACTGTCTAAGTATCCCTTTGTCTTTGAGTACCCACCACTTGTCGAATACTCCCCTTTTCCTGACACTCGACTTGTTCAAGTTGTCCCTAGAGTATTGATACTTGTGACTGACCAAGTATCCCTTTGTCTTAAAGTACCTACCACTGTCCAAGTACTCTCTTCTTGACACTCGACTTATTCGAGTCGTCCCGTGAGTTTGTATGCTTGTGACGGTCCAAGTATCATCTTGTCTTCGAGTACCGGCCATTGTTCGGATACCCCCTTTTCATGACACTCAACCTACCCAAGTTATCCCCAAATAATATTAGTAGCTGTTCAAGCACTCCACTGCGTCGTGCACCTGCGGTTACCCAGGTATGTTCTCTTATCATCATGACACTTGGACTTGCTTGAGTGGTCCCAGATCATATCATTAAATACTTGTGTTCATCCAAGTATTCTAGTACTTTGTACACCTGCAGCTACCCAGGTGCTCTAGCCCTTTTGAGTGCCTGCGGCCATCCAGGTAAGCCTCGTGCCACATTCAAGTTTATAATACCAGGAGATGAGAGACCTTCACGAATATCTCAGGTACGCCCTCGATATTCCCAATTACCAGGAGGTCAGAGACCTTCATGAATATCCAAGGTATGTTCTCGATATTCCCATTACCAGGAGGTGAAAAACCTTCACGAATATTTCAAGTACACCCTCGATATTCCCAATTACCAGGAGGTGAGAGATCTTCATGAATATCCAAGGTACGTCCTCAATATTCCCATTACCAGGAGGTGAGAGACCTTCACGAATATCCCAGGTATGTCCTCGATATTCCTCTTTACTAGAAGTGAGAGACCTTCACGAATATCCAAGGTACGTCCTCGATATTCCCATTACTAGGAGGTGAGAGACCTTCACGAATATCTCAGGTACGTCCTCGATATTCCCATTACCAGGAGGTGAGAGACCTTCACGAATATCTCAGGTACGCCCTCGATATTCCCAATTACCAGGAGGTGAGAGACCTTCATGAATATCCAATATACGTCCTCAATATTCCCATTACCAGGAGGTGAGAGACCTTCACGAATATCCAAGGTACGTCCTCGACATTCCCATTACTAGGAGGTGAGAGACCTTCACAAATATCTCAGGTACGTCCTCGATATTCCCATTATCAGGAGGTGAGAGACCTTCACGAATATCTCAGGTACACCCTCGATATTCCCAATTACCAGGAGGTGAGAGACCTTCACGAATATCTCAAGTACGCCCTTGATATTCCCAATTACCAAAAGGTGAGAGAACTTCATGAATATCCAAGGTACGTCCTCGATATACCCATTACCAGGAGGTAAGAGACATTCACGAATATCTCAGGTACACCCTCGATATTCCCAATTACCAGGAGGTGAGAGACTTTCATGGATATCCCAAGTACGTCCTCGATATTCCCAATTACCAAAAGGTGAGAGACCTTCACGAATATCCAAGGTATGTCCTCAATATTCCCTTTACCAGGAGGTGAGAGACCTTCATGGATATCCCAAGTACGTCCTCGATATTCCCAATTACCAAAAGGTGAGAGACCTTCACGAATATCCAAGGTATGTCCTCAATATTCCCTTTACCAGGAGGTGAGAGACCTTCATGAATATATCAGGTACGTCCTCAATATTCCCAATTACTAGGAGGTGAGAGACATTCATGAATATCCAAAGTACGTCCTCGATATTCCCCTTTACCAGGAGGTGAGAGACCTTCATGAATATGCGAGGCACGTCCTCAATATTCCCAATTACCAGGAGGTGAGAGACCTTCATGAATATCCAAGGTACGTCCTCGATATTCCAACTACCAGGAGGTGAGAGACCTTCACGAATATCTCAAGTACGCCCTTAATTCCATTCTCCAAGAGTTTATACTTGTGATCATCCAAGTACCCCTTCGATACTTGTGATCATCCAAGTATCCTTCAAGAGGTTGTACTTGTGATCATCCAACTACCCCTTCGATACTTGGATGGGGATACTTGTGATCATCCAAGTATCATTCAAGAGTTTGTACTTGTGATCATCCAAGTACCCCTTCGATACTTGTGATCATCCAGGTATCATCCAAGAGTTTATACTTGTGATCATCCAAGTACTATCTCCCAACAAACAGATGCCCTAAGAAAGGTCGGCGCATCTCCCGTCAAGGCAACTGAAAAAAGGTTCGGGTCCTAGACAAACAACTTATTGCTCTAAACAGGCGACTGAAGAAAGGTTCAGGTCCTAGGAAGGCAATTCCCCGTCAAGGCGACCGAAGAAGGTTTCGGGTCTTAGGAAGGCAATTCCTCGTCAAGGCGACCGAAGAAAGGTTCGGGTCATAGATAAACAACTTATTACTCTAACAGGCATCCGAAGAAAGGTTCGGGTCCTAGGAAGGCAATTCTCTATCAAGGCGACCGAAGAAAGGTTCGAGTCCTAGACAAACCACTTATTGCTCTAACAAGCGACCGAAGAATGGTTTGAGTACTGGAAAAACAACCTCATCATATCACCAGGTAAAATGACGCCTTGATACTTGCCAAACTCAGGGTTCACACCCTATCTCACTCACTCACGGTAAGTAATTACAGATATCTTATTATCTGTCTTAATATGTGTAATGTTATATTGCTCATTTTCTTCATAGGACACTAGGTCCCAAATAAGGTATAATCTATTGCATATGTATAGACAAAATTTAGGTATTAGGTTTGTCTTTGAATGCAACCTCAGTGAACTCACCTTCAAAGAGGGGCAGCTGTTGACACCTAAATTTTGATTAGGTTTTTAATTTGACCTTAGTTTCTTTATTTATGTTTTTTTCCTTTTTTTTCGGATAATAAACAAAACAAAAAAATAATAAATAAGAAAAAAAAAAAGAAGCAGCCCATCAGGGTTGGGCCTTTGTGCCCAGCCCTCTCTTCTTCTTTTCCACGTAGGCCCAGGGCCCAACCCTCTTTTTCTTCAGCTTCAGCCTAGTCCCTCCTCTCTTCTTCTTCCTCTTGTCTTCTTCTTCATCATTTGCCTCTGCATCTCACGCGCGGTGGCCAGCGACACGCTCAAGGGCAACCTACGACAAAGAGGAGCGGAGGTAGGCCGCCGAAAGAGAGGATGACGTGCATGCGCCCTCAATGCACGCCTTTAATGCTGAGATGGGACACCGGTTCAGTCGCGGGCGTCCGGTCGGCAAGCAAAAGACCGGCGGCCAAGCCCCTCCCTTGACCGAACCTCCTCGCCTATAAATAGCAGGGCACCACCTCCGTCGAAGGACACAACACGAGGCCAGCAAGCTTAGAGAGGTCCCTGAGAGACTTCAGGGAGCTCGAAGAGCGAGCACAGCCGAAGGATTGAAGCCGGCGAACTCTGAAGAACTTCCCCCAAGAGACTTCCGGGGAGGTTCGAGAGCGATCTGGTCGAGATCTGAGGGAGATCGGCTGGAGGGAGAGGGTCGATCAAGGTCTAGATCTGGGGTTCTTGCTGCTGATGCCGCTAACACTGGACGCTGCGTCGAGCCATGCCGCCGTCCCCACACCGTCGCCTCAAAGGCTAGTTGCCGTCCCCCCGAAGCCATTGCCGTGACTGATCTGCCAATGCTACACTATATTTGAGAGCTGAGGGGTCACCGTCGCTGCTGCTAGCCACACCAGTTCTGCGAGCAGTCGAGGCCGGAAGAGAGGAGACAGTTCAAGATCCGCGAAGAAGAGGACTTGAGAAAGGTTAGATCTGGAAGAGAGGGGGCTGACGGGACGTAGATCTGTCCATCCGCTGTGCCGTGTCGCCCCGAGCCAAGTCGTCGCTGTCCCCGACGTCGCAGCACTAGATCTCTGCCGAAGACGTCCACCACCGTGCCGCCCCCTACCGACGAGCCTCGGTTGGAATTCCCGAAGCCAATGAGCATCTCTGACCTCCGCTCGTCTGCCACCTCGCTTCCGGGTTGGCCATCTCTACTGTAGCCACGTCGAAGCCGCTCCACCGCCGCTCGGATGCTTTTCCCCCCCATCGCTTGTCACGATCGCTGGATCGTGAAGGCAGCAGCGGCTGCGAAAATCGGGTTAGCCGAGTTGGGCCTATGACTCAGCGCCCTAGGGTTTCCATCAAGCAGGTCGGGTTGTCAAACCGAGTTGTGCGTGTGGACCGGATAGCTTTTGGGCTGAAGTTTTTATGAAAACGGGCCAAGAACGGTTTAGGTTTTTTTTTTTTTTAAATGAGAGGAGAAAAAAACCTGAGTCGAGCCCGCAACGCGGGCCCATCTGTGTCTCGAGCGGACGAAGCGAGTCGGACCCAACCTGCGGATCCGATCCGGCTCATTTTTTATATAATATATAATAATATAAAATAATATTTTAATAAATAATATAAAACAATATTTTATTTTCCAGAAAATCAAAAAAATAAAAAAAATCTCCATATTTTCCCAAACAAAAGCCAAAAAAGTCAGAAAAGACAAAAAATGATTTATATTTCTAGAAAAAGATCAAAAAAATCCAAAAAAAGAATGTTTTTTATGTCAAAAAAATGAGAAAAACCACCAATTTTTTTTTCCTCCACAAATGCATGGAAAATCCCTCAAAAATCCGAAAAGCCTTAGGGTTTAAACAAGATTATGTACTGAAAATGGCATTAGTGATTAACTAGTGTAATCAAGTCCCCGATCCTAATTTCTCTGGTTGCGCAGAAGCAAAGTATTTCTCCCGATACTTCGCTTGGGTTTCTAATCGACCCACCCCAAATTGATTATTGGCAACTCCGTTTTAAAATTAACTTATAGGTTAAAAAAACTTGAACCATTAAGTCGCGAATTGGTGGACTTGGGAGAGTCCGGGCTAAAATAGACATAGCCAAACCATTAGCCTCCACAAGACACCTGCCCCTGATTGGGCGACGAAAACCAAAAGAGGTTGCGACAAGTATAAGTTGTTACTGAGGTACTATTGAAGATTTTTGTCAAAGTCTATTCTATCTCAAAAGCATATCCTACTCTAACGAGTCTAGAGCGTGTCTTGGCCAGAACAAGGAAAAGTTCAATACTTGATTTATCAAAGTTGTGACTCGGTTCCGGAATGAAACAATTTTAGAAACTAATCAACGACTATATTCTTGGCAAATGATTTCTCTTTGTATATATAAATATTTTGATCGATTCAATCAAAAATTGACAAAATCAATCCTAAAGATAAGTTCCAGATGAGGAAGTATCACTTATGAAAACTAAGATTTTGTTTGTATGGAAAACTAAAATCAAGTGGAAATTCCATCATTGTCTTTAACGGCCACAAGATATTTTTGAAGCATTATGTCCAACGGGTAGATTGGACAAAATTCCTCCGGTGATTGACTAACGACTAGTGTATCTTGGATGAGTATTTAAGGAAGTCATTCATTCAAGAAGAATAGGGATGTGAACATGAAATTCCAAAGTCTAAAGCTATTCTCAATTACTTGTCTTTGCCTATTAGTGTTTCAAATTGTGATCAATAGAGAAAACACAAAAAGAATGTTTTAGTGAGATAGTGTGATTTATCGCTGAGTGTTTGCACTCACAAGTTGTAATCTCTTATCGATCCCATAGAGGAATCTAGCTAGTAAGCTGTCGGCATGAGAGAGTGGATGTTAGGCTTAATCTAAATCGAACCACTTTAAATTTCGGGTCCACTCTTCTCTTGCCTTAATTCTCTTTAATTAAGTCTGTTGCACATTTATAAGTTATTGCAAAAGTATGGTGACTAGCATAACAAATTCAAATCTTTATTCAAACTTTCTTAGCAAGTTATTTTATTTTGAGATTATTTGGGAAGATTTTTTTTAAACACTTATTCACCCCCTCTAGGTGTTCGTACTAGCTTTATCAAAGATGAGAGTAGATGTAGATGCCAGATGTCATAACCTTCGACTATGTTTCAATTGGTTGCAATGCTTGTTTTAGTGTAAATGACGCCAGAGTACCGAGCAAAATCGGGGGCAATTAAAGATTTCACCAAGAATGAACATGACAACAAGCAAAAGGGCAATTATAAATTCTCTACAAGAAAATTACAAAATAGCATGGGTGTTTTCCAATTTTTTTTTTTTTTTTTTTTTTTTTTTTTTGGTCCGAAATATAACGATTTGCATTAACTATTCCCAAAGACCAAGAGTTTACCTCTCTATTTGTCTTGTTTTAGTGTAAATGACGTTGTTTGACATCCCGGCGTTGGGGTGGCTGCGACTTGGTAACTTGATCGTGAGATATGGCGTCGGCAACTCAATCGGGGAATAGCCGGTTGTTGCGTGCACACCGGATCCGCCATAGAACTTGCGTCGTTTTCGAGGTAAGAGTCTTACATTGAGAGCAAAATCGGGGGCAATTAAAGATTTCACCAAGAATGAACATGACAACAAGCAAAAGGGCAATTATAGAATTCTCTACAAGCGATTTCTTACGCACGATGGATTTGATAGAGGGTGTATCGACTTTATTTTTCCGAATTGAAATCCTGTTGTCATCACAAAGACGTGGTCAAAAGAGCATGGGTGTTTTCCAATTAGACGGCCTAAATCCTCCATATTTGCTAGCTTGACCAGTGTGCGAATTTTCCTTTAAAGCATTTCCTCATAAATATCAAGACTTGACGTGTATGATGTATTCTTAATAAGCGCCGAAGTGTCTCATCGAGAAAATACGTGATATTATTTCAGGATGATTCCAAATGGTGTGAAATGGTTCCTTGTTCGCGGATAATACTTATGTATATTTCCATATTTAATTATAGAGATTAGTCAAATGAAAAAAATTCTGATCAAGAGAGATTAAGAAAAAAATTCCACCTACTCTAAATTTCGCCTTGTGTCACATTGGCCGCCACCTTTGTCATCATTTATCCGGTCAAGTGGAATGCGTGGGATCACCAGGTGATGCTGATAAGTCAAAAGGCATGGTCACGTGCAATGTAAAAGCCTCACCGTGGACGTTAAAATGAGAAGCAATTATGGAGTTTAAAAACATTTGGTACTTGAACAATTCTACGAAGAGCTTTCCAGTTGACCTTTTAATGGGAAATGCTAATCCCGAGCAAGAGCTTCGATTCAGGCGTGCATGTAAATTTCGAAAGGTTCTTCTCACTGGCGTCTTTTTCGCCAAAGCTTATCGTGGAAGATCAACAAATTGCAATAACTCGATCTTGTTAAGTATGACCTTGGCAACCTAGAGTGCACATGCACTATTCTTGTGAAGACGAACTATCTAATCTTAATGTCTCATTTATCCAAAATCAAAATGGGCCCATTTGATTGCGTATCAAACATGTGGATGGATATACGTAAAACCCTCTCGAAATGCAGAGTCTCTCCTCTACCTCTATGGTAGTTTTTACAAACCCTAATTTCTTCTAATCCCCATTCTGTTTCATCCCCATTCTATTTCATCCCCGAAATTCTCTCGATGATTCCTTTCTCTTTCCCATGACGATTGCCACATCCCTGTCCGAAGTGAAGGGTTACTTCGCATACCACTCCATTTCTTCCTGTAATTGAGCGAGTCCTTCGGTAACAGGTATCATCTTCAGATTGCTGAGGGGCCTTGGTTATTCTCAGGTTTACCGAATTACTCAGAATCAACTCATCTAGCCTTGGATTTCTGTTGGTTTCACTGCTGCATGTCCACGATGTTGCGCTTAGCTACCTGCATGTGCTGGAAGTTCCCCCTCTGTAACTGGACTGGTGCTTTATCGATTTTTGCGAGACAGAAGATACCAGGTATTCGATTTTGAGTATCATTTAGTTTAAGAGTCATCAGCTTAGGGCAAGACTGAATATTAGACACGTATTTTGGACAGTTGGCTTGAATTGGCGGGCATTACCTTATCTACTGATAGTAGTGTTCTCCTGGTTTACGGCTTGTAGTGCTGGTTTATGGTTCCACTTGTGTTCTGGGCATATTTGTGGTGACGGATACACATGCCGACTCTTCACGTCTATCCACCCTCTGCAATAGGCTAGGCCGCCTTACTACCGAGCAGCTCATAGAAGACTGGGATGAAGAACCTCCACCTAAAAATTTGGCTGAATGTCAACTTACATTAATAGGATACATTTTCTCAAATCCGTCCATTAACTTCCCAGCTCTCCAAAGCACACTTAAGCATGAATGGCGCATTGACCAAGTCGATATCGCATAGCGAGAGGCGGGTATATACGTAATCCAGTTCAAGTCTCAAGCTGACAAACAGAAAGTGCTCAACGGGGGGACCTTGGTCATTCTCTGGTCATTTGGTTATTCTTAAGCCATGGATCCCAAACACTCCCTTTCACTATTATGATTTTTCTACGTGCGCCTTTTGGGTTCAAGTATACGGACTACCTCTAGAATGGAGTACAGAATCAATGATCACCAAGGCAGTACAACATTTGGGGCAGGTTGTGGAAGTTCGATTTGATACAAAGGACGGAACCTCATCCAGACCCTGGGCGGGCTCGGGTGGAATTGCTCTTACAAGAACCTCTAAAGACAGGCAAACTCAGCCGAATCGAGGGTAAGCTTCTTTGGCTAGATTTCCGCTACAAAAGACTCGCACTTCTGCTATTCGTGTGGAAAGTTGGGACATTATGCGACGTACTATAAGGACATACCTTTTGATGACGCAAAACAAGAAGGTAAAGGAAAAATGACCTATGGTCCGTATTGGCATACTTTCTATATGCCACAAGATAACGCAGTTCAATCAGAAGAAGTTGTACCTGAAACTCCACTTGCATTGCTCCAGCTTAAGCATGACCACTTATTACCTCATCCAGCAACTAGTGTGGCGGGATACACGTCATGTACGGTTGTTACAACTCAACCCTTTGCCCTTATCCCGGAACAACAACGTCACCAGCAGTCGGGTATGCAAGGAACCCCCCATCATACAGCTATTATACCTGCAGCAGAGAAGTTAAAAGGTATTCAGACTCAATCAAGGGAAGCAATGACACAGAAGAAGATGAAAAATGTGAGACTGACAACAAAGCAAGGGGTGGCCAAAAAGATAAAGAGATATAACCCCTATGGGCCAAACAGCTTGCTACTCTTTGATAAGGAAGAGGCTAATCTCATGGAAACACCTGTGTATGTGGCTGAGGAAGCTAGAGTGTGGGCATTGGTGGCTGGCCCTAAACAGCCACCAACCAACAAATGAAGATTATTAGCTTGAACTATCAAGGTTTGGGCAATCCCCTGACAATCCAGACTCTAAAGGCCATGATGACCAAAGAAAAGCCTAATGTAGCTTTCTTAATGGAAACGAAGAACCCTGAATCAAAGCTTCACCATATTCAATGCTACTTACGGTTTCAGCATTCATATATACTTAACCCAGTTGGTATAGCATGCGGCTTATCAGCTATGTGGAATGAATAGGTATCTATTTATGTGATTCGCTCTTCGCAATATATGTTTGATATGACTTGTAGATTAGTGCAGGAAGATAGAACCATTCGCCTAACCCGCATTCATGCTCCTTATAATTATAACCAACGACAGGTTTTATGGGAAGAACTTAGGGGGATTTGTAGGATGAACAGTTTCCCATGGTTGTGTGTTGGGGATTTTAATGAAATCCTTTATCCATGGGAAAAAGCTTGGTAAGAGACCTGCGGATTTTACTCGCATGTTGTCCTTTCGTGCTGTTCTTAATGACTGTGAGCTTATAGAGATATATAGCAAGAGCTGTAAATTCACCTGGATGAATCATAGAGAGGGGGAAGAGATTGTCAAGGAACGATTGGATCGGGCATTATGTTTGATGGATTGGCGCATTCTATTCCCAGGGGCAAATGTACTAGCGCTACCGGTAGTGGGATTTGACCATAGTCCATTGATCATCCAGACTTCAGCGCCGTTCAAAAGGTATGCTAAGACTTTTCTTTATGAAGCCTATTGGAATTATGATGCTGAATGTCGGGAGATCATTTCTACTGCATGGAATTCTATTCATCCCAATCATTTGATTTTTCTTTCAAAGTTAAAGCATGTCAACACAACTCTCTCTACTTGGAGTCGCACTAAGTTCTCAAATGGACATGCCAAAGTAGTTACCCTACAACACTAGTTACATGATCTGACCAACCAACAACACTTAAATTATCATAGAGAGGAAGCATCCAAACTTAGAGAAGAAATTACAAGGACTTGGCGAAGGAAGAGCGAGTACTAGGCTATGAGATGTCGAATACAATGGCTGAAATGGGGGGACAAGAATACTCGGTTCTTTCATGCATCCACACTTGAAAGATATAGGAATCCCTTTACTATATTACGAGATGAGAACCAGCAGTGGATTCGTGACCCTAGAACCCTACAAGGTATGACAACAACTTTCTTTTCGAAGTTATATGCCTCTCAGGGGTCGCGAGATTATGGTCCTATCCTTGCCCAATGTCAGCAGATTGTAAGTACTGAAATGAATGCTCATTTGATTGCAATGGTTACGATTAAAGAGGTCAAACAGGCCACATTCCAGTTAGGGACAAATAAGGCCCCGGGCCCTGATGGACAAGGTGGCTTATATTATCAAAGTCACTGGGATGTTATTAAAGATGATCCCTTGCTTCAAGTTCAGCATTTCTTTATGACAAGCCAGATGCCTCTAAGTATCAATCAGACCTTTCTAACTTTGATTCCTAAGACACCTCATCCAGAGAAACTAGAGCAATATCGCCCCATTAGCCTATGTAACTTTGCCTATAAAATTATCTCAAAGGTGCTTGCCAACTGTCTTAAACATTGGTTGAATTCTCTAATATCGAAGGAACAGTCAGCTTTTGTCAATGGACGACCAATACAAGATAATATTTTGATCATTCAAGAGGTTCTTCACGAATTCAAGACTATGAAGAGAAAGAGAAAATTCAATGCAATCCTAAAAATAGACATGCGAAAGGCGTATGATAGAGTTGAGTGGGATTTCCTACATGACTACCTTATGAAATTAGGCTTCCATCCGATATGGGTTCGATGGATTATGCAATGTGTTTCTAGTACTTCCTTGAGTGTCCAATTTAATGGCGAGCCCCTTCCTTTCTTTTATCCTTTGCAAGGCCTCCAACAAGGTGATCATTTATCTCCATATTTGTTTATTTTGATGGCAAATGTATTATCAACCTTAATAAATCAAGCTGTCAGTATGGGACACATTAAAGGTATTAAGTTCAATCGATGGTGTCCAACCCTGTCCCATCTATTTTTCGCTGATGATGCAATCTTCTTTCTAGATGGGACTATTCGGGAATGTTAGAACCTTGCTGATATTTTAAACCAGTATTGTCTGGCAACAGGTCAGCTTGTGAATCGAAACAAGTCCGAAATTATTTTCAGCAACTACTGTCCCCCTAGATTGCAAGGCAATATGTCGGGCCAGCAAAGAATACTTGTGTTGACAAGATGTGGCAAATATCTGGGATTACCATCAGACTGTGGTCGATCAAAGAGGGAGATGTTCTCTTGGATACTAGCACGACTACATGCCAAGTTGGAGGGTTGGAAGGGTAAGTTTGTTGACACCTAAATTTTGGCGATTTAGTTTATTTATTTATTGCATAGGAAATTAAGGGTTAATTTTATTAATTGCATAGCATATAGATTTAGATTGCATTTATTTTGTTATTTGCATTTTTTGCATTTTAATGGACTTGTGGCGGATGAGATCGAATTAGATGGATCAGGCCCACGAAGGGAGTAGGTTGGCCCAAGCCCTTGTTTTTTTTTTTAATAATTAAAAATTATCTCATGGGAATATAATATTTTAAAATTTTTCTGATATGAATCCTTTTTGGATAGGGCAAATAGGTGAAAGAATATTGTGATTTGATTTGGAAAGATTTTGGTTAATGAAGTCATATCAAAAGTTGAGTGAATTATCTTAGAAAATCTTCATAAAAGAATTTGGGGCTATTTTCTTGTTGAGCACATCTCTCCATTTCGAATGATGATCCTTAGCGATTAGGTCAATATATGGAAATCTTTGTAGGTAGAACAAACTGAGTTTTCACTCTATAAATAGGGGGCTTTTCGGGGTTCTTTGAGGGGGGTTTTGGAAGGTTTCCGAAATCAAAAAAAGAAGAAAAAAAGAAAAGCATTCGGAGGCCCTTTATTGAAGAGGAAAAAGGGAGTGTGCGAAGACAAGGGGAAGCGTGCGGCTATGCAGAGGAAGGACGATCACTGTTCTTCTTCTTCCCTGGTTTCTGTTGCTCCGTTCGTGCCCTTCCCATTGCACCATCACCAACGCCTGAGCTCCTGTCGCGGAGTCTGCTCAGAAGCCTGAAGCCGTCGCACGCTGCGATCTGCCTGCAGCTCGCACCGGTCCGCCGCCCGCCATCGCCCACAAGCTCGTGACACCGGCATCGCCGACCCAATCCTTCCGCGAGCATAGCCTTGCAGAAGCTCGTCAAAGCCGGTCACAAAGTTTCCTCGCCACGCTGCCTGGACTTATGCTCGTGCCCCAGTAGATCTCGAGACGGTTCCTCCCTGTTCTGTTCGTGAGTCGCCTGAAGCCACTCTGCTCCGACGCCCAGCGAGTACCGTGCCACCACACCGACCCGCGAAGCACCCTGCTGTCTGCCACCGAAGTCCCCGCAACGGAGCTCTGACACCGCGAGCCCATCTCGTCTGCAACTCGAGTCAGATCGGTAGCCCATCGCCACTCGCCTGCCCATCCGGACCCAAGCCTCCCTAGCTCCGCTCCTGTGCTGCAGCCGCCCTTGCCGGATCCCCTTTGCCGGATTGATCAGCCGGCTCCCCTTGGAGATCCACGGCTGTGTGTGGAAAGGAAGAAAAAACAGAAAAGACAAAAATCAGATTAGGTAGTTTTTATTTTTATTTTTATTTTATTTTATCTTTATTATTTTTATATAGTTTATAGTTTTTTTTAGTGTGATTATTCATTGATACATGATTGAGATTCCAACATGAATTAGTCCCTCAAGCTAGGGATTGACAGTCCGATTTTCACGCCCGAAATCCGACTCGCAATCCCTTACAAAAATCGACAATCCAATCTCAAGCCCGAGATTTGATTCGCGATTTAATTTAAAATTGGCCAACCCGATCTCACGCGCGAGATATGGTTCGTCAATTTTTGGATATCAATCTTTCTTATTTGATTTGCTATCGTCAAGTTGGTTGAGTCAATCTTATTTTCGTAAAAGAAAAATCCAAAAAAATATTTGAGTTAGGATTAGATTTGCTTTAGAATATTTCTTGTTTAGGATTAAAATTGCAATCTTGTTTCGAAATTTAAAAATCCAAAAATGTTGAATTAGGATTAGGTTTTTTTTATATTTAGGATAATAATTTTATTTTGAATCATGGAAAAGAAAACCAAAAAAAGAAAGCACATTCATTTAGGATGTTAGTTTTATCATTGTTTGAATTGCATGAGAAATTTTAATTTCGAAATTAATAAAAGCACAAAATGTCATCATGCATGTATCATGTAGAATTAGGGCATCCTTGGCACGTCATTGCATGTTAGGATTGCATGTTTATCAATTATAGGTAGATAATCTCTCCTAGAAAAATTGCGTGTTTTGTTAGGAAAATAAAAATGTCCATGTCATATAGAATTAGGTTCATGAAATGCACGTCATTTATTGATTGTTATTAGGTTCATTTAATTAGAAATTACCCGTCATTAGATTAGGTCATTTAATAAATGTCGCGTGACATATAGCTCGCATATTAAATTGCATGTTGCATGTCATTTTAGTTAAAATAATTTTGTACGTTATCGCATTGCATCGCACGTCATTAGAATTAAATCATTTTGGTTAATTTAGATTGCATATTTAATTATTGCATGTTCATTAAGAAATCACAAAAATTCTTATTCATTCATATAGTTTAGGACATATTGCCATGCCATATCATTTTATATTAGATTAAAAGCATTCCATTGCATATGGACTATATTTTCGTTGAAAAAGAGAAAACAAAAATTGAGTAATTGCTTGTTAATTAGAAACCATATCTAGGGTTGTTGATGTGGATTTTAATTTAACACTGCAGATGCTTTCGTTGCTTTGAGGTAAGTCCTGCATTATTTAATTATTTTCTTGGGTGTTAAATTGATGGTTTGCGCACCTGCATGAACACCTCACATGTTAGGGAACTAGTTTAAAATCAATTCAAGCTGCCTGCAAAACCTTTTTTTAAATAAAAGAAATGGTACCGAAATGGCGTTAGAGAAATCTAGCGTAATTAAGTCCCCGTACCCAAAATCTCTGGTTCGTAGGAGTAAAGTGAATCTCCCGTTACTTTACTTGGGTTTCTAATCGACCCACTAAAAATAGATTAGTGGTGACTCCTAATTTAAAAATTAATCACATGTTAAGAATTCAAACCTAAGTTGCGAATTAGTATGGGCTTGGGAGAGCCCGAGTTAAGTTTAGACTTAACAATCCATTAGCCAAACCCTAGGTGGTTCACACCCCTAAAAAAATTGGTCGAGACAAAGTTGATATCCAAAGGAGGTAAGGAAGTACTCATTAAATCTGTTGTACAGGCTCTACCACATTAAGCTATGTCTATTTTTAAGATTCCTCTGTCAATCTATAAATCTATAGAGAAAAGCATTGCAAGATTCTGGTGGAAAAATGATCAGTATAAGATGGGTATTCATTGGCAAAGATGGGAACTTTTGAAAGCAAGCAAAGATAACAGTGGCTTAGGATTTCGTGATCTCATAGCTTTTAATGAAGCTATGCTCGGCAAACAGGCCTAGCGATTATTGCAACAGCCCTTGGCTTTATGGCGTCAACTGTTTAAAGGTTTGTATTTTCTTATGCGTACTTTCCTCTCCATAAATTTAACATCTCGATCATCATGGAGATGGAAGAGTCTTCTACTGGGTAGGGATGTTATTCCTCATCTACGTTGGTCAGTGGGTAAAGGTCAAGATATCATAATAAGAGACGACCGTTGGTTACCTATGGGCATTCTCTATGGACCTAACAACAAAGAGGATCCATTGTTGGTGGCGGATCTTATTGATTCAACCCACCAATCTTGGAACCAATCTATGCTCCTCCCTCTATTTGGAGAAGACATTACAGATCAAGTCCTTAACATACATATCACACCCCTACCTATTGCAGATCGCATCATTTGTACAGCAACAAAAGATGGCGAATATATAGTTAAGAGCTGCTACCACAATCGACTTCAAACGGCAAGCAAGCACAACAATCATAACGCATCATCATCCTATCAGAATCCCAAACTTCTATGGCGACGAATCTAGTCGATGAACATTGCACAAAAAATCAGAATATTTACTTGGACTGTTTGTCATAATGCTATTGCGACGAGAGCCAACCTATTTCATGGACATATAGCCTCGAATCCTTGGTGTCATCTATGTCAACAACAGCGTCCTGAAACCATCGAGCATTTGTTCTTCCAATGTGTGTGGACTCGCGCTGTATGGGCAAACCAGCAAATTAATATTCAAATCTCCCCCCAGTCCATCCATCGAATAGATCAATGCTTATCCAACAGAGCAGCTACACCGAAGCACTTACCAGGGCTTGAGCTCACTGGCAATACTCTCTGGGAGATTTGGAGAATGCGTAACAATTTTGTGTTCCGCAATAAAAAGCCAGATCCACGAAGAAGCGGTTGTCGCTCAAACTAAGGCTTTTACATCCCCTGCTGTTACCCGATCGCAATCAGGGCTTCAATTCCTCAATCTCGAGCACCTGTGGTGACCTCCAGCCTCCGACACTCTCAAGTACAATATCGATGGCGCCTTTCAACCGGGCAGCACAGAAGGGTCGATGGCCTGTGTCTGCAGAGACCATCGAGGTAGGCTATCAGATTGCTTTTCTTGCACGTTTAGGTCGAAATCAACGCTGGAAACGGAGATCAATGCACTCACCCTTACCCTCCACCATCTGCTGCGACAAGAGCTTCAACATACTTAACTGGCGCTTGAATCCAATTGCCTTACTCTCGTTGATGCTATGCGTCATGATAGATCATCCAGGTGGGAGCTTCGGCTGCTCATTGAGGAGGCGGGTCAACTACTCTCTCGTTTCTTTGACCTAACCCTGCAGCACTGTCTCAGAGAAGCGAACTGGGTTGCTAGTTGGGCCACGAAGGCCCATCGACACCAATGTTTCGGCCCAAAACTGGTTCTCTCACCCTCCTATTGTACTTCTTGATATTCTTTCTATGGATGCTTTAGCTTCAGGCTGTAATTTCTGCTAATATAAATACGAATGTTAATTTCAACCAAAAAAAAAAAATGGGCCCATTTAGTTGGTTCGTGCAATTAAATTGTTTGTTATCCGCTCTTGACAACAAAATCTCTCACCACTCAAAGAAACCGATTACCTAGTCAAAACATAGCCCTTCCTCAACCTAGCTTTCATGTGCCAAATTTTGTGGAGTTTGGATTCGATCCCTTAAGTTGCCATCTCGATGATTTTAAAGTAGTCCGACATAAATATTTATTTCAAAGAGCACCCCAACCGTGCTTCTCAAGTGGATGTGATTGGGAAATTGCTCTTTAAACAAAAAGAATACCTTGGACTTCGTGATTGATTCCATCAACATATTTATAAAAGGTAAGTGAGATTTTTTGCCAGAAAGTCAAATATTAAGGATAAATCTGTATAACGTTCATACTTAATCATTGTCGTAAGATCAATAATCCTAAGTCTGATTATATCTTCATTCTAGACTTGGTTTCAGTCTAGATCTCGTTAGAGTGGGAAAGACTTATGAAGTAAATAGACTTTTGACAAGAGTCTGAAATGACAAGCATATCTTTTTTCCATCGCCGAGGCCGGCGACCGGCCAAAAGGAGGAAAATGTAGAAAATAAAAAATAAAAAAAGGAAAAACAAAATAAAACTATTAAAAAATTAAAAGAAACAAAAAAATTATATAAGTTTAGCAAACATGTTTCTGTTTTTTTTTTCTATTATAGGTCGCAGAAATTTTGTGAACATCCTAAATGCGTTCTTTTGTTCAAAAATTGTTCCTCGGAATAGAAATAATTTTCTTTTATTCCTGTTCTCAGGAACAATTTTTGAACATAAACGTTACCAAACACACCCTTAAAGAGAACCTAACTTCTCCAAAGATCCAACAGCCAAAACTCGATCCCTTGTTGCTGCTGAGGCTTTCTTTAAATTCTATCAACATTCGAGAGGATATTTTGGTGTGTGTCCCACGGTTGACACGTTCAAAAGACAACGTTGGGGATTAGGTTGTTGTCAATTCTGGGGATTAAAAACTATCTTTTGGGTTTTTTTATTTTTTTGGAAAACATAAATTACTTTTGGATTTTTCTAATATTTTTAGAAATATATTTTATAAAATTAAAATAGCAATATTATATTTTTAAAAATGGATCCGGGTCGGATCAGACCGGACGCCGGTCCAATTTGGATCCGGCCCGACGGACGTGGGTCGCACTTCCCACCTTCGGAATGTCATGCATATCTTTTTTGCTCCCATTTTAAATTTTATTGTTAACGCACTACTAAAGCAGAGCTGCAAAGCAGCCATTCTTTTGTCTTTTTCGTGTTTTGTCCTTTCATTCTCTCTTCCCTCTCTCGCTTGTCTTGTGGCCCCTCCCCCCTGCACACGCAAGAATACCAGGCAGAGAGAGTATAAGTAGACCTATTTGACTTTATTCCTTCTTTTTTTTTCAACTTTTCATTCCTCTCTCTCTCTCTCTAAGATT
Source organism: Eucalyptus pumila (assembly GCA_016097595.1). Classification (NCBI taxonomy): domain Eukaryota; kingdom Viridiplantae; phylum Streptophyta; class Magnoliopsida; order Myrtales; family Myrtaceae; genus Eucalyptus; species Eucalyptus pumila. The sequence continues at coordinate 9,209,747 of CM027846.1, read as the reverse complement.
AGAATATCACCTATTTTAAAGACTTCATTGACTGCGTAGACCACCCTTTTCTCTTCTTTGATTTTTTTAACTAAATATTAATCAAAATTTTAAGTATTAACACGTGTCACGTCTTTCACTTGATCTTCGCTTCTTGTATTCAAACTCAGGCGGTTCTGACTTGTCTTTCAAAGCACTAGCAACCATTAGCTTCCTCTTTCTCCGTATCTTCCTTCTCATTCATTCATGTATATATCTCGCACCATTCCTTCGCTCTTTATCATCATCTCTGCTAGGCTGCCTTACTACCAAGCAGCTCATAGAAGACTGGGATGAAGAACCTCCACCTAAAAAGTTGGCTGAATGTCGACTTACATTAATAAGATACATTTTATCAAATCCGTGCATTAACTTCCCAGCTCTCCAAAGCACACTAAAGCGTGTATGGCGCATTGACCAAGTCGATATCTCACAGTGAGAGGCGGGTATATACGTAATCCAGTTCAAGTCTCAAGCTGACAAACAGAAAGTGCTGGACGGCGGGACCTTGGTCATTCTCTGATCATTTGGTTATTCTTAAGCCATGGATCCCAAACACTCCCTTTCGCTGCTATGATTTTTCTATGTGCGCCTTTTGGGTTCAAGTATACGGACTACCTATAGAATGGAGTACGTAATCAATGATCACCAGGGCAGTACAACATTTAAAGCAAGTTGTGGAAGTCCGACTTGATACAAAGGACGGAACCTCATCCAAACCTGGGCGGGCTCAGGTGGAATTACTCTTACAAGAACCTCTAAAGACAGGCAAACTCATCCGAATTGAGGGTAAGCTTCTTTGGCTAGATTTCCACTATGAAAGACTCTCGCACTTTTGCAATTCGTGTGGAAAGTTGTGACATTATGCGACGTACTGTAAGGACATACCTTTTGATGACGCAAAACTAGAAGGTAAAGGAAAAATGGCCTATGGTCATTGGCTAAGGGCTGAGGTAAGAGAGCATAGTCTGTATTGGCATACTTTCTATACGCCACAAGATAACGCAGTTCAATCAAAAGAAGTCGTACCTGAAACTCCACCTGCATTGCTCCAGCTCCAGCACAACCCCTTATTACCTCATCCAGCAACTAGTGTGGCAGGATATACGTCATGTACGGTTGTTACAACTCAACCCTCTACCCCTATCCCGAACAACAACGTCACCAGCAGTCGAGTATTCAAGGAACCCCCCTTCATAGAGCTATTATACCTGCAGCAGAGAAGTTAATAGGTATTCATACTCAACCAATGGAAGCAATGACGTAGAAGAAGATGAAAAATGTGAGACTGACAACAAAGCAAGGGATGGCAAAAAGATAAAGAGATATAACCCCTATGGGCCAAATAGCTTGCTACTCTTTGACAAGGAAGGGTTTAATCTCATAGAAACACCTGTGTATGCCGCTGAGGAAGCCGGAGCGTGGGCATTAGTAGCTGGCCCTAAACAGCCACCAACCAACAAATGAAGATCATTAGCTAGAACTGTCAGGGTTTGAGCAATCCCCTGACAGTCCAGACTCTATAGGCCATGACAGCCAAAGAAAAGCCTAATGTAGCTTTCTTAATGGAAACGAAGAACCCCGAATCAAAGCTTCACCAGATTCAACGCTACTTACGGTTTCAGCATTCATATATACTTAACCCAGTTGGTATAGCAGGCGGCTTATCGGTGATGTGGAATGATTAGGTATTTATTCAAGTGATTTGCTCTTCGCAATATATGTTTGATATGACTTGTAGATTAGTGCAGGAAGATAGAACCATTCGCCTAACCTGCATTCATGCTCCTTATAATTATAACCAACGACAGGTTTTATGGGAAGAACTTAGGGGGATTTGTAGGATGAACAGTTTCCATTGGTTGTGTGTTGGGGATTTTAACGAAATCCTTTATCCATGGGAAAAGCTTGGAAAGAGACCTGCGGATTTTACTCGCGTGCTGTCCTTTCGTGCTGTTCTTAATGACTGTGAGCTTATGGAGATAGATAGCGAGGGCTGTAAATTCACCTGGATGAATCATAGAGAGGGGGAAGAGATTGTCGAGGAACGATTGGATTGGGCATTATGTTTGATGGATTGGTGCATTCTATTCCTAGGGGTAGATGTACTAGCGCTACCGGCAGTGGGATCTGACCATAGTCCATTGATCATCCAGACTTTAGCGCCGTTCAAAAGGTATACTAAGCATTTTCTTTATGAAGCCTATTAGAATGATGATGCTGAATGTCGAGAGATCATTTCTACTGCATGGAATTCTATTCATCCCAATCATCCGATTTTTCTTTCAAAGTTAAAGCATCTCAGCACAACTCTCTCTACATGGAGTCGCACTAAGTTCTCAAATGGACACGCCAGAGTAGTTACCCTACAACACCAGTTACAAGATCTGACCAACCAACAACACTTAAATTATCATAGAGAGGAAGCATCCAAACTCAAAGAAGAAATTACAAGGACTTGGCAGAAGGAAGAGCAGTACTGGGCTATGAGATTCCGAATACAATGGCTGAAATGGGGGGACAAGAATACGATTGACTCATTTAAAAGATAATGTTGGGGATTAGGTTGTTGTCAATTTTGGGGATTAGGTTGTTGACAATTTGGGGGATTAAAAACTATCTTTTGGGCTTTTTTTGATTTTTTTGGAAAACATAAATTACTTTTGGATTTTTCTAATATTTTTAGAAATATATTTTATAATATTAAAATAGCAATATTATATTTTAAAAAATGGATCTGGGTCAAATCAGACCAGACGCCGGCCCGACGGACCTGGGTCGCACTTCCCACCTTCGGAATGAAAAGCATATCTTTTTTGCCCCTATTTTAAATTTTCTTGTTAACGCACTACTAAAGCAGAGCTGCAAAGCAGCCATTCTTTTGTCTTTTTCGTGTTTTGTCCTTTCATTCTCTCTTCCCTCTCTCGCTTGTCTTGTGGCCCCTCCCCCCTGCACACGCAAGAATACCAGGCAGAGAGAGTATAAGTAGACCTATTTGACTTTATTCCTTTTTTTTTTTCAACTTTTCATTCCTCTCTCTCTCTCTAAGATTAGAATGTCACCTATTTTAAAGACTTCATTGACTGCGTAGACCACTCTTTTCTCTTCTTTCATTTTTTTAACTAAATATTAATCAAAATTTTAAGTATTAACACTTGTCACGTCTTTCACTTGATCTTCGCTTCTTGTATTCAAACTCAGGCGGTTCTGACTTGTCTTTCAAAGCACTAGCAACCATTAGCTTCCTCTTTCTCCGTATCTTCCTTCTCATTCATTCATGTATATATCTCGCACCATTCCTTCGCTCTTTATCATCATCTCTGAATATCTCTCTCTTTCTCTCTGTCTCCCCCCCCCCCCCCCTATCTCTGCCATCTCTCTCTCTTTCTCTCTGTCTCCCCCCCCCCCTCCCCCCCCCTTTCTCCTCCTCCCCCCGAGCTAGATATCTCAGTTTGCGACCGAAGATGAGCGAGTGCAACCACCAAAACCAAATCCCATGTAATATTTGAGCCCATCCTCCTGCCCTTTTGATTTCAATTCTCTCCCTCGAATTTTTCCTCAAATTTTTCTTGGCAAGATCAATTCCTTTTGCCCCTTCTTTTGATGCTAGAATATCCCACATTTTCCTTTGATTACGATTGGCGATTGTCACAACAGTTCAGGAATCGTTGTTTGTCTGTCCGTCTTTCTTGTTTTTGGATTTTCTTAGACTCGACAAAGAAATCAATTAGAACTTGTTCTTTCTGGTTGAAAACTCTCGTTTGACTTCTTGGGAGGAGTCACTGGCGATCTTCAGGCAGCTAGTTGGCTGTGGCCTTTAGCCTCTCCACCGAAGTTCAAACAAATTTCTTCGAACTATACAGCTTGAATTATATACTCTTGTGTATTCATATATCGATGACTTGTGATGACAGTATGCGATATTTTGTGCAGTGGCGTACCCACCACCGGTGTCAACTATGGAATACGTGGCGCCTCCACCGCCAGGCTATCCCATAAAGGATGGCCAACAGCCTGCGCAGAATGCCGTCCCAATCGAGACCAAGACTAGGGACGGCGCCAGCACCTTATTGCGTGTCCTGTAAGTAATCATCTTGCAATGTCACACTCTTTTGTTTCTACATTTTTATCTACATTCATTGGTCCTAATTGCTCTTCTTCTTTTCTTCACCAGATGCTGTGCGATGGAATGTTTCAGCCAGATGCAGGGATAAGTTCCTAGCATTTTCCCGGAAAGGATCGCCTTGATGTAGTTTTAAACTTGGTGTGGGCTTATACTTGGTTTGATGTTTATGTTTTGATCTGCAGACACTTCTAAGACCCTCTTTATGCTGACAAAAAGGGGGAGACTTTGCAGATTTCCTTTGCAAATTTCCTTTTATGTGTGTGCTTTTGTGTATTTGTAAACTTATGGGTTGATAATGGTAAAATGCCTGCTTACTCACTTGCCCTAAATTCTATGAGGAAATATCACTTATGAAAACAAAGATTTTGTTTGTACGGACAACTAGAATCAAGTGGAAATTCCATCATTGTCTTTAACGGCCACAAGATATTTTTGAAGCATTCTGTCCAATGGGTAGATTGGACAAAATTCCTCCGGTGATTGACTAACAGCTAGTGTATCTTGGATGAGTATTTAAGGAAGTCATTCGTTCAAGAAGAATATGGATGTGAACATGAAATTCCAAAGTCTAAAACTGTTCTCAATTACTTGCCTTTGCCTATTAGTGTTTCAAATTGTGATCAATAGAGAAAACACAAAAAGAGTGTCTTAGTGAGATGGTGTGATTTATTGCTGAGTGTTTGCACTCACAAGTTGTAATCTCTTATCAATCCCATAGAGGAATCTAGCTAGTAAGCTGTTGGCATGAGAGAGTGGATGTTAGGCTTAATTTAAACCGAACCACTTTAAATTTCGCGTCCACTCTTCTCTTCCCTTAATTCTCTTTAATTAAGTCTGTTGCACATTTATAAGTTATTGCAAAGGTCTGGTGACTAGCATAACAAATTCAAATCTTTATTGAAACTTTGTTAGCAAGTTATTTTATTTTGAGATTATTTGTGAAGATTTTTTTTAAACACTTATTCACCCCCTCTAGGTGTTCGTACTAGCTTTATCAAAGATGAGAGTAGATGTAGATGCGAGATGTCGGAACCTTCAACTACGTTTCAATGGGTTGTGAAAGAGCTAGTAAGAACACCTAGAGGGGAGGTGAATAGGTGTTAAAAGAATTTTTTGCAAGACTTAATGAAAGTAAATCGCCTTTAGAAGATGATAGATTGAAGATGTAATAAGCTATAAGCAGATACATAAAGCTATGAATTAAAGTAAGGAGTTCAAGGAAAGAGAATAGAAACACAAGGTTTATAGTGGTTGGGCTTAGATTAAGCCTATGTCCACTCTCCCGCACTGATAGCTCACTAACTGGATTTCACTCTGAAACAAAATAGATTTTACAGTCTCATGTCCTTAACTTCAAAATGTAGAACCTCTACTACACTCTACCAAAGTCTCACAAGTGTTTGCTCTCTCTTTTGAGTACAAGTTAAGCTTGACTATTGAAATAGCAAAGAACTAGACGTTTTAGACTTTGAAAATTTTCTTTCACACACACACTCGAACAACTTGAGAGTCTTCCTTATATACTCCTACATGCCTCTACAACCATTGGCACTTTCCAAAGGAGTTCTTCCAATCTATCAGTTGGACAGAATCGATCAAGAAGATCTCGAATCGTTTAAGGAATGTGATGATAGCCCATCAATCATGCTCGCCCATACAATCAGGATCTTGGTTTCCATAAGTAGAACATTCTAAGTATACTTTGCCTTTCAAAAGATTTGATCATCCGAATTGATTCCAATTAGAATAATTAATCATAAGGTGCTATATCCAACCGTAAGATCTTCCACAAACCATACAAACCAAATCCTTGAAAATAAACTCGCATCTAGATAAGTCTTCACTCGTCGATCTGGAAACTGTCAGTAAGGTCAGACTTTGAGATTAAAGTCTAGCGATCTTCAGACTTTGACGGTAGAGTATGGAATTCTTTAGACTAAAAGACTTGAGTTAGCAAGTCTTCAAGCTAGACTTTTGGAAATGTTTTGTCAGCTTCAAAACAGTTAAGAAGTTTTCTCTAACAATCTTCCCATTTTTTATGGTGACAAAAATTTCCTGCAAATTTGAAAATTTTGTCCTGCAAAACAACACTTAAACAAAACATGATGTCTTATAAAGATAAATTAGTAAGACCTGGATAGTATCAATTCTGCAACCACAAAAAACATGTTAATCCTGCAAAATAAATAACTATCCATCCATAATCTAAATCACATGCTTAGTTGCTGCAAGCATAAAAAAGATTCAAATCCAAATAATAGTCAAAAGTCAAAGTATATCAGTCCAAAGTATCAAGCGAAAAAGTCATCAAAATCAAACCAAAACCAAGCAAAAAATATCAAAAGATAATTCAAATCAAATCTGCACAAACTCTCTCCCCGTTTTTGTCAACAACAAAAAGTGGAGAAAAACTATAAAAGAAAATAGTTGGGTAAAAATCATGGCTGTCTGGGGATGTGAACGATCTGGAAATCCCCCATAAACTTGACAGTCTCCTCCAGCTTCCTCAGGTCCTCCTTCAGTTGCTCAAAATCCTCACCCTTTGTAATAACTTGAACTTGAAGCTTAAGGGCTTATACTTGATCATGCAAAGAAATTGAAGTGGCTTGATGTGCTGATTGCATGTTCTAAAATTCACACTCCAATCCATAAAGCTGAGCTTTGATCTCCATAAAAAGCTCGAGCAGTTTCTCAAAGTCTGTTGTATTATCGGTTTGAGTACTAGCTTCAGCACGTGTAGTCTAAGGAGTGTTAACAGATGATGGAACCTCAGCTGGAACATCCAGACTTGGAGATGATGCCTCAACACTAGCTTCAGGAAATTGAGAGGCATACACATCATTTGAATTGGCAGGAGAACGACTAACATCATTACTAGTAAAAGCAAGTGAAGAAGTACCTCTTTTATCAGCAGCTCCCCATGTTTCTGTGCCTTCGGTGGGAGAAAAGTATTATTCTTCCTATTCTTACTCTTCTTTAGTACCAAGGTGATGTTGTTCTCCTTCTTCTCCTCCAAATGTAGGTTCAAGAGAATCATCTTGACCCTCTTCTTGCTCTTGTTCTCTTCCTCTCTCTTCTTCTTTGTTCTTCCTTCCTCTTCCTCTGTTCTCATCGTTTCTTCTTCTTCAACTCTCTTCTCTGTCTCTTCTCTTTCTCTGTTCCCTGTGTCCTCTAGCTCTTGAAAGTTAACAAAATTCTGTAAATTCTTTAAGGCAAAAGCAGAGAGAGTGATGTCATTCTCATATTCTTTGTCCTGCAAAATGAGTGCTCTCATCTTCTTAATTGGTGCGCTCATAGGCTCTTTGCCTTTTCTTTTTCCTGTTGTAGAGTCTTGTCTTGCCTTGACAGGGACTTCACCTTAATGCTCTCTAAAACCTTGTTCAGCTCTTTCAGATGTATCTTAGATACCATTTTCAGTCCAATCACCATTGGAGCAATGGTTTGTATACATAGAATGTTAGGAGGCTGAATGTTGAAATGTCTGAATAATCGAGTAACAAATAGTAGATAAGGGAGTTGCCCCTTGTCCTTCACTATTGTCTTATACATGTGCATCAGAACAGTGTTAGGCAGAGAGAACTTGTAGCTAATGTTGATGGCATACATCACCTTCACTTCAGAATGGGAGACATCAGTTTTTGTAGTGGATTTTGGTCTGAGATAGTTAATCATAATCTTGTGAAGCAAAATATTTGAGGCACTCATTCTAGAGTAAGAAATCCTGCCTTTAGCAATCCTATCCCGAACAAGCTCTAAAGTAGCGTGACCAATAGAACCACTGCTTGGTTGGAAACTTTCTCTTTCCACCCCAATCACATCAGCCGGAGTGTCCATATCCACTACAAATTCTTTGTTCCTAACAGTAAAAGAGAATCTATTCGCATCTAAAAAGGATAGATTTGAATAGAAGTAAGCCGTAAGTTCTGAGTGAGCAACAGTTGTCTCAGAACAAAAACATTCGAGTTGAAGGAGTGCAAACTTCTCCCTCAGTTTCACTTTCAACGAATCAAGAAAATCAAAGTCCACACTTCTAGGGTTCATTACCCCTCTCTTTAGAAGTTTCGAATAAGTTCCCTTGTGGTCCTTAGAATGAAAAGGATCCATCCTTTCACCATGAACATTTGCAGTGACGCCCATCCTAGGCTGAAAATTTGTGAACGTCCTTTCATCGTCATCTTTCCCGTCGGCTGCTTAAAGGATCCAAACCGTGGATCACTTGGAAAATTTGAAAAAGCCCTTATTGCCGTACCAACAAGTGCAATGCCCATACTTTCCATTGTCCTCAAAAAATGAGTTTCATTTCTGTACCATTTCTCGCTCAAAAACTCATAAATGAAAGACATTGCAATACCACCCTCCTTTAACGTAGAGTAAAGTTTGAAGAGAAATTTAGGCTTAAGAGTCCTTACAGGTTCAACATTTTCAAAGATTTCTTTTTTTGCTCGTTACTGCAAAGGAACTTGAGTCCTAGGTTGAGAAGAATGATGTGGTGCTCATAAACATGTCTAGTGAATAGAAATAGAAAAACTTTTTTTGAACAAAAATTATTCCCGTAAACAAGAACATTATCATACGTATCCTTAAGTGTCAAAATCGGAGAAAAAATTAATACTTAAGTGCTAACATCGGTAATTTTTGGTCAAATTGCTGTCGTGGCATTTTCCAGCGACATTTTTTACCAACGTGACAATTTTTTTTAAAATATTATCCATGTGGTGCTAATATGGCTAGATAAACCCAAAGTGACGTCGTTTTGCCCTCAAAATTGATTTTTAAATTAAATGCTAATTGAATTAAATTAAAAAATGAAGCAACATTTAACGAGGGCCTCCATAGCCCTTGCCTACAATCGGCTAGGGTCACTGGCCACTAGCCAAGGCCCAATGACCCTTACTTACCTTGCCCCACCATTACCAGCCTTTTCCGACAATGGTAGGGAGTTGCGACAAGGGCTGCGAAGGCCCTTTTTTCCTTCTTTTTTTTAAAATTTAGTTTTTAAAATTTAATTTAATTAATATGTAATTAATAAATTGTGTCACGTCCCACTCCTCGGGCACGCACACATCCTTCTACTTGGTCGATTTTAAAATGCAATATCCCAGGATTATGTATCGCCAACCCTTTCATTTATTAAGCACATACGGAAGCAGTTACCTCAGACAATAAAACAATGGGATAGAAAAGTAGAACATATCTTTCATATTGAAATCCACAACCAAACCTTTATACATGACATAAACCATAATACTTCACAACTATTCACAACTTTTTACTTTACTCTATTCACACCAAAATGGAGTTCACAAAAGAAGAAGAAATCTCAGTCCATCCAGTCATACTCAAGATCCCTCTCGGTATTATCTTCTTCTTCCAAAATTCTTCTCCTCGGCTCCTCATTGGGGTCCTGATGTTTTCCCCAAACCAAGATGAGACTATGTCTCAGCGAGTTCTACTCCACTAAGACTCAATTAGGGAACCAATACACTACTCGGTTGCCTAAGCATGGCACGAGTTAGAGGACTTACCTTGGTCTCAGTCTCAACCTGCAATTCAAGGTTATATACAGATGCTTCATATATCTCAATGAACAATCAATCAAATTACAGTTCAATCGACTTAGTCGATTACATGTCAGTCAGACCATTTCTAAGTCGATTCGATTATTCCATCTCAATCCCCAATTATGAATCACGATCCTCGGTTCACAACTTAAGCATAGGTGGAAGACACAGTCCCACTCGACAACTTTCAATATTTAATGGCTTTACGGTTTCACTCGACCACTTTCGATATTCAATGACTTTACGGTCCCACTCGATCACTTTACGATGCCATAATCTGTCACCGAGCCACACGCATTCTCCAGGAGGACATATTGAGTCTCCGAGTCACGTGCATTCTCTAAGGCGACCTCTTTGCCAAGATGACATATTCAACCATTGAATTCACGTGCATTCTCCAAGTGATATCCTAATTCACCGATCCCACGTATCTTCTTTTAGGTGATTACCAACTTACTTTCGATACCGATAATTAATACCCAACGATTTCTCAATGAAATAATTAACAACAACCATTTAGGAATATATTCTAAAATTCCACATTTAATTCAATTTGGCACAATTCAAAGCTCAAATAAATAAATAAACTGCACCATGACAATCAGCATGAGATTTCGGTCGTCAGCCATCTCAATCTTAATTTCAAAAAAATAAATAAATAATTAATTAATTTGGAAAATTAATTAATAAATATTAAAAATTCACTTTAGCTCAAAATAAAGCCCGATTAAATAAACGGACTTCACCATGGTCATCAGCATAGTTTTCCGGTCACTAGCCATCCTAGTTGAATTTTTGGAAAATAAATAAATAATTAATTAATTCCAAAAAATAATATTTAAATGCCAAAAATTCCACTTAGGCCCGAATTGTCAAATTGAAGCCCGATTAGGTCGGGAAAAATCCCGGGCTACCCTCAATAAATAGTAGACCATGTCTACTTGTTAAATGCACATTCAATTTGTCTAATTTGCATCACAATTAACTAATAAATACTAATCTAACCACCTAAACCTAATTAAATAAACTAAACAACCATTAAGTATAATTAGCCCACTAAGCAAGGATTAGTGAGATTGCCCACCGGATTTTAGTGCAAAACGGACCAATCCGATGGGGACGACACGAGGGTCATTTCTTCCAAAAGCAACTCATGTATCCAGGGCCCGGAAACGGCCCAAAACGGCCCATAAATGGGCTGGATACCCACTCCGTGGGTTGCGGATTTGGCCTGGCTGAGGCTGGTCCGACGGCTAGGACGGTGATGGAAGGCCGGCGGAGGGTGAGGGGAGCTTCGGCGGGTCCAAACGATGGCCGGACAGAGCTAAGTGGTGGCCAGAGGTGGCTGGACGGGCTGGGCAGAGGCGGAGCAAAGGTGAGGTCGCACGGGAGAGGACGCCTGGGCGGTGGAGAGGGCAGGCAGCGTACGACGGCGAGCGGTGGACGCGCGGGCGTGCAGTGTGGGCAGCAAGACGGCCAGCGACGGCTTCGGCGAGCTACTGCCATTTGCTCTTCTTTCGCTTCGGTTCCATTCGTAACAGAGGTGAGAGAGAGAGAGTGTGTCAAGAGAGAAGGAGAGAGGAGAGAGAGGGAAGAGATAAGGGGGTTGACTAGTCAAAAGAAAAGAGAGAGAGAGAGAGAGAGAGAGAGAGAAGTGAGTTGGTGGGGGGGGGGGGGGGGGGAGATCGCAAGAGGGGAGGGGAGAGGAGAGAGAAGAGAGAGAGAAAAAGAGAGAAAAGGGAGAGAAGAAAACGAAATAAAATAATAATCTTATTCTTATTTTTCTTTTCTCTTTCCCTTTCCCTTTCTATTTTCTTTTGGTCTTCGATTTTTCCTTCGATAATTTCTTTCTTGAAATTTTGGACTCATCAATAAATTGACAGACGATGAGATGGTCCTAAAAATGAATTGTGATACACTCGAATATTCGATTCCCAAGACCAAATTAAATTTCATGGTTAGAATCGATCAGACGCGATTTTAGTCCAATCCAACCAATTGAGTAGCTTTTAGGGATTTTACTGCAAATACATTCCTTAATGGCTTCACCCAATAGGTTAGTTAACTCGTGAGTGATCAGCTCAGAGAAAAAGGATCATAAGCACGTCAACGACATGCCCATTTCACTTTATTGAAACGGGTTCAAATTTCAAGATGTCACAAATTGGGAGGCAAAACAACGTTGTTTTGCATATTGATTGCTTAGTAGATAACTCTGGCAAGTCACACAAACTACTTTTTTTTTATTAAAAAAAATGCCATGTCGGATTTCTAGCTAGCCTCACCAAAGTTGGTACTGAAGTATATCTTTTGAAAATTTTGGCACTTAAGTCTTCATCCGTGTCAAGTTTTGACCCTCAGGGTGTACTTTTGGCCAAGTTTTTGTGAAACAAATGGAATCTTATTTCGTCAATTTTGAATATCACAATGAAATATGTTTTGTACTAGTATGTGACAAAATGCAAATATATATATATATATATATATAATTTTAATTTTGAGTCCAATGCAGTCATTTAATACAAGCTTGGAATTGATGATAATAAGTGCCAAAATCTAGTCAAGGGCTTAATTCAAATACAATGCAATACACTAATGAGAACCAACTAAGATCATGCGGGTTACACAATGTCGAAATCTAATCAACAATTCCGAATGGTAGAAATAACACCAAGAAGGCACTGCTCCTAAGTGAGTACGAGGACTCAATGTCAGAATCTAATGGACGATGTTGAACGGTAGAACAACACTGGGAAGGCACTACTCTTAATTGGGTTCGAGGACGCAACGTTAGATTCTAAAAAACAACACTGGATAGTAAAAACAACATTGAGAAGACATTACTCATAAATGGGTTTGAGGATATAAAGTCAAAATCTAATCAACGACATTGGATGATAGAAACAGCACGGAAGGCACTACTCCTAGATGGGTACAAGGACACAACGTCAAATCTAATTGACAACACTAGACAGTAGGACAACACTAGAATCTAATCAACAACATTAATTGAGATATAGACACTCACCGGAATTAAAATCAATGATGGGAATCTAAAGTTACAACTAAACTATACTAGGGTAAGATAACTAAAGGATAAGATAAATGATTTTGTTGTGTTGTTTGGGGGACCTCTTCATTGGGTGACCTACAGTATTTATAGGACAACCTGTAATCGTTAGTTAGTTAATCCTTCCTCGAAAGTTGCTCCTAATTTCTCCCACGTTCTTTGCTCCTTCCTTAACCGCCTCATCCACATTTTGTTTTTTCCTAATCTTTCAACACTCGCAAGACTTAACCAACAAGCAATAACCATCCTTTAATTATGCACGCCCTTGTGCGTCAACTGTTCGCATGAATCTTGACACCAATTCTACTTGAATTTTACATCCACAGTTGCATCTCTAGGCCTAGACATGTGGCAAACAACTGCCTTACCATTAAACTATGATCTCCACTTGTAGGTCCATTGAAACTCGGCCTAAAGGCTCTTGAAAATCTTGGTCATCCTTTTTCTCCGTGACTAATATGGTTCAGATTGCTACTATTGTTATTCTTGTGGCCTACATGTGACAGTGAGGATAATTTCAAGTGTCAACACCCTTTGTGACCAGCACATGACGGCAAGGGTAAAACTTTATTCATATGGATGTTGCATGACGAACGACAAAAATTTAGCTAACTTAGGGTAACAACATCCATGCTCAAATTGGGATAAAGTGTACCTCTTTGATCAGGCTAGAGTAAATAAAACATTTGCCTCTTCTTTTCCCCAGCCTTTGCATCGTGCATTCAAGCTCACGCGGTGTGAGGCACGCACTTTTTCGCGTGCTAGATCTCAGTCAACGTTTCCGATCGAAGATCAGCCAGTACAGCCACCCGAACCAAATCCCAGGTAATATTCGAGCCCACTCTCCTGTCCTTTTGATTTCGATTCTCTCCCTCGAATTTCGCCGACTCTTTTCACGGCAAGATCGCTTCGTTTTGCCCCTCCTTTTCATGCAAGAATATCCCACAATCTTTCTTGACTACAATTGGCGATTGTCACGACAGTTCAGGAGTCGTTTGTTTGTCTGTCCGTCTTTCTTGTTTTTGAACTTTCTTAAACTCGACAAAGAAATCAATTTGTACTTGTTCTTTCTGGCGAGAAACTCTTGTTTGTCTTCTTGGGAGGAGTCACACTCGGTCTGCAGGCAGCTGGTGGAGGTGGTAATGTGGCCGTTGGCCCCCCACTGAAGTTCAAACAATTTTTTTTCCAAACTACTCAGCTTGAATTATGCTAATGGGTATTTATATACCGATGACTTGCGATGATGGTACGCACCATTTGTGCAGTGGCGTAGCCACCATCGGCATCGTCAACGACCTGCGTGGCGCCTCCACCGCCCGGCTATCCCATGAGGGACGGCCATCAGCCTGTGTAGAATGCCGTCCCTATCGAGACCGAGACTAGGGGAGACAGCTTTTGGAAGGGCTGGTAAGTGATTATCTTGCAATGTAGCCATCTTTTGTTTTTACTTTTTTTTTTTTTTTGGAAAAGTATAGTACAAGTGCCGAAATTTGACACGTGGGACATTTTAGTGTCAAAAGTTTCAAAATGTATATTTAAGTGTCGCTTTTTTTAAAAAAGCAGACATTTAACTGCCTATTCTGGTGAAGGGTGCCGAAAATTCAATGTGGCTTATTTTTAATAATATAAGTCGACAACGTGACTTGCCAAAAAGCTGAGTTAGGAAAGAAGAGCCAAAACAACATTATTTTTCCTCAAATTTGAATTTTAATATAAATATTAATTAAATTTAATTTAAAACTAGAAAAAGAAGAAGATTGCAAAAGGCTCCTTCGGTGAGAGAATTCTCATCGAAGGAGCCTTTTGCAATTTTTAAAATTTAGTTTTAAATTAAATTGAAATCGGAGGCAAAATAATGTCGTTTTGGGCTTATCTAGTGACGTTAGCAAGTAAAATGATGTCGTTTTGCATTTGTCTCATCAGAAAAACGCTACGTCAGCATTTTAACCGAATTTCTCACCATTGACACTTAGTTAACCCATTTTGCTTCGATTTTGGTACTTAATTGTAACTGTCTGAACTTTTGGTACTTAAGTTTGTCCTCGTGCTAAATTTTGACACTTGAGGTGTTCAAGACTCTTTTTTTTGTACATTCGCTTGTCCTAATTGCTCTTCTTCTTTTCTTCACCAGCTGCGCTGCGTTGTGCTGTTGCTGCGTTCTAGATGCCTGCTTCTAGGAATCCCCGGAAATGTTCGGCTTCCGTTGTGATTTGTCGCTATTAAGCATTCGATTTTATGGCTCTTTCTCGTCATTGATGTGATAAATAGAACATGTTAGTGTCACCATATACCTATTGTCGCGACCAATTTTTTGGGTTATGAACCACCTAGGGCTTTGGCTAATGGATTGTTAAGCCTAGACTTAACTTGGGCTCTCCCAAGCCCATACCAATTCGCGACTTAGGTTTGAATTGTTAACATGCAATTTTTTTAATTAGGAGTCGCCACTAATCTATTTTTGGTGGGTCGATTAGAAACCCTAGTAAAGTAACGGGAGATTTACTTTACTCCTACGAACCAGAGACTAAGTGGTAGGGGCTTGGTTACGTTAGATTTCTCTAACGCCCTTTCGGTACCTTTCTTTTTATTTTGAAAAATGTTTGGCAGGCAGCTTGAATTGATTTTAAACTATCTCCCTAACATGTGAGGTGCTCATACAGGTGCGTAAACTACCAATTTAACACCCAAGAAAGCAATTAAATCATGTAAAACTTACCTAAAAGCAACGAAAGCATCTGCAGTGTTAAATTAAAATCCACATCAACAATCTTAGATATGGTTTCTAATTAACACGCAATTTCTTTCTTTTTGTTTTCACTTATTAAGTGAACATATAGTCAATATGCAATGCAATGCTATTAATTTAACATGAAATGTTATAGCATGGCGACATAACCTAAACTATATGACATAAATAAGCATGCAATCTATTATAAAGAAATGTAATAATTAAATATGTCATTTAAATTTACCCAAATGACTTAATTCTAATAACGTGCGATGCAATGCAATGATGTACAAAATTATTTCAATTAAAATGACATGCAACATGCAATTTAATATGCGAGGTATATGTCACGACATTTATTAAATGACCTAATTTAATGACAAGCAATTTCTAATGAACCTAACAATAATCACTAAAATGACGTGCATTCCATGGACTATATGACAGGCAAATGACATTTTTTTATTTTAAAAAAATGCAATCTATCCTAGAAATTGCAACTAATTTATCCTAAGACAAATTTGATGAAATTTCAAATGATCTAAGCTAAATTAAGATTCTATCTAATTTAAACTAGGGATTAAGTCATATTAAATCCTAATTTAAACTAAGACATTATCTAAATCTAAAATGCCATTTATCTAAAAAAGATTATCTAAATTTAAAATGGAACATGCAATTCTAATCTAATATGCACAATGATTTTTTTTTATGTTTTTCTTTAATCTTGAAATTAAAATTAATACCTAATTAACATGCAATTCAAATAAATAAAAAAATCTAGATGAATGCACTTTTTTTGGATTTTTTTATTTAAAAATTCATAACAAGATTGCAATCCTAATATGCAAGATAACAAAAAAAAAACAAACCTAATCCTTATTCGGATTTTTCTCTTTTTGATTTTTCTTATTAAAAAAATTCCAAATCAGATTGCGATTTTAACCCTAAGATTAAGAAATATTCTAAAGCAAATCTAATCCTAACTCAAATATTTTTTAGATTTTTTTTTTTTGACTCAACCCACGTGACGATAGCAAAAACAAACCAGATAAGATTAATATCTAAAAATTGATTTAACCATATCTCGCGTATGAGATCGGGTTGGCCAATTTTAAATTAAATCGCAGATCGAATCTCGGGCTTGAGATTGGATTGTCGATTTTTGTAAGGGATTGCGAGTCGGATTTGAATCTTGAAAATCGGACTGTCAATCCCTAATCTAAAGGGGCCCTTTCATGTTGAAATCTCAATCAAACATTTAAGAGGAACAATTCCACTAAACAAAACCAGATATAAAAGGGAAAAAAAATAAAAAACTATAACTGGATAAGTAATAATAATAAAATAAAAAATCTACCTAAATCCCTTTTCCTTTTTTCTTGTTTTTTCTTCTTTCCTTTCCCACGTGGAACCGTGGATCTTCGAGGAGAGCCGGCTAATCGGTTCGGCAAAGGCTCCGGCCAAGGTGAACCAACGGTGGCAGCAACACAGGAGCCGAGCTAGGGAGGCTCCGGCGGGTCCGGACGGGCAGGGACGGCACGGGAGCAGCAGCAGCAGTCGTCGGGTGCGTGGGGGAATCTGATTTCCGGCGACTGGTTTCGGCAGCTACTGTGGGCGAGCGACAGCGGGAAGGAAGCAGCAACGGCGGCGTCGGGCTCCGGTGGTGCTCGGCGAACGAGCAGAGGCGCGAAGACCGCTGGGTCACGGGTTGCAGCAGGCCCTGCATCGCGGGCAGCAGATCGCGGGCCGACGGGTGAGCAAGCGGTGCCGAACGACGGCGCTGCAAGAGTCGCGGGGCTGGCAGCTGCTGGCGTCGCAGGGGGCGAGGTCGAGCGGCGGTGACGCAGCGGGCGACGTCGGGCGCTGGGCAAAGAGGCGGGCGTCGGCGCTGGGTCGTGCGGACGTCGGGCAGGCTGACGGTGCGGCGGTGGCGGAGTTCAGAGGAGGGCGAGCGCGGGCAGCGGTGAGACCACCGGGGAAGAAGAACAGTTCTTCTTCTTTTTTCTATTTCTTTCTCTTTCTTCCTGTCTCTTCTCACGTCACTTCCTCTCTCATGGCAATGCTCTCTCTGACTTTTCCTTTTCCCAGCAGTTTGTCAGGAAAAAAACTTCTTTTCAAAAAACGAGAAAAGCCCCCTCTTTTTGCTGAAGATGGACGAGGAAGAAAACCTTTCTCTCTTTTTTACTTGACTTTTTTTTCACCAAGAGAATCCCCCACTTAACCTCCGTCCGCACTCTTTTTATAGGCCAAAACGAAATGTGATCTTTTATCAATATTTCAATGCGATTTTTTTTTTAAATTTTCAAAAACCATAATATCGCATCAAATCTTAATTTTTTTGCAAGATAATCAATGAAAAATAATGACGGGCTCGGGTTAATTTTATCCTTTCATGGGCCTATCTAAAAAAATTCATATCTCGGAAAAGTTTTAAAATATTAACTAGAGCTCAAAAACACAAAATTTGAGCTCATCCCCCACCGGTCCAGTAAATATGCAAATAAAAAATAAATGCAACTTAAATCTATATGATATTAAATTAACCCCTAATTTTTTAATCGATAAATGACTATATGGGTTGCCAAAATTTAGGTGTCAACAATGCCTCTTTGAAAGTGAGCTCGTAGAGGTTGCATTCAAAGACAAATTGAAACCTAAATTTCGGCCATGCATACGCACTTGATTTTTTTGATTTTTAATTTTTTATTTTTGATTTTTTTTTTTGTCGGAAAATGAATTCCATTTTTTAATGCAATTTATATGATGCATGGAAATGCTAATGCAAATGCATGATGTCAAAGGAAAGAACGTACCTACAGTTACTTACCAGTCAGTGCGGTAAAGCATCTTGAGGTACATGATAAATCCCTATTTACTCCACAAGTACCCAACTCTCACTCAAGTTCCTTGAAAAGCGCAATAGGTAAGAACATTCACATTCAAAGTGAAATGTTCAACGGAAAAAAATTGAGACATCTAGATCCAAACTGAGATGTCAAGATTTTTGAAAATCCCAAAATACCTAAATCCAGACTAAGGTATAATGAGAAGGATTGACAAACATTCACATCCAGTGAAACATTCAACGAAGAGAATTGAGACATCCGAGATCCGAAGATGTCGAAATTTTGGAATGCAATTTGTATGCAAATGGTAAAGGAACTTACCTGGAATAACTTACCTTCAAAGAGGGTAGAGTGATTCAAGATAGTTGGTGTTACATGTCCGGGACCCGTACCATTTTACGGTCGCCTAGAATAGTAACATGGCTTTGTAAAGAGACTGACTTTCCTACGATCGCCCGGACTCGGTTGTGTCTACCATTTCTACGGTCGCCCTAAACGGATTTACCTTCCAGGGACCCGTATTCTATGGTCAATAGGGAAATAGGTTTTGGTTGTGTCTAGGACTCGTACCATTCTACGGTCGCCTAAACAGGGATTTACCTTCCAGGACCCGTACCATTCTACGGTCGCCTAAACGGGGATTTACCTTCCAGGACCCGTACCATTCTACGGTCGCCTAAACGAGGTTTTGCTTGGCTAGGACCCGAACCATTCTTCGGTCGCCCAACCTTGCAACAGAGATCAACTGACCAGGACCCGAACCGTTCTTCGGTCGCCTTAATCGAGATTGAGTCTAGAGGAAAAACTTTAGGGGACAACTCGATCGAGTGTCGATTTAAAAGGGACTCGGGCTACAAGAGCACGCTGTCGATAAAACTGGACAGCTTGACCAATTCAAGTGTCGATGCACTTAAGAGAGAATACCTGCACAATGACAAGTATTTTAGAATATGGTAGAGATATACTTACCTGGTGATATCTCTAATTCTTGGGGATATGTCTTTTGGAATTTAGATATCCTGTGGTGGTCTTTTTACCTCCGATGGAGGTTTCTCATCTTCTAATATCATGAAACATTCGAAAGGAACTTGAATTACCTGTCAGACATGACTTAGAGCAAAAACTGATATGCATTCATCAAAGAGATAGACAATCTAAGCTACTCTAGAATGCACATTTCAAAATTCAGTTAGGTTTTCATCAGCTCAATCAGGGTTTATGCATAATAACCTTTGCATCACCCAAATTTCCACTAGAGAGAATTATCATTTAAGACAATCTTCACTCATGACATGGATTTCTTAAGAATACTAAATGAGAGACTTTCGGTTAGAAAGGACTTTCACTCACTCTCGTTTAGAATGGTTATTTTATGAGAATCACTCAATTTTATCATATCGACATGGGTCCGAGTATTCTCGTAAGCGGTACGATCTTACCAATTTGAGAGGTCTTTAATAGGGACCGTAATGTAGGTTTGGTCAATGGCTTAACAAAATAATTCTTTGAGTCAAAGCTATTGAATGAACAGTCTTGTAATCATCTCCGGGTTTACAAATCAAGAACCCTGCAAATGAAAAAGAAATAATCTTGCTCGCACTTCTTGAGCAATGCTTATAAACATATGAACTCTTACGTTAATTCAAATGCCCTAATCTGAAGAGACTTTGTAAGGGACGTAACGTAGGTTGGGTTCATGGGTTGAGAAATGAAAGGATCATTAGGCTCAAAATGTGTGTAAAAGGTGTGAATTGATGATCATCTTGGCATTGCCACTAGTTTTCTTTTTCATCATTGGGGATTGTCTTCATGAAGTGCCCCATTGATTATAAAAACTCAGCATTTGAGTTCTTTGTCTATTGCTCCATTGGGATTCAATTCTTGTAATTGACAGTCACCAATCTTGACTTTTTTTTTCATCTATGGGCATTGGCTTTGCTTTTACCAAGCACACCACTTTTTATGCCCATAACACTCATGCATTTTTTCTTCACTTCTTTTCATGGGCATTGGCCTTGCTTTTACCAGGCACACTGCTTTTTCATGCCCCTTAACTCTATTTTGAATTCAATTCTTGCGCATAATGCATGCGTCAAACAATTACACTTTGAATGACACTTGAATTTTTCAGAAGTATTCATCTGCCTTTTGTCTTGCCCCGGTGTGGGGGATGATCACCAACTAGGTTTGAAGAAATGAAATTGCAGGCTCAAGTGGGCTATGCAAAGGATATAAGTGTATGGGATAGAGAAAGAAATGCTCTTCATCATCCTAAGGCACTTATATTAACACATGAATTTAATGTAATAGCATGACTTGAAGATTGATGCAAGTGAGAGCAAGAAAATTTCAATTCATTTTTCTCACCTCATGATGCCATTTGATCTCTTAGTTGCCCCGATGTGGGGTGATTCTTGACAGGGGTGATTTGAAAAAATATTCATAAGTGTATGGGCTCAAAAGCGTTAAGCAACGGGTCATCTGTAGTGTTTGGGATTAGAGATATGAATTGCCTCTCATCATTTCGGTTGCCGTACCTTTTGCGAGAGAACTCTTTACCTTATGGATATGAATCTTCCTACACTCATCTCACAAGTGTATGAATATGGGACTGTGTATAGGATAGGGTTTGCCTTTCATCATCCCGACTCATCTCATCTAGTATGCTCAATTAATTCCACATCATTCATTAAAATAGTCCATCTTAATGTTCTTTAGTGGAATTGGTGGATAAAACATGTAAGAGTCATCATGCAAAATCCTTTTTTTTTAAACAACTCAACAGCTTTAAGCATGTCAACTTCAAACAGTTTTCTATACTGCAAAATGGTTTTAAGCATTCATTCAAGGATTCCTCTACAATGGGAATTGCCTCAGCAGTTGATGTCTTTGGATTGTCCCTATCATTCAAGATTGAAAATCCACTTTTGCCCCCGCAAAGAGAACCATCGTACTATTTTAAATTTGAACCGCCCCATTTTGGCTCGTGTCGAAATTTGTTATGTCCCAAATTGGTCATCTCTTCCACTAGGGAATGATGGTCCTCTTTTACTTGCCCCAAATCTTTTTCATTACAAGTGTGCTCTAAACCTGTTGATCACAAGTCAAGTTTATGATCATTGAGACTTGATATGCCATTCTCAAAAAGTTATAGAATCATGTTACGATGTCCGCCATTCTCGCCATAACAAGCTATAGAATCATGTTCTGAGACAAGAAGCAAATGAGTCAGACAAACAAACAAGTTTAATCTGCTACAAGTTTTGGGAAAATGTTTTTTTTTTTTTTACAATGAAATGCTTTTTTTTCCTTGTTTTCGAAAAAGATTTTGGGAGGAAACATGAAAAAGTCCAGCCCTCAGGATTTCTCCGTTAATGATATTTTCTTTTCATGGTTGGATATCGTCATTGGACTGGTTTGGAGTATCCCGTCATGTCCTCAAAATTGAAAATAAAATTGTAATTTCATTGAATCGAATCAAATGAATTACATTATTTGAAAGGAAATTGTGATTCCTAAACCTAAGAAATGATTCCTAGAAAGCGAAAACAATTCCTAAAAAGTAATAAAAATTCCCACGCAAGGGAGGTGCAACCGAGCATGCCCCTAATTAAACAAGGAAAGTGAACTACTTAGGACTATGAATCATGTATGCTTGAGTTCTTCACCCTCCTTGCTCGTGTGATGCGAACCCTTCAAGTCAGAGATTCTTCCTTCTAGATATGTCACGAGTCTCTTCATGGTGGCATCAAATTCAGCTACCTCAGGAAAGTGAGACGATTCAAAAGTTCTCTTGCCTCTCTTCTTCGAGTCGCAAATTCTTACTGAAGATGGAGTACCTATGTCATCGCAGCCTTTTTGCTTGATGAGAAAAGTCACGGTAGTAGACAATTCATTGACTTGATTTTGGTGGTGTGCAATTTGCTTGTTCATATTATCAATGATACGGTCCAGCGCCTCGTTTCGATCCGCCATTTTAGCTCTCGACCGTGTACGGATGGGTGAGCGAGATCGCTTCATAATCACCTAATGTAAGAAATGAACAAAAATAAACATTCTCATATGAAAATACGTCGATCCATGGCAATATTCTATAACTTTATTCATCAATGGAGCCTTTGACAAGCCTATCGAAATAGAAATTCAAAACGTCCTAAACAAATGAGCTAGGAAAGTAAATGACTCAAACTTCCTAATCATTAATCTAAAACTGAAAATAGCAAGATTAATTCAAGCATTTCATTTGGCTTGATCAATATACACTCGGGACACCATTCGACACAATCGTTTATTCTCCTCTTGAGCTTTTTCAGCAACTCTTTTGAGGCGTTTATTCTCAGCTTGATTGGTGATCTTCAACGGTGCCTCTGGTATCTTTGGAAGCAACTCTTCAGGAATCTTGTGCTGTTTGATATACTTAATCGAGGCATAGTACCTCCTTTCCCTGCCTTTCAATTCCTCCTCGGGCCATTTGATTTTTTGTGGACGGCATATGTCCCACATCGATTTGATGGCGAGAATGGAATCCTCAAGGCCTTGGCTTCCATCAACGAAACTGACCAGCGGCTCCGCTTGCAATGCCGGGGAAGCTCTTGCACGACTTGATACGACGAGTCACTCTAGTCGATAGTACTCCAACGCTCCGTGAATCCCAATAAAGGGATTGGGCCCACTCTTCCACACGAGAGTCTCGCTACCCGAACTTGGAACCATTTAGCATGCCATAGGAAACCCTTGGGAGTTGGTTTTTTCATGAAAGCTAGCCACCTAGAATAATGGTAATCTGGTGCATGTTTTTTATTGTTCTCAAATCTCATAATAGGGTGATTAAAATTACTAACATCATATATAGTCATTGAACCACCAAATCCTTTTATATGAGAAAGGAACCAGATTTGTAACAGTTCAGGAGAGGAATGGAGAGTCTTATCGCCACCTCTTTTGAAACGAGTGACAGAAAGAAAAGTCTCAGTCAAGAGAGTGTTTACAAAAAAATTTTCTTCCAACACCTGCCTAACTAATTGAGCAATCAAAGGGTTAATAGCATTCTTGCAGTAAGGAAATACTATAAACCCAAAGAAAGCTAAGAGGAAAATCTTACGCACTTGAAATGATGTGCCTTTTTCAAAACATTCTTTCAAAAAGATAAAGGACATGCATTACAATGGGCCTTTAAAACCTTTCTTATGTCATCTTCTTTAATTCTCAGAAAATTAGATAAGGTCATAATAGGATCTATTCCGATAGGCGGACTAATCAATTCAGCTTTTAAGGACTTCCCTATGGTGATGCTATATTCTTCCAAGGTGGGAGTGAGTTCATGTTTACCGCCGAAGATGAAGGTAGAAGTCTCGGGGCACCAACAGTGGGCGAGTGCTTGGACAAGGCCGCCATGGATGTTGATACGCAGTAGTGGGAGCAATCGACCAATATGTGACTCTACAAATCGACGGCTGTTCTGATCTAACTTGTCCCACCAAGTGCTAAGCTCTTCCTTTGGAGGGAGAATGATCCGAATGTCCGGTGTCCCCATTGTATATTAATCAAAGCTAGGGACAATCCTAATGCCATGGACCGACAAAATAATGTGACAAAGTAAGTAAATTGCAAAGGCAAAAATTAGAGAACTTACTTTACCAATGATTGACAATCACATAGACATGCGCATGGTAAGTGGCTCAATTTCTACTCTATAAGGCTTATCAAGGTGGAGACTAGCCACGGGCTTGTGGACTATGTCGGGTCCTCATGACTCCGGCTTGGTTGAAGAGCTGACCCGGGTCCAGGCATGCGGACCAAGGTGGGTACTCCTGACACCATGAAAGAAACTTCGGGATTGAGATGGGCGACTCATACCGCGAGCATGCGGTCGGAGTGGTATCCATCCCAATACCATCTTAAATAATCCTATGCGGCCCAGGTCCGGCGGCAGGTTGTGTGTGCAAAGTGTAGTGCTAGATGCAAGGCATGCACGACAGTTTATATCAAGCAACACTTCGTTCATGAAAATAAACCATACATTCCTACACCCTCCTGCAAAACAAATGTTAACAAACACTTCCCCTTATACCTCCCATCCTGTAAAAACATTTAACACCTTAAATGTTAGGGACGTACCTGGAATCCTTGCTGCCAAACAAAAATATTTTTTTCAAAAAGAAAATTGGCCTAAGTCCACTAAGAATTTTAACTCAAGTCCCCAGCGGAGTCGCCAAGCTGTCGCGACCAATTTTTTGGGTTATGAACCACCTAGGGTTTGGCTAATGGATTGTTAAGCCTAGACTTAACTTGAGCTCTCCCAAGCCCATACCAATTCGCGACTTAGGTTTGAATTGTTAACATGCAATTTTTTTAATTAGGAGTCGCCACTAATCTATTTTTGGTGGGTCGATTAGAAACCCTAGTAAAGTAACGGGAGATTTACTTTACTCCTACGAACCAGAGACTAAGGGTACGGGGACTTGGTTACGTTAGATTTCTCTAACGCCCTTTCGGTACCTTTCTTTTTATTTTGAAAAATGTTTGGCAGGCAGCTTGAATTGATTTTAAACTATCTCCCTAACATGTGAGGTGTTCATACAGGTGCGCAAACCACCAATTTAACACCCAAGAAAGCAATTAAATCATGTAAAACTTACCTAAAAGCAACGAAAGCATCTGCAGTGTTAAATTAAAATCCACATCAACAATCTTAGATATGGTTTCTAATTAACACGCAATTTCTTTCTTTTTGTTTTCACTTATTAAGTGAACATATAGTCAATATGCAATGCAATGCTATTAATTTAACATGAAATGTTATAGCATGGCGACATAACCTAAACTATATGACATAAATAAGCATGCAATCTATTATAAAGAAATGTAATAATTAAATATGCCATTTAAATTTACCCAAATGACTTAATTCTAATAACGTGCGATGCAATGCAATGATGTACAAAATTATTTCAATTAAAATGACATGCAACATGCAATTTAATATGCGAGGTATATGTCACGCGACATTTATTAAATGACCTAATTTAATGACAAGCAATTTCTAATGAACCTAACAATAATCACTAAAATGACGTGCATTCCATGGACTATATGACAGGCAAATGACATTTTTTTATTTTAAAAAATGCAATCTATCCTAGAAATTGCAACTAATTTATCCTAAGACAAATTTGATGAAATTTCAAATGATCTAAGCTAAATTAAGATTCTATCTAATTTAAACTAGGGATTAAGTCATATTAAATCCTAATTTAAACTAAGACATTATCTAAATCTAAAATGCCATTTATCTAAAAAAGATTATCTAAATTTAAAATGGAACATGCAATTCTAATCTAATATGCACAATGATTTTTTTTTATGTTTTTCTTTAATCTTGAAATTAAAATTAATACCTAATTAACATGCAATTCAAATAAATAAAAAAATCTAGATGAATGCACTTTTTTTGGATTTTTTTATTTAAAAATTCATAACAAGATTGCAATCCTAATATGCAAGATAACAAAAAAAAAAAAAACCTAATCCTTATTCGGATTTTTCTCTTTTTGATTTTTCTTATTAAAAAAAATTCCAAATCAGATTGCGATTTTAACCCTAAGATTAAGGAATATTCTAAAGCAAATCTAATCCTAACTCAAATATTTTTTAGATTTTTTTCTTTTGACTCAACCCACGCGACGATAAAAACCAAACCGGATAAGATTAATATCTAAAAATTGATTAACCATATCTCGCGCATGAGATCGGGTTGGCCAATTTTAAATTAAATCACAGATCGAATCTCGGGCTTGAGATTGGATTGTCGATTTTGTAAGGGATTGCAAGTCGGATTTCGGGCGCGAAAATCGGACTGTCAATCCCTAATCTAAAGGGCCCTTTCATGTTGAAATCTCAATCAAACATTTAAGAGGAACAATTCCACTAAACAAAACCAGATATAAAAGGGAAAAAAACTAAAAAACTATAACTGGATAAGTAATAATAATAAAATAAAAAATCTACCTAAATCCCTTTTCCTTTTTTCTTGTTTTTTCTTCTTTCCTTTCCCACGTGGAACCGTGGGTCTTCGAGGAGAGCCGGCTAATCGGTTCGGCAAAGGCTCCGGCCAAGGTGAACCAACGGTGGCAGCAACACAGGAGCCGAGCTAGGGAGGCTCGGGTCCGGATGGGCAGGGACGGCACGGGAGCAGCAGCAGCAGTCGTCGGGTGCGTGGGGGGAATCTGATTTCCGGCGACTGGTTTCGGCAGCTACTGTGGGCGAGCGACAGCGGGAAGGAAGCAGCAACGGCGGCGTCGGGCTCCGGTGGTGCTCGGCGAACGGCAGAGGCGCGAAGACCGCTGGGTCACGGGTTGCAGAGGCGCTGCATCGCGGGCAGCAGATCGCGGGCCGACGGGTGAGCAAGCGGTGCCGAACGACGGCGCTGCAAGAGTCGCGGGGCTGGCAGCTGCTGGCGTCGCAGGGGAGGTCGAGCGGCGGTGACGCAGCGGGCGACGTCGGGCGCTGGGCAAAGAGGCGGGCGTCGGCGCTGGGTCGTGTGGACGTCGGGCAGGCTGACGGTGCGGCGGTGGCGGAGTTCAGAGGAGGGCGAGCGCGGGCAGCGGTGAGACCACCGGGGAAGAAGAACAGTTCTTCTTCTTTTTTCTATTTCTTTCTCTTTCTTCCTGTCTCTTCTCACGTCACTTCCTCTCTCATGGCAATGCTCTCTCTGACTTTTCCTTTTCCCTGCAGTTTTTCAGGAAAAAAGAAAAGAGAAAAAGCCCTCTTTTTGCTGAAGATGGACGAGGAAGAAAACCTTTCTCTCTCTTTTTACTTGACTTTTTTTTTTCACCAAGAGAAGCCCCCACTTCGACCTCCGTCCGCACTCTTTTTATAGGCCAAAACGAAATGTGATCTTTTATCAATATTTCCTCTAACAAAAAGATTGCTGATAACCTCTTGATCGCAAAAATATTTTTATTCTCATCTCTCCAACATCTCTAATGATTTTATCGCCTATTGATAAAAAATAAGATTTCAATGCGATTTTTTTTTTAAATTTTCAAAAACCATAATATCGCATCAAATCTTAATTTTTTTGCAAGATAATCAATGAAAAATAATGACGGGCTCGGGTTAATTTTATCCTTTCATGGGCCTAGCCCAGCCTACCGAACTAGAGCTCAAAAACACAAAATTTGAGCTCATCCCCCACCGTCCAGTAAATGCAAATAAAAAATAAATGCAACTTAAATCTATATGATATTAAATTAACCCCTAATTTTTTAATCTGATAAATGACTATATGGGTTGCCAAAATTTAGGTGTCAACACCTATCATTGTGATATATACTAGAGTCCTCGCATTTTTCTTGCATCTTCTGTGTTTCCTCCTCCTCCTCCTCTTCTTTTTTTTTTTTTTAAACCTTAAAAGAGCGAATCCGAGATGGATTTAAGGTTTAGATCGGAGTGGGTGTGAACGTGAAATGTACGTCTTCGTTTTAATCAGTCGCAATACAAAGAAAGCTAGAAGCTCTATTTTTCGTCTCATTTTAGGGTAAACGACATCCAACATTGAACAAAATAGGCGGCGGGGGTGAGAGTTAGAGCGTAACATAGTTAAAAGCAGAAGCGTAATTATAGCCTCCTCTAGAGGTTGCGATTTTATGCACTACTTATTTGAGAGAGAGAGAGAGAGAGAGAGAGAGAGAGTTCTAACACTTCACCAACCTATACAAATGTTTGTGCGAGACCATGTATATATCATTTTCTAAAGCAAAATGTTGCTATCATCACTAAAACGTGGTCAAAATAACAATTAAGTAAAATTCATGGTGTTTTCAAATTAGATGGCCTAACTCCTCGGCAATTCGTTGCTTGACTAGCGCGCCAATCTTCATTAAGGAATGACATAATCCCCTATAATTTTCAACCTTTAAATTCTATCCCAATTCTATCTTGAACTTCTTTTTATCTAAAAAATCCCAAACTTTCACTCTAATCCTAATTTGCCCATGTATCAACAATTTGCCACTAGTTTGATCAAAACTATAAACATCTAACTAGAACTCGTGTCATCATCAACACATTGATCTTCATATGGAACAATAATAACCTCCTGATATCGATAATTTTGAAGAAATCATTGGCAATTTTTGGACGTGTGGGCAAATTTGAAATTAGAGTGAAAGTTCTAGGGTTTTGATAGAATAAAAAGTTCAAGGCAAAATTGGGATTGAACCTACAATTCATAAATTTTGAAGAAATTAGCCCCTTAAAGAATTTGTCACAAATATAAAAATTTATGCTTGTGGTATTGCTCAATATGTGTTTTAAGGATCTCCTCAACAAAATTTGCGATATTGTAAGATCATTCCAATTATGTGTAATAGTTCCTTGTTCCCCTATGTCATATTGGCCACCAGTTTTATAATAAATCACCTGCTCAAGTGGAAAGGGCCACTTTCTTTGCGGTAACATCAGCGATCCTTTCATTCTATTATTTTTTTCAGACATCGTTAAACTTTTAGAATAATTACCAATAACCCCATAAATCAAAACAAATGATCCTAAGTTCAAATCTTTCTAGGTTTCAATTGCCTTTCTGATTAAATATGTTCACGGTTAGTAATATGCAAAAAAGCTAGACTAAGCATTTAGAATAGCTGGTAGTAGCCTTATAAAATTTTACTATCATTCACATAATATATTAATGTTAGCATAGTAATTTCAAATAAAATGTTTGATTGTTTGAGAGGGCTTCTCCATATAATGTGATCAAGCATTCATTCGTTCTCTCTTAGCCCTCATCTAAAATGTGATGTGACAAACTTTGTTAGGAATAAAAAAAAATTGACCCATTTATTAACCATGTCAGATCATGTCATAAATTAGTTGAAAGGGCCAACTTATACGTGTTTATTATTCTAAATAAAAAAGGGATTGACCCATTACGGTCGATCACCGTTAAACTCGCCGTTGAACACCCTTTATGCGCATCTTGTAAGGGGTTTTGTAAATATTTTCAACCCAGATTAATTGGCAATATTTTATTTATTTATATCTTGCTTCTCCCTTTTGCAACTATTTCCAATCTCTTAACTTTTAATGTCTTTCCCATTTGCTGTATTTTTTTTTTTTTTTGTGCAACCGAGGGCAAAAGGATCAAAGATTTCTTGAGAAATCACACCCTATTCACGTGCATAGTTCGTGACTGACAAAAAGAATTTAGGTAAGTACTGTAACAACATTCGATTTCAAATTAGGATATAGTGTACCTCTTTAATGAAGAGAGTAATTATATGTGTCTTTTGTGTTTGTGTCTTTCCGCACATTATGCAGGTTGCATTGACTAGTTCACGATAAAGCATTACATGTGTCCCATTATATTACTGTGAATTGATCTCCAATCTTGGACCCCCAAATGTCCGGTGGTGTAAAGTAATTATATCTTAAGCCGAACATTTCGTACTGAGCATGAGATTCTTTTGGCAATGTTCAGAAGAGACCGTTAGCGTTGATCATCCCGTCCACTCTTTTGTTAATATGAAAAAAACTTTAATTGACAAGTGACCATTTATAATATATAACAGTTCAATAGGGCCAAAAAGATGTCTTCTAGATAAGTCATAAGACATGGTCACATCTGATGTAAACGCATAACCATTTGCGTTGAAATAAGAAGGCATTATGGAGTTTAAAAACATTTGCTACTCGAGCAGTACTACAAAGAGCTGACGAGTTGACCTTCTAAGAGATGTATTCCCCTGCAAGAGCTGTGTAAATCTTGGAAGGTTCTTCCCCCTAGCATCTTTTTCATCAAAGCTTATCTTGAGGGATTAATCAAATTGCAAAAACTCGATCCTGTTAATTATGAGTTCCACAAGCTTTCAATAGTGTAGATGCGCTGTTCTCATGAAGACGAACAATCTAATCTCAATATTGATTTATCCAAAATCACGATAAGATCCTTAGTTGGTTCATGTATTGGAATTGTTTGTTTATCCATTTGTGACAGCAAGAATCCTCGTGACTTGAAGATCTTGATTGCACTAATTGGATACGTTTTAGGACTTGATCGCACTAATTGGATAAGTCATAGAATTCAATTGCACTTTCTCAATAAGTTTTAAGATTTTTGGTGCACCTATCCCTATGTTCTTTATATACACATAGTTTCTTTTGACCTATCAACTTGAACTTTACATTGGCCAATCAAACATAGTATCATAATCAAGTTTTGCTTTAATCTATTTCGAGTGTGTGATCTTATCTTATCTAGCTTGCGCATGTGAGAGTGTCTCCCTCCACCGATTAGGACATTCTAGCGTACGTAATACGTTATTAAGTGAATTTGGGATGTTTGAGAATTATAATATCGCTGAATAATTGAAAGAGTATTGTGGAGGTTTATCAGAAGGTAGATGAATGGGCATGTGATGTAAATCGAGATAATTATGCCGTGAAGTCTATGCATTCGAGGTCTTGGCATCGAGGTCTTGGACCCAATCACGGAAGAGTCAAACTCCTTGTTGGGGTCCTAGGCACTTGGGTACACTAATGAAGACTTGGGCACTGGCACTGAGATTTTAGGAGTGGTCTCAAAGGACCTAGGCTTGCTCAATAGGGTCTTGAACTTGAGTATTCAGGTCCAAGGCTCAAGCATTAGGGACCTGGAGTCTTAGTCATAGGATTTAAGGTTTCTTGTGCCCCGCCACTGTGAACCCAAGGAGAAGCACCGAGGACCTTGGCCTCGCCTTGATAGATCCAAGCTGAGCGTCGATAAGCTAGGTGTGGGAACTAGTACCCGGGGCCTTGGGTTTGGCATCGAGGGATATAGGCCTAACTTTTGTGGATTTGAATTCAGTTGCTGAGGAACCAAGCTCAAATTCAATCAACTTGCACTTGGGTACCATTGACTTAGGCATGGAAATCTAGTAACTAGGCACGATCTATGACACCTAGAACGTTGCCTGACACGTGTTTTTTATGTTTTATTTTTTATTTATATATTATTATTCTCTTTTAGTATGCGCAAGTGTAATCAAACATTTGCAAATATTCTTTTAATAATTAAAACCTATCAAATATAACCAACATACTTAAACTTCTTTTATTTATACCACATTTGAGTTCACAAGTTTATTATATGACAAGCAAAAGACAGAAGTCTGGGTAGGGTAGGGAGATCTATCTCCATGATATATTATACTTCCAAAAGTTTGCTTATACAAATGTCAAAACTAAAGTCATAAGTCGATAACTTCTCCATCTACTGCATCTCCATCATCTAGATCGAAGCTAGTCAATGGACCGACTCACCATCAAGGTTCTAGTATGAGGCAACGAACCAAAAAGGAACCCACTTTGCGAAACCTCCTATATCAATCCATATCATAGAACTACATTTGGTATACATTATTTTAGATTCTAGTTTAAGCACACTTCCATAAAATTCATTAAACATAGGGACTCAATAGCGCAAAGGTTGAGGAGTGACCTTCCTATACATTTGAAAATAAAAGAGATGAGCCAAAGTTAGTAAATGAAATCTCTAGTTTTAAGTTAGAAAAATCCTCTTATCACTTCACTTGGTATACACAAAATAATTGCATGATCATTCAATAAGTGTGATAGAAATATAAATAGACTTTTCCTTTCATTTTCGTTTACCACAAAAATTGTCAACCAACAAACGTCCATCCAGACTCATGCATACGCACATCATGTTTCATACAAACAAACCATTTAAGTAATGTTTAGTTCTGCATATAATAATGCATCTTGTTCATTAATCATTTATCCTCCCAAACACTATCAAGGCATCCTAAATATGGGCCATTTTAACTCCAAGGCATCTTGGAGTCCGACACACTGGTATCTCGACTTTCGAAGCATCCTAAAACACTCCCCAGGCCATTCTGACGCATGGGTCACTCACTGCTATACAAGTGATGAAATCACATTAATCTCATTTATGCCATGATATATGTATACTCTCAAACATAGCACACATATTTCAACTCAATTTAATGCATTTGTCAAATAACCTCATATTAAATAACACAGAAATATTCTGGTCATTACAGTATAGACATTCAATGAATACATTCTAAGTCTAGATATTGAATAGACTTTGGATATTAAAAACTGGTAAATTAAATGGGTATTTTCTAAGTTTAAATGAACAAGCACTTTCTAGTCGTAAAATCTAAATACCCAACAGGGGTAAGTTTTAGCTTAATAAAAGCTTATAGAATAAAGGAACACAGTCAACAATGAACATAATCAATAAATAAACAGATTTAACAAGAAATCGATTCATATTCAATAAAGTCTGTCTGAGCCAATAAATAAACTTATCAACAAACTAATTCATAAGTTAGCAGATTTAATAAGTGAACAGATTCACAAATGAATAGATTCAACTAAATGAGTAGATTCATAAATGAGCAGATTTGCAAATAGAAGGATTCTGTCATTGGAAATTCTAGTAGAATTAAGTGAAATGAACGGGTTTTAACTAGTAGAATTCTGATAGAAAGAAGCAGAAGTACATGCAATAAGTTATCAAGACATATATAGCAAAATGACCAGATTCTAACAATCCAGAATGAGGCAGAAAGAAGTAGAAGGAACATACTCGGTTATCAAAACAAATATAACAGAATCACCAAATTCTAACTACCCAAAATAAGATAAAAAGAAGTAGAATAAACATGTAATGGATCATCAAGAAAAAAAAATGACAAAATGGCCAAATTCTAACTATCTTGAATGAAGCAGAAAGAAGCAAAATGGACATGTAACGGGTCACCAAGACAAAAATGATAGAATTGCCAAATGTTAACTATCCAAAATTAGGTAGAAAGAAGCAGAACAAAAATGCAACGGATCACCAAAACAAAGATGATAAAATAACTAGATTTTAACTATACATAATGAAATAGAAAGTAGCAGAACAAATATGCAATTGGTTATCAAGATAAAAATAACAAAATGAACTAGAATGAACCAAAGGAAAACGGAGCAAACTTGCAAGAAATTATCAATGCACTTAACAACCGCCATATCTACATCAAGACTTCACCTCTCACCCAACCAACCAAGGTAGGGGTAACTAAGTAAATTTAAGCTAACTTAACAATAAAAACTTCACTTATCTTTACACAACCGCAAATCACAAGCTACCAATTGTTTTCCCCACCTTAGTAGCTCTTGAATATGAAGTTTGCTTTATAAATTCTTGGATTGAAAAGTGGAATTAGCACATGCAACTCTTGTTAAACTTTTGGAGAAACGAAAATGGATTCTTTTGCAAGATAGAATGAGTTTTGCTAAATTAATTAAAATAATTTGATTTTCTCTCATTGCTAGATATAAAATTGCATGTTAATCTTCAACACTATGTGACACAAATGCAAGGCCAGACCCTTACACGTGGCTAAGGAAAATGCAAGAAGATGATGAGTCATTTGGGGGGAAAAATTATGATTTAATTCTAGGAGTCAAAATTAGTTATAAAAATATTGTTTGCTAGGGACATATGGCCATGCAATACATAATATGAAGACAGTAGCACTTAAAATTCTAATTAATAAATTTTGCAAAGGAAATGTAGCAAGCAAAATGTAATCCCCTTTTTAGACATTCATTAGCATAGGCTATGTAATGCCTAGAACGTCACCCTACACGTGTTTCTTATATTATTACTCTCTTTTAGCATGTGAAAATGTAAATGAACATTTATAAATATATTTTTAACAATTAAAAACCTTATGTATACAACCAACATATTTTAATTTTTTTTTCATACTACATATGAACTCACAAGTTCATTACATTATGAGGAAAAAAACAGAAGTCTAGGTAGTAGTAGGGAGACCTATCTCCGTACTGTACTATACTTCCAAAAGTTTGCCTATACAAATATCTAGACTGAAGTCACGAGTTGATAACTTCTCCATCTATTGTGTCTCCAACATCCAAATCGAAACCACTCAATGGACCGACTAACTCAACATGAAGGTTTCAGTACCAGGCAATAAACTGAAAAGGAACCCACTTCGTGAAACCTCCTATATCAACTCATATCGTAGAATTATATTTGGTATATATTATCCCAAACTCTGGTTTAAGTACACCTTTATAAAAAAAAAAAAATCATTATACACATTGACTCATAGTCCAAAGGTTGAAGGGTGTCCATCATACATGACTAAAAATGAAAGAAATAAGTCAAAACCTAATAAATGATATCTATAATTTTAAGTTAGAAAAATTATCTTACGATTTCACCTAGTATACACAAAATGAATGCATAATCATCCACTAAGTGTGATACAAACATAAATAAACTTCACCTTTCATTTTCATTTATCACATAAATTGTTAACCAACAAAACAAACATTTAAACTCATGCATATACACATCATGTTTCACACAAATGATTTGGTTCTACACAAAACAAAGCACTTTATTCACTAATATTTCATCCTTCCGAACTCTCTCGGGGCATCCCGACACACAGGGCATCTCAACTTCATGGCATCCTACAAACTTCCACCACATGACATCCTAATATACGGGGCATCTTGACTCCCAAGATATCTCAAAGTACTATCTGAGGCGTCCCAACATTGTCATTTACTGCAATATGGTTGATGGAATCACATTAATCTAATTCAAATTATGATATATCTATATATATATATATATATATATATATATATATATAAATACTCCCAAACATAACACCCATATCTCTACTCAATTTAATGCATTTGTTAAATAATCGCATATTAAATAATACAAACGTATTCTAGTCATTACAGTCTAGACATTTAAATGAGTACATTCTAAGTCTGGACATTGAACATGATTTGGACATTAAAATTTGGTAAATCAAATGATCATATTCTGAGTTTGAATGAATAAGTAATTTCTGGTTGTAAAGTATGAACACCAAGAATGGGCAAGTTTTAGTTTGATAAAAGCTTATAGAACAAAGAACAGATTCAATAGTTGATAGAATCAACAAGTGAACGGATTTAGCAAGGAATCAATTCATGTTTAGTAAAGTCTATCCAAGCCAATAACTAGATTTATCAATGAATAAATTCACAAGCTGGCAAATTCAACAAGTGAATAGATTTGACCAAATGAGTAAATTCATAAAAGCGCAAATTCACATATAGATAGATTTTGTCATAGGAAATTCTAACAGAAATAAGTGAAATGAACAAATTCTGATTAGTAGAGTTCTAATAATAAGAAGCAAAATGTACATTTAATGGGTTATCCAGACAAATATAATAAATTGGTCATATTCTAACTACCTAAAATAAGGCAGAAAGAAGCCAAACGAATATGCAATGGGTTATCAAAATAAATATAGTAGAATAGCCAGATTCTAACTACCCATAATGAAGAAGAAAAAGCAGAATGAACATGCAATGAGTTATCAAAACAAATATGGCAGAATGACCAAATTCTAATTACCTAGGATGAAGTAGAAAGAAACAAAACAAACATGTACTAGGTTACCAAGAAGAAAATGACATAATAACCATATTCTAATTACCTAGAATGAGGTAAAAAGAAGCAAAACAGACATGCAATGGATTATTAAAACAAATATAGCATAATGACTAGATTCTAATTACCTAAAATGAGACAAAAAGAAACGGAACGAAATGAGTTATCAAGATAAAGATGCTAGGATGCTTAGATTCTAACAACCTAGAATGAGGCAAAAAGAAGTGGAACGAACATACAATGAGTTATTAAGACAGATGGCATAATTGTCAAATTTTAACTATCTAAAATGAGGCAAATAGAAGCGGAACAAATATGCAATGAGTTATTAAGACAAAGATGGCAGAATAGCTAGATTCTAACTAGCCACAATGAGTTAGAAAGAAACAAAATGTATATGTAATGGGTCATCAAGACAAAGATGACAAAATAGCCATATTCCAACTACTAAGAATGAAGTAGAAAGAAACAAAAGGAGTATAAAATGGGTCACCAAGATAAAGATGGCAAAATAGTCAGATACTAACTACCTAGAATGAACTAGAAAAAAGTAGAACGAACATGTAATGGGTCATCAAAAGAAAGAACAAAATAGCTAGCTTCTAACTGTCTAGAATGAGGCGAAAAGAAGTGAAACAAACATGCAATGGGTTACCAATGACAAAAATGGCAGAAAAACCAAATTCTAACTACTCACAATAAAATGGAAAAAAGTAGAACAAATATGCAATGGGTTATCAAGACAAATATAACAGAATGACAACATTTTGACTACCTAAAATCACACAAACGAGCCAAAATGAATTTGCCAAAAATTATTAAAGCCACTTAATAGCCAACATACCCATGTCAAAACTTCACCTCTCATTCAACCAATCAAGATAGAAGTAACTAAATAGATTTAAGCCAACTTAACCTTATAAATTTTACTTACCATAACACAATCGCAAATCACAAGCCACCAATTGTTTTCCCTACCTTAGTAGCTTTTGAATATAAATTTTTTCTCTTCAAATTCTTGGATTGAAAAGTGGAATTCATATGCAACTTCTGTTTGAGTTTTAAAGGAATAAAAATGGGTTCTTCGGCAAGATAGAATAAGTTTTGTTAAAATTAATTAAGAAAATTTAATTTTCTCTCATTGTTAGATGTAAATTTACATGTTAATCTTCAACTTGATTTGGTACAAATGCAAGGCAAAGCCCTTGCATGTGGCCAAGGAAATTGTAAGAAAAAAAATGAGTCATCTTAAAATAATTATTACTTAGTTTAAGTGTAAAAGAAATTAATCACAAAAAATTTGCAAGAATACATGACCATGCAATACATAATTTAAGGACAAGCGGCACTTAAAATTAAAATTAATAAATCTTGCACAGGAAATATAACAAGCATAATGCAAATTAACAAATTAATATTAATTTAGTTTAAGTGTAAAAGAAATTAATCACAAAAAATTTGCAAGAATACATGACCATGCAATACATAATTTAAGGACAAGCAGCACTTAAAATTAAAATTAATAAATCTTGCACAGGAAATATAACAAGCATAATGTAATCTTCCTTTTATAGCATAATTAACACAAGTTATTCACTATTATTATTAATTAACTAATACTTATACAATTAATATAAACTGTCACTACACCACCCTAATATTAGTGTACTCATAATTCAATGGGAAAAAGCCACCAAAAAACCCCAAACTTTGTCTCAAGTGACAGATTTACCTCGAACTTTGTTTTGTGATATAAAAAACCCCGAAATTTGCTAATTGTGACACATTTACCCCATTAAGGGTATTTTCGTCTTATTATTTCTGTTTTTTCTTCTTCTTCTTTTCTTCTTCTCTCTTCCCTCCGCCGGCCAGCCGGCAGAGGGAAGCCGGTGTCTGGCGAGGGCAGCCCTCGCCGGCGTCAGGCGAGGGCTGCTCTCGCCGGCATCGACGTTGGCGTCAGACGAGCCCTCGCCCGACACCGGTGAGGGAGGCCCTCAACTGGATCGGACGAGGGCCTCCCTTGCCCGATGCCGGCGAGGGCACCCCTCGGCAGATCTGGCGAGGGGTGCCCTCGCTGGCGTCGGGCGAGGGTTTCGGCCGATCCGCGGCGGCAGCCCTCACCCGACGCCAATGAGGGCCGCCCTCGCTTGCATCGGGCGAGGGGTGCCCTCGCCAGATCTGGCGAGGGAGGCCCTTGCTGGACGCCGGCTTCCCTCCGCCGGCTCTGCCATGGCCGGCGGAGGAAAGGAAGAAGAAGAAGAAGAAAAAAAAAAAAAAAAAAGGGGAAAAAAGTTTTAAAAAGAAAAAATGCCCTTATGATTTAGGGTAAATATGTCACATAAATAAAAGTTCGGGGTTTTTTGTGTCACAAATAAAAGTTTGGGGTAAATGTGTCACGGTTAGCAAACTTCGGGGTTTTTCACGTCACAAAACAAAGTTCGAGGTAAATCTGTCACTTGAGGCAAAGTTTGGGGTTTTTGATGGCTTTTCCCCTATTTCAATTCACACGTTGGACTCAGGACAATGTACATTTACAAAAATTACCCATCACATCTTTCAAAATTTATGATTTGACTAAAACTTTCACATTTCATCCGAATATTAAGGCAAATAATACTTAACTTGAAATCTAAGTATTATTCTTACATATGAGAATTTCCAAATCTTATATAATTATAAATACATAAATTTCGGGTGTCACAGGTTATCCATTATTATTAATAATTAACTAAAGTTTACACAATTTATAACACCCATCAACTATTAAGACAACAATAATTTGATTAATACTATTCTACTATTAGCACACACACAATTCAATTCATATGTTGGACTCAAGAAAATCTACAATGACGAAAAAATTATCTGCCATGTCTTCCGAAACTTATGATTAGACTAAAACTTTCATGAACGCATCTGAATATTAAGACAAATAATACTTAGCTTAAAATCCAAGCATTATTATCACAAACAAGAATTTTCGAATCTTACATAATTTTATATACGAAAATTTTGGATGTCACACAGTCATTGGGGACTCAAGCATGAAACTTGGAAAAAACCCGAAAAGTATTTTTCATCATTTGATAAAGAAAATCTAATAAACTTATCAAAAAATTGCATTATTTATTTATTATTTTTATATATTCTTCTTTTCTTTTTGTTTCTTCTTTGGTTGGTCGCTGACCATGGCCAAAGATGACGGCCGATGATCGGCCATTGGCAAGCCTAAGCTTGCTCAAGGCCAGTAAGATCGAGGCTAATGAACTCAACCCTTGTCAAGGGTTGGTGAGTCGCAACGAGCTTGAGGCCTCTGAGCAATGACAAACAAGCTTGCTAAATCTGGCAACTTTCTGGAAAGGTTCGCCCTTCCGTCCTTAGTTGTTCTGTTGATGATTTTCGTTTTCACTATTTCCTCCTTGATAGCGAGATGAAAGGCTCCTAAATCCAATTTGTGTTTCCAATTACAAACGAAGTCATTACCCAATCCGACATCCCTCCTAAGGTTGAGCATGGTTCGAGTTGAACCAGTTTAGCACCTAACCTTGAGACCAACTTACACAATGTTGGTCCTTAATTTTTTGAATTGGGGACCAACTCTATTGAGCTTGGGACTAAGGACTAGACCGACCCTATGGGTTTAGTTTGGTTCCAAGGTCAACTTGGGATGAACTAATAATTTTTTTGTTTCATTTTTAGTACTCCCTACAAAGACAAGCCTACTATTTGTCCACCTAATTCAAATCTATCCCTTGCACTTAATTCTTCCCCTTGACTAACGGCAAATGACATGAGCTTGAAGCTCTCAGATCAAGCGTAAATCACGAAGCAACAATGGAAAAATAAAAATTTAGAACAAATTGAGAACATACACAAGCTTGAAGCTCTAAAATCAAGCACAAAGTAGAACTCACTAGCCAAGTTATGTTTCGAAAAGGGAGCGAACAAAGGCAAAGAGCGAGCAAGGCAAGTGGTGAGGGGCAAGCAAGGCGACAACGAGTGTTGCTCATGAGTGAAGGGTTTCTATTTAGGACTTTATTTATGTCTAATTACTTGGTGGTGAGCGAGGCCAACAAAGAGAGGCAAACTACAAGACAAGGGGCAAGCAACAAGCAACAAGCGGCAAGCTGTGGCACCCCCAAAACGGCCCCCGATCCGTTAGGGTCGCCATAGTCCACTTACCTTTTCTTTTACCCTAATAACATGCCATTATGATACCATAGAATTATAGTGGGTCCATGAATCCTAGGGGTTTATATCATTTAAATCGGTCCCAACGCAGTTCATATAGCGGAAGCAAAATCAATATCTCCCTACCCCATGCTTGACAGGATAATGCAATGCACACCAACTACATATCTTATATAAGTTAGAGCCGAACACTTTTATGTACATAACTTGATGGACATCATGAGTCGGCACATCAAAAGGCCAAGACTTTACTAAGCTCGACTATAACCAAAAGTACCCAACTCCACAGCAGTCATGTACATCGGTCCATCATTTAGTGTCAGCAGTCCAAGAAGAAGCTTAATCCTCCCTCCATCGCGCTTAGTCACACCCAACGTAGTCTGTCAGCCGGCGGCGGCGACAATACCCCCAGCATAACCCCGTCGCGGCGGACATGCATGAACAAGAACTCCTTAATGATAGGGCTGACGAGTTATCCAACGTCATACAAAACCAGAACCTGCACACGAACAAAAACTAACCCCCGTATCTCGGGGTGATGATGCTCCGAACACTCAACCTCGACGTCGATCGGTATGCCATAGAAAGTACCGGGGGTGACTGGCGACAGAGACATAACTTCTAGTCTAAAATGTTAGTCCCCAAAAGGGGTGAGTACAACTACTCAGCAGTAAATGATCCATCAAACTACACAATGCAACAAACAAGACAACCAAGATTTCATGTGAAATGTACATATCATCCATGCAATCATGCATATATCTCCATGAGATCCATTCAATGCCTTAATGACCACATTTTCAATATCAAATAGTACCAACTCAAATTCATAGACAATTCACGCACCATGCCATATGCACACACATGCGCATGATTCATTTCCCATTTTAATATTCAAAAGGATCTCATTTTTCCCAGGGACCAATCTTTGCATCCCTCCTGGCTCCCACACCCAACTTGGCATCGCAAGACCTCCGGCACACACCTCTGGGCATCTTGCACCCCAACTGGCATCACAAGGCTTTTTGCACACACCTCCGGGTATTCGGCACATACCTCTGGGCATTCCGCACCCCAACTGGCATCACGAGGCTTCCAACACACACCTCCGGGCATCTCGAAACTCCCGAGGACATCTGGCACACACCTCTGGGCATCCGGCACACACCTCCGAGCATCCCGACACTCCCACGGCATCGTTGATTAGCCGTCCAACGGTATCATCAACATCACAATGTATACATATATGTCTCACTTTGAAAACGTTATTTTGATGCAATATGATCATAAGTTTCAATGAGTTTACAAAGCCTCATCAATTTCATTTTTTTTTATGTCATATGATATGCTAAATGTCACCGCATATGCTGTCTAAATAACAACCCAAGATATCACATCTCATAGAGCAATTCATTTGTTCTTGAAAATAAAACAATTTTCAGATAAAACAGAATGCACTCCTTTAATTAAAATTCTGGAAAAAATAGTAAATGATCTTAATAAATTATGAGAATTTAACATGTTATAAAAAAGATCTAGAGAAATGTTTTTTATTCAGAACACCATGCCAAGAGAACATCATACGAGTCGCTATGGTCCATACATCACAGCCATAAAACTTCAAACATCACTATTGCACAATTTTAATAATAAATTCGGTATAACCCCTAAATAAACTCAGAAAATTCTGAAATTTTGATATGTTATATAAAAAACCTAGAGGTAAAAGTTTTGTGAAGAACTTGAAGTCAGATTCATTATATATCACGAGCTATAATCACTATAACTCTCCCTAACCCTCGGTAACGATTTCCAGATTTAACACTTTCAAAGAAAAATCGTTTCACCGACCAATAATTGTCCGTTTCTTCTCAAATTTTAGTATGTTACTATTCAACATGTCATCCACAACTTTCATCAAGGGCACAAAGTCATATTTTAACTGTATAATTGCACAAAATTCATAGAGTCGCGAAAGGTCAAGCTGTTTTTCCATGAAACAGTTTACTAGTCCTAAGGAACTACTTCCATCCTTTTGAATTCCCAACATCCAGCATCTCCAAAATCTATTACACTTCACACACAACCACAGCAAGCAAAGCGTAGATCAATGGACTTCACTTGCCTTAAGTCCAACGCAACCACAACAAGCAAACAACGACTTGAGGACTTTGGGCGCGGCTCGATTGATGGCGAAGCTAGGTCTCCTTCTTCCCCTCCTCTCTCACTTGCTCGCCCGCTCAAACTCTCTCTCTCTCTCTCTCTCGGTCTCACTCTCCCTTCTCTCTCTCTCTCTCTCTCTCTCTCTCTCTCTCTCGGCGATTCCCTTGATCAATCCACCTCCCCCTCTCCCCTTTTTTTTTTGCTTAATTGACTAGTAATCATTGGATTTTTGCATGCAAGAGACACTTGGCTCCAAGAGGAAGACAAGTGTCTTCAACAAGAGGACAAATGGAGGAGGTGGCGTGGCCTCTCCATCCGGTTTCCTCTCCCTCCCATGGGCCGACGGTTTTGTGGGCCTCTTGGCCTGCTTTGGGCCCGAAAATTTTGGGGCCTAGATGTCCAATTTAAATGGCCCATAGAAAGTAATAATAATAATAAGCCCATAATTCCTACACCACTCTAGGGCATTTTGATTTTTATAGAAATCAATTAACATTCCCATAACCAATTTTACATAGGGGGTTTGGTCCAAGAGATAAAATAACATGGCCGATGATGTAATTGTCCATATGGCCATTCAAAGACACTTTCCTTTCCTTCAAAAATTAATATTTCGGGTTGTCAAGATTTTCG
Source organism: Eucalyptus pumila (assembly GCA_016097595.1). Classification (NCBI taxonomy): domain Eukaryota; kingdom Viridiplantae; phylum Streptophyta; class Magnoliopsida; order Myrtales; family Myrtaceae; genus Eucalyptus; species Eucalyptus pumila. The sequence continues at coordinate 9,166,890 of CM027846.1, read as the reverse complement.
GATGCCACACAAGCAGCGCAAGCATCAAGCGGTGAATAGTGCGAGCATTGAGCAGTGAGTGGGGCGAGCATTCCTTATGAGTGAAGTTATTTCTTTCAATTTTACTTGGCATTGAAGAGGCGAAAGAATATTCTAAAGAAAGAAATAAGAGACTAGAGTATTGCAGCTGCAGAAGGAGGACGCGTTAACTTAACGCCATTAAGTTAGGGTTGAATAAAAGAATATTATATATAAATATCATATATGCAGTCAGGGTTGAACTTACTCTAAATTATTGAGACCATGGACCAATCCATAAAGTGGAGGGTCCAAGAGTTCTAGGACTAAAGACCAACTCAGTCTCTCTGGAAACTGGATCAGGACCGACAAGGTTGGGCCAATCCAAGGTTAGTTCACCAATTGACCATGGACCGATGCTCACCCCTAATCCCTCCTCTTGTCTCTTCTCAATTTTATCAACCATATCCTCAATTCGATCACTTCTCATCCTCTCGATTCTATGTTTTTGCATGCTTGACTTGATTGGATTGGGTTCGACAAGCAAGCTTGCCAGATCTAACGAGCTCAAGGCCTCACGGGTCGCAGTGAGTCAACCTTTGGTGAGCTCTAAGCTCGCCAACTAGGGAGGCTTGAGTTCGCCGACCTTGAGCTCGTTGTGGCCAATCATTGGCCATCACTGTGGTCAACGACTGAGAAAGAAGCAAAAATAAAATAAAAAATAGAGAAAAGATTAGAAGATAATATATAAAAATTAAAAATAATTAACAAATAACAATAATTATAAATTATAAATTTTCAAAATTAAAAAAAAATTAAAATTTGATTTTTTTTAAACAAATATTTTTGTTAGAGCAAACATTTCATTAATCAATGACCTAAGCCTAAACGATGAGGACCTACGTACAACCTTTGTGGACTCGAGCCACAGGGTGAGACCATATCTGTAATGTCGGGGACCCAAGCATGGCTTTAATGGATTTGAGCTCTAGTGCTTGAGCATTTGGTACAAGCACTAGGGGCTTAGGCCTAGCCTTGATGAACTCGAGTGCGGGTGTCGAAGGCTGAGGCTTGAGCCTAGCCTCCACGAACACGAGCCCAGCCATCGAAGACTTGATCCTGAATGCCGGCATTCATAACCACTTTTGGATTTTAATACCCAATAGTAGATTTTCAAGTACAAAAAATGATACCTAATCATTTTTTGGAAAGTGTTTTTTTGATTCTTTCACAGAGAAAATCATTGTTTTGAATTTAAATTTTTGTAGGAAACCTTTTCATTGATTAAGTAAATATTTTTCGTTGATCTCATTTTTCTTAGCGAATCAAACATGGAAAATGAAAAAAAAAAAAAAATTGTCGATAATTGTTTTATGCAAAATGAGCGGAGTCTTAGCTGGCTAGGGTAACGACATCCATAGTCAAATTGGTCTTTAATGAAGCTAGACTTTCCTTCAGCTTCGGCTTTTCCTTCGCTTCGTGCATTGGAACTCACGCGTCGTGACGCGCCTTCCCTAGCAAGTATCGTCAACCACCACCTGCTCCACTCTTCCTACGTGTGTCATTTCGCTTTCATTCTTCTATAAATCTCGCACCACATCTTCACTCCGTATACCATCATCTCTCTCTCTCTCTCTCTCATCTCTCTCCAAGCAGACTATTCCGTGAGCTAGAAGAGATCTCAGTCAACGTTTCCGATCGAAGATGAGCCAAGAAAACAACCAGAACCAAATCCCAGGTAACAATGATCCTCCATCTCCGTCGATCCTCCTGCCCTTTTGATCTCGATTCCCCCTCTCTCTATCTCTAATTTTTTGCCGATTTGATCTTGGCAAGATCGTTTCTTTGGCCCCTCTTTTTATTGCAGCGAAAAGGATTCATGTTAAACTTAGGAATTGCGGGATCGCTGGTTGCTTATGATTAGGGTTAAGTAAGACCTTCGAGATCAGATAATGATCGATTGACGATGTTGCAGCAGCAGTTCACGACTCGTTTTCTCGTCTGTCCGTCCTCCTTTTTAAAACTTGACATAGAAATCAAATTTATTACTCGTTCTTCTTTGTTACGACTGTTGTCTGAATTATTGGGAAGAGTCGCCGGCCGTCTTCAGGGGTCTGGCGGCGGCGGCGGCGGCAGCTGCGGCTGCGACCGCGGCCGTTGGCCCCACATGGAAGTTCAAACAAATTTTTTCGAACTATTCAGCTTGAATTGTAATCTCGAGTATTCATATACCGATGACACTTGAGTATTCATATATCTGCGCAGTGGCCTACCCACCACCAGCATCGGCGCTGGCAACGACCTACACGGCACCGCCCCCACCGGCCGGCTATCCCACCAGGGATGGTCCACAGCCAGCCCAGAAGGCCGTCCCTATTGAAACCAAGACTAGGGGCGATGGCTTTTGGAAGGGCTGGTACGTAATTATTTCAAGATATAGCCCTATTTTATTTTATTTTTTGCTAGCATTTTCTTTTATTTTCTTTTCTTTTTATATTGGTAGGTTCAGCTAATTATACATTCGCTTGTCTTAATTGTCTCCTTTCTTTCTTTACTAGCTGCGCTGCGCTGTGCTGCTGCTGCGTCCTAGAGGAATGCTGCTAGGAATACCTGGAAAGGATCGCCGTCCGTCCTATACATCGCTCTTTGTGTTTAGCACTCGATTGGCCATAAACGGGACATGATATTGTCGTCGTATTTCTATTATTGTAATATGTATGAGTGTTCTTGAACTTCTATTTCATCTTTCGTGTCATCTATACGATCTTGTTTCCTCTTTATATTTTTTTGCCCATAAAGTGAGTTCGACATAAGTTTAACCGTGAGATCAGGGAAGACACGAACGAGAGATGTCGGAATCTTCGGCTTCATTTTATTGGGCCACGATGCAAAGAACACTATAAACAGAGTTTCCTTCTGATTTTAGTGAAAACCACATCGAACCTCAAACAAAATGGGATAATTGTAGCATCCTCTAGCAGTTATCGAAAAATAATTGTAGCATCCTCTAGCAATTTATTTGAGAGAGATAGTTATAATTTTTAACTAAGGGCGTACGACACCGTTTGCGTAAAATTGCTAATATTTATATTTTCCATAGACAATTGTTAAAAATTTTCTAAATTTGAAAAGGGTGTTTTCAAAGTTGGACGGCCTAACTCCTTGGTGGTTGCGTGCTTGACTGGCGAACCTTCTTTAAAGTATTTCGTCATGAATATCAAGACTTACGCGTAGGATATTACTTGATAAGTGTTCAAATCTACGGACAAAAAAAAGTGTTCAAATCTCTCCTTAAATAAAAAAGTAATATTTTGGGACGATGCAAATATTTGGAAATACCTATACATATATTCCATACTTTATTATAAAGATTAGTCAAATTAAAGAAATACGGATCAAGATATTAAGGAAAAAAAATTCCACCTACTATATGTCGCCTTGTGTCACATTGGCCACCAACTTTCTCATCACTTATCCGCTCAAGCCAAATTCTTTTTAATTAACTTGATAATTCTGATCAGTGGATGAGCTATTTCCTTTGGATCAATATCAGCGTCCTATCATACCATTATTATTATTATTATTATTATTATTATTATTATTATTATTATTATTATTGTTCTTTTCAAAGTCGTTGGAACACAATATAACTATGCTAATATGGTGAGGTCAATAAAATGTTCGATTGTTTGATAGATTCACCGCTCTTCAAGTACGACGTGACTGATTTTGACATCTATAAAAAGTTAACTTGTCGTGGTAAAGGATGTCATAAACAGGTTAAAAATGGTCATCTTAACATAGAAAGTGTCTAATATTCTTGTTCAATTGGCGTTTTTATGATTAAATACAGCTATACCCTATTTTGAAAGCCTTTCTGCCAAAAAAAGAAAATTATCAACCCTAATTAATTTTCCGTTGTCATGTTTATTTACATCGTGCTTATCTCTTTAGCAACTATTTTCAAATCTCTTTAATTTTAACGTTTTTGCCCTTTGCTGTATTTTAGTGTTGTTTTTACAACCAAGGGCAAAAGGATACTTGATAAAAGATTTAATGACAACTTGAACTTTATTAACGTGGATGGTACAAGACTAACGAAAATAATTTAGCTAACTACTGTAACAACGATCAGATTCAAATTGGGATAAATGATATGCTGGTTGAATTGACTGGTTCCCGATAAAACACAACACGAAACCCATTCAATTATTTTCTTTGGTAACCCTAAATTGATTGCCAATAATTTGACAAAGACCTTTTATTTAGATGTAACAATTGGATAGGGCCCAAAACGATATCTTCTAGATAAGTCAAGAGGCATCGTTACGCCCAACATAGATGCATCGTCATTTCCACTGAAATCAGAATCAATTATGGAGTCCAAAGATATCTGCTACTTGAACAAGTCTAGAAAAACAATGGAGAGCTTTCCGGTTTACCTTGTATTGGATATCTTATTTGGACTCCCTGCAAGGCCCTTTGGTTTGGTTCAGGTGTGTATGTAGATCTTGGGAGTGTTCTTCCTACTAGCTGCACCTTCATAAGAGCTTATCTTGAGAGATCAACCAAACTGCGAAAATTTGATCTTGTTAAGTACGACATGGACAATCTTTGGAGAGTGCAGATGTGGTATTCTCCGGAAAGCGAACTATCTATTCTCGATACTGCATGTGTCCAAGAACACGAGAAGGTCCTTTTAGTTGATTCATGCAATGGAATCGTTTGCTTATCCGCTATCGAGAATAAGAACCCTGACCACTCAGAGATCATTTTATGGAACCCATCAACTGGTCAATACGAAGCCTTTCCTCAACCCAACTTTCATGTGTCAGACTTGGCTGGATTTTGGATTCGATCCCTTGAGTTGCCATCTTGACGATTTTAAAGTAGTCAATCTAATATTTATCTGAAAGAACACCAGAACTATACCTCCCAACTGGAGGTGCATAGTTTGAGAAGAAATCGTTGGAAGCCACTCGGTGATATTGTCCTTCCATTGCTTCTTCAACACTTAGGCACTCAAGTTATAATCGATAATTTCATCTATCGGTGCCCTTCTTTTCTTGTGTTGATCCTAGTTGATGTAGTCGGAGATGTCTTCCTGAAAATGGCGCTACCCTATACAGTACCTTGTGGACTGGAACAAATTAACTTGCTCGATGGATGCTTTGTCTCAATGGTATATAACTCTGAAGACTATGAAGTATGGGTTATGAAAGAGTTCGGCGTCCTTGATTCATGGACCAATTTGTATAAGATGGAGGTTTCTGAAAGAGGCATTACGTATCATTAGCCACTTGGGTTTGCAATTTCCAGGGAAGTTTTCCTCGTAAAGGCGAGTTTTGTGGGCTCATTTTGAATCTCCCTTTTATATGGTTTTATACAACCCATGGAGGGAGAAGTTTGAAGAATTTGGAATCCAAATTGGTTCATACCAGGGTACTGGATTGGTCACTTGCATGTAGAGTTTGGTTTGTCTGCCATCCACAAAGAATGCTGGGCATTGGGTGGATGGAACATTAGATAAATGTACTGAGCTATGTCAAAGAGACTCATATTTGTATGACGATGATTCTCTCTATATTTTCCTGTGTTTTCGTGCTATAGCTCTTATATTGTTTCAAATTCATGAATGGGGCTGTGACATCCTGATTTTTCAAATCTGATTTCAATTGAATAAATCGGGTCTTTTGTCAACGCGTCTATAGTGCTATTCTCTGAGCCGATCACTCAAGAGATAACTAGACTATCTGGGAAAATTATTAAGGGATTTTAACGCAAAAGGCTTGAGAATTCGATCAGGAATCAACTGCTCGACCGTACTAATTTGCAAGGGTCATTATGACACACTTAAAAATCGATTAGAGATCATAGATAGGTCGATTCAACTGAGATAGGTTATCAAAATGTGGTGATTCCACCTAATTACAAAATTCTCATCGATCGGCACTAAATTGATTTTCTATCATTTTGGGTACCCTGTGTCCATATTTTAAACCTTGATATTTTCACGATAATTGAGAGTCGCCAATGTGTCGAAGATGTACATTGTGACTCGAGATAAATCGATCATGGGTCAATTGCACCAAAATTCCTAAAAGATACCCGGTAGACTAGGTCACGCTAAAAGCGTGCCGGATTGAAAATAACCGCGAATTTGAACTCGATTTCAGAAATTGAAAGTTATGTGGTGTCATGAGCTATTTGAAGAATGTTGACTCATTCTCCGAAGAATTTTCAGAGATTCCGAGATTTTTACGGAAAATTGATTCGGATGCTGCGGAAAATTAACGGAAATTCGGATTGACTCATTTGATGAAAATTGGAACTTCCAAGCTAAGCCTTTGAGTGTCGAGGACTTGCAAAAATTTGTACAGGCTTTTTCTTCAATGAAATTGAACCTCGATTTGGAGAATCGATGAAGAAATTCAAGAGAATATAAGTGAAATTCGGAGGTTTACAAAGGGGCAGCAATTTTAGCTTTACAATTGGTTAATTCATGGAATTATCAAGTGGAAAGAAATAGGGGACATGCAATTAATGCAATGGATTGAGTTACTTTACTTTGGAACCCTCCACCGGCTGCTGCTCCCGCACAAGACCACCGCCTCCATCTCCATCTTCGTGCGTCTCTTGTCCCAGCTGAAGACCGCACGCCACTTCTTTTCTCTCTCTCTCTCTCTCACGGATCAACACAGGCCAACAGCTACTCATTTTTCTTCTCCTTTACTTCGTTCATCCCATCTCCAATTTCCCCCACCCTTAAGCTGCCCCAAGTCCGCCATGTGCTGCTTGTTCAGTCAACCCTCATCCCTCAAGATTCCTTTTTGTTGACCCATCTTCACGCCAGCTCGTGCTTCTCCACCGATCTTCAGCTCCCTGGACGCCAGCATCTTGGTCAACAACGCCACTCACAGAGGCAAATTGTTGACCCATCATTTCCCTTCTTTGGCGTTGCTTCGTCGTCCACCCACGATCCGCACGCCGCCTCCACCAGCTCGCCAGCGAAGCCAGCAATCCGTTCGACCAGCTTCTCCACCGAAACAGTTTCGATCTTGCCGCGCTGCCATCTCCAAAGCCCACCGAAGTTAGCTGAGTTCCTGCTTTGTTGACGCTACTGCCGTGTGTCTTCATCGAGCAATCGGCCAGCTCGCTCGCGCCAGCAATGTCCCAGCTGCCACCTCTCACGTCTGCGTGGTCTTCCCCAGCAGCAACTCTTGCTGCTTCCTTCGTCCGCATCTTCAGCCCTTCCTCACTGAAGCCAGCAGTCCAGTGAACTCCCCTCCTTTGCTGCTTCTCTCGCCTGGCCCGGCTTGCACGCCAGCCCACAGCCCAGCCCACGAGTCCACAGAATTCCTGCAGTAGCCCAAGCTGTCGCTCATGAACTTCAGCCTTGAAGCCCAGCAAAATTAGTCCAGTAGGCCCATTCTGTTCAGTCCATCAGCAGCTCACTTCCAATTTCAGTCCAGCAACTTCAGCCTGTTGAGTTCAGCGAAGTCCGCAATTTTGAGACCCAAGCCCGCAACCAACAGCCCAAGTTGAAAATAAATTTCAGATTTGGGCTGAGATTTGTTGGGCCCATTTTAGGCTCGGTCCGAGAGTTCACCGACACCGCCGAAAATTAAGTTTTCGGCCACTGTCGCGTTGTTGTTGCGGTGAACCGATTTTCGCAATTAACCGGTGAGTTTATACTCTAAACTTTGCTTATTAGGCTAATGAAGCTTAAGGGGTGTTTAGATTTATTTTATTAGGAATTAGGTGGTTAGTTAGATTAAATTAGAAATGTAATTATTTAATTGAGCATGTTAGGTGGTTAGCATGGTTTAACTAAGACCTAAATAAATTGTGCTGTTTATCTAGAAGGATTCGGGAATTTTCCGAGTCCGTATTGGTTATTAATTTAATGATTCTGGCCTAGGTTAGTATTTTTAGAATTTAAATTGATTTATTTAATTAAATTTCAAAATTAATTATTTATTAATTATTTTTCTGGAAATTAGGCCGGGATAGGTGACTGAAATTCGTGTTGATTGCAATGGTGTGGTTAATTTCTACAATTGAGTGTTAAATTATGTAAATTGAATGATGATTTGATTTTTGGTATTTAATTCCAAAAATTGTGAATTTCAATATTTATTCAGAAAATCCCATGGGTGTCGGGTTTTGACACTAAAAATAGTTTTTTGTACTATATGAAATAGTGGGATTTCAAAAATGAAGAATATCAATTTTTCGAGATCAAATTGACCGTGTACCCACACACGAGTAATTTCATGTGAATTTCTAATTCGAAGAAAAATGCCAAGCTCACCATTTTAATTGAAGCATTTGAGTGTAATGTACGGTGTCATGAGCCATACTTGAGTGATCGTGTGATGGTTAAAAGAAATCGTCCCGAGCTATTGAGCTAAACATTATCCCTATTTGGGATAACCCCTGGACAACGGGAAGCCGGTTGCAGTAGATTTTGGACCCTATGCTCCTTCGGGAAAGCCATATGATAAAGAGACGTGCCGTGCTCAATGAGGTGAGACGAAGCTTGGCAATGCCAAAAGACCGCCGAACTGAGAGTATGCCGTACTATGTGCCGAGATCAAAACTAGGAACGCATGATTAATTGAGTGTGTCATTTCAATTATTGAAGCTTATTGTTGCTCATGCTCTCATGTTGTCTGGGATATAAATTGTACTGACCTGCAAGGTAGATTTGAGACGAGGTAAGTCTCCTTGATTGTGTGATTGTGTGATTATGACACTTTTTGACGTATTTCCCTCCTAATTGGGGTTTAGAGCTTAGACTCACTGAGATGATATCCCACCCCATTGTGGAACAACATTTTCAGGGTCATCGAGTGGAGGACCTAGACCTGAGAGGAGGTGATCGGAAGCGTAGGTCAGTTATAACCGCTTCTTTTTAGAATGCTAGTTTTTTTTAGTCTTTTGGCCATAGACCTTTGTACATGACTCAGTGTATATATAAAAGCATGTTTGTTTGTGAATCTATTGTACTGCTTTTCTATCCCAAGATGATTACTGTCAGGGGATTTCTTTTCGCTTCCTCATGTGCAATAAAATGAAAAGGGTCGGCAACTCGTCCTAGGAAGTTGCAAATTATTATCGACTAGAGAGGGATGGGCACGCGCTCGGGGTTTGAGGCGTGACAGGGGCCATTGCATAATTTGTTGTTTCAGGGAGTTATGAACAGTTTTAGAATGGTACCACCCACTGCGGTGGCATCGTTAGCTTGAGCTTTGTGCCTCCCACGAAAGGTGCCAAGTTCGAATCCCAGTGGCGTTACTTGGTGACTTAACCGCTGGCGTGAGTGTGGTAGCCAGTTTACGTTAACCCCAGGTTCTTTCCGCCGGCTATCGGTTTTCGGGGTTTCCTAGGTCATAAAAAAAAAATTTTAGAATGGTAAATCATTGCCAATGATTACTGGAGTATCGTAAATGCACATGCCATGTAAATAGATATAATCATGCTGTCAATGGGGTTGTGATTGATTTCATTGTTACATGGTATAAAGATAAATATCAAGAAATCTAATAGTGTTCAATTTTTCTCTTCGTTTCTCTAAAACATGAATTTATCAAAGTGACAATGTAGAACTTGGAACATAAAATAAATAAATAAATAAATAATGAAGGGAAAAAAAAGTGAAAATGTTGGATTCACATAAATCCTATATCTCTCGGATACTTTATGGGTGCGTTTGTTTATATTTTTGTTCAAAAATTATTCTAGGATATAGAAATAGAAAAAAATTTATGTTCCGGAGAATAATTTTTTACCAGAAAAATGTATTTGGTAAACTTGTTCCAAGAGTAAAAAAAGAACGAAACACATTTGATAAATTTGTGTTATTTTTTGTTTCTTTTTATTTTTTAAATTTTAATTTTCCTTTTTTCTTTTTTTTTCTTTTTTTGCCGGTCGTCGGCCTCGGCCATGGCCGGTGACCGGCCGATGAGGGGGTGGGCCTCGCCCCGCCACGGCGAGGCTCGCTGGCCCCCGCTCCCTGGCCGAGGCCGAGCTCGCCCAACAACCGGTCGCCTGGCGATGGCCCGACAAGGTCGAGCCTCGCCGATGGCTGGGCGAGCTCGGCCTCACCAAATTTGGGCAAGCCCAAGCTCACTCAGCCAAGACGAGGCCAAGCGTTGCTGGAGCGGGCGAGCTTGAGCCTCGCCAGGGGTTGGCGACGCTCCGGCAATGTCACCGACCCTCGATGGCGTCGTTGGCCCTTGACAATAATCGTCGGTCATGGTCGAGGCCGGCGGCCGACCAAAGAAAAAAGAAGAAGAAAATAAAAAAAAGAAAGAGAAGAAAATAATGAAGAGAGAGAAAATTTGTTTCTCCAAATTGTTCCAGAAACAATAAAAAGTTTTTTATTTTCTTTTTTTTTTGTTCCAAATTTATTCCCGTGAACAAAAAAATAGATTTGGAACAAAAATGCAAATAACCACGTTTCTGTTTTTTTTTTTTGTTCCCCAGAACAAAAAAAGAAGAAGAATTCTGTTCATGAACAAAAAATAAGAACACAAACAAACGCTACCTAAGTCACTAAAGCACAAACCCATTCGTCTTTTTTGTTTTTAACTCTAAAATATGAGCTCTAAAACTAAGAACTAATCAAGGACCAAGTGGCCTTATGGGCGCAATCACTTTTTTTTTTTTTTTTTTTTTTTTTTTTTTTTTTTTTTTTTTTTTTGGGTTGGGAAAAAGTATAAAAGATTCATTAAAGAGAGTTTTGTGAATACTTATCCAAAAACATCATAATAAAATAAACCTCAAAGGTAGCGTTTAGCGATTAGGAAAAAATATAGGATGGTATAAAATTTATTATATCCTACATTTAGTGCTTGCTTAAGATGAGATATAATTAGATATAAAAGGGATATAAACCGGATAAAAATATCTTATGGGGGTGGGATAAAGGTGTTTAAATTTTTTAATATCTATAATAGGACAATTATTTTTCTCAAATAACAAACTTTTTTATATTTACAAATCTAAAATTATATTTCAATATAAATAATATTTGAATTATAATATAAGAAATTCAAAATACCAAAAAATAACAATTTTGTTTTTTTAATTTAATGTTATTTTTATTTGTATATTCAAATTTACTTCCATCGACACTATAATTCAATATATAAATATAAATTTATTACATGTTTTAGGTGTATTAGTATTTTAGGCATATTAGTACAGTTTTCCATTTAATAAAAATTTATTAGAGAATGAGGAAGGGGAAGAAAGAAATAAAAAAATTAATTAAAAAGAGTAAAAGAAAATAAAAGCAAAGTAGACAAAATTGTTGCGAGAAATTTTTATCATATCTATTTGAAAATTTTGTAGTTCATTTATATTGATATGTTATTTATATCAAATAATATATATGATATGATATGAATATATCTAGCTTTATTACTACAATCACCAAACAGTGGATAGATATAGTAAAATTCATTGAATTTCATATCATATCTTATCCAGTCTTATCTAGGTTAGAAATCTAGAAGACCAAACGTATCCAAAGCGCTTGAAGAGGAAAAATGATCCCATTGTTAGTTAGACTTCTTTTCCTTTTGGCCTTAGCTATCCAATCTGCAACTTTGTTTGTCTCTTTACTGTAATGGGGTTGTTTAGGTTTGAAAAGAGAGAGCAAATCACGCCCTTTAGCAATAAGTGCATCTAGCTCCCAGCTAAACTAATTTGTACTCAGTAGGGCCTCAATAACTTATTCTGTCTAATTAAAGGTGTAGGAAAATGGATTCTTGAAAAATGAATCGATACTCGAATGATCGAATACCGAAAACAAAAGCAGAAACGTGCCCAGAAAACATGTAACACCAATTAAAGGTATATCATGAAGATGGACATACCTTGTTTGTCATAGATTAAGTACTCGTAGCAATCTCAGAGGAATTGATTGGAGTCACGGAGTTCCATTCTTCAAGAGAGAGTACATTGTTGTCTCAAAAGGAGAAAAAAAGAACGTATTATTGCAAAATTACTTTCAATGTTCTTCCTTTTTTATTTATATATTATTGTTATTTTCATTTAAAAATAACTGACACATTTCCTCTTATGGGTACTTCTCTTATGAATAGGTTTTGACCTAACATGGGCGGACGAGCTTGACTTGTCCCATCAAATAAAAACCTCTCATCTCTCACTTGCACATGGTAAGCCGAATAGAACTCTTTCTTCATCTCTTTACAACGTTCATACCAATAAATAATCCGTGTGACTATATACTTTGAGAGTTCATTGCCATATATCTGTTAAGAATATATAATAGCTCAAAATGGACATCACATTTTTTAGTGGATATAGTATGCAATACCCTAAATCGATCGATCACATTTATATCTCTCTTGATCTCTTTTCAATAATAATATATTATATTCACTATTATGATTATCCTAAAAACAATCACAATTGATTGACCAGTTAATACAAAGCGAGAATGTGACATCCCAAACTCGATTTTCCTCTTTCTTTAAAACTCTCGATTTCAATTCAACTTACTTTTCAAAAAATATCCCAATATACCAAATCAATTTATGATCATTAGCAACATTCTAAGATAGCAAATATTGAATAGAAATCTTGAGAACAAATAATAATCGAGAGAGCACTTAATTGAGGAATTATTTTCCTCAAAAGTCTCACATGATATAAAAATTGAGATAAAAACTTTTACCACTCTTATTAGTCTTCTCAAGTATACGTTAGTAATACAATATTAACTCATTTCTCATGAAGCATATGTCTTCAATTTTAATATGGTACATATGATAGTTTATACATACTTAATATCTAACTTGAGTTCACATATCTACTCCATCAAAAAATCCATCAGAACTAATATCTAGCATCAAAGATAGATAAAGTAAAATATGTCGGTTATTTTACTTTCAATAGAGTAAATATTATGTCATCATCTTAACACTCAATTAAGGCTATATTTATATGTTAAGCTTGAATTCTCAATTATCACATAAATAGTAAGCTTAAAAAATCATCTCATCTCTATTTATTACATAGTAAATAGATGCGATTACTCATGCAGTGGGTTAATCTCTTATCTGTCCGAGATTCTCAATGTTAGATGATACACTAAGCATTAAGATGTATAAATGTCAAACAAAAAACATAGGCATTAATAATGAAAGACAATTTCATTAAATGTGAACATTTATGGAAATTACAATATTCAATACACTAACCTCTACGCAATCATAGTGATTTTACATGGTCACGAACATATCTCTAGGTATTGACTTCATCATAGGATCTGCTATCATTTTATACGTAGATATATACTATAATTCACATCTTTTCGTGCAATCATATATTTGATAAAATTATACGTGGTATCTATATACTTGGTCTTGACATGATATTTTAGATCATTGACGTACGTTATTGCTGCTTGGCTATCAAAGTTAATCAACAATGAGTTTGCAATATTCTTAACAATACCTAAATGATTCAAAAATCTCTTAAGCCAAACACAATCTTTTATTGCAGCTAATAATATCACGAACTCAACCTCTATTATAGACAAGGCTATACACATTTATTTCTTACTGCTCTAGGATATGGTGTCATTATTCAGTATGAAAACAAATCCAAAAGTAAATTTCCTTTCATCTAAGTCTCATTCACAATCAATATCTGAGTAGCCTTCAAATCGTAGATCATTTCATTGATAACTTAGCATATAATTAATAGTTCCCTTAAAATACCTCAATATTCTTTTGACGGCTTTCCAATGTACTTGACTTAAATTGAATTGGTATCTACTTACCATTTCAATTGCAAATCATATATCAAATCATGTTCACATTATAACATACACTAAACTTTCAACAACACTAACATAAGGAACACGTTACATTTGTTCCTTATATTGTAGAATTTTTTGACAAAATCTATGACTCAATCTTTCACCTTTTATAATAAGAATATCTATGGATTTGTAATCTTGCATATGAAATCGTTCGAAAACCTTGTTTATATACGTTTCTTGTGAGAGAGATAATAATCTTTTCGAATGATCTCTTGAAATCTTAATTCCAAGAATATACACAACCTCATCCATATCTTTCATTTCAAAATTAAAAGACAACCAATTCTTAACATTATTAACAAATTCCATATTACTTCCGGTAATCAGTATGTCATCAACATATAATGATATGATCCCAAAATGATATTTGGACATTTTGATATATATACAATAATCCTCATCAATCATTATAAAATCATATGCCATTATGGCATTATGAAAACGTCTATACAAATGTCTCGATGACTACTTATAGTCATATATTGATCTCAAAAGTCAACATACCTTTTGTTCTTAGCCTCTCAAAATAAAACCAATAGGTTATTCTATATAATTTTCTTCTTCTAATTCTTCATTGAGAAAAGTAATATTTACATTCATTCGATATAACTCAAGATCTATATTAGCTACTATTATCGGAATAAGGCGATTGAGATAAATCTCACTATAAGAAAAAATGTGTTCTCATAATCAATTCATTCATATTAATTATACAATTTTGCCCAAAGACGAGCTTTATGTCTTTTTATTGAGCTATCAGCTTTACTTTTATATTGAGAACCCACTTATTTCCAATGGCTTTGTTCCCAAATATGATTTGACTTCATTGACTTCATTTTCTCTTCCATTGCATGCATATATTTTTCCTTATAAGAGCATTTCAAAGCCTCATTTACATTCCTTAGCTCATTTTCATCTTATGGAATAATCATAAAAGTTTCTCCTTAAATGTCAAAAAGTCGACGAGAAATACTTTTGCAACTTGCTCATTGTATGGGTGATTATACACTTTACACATTATTGTTCATTACTCTCCCACTTGGATTAAAAATACAATATCATCTCATTATTGAGTCCTCATATTACTCCTACTTGGACAAACTCCATTAAGTTCATTATCTTGATCCAAGGTTTCAAATAAGAAATAGTCTTCATCTATTTTTCCCTTCTTAGGAATTCATTCTCTAAGAATGTGACATCTCGTAATTCAAATTCAGTTACTCCTATTTTGCTACTCATTTGTAAATACATACAATTTCGAGTGTTTTAAGTATCTTATAAAAATACCCTTCTTGCCTCCATGACTCAATTTCTAATACTTATGAGAGGGCTTATGAGTATAGGCAGTACAACCCCATGATATAAGAAAACTTAAATCGAATTTTCTACATGTCCATAACTCATATAGAGTTGAAGAGATTGATTTAGAAGGCACACGGTTAAGTATATAGATAGCAATTGATAAAGCATCATCCTAAAAGGTGATAAGTAAGTTAGCATGTGCCATCATAGACCTAACCATTTTTAGTGGGGTTTTGTTTCTCATTTCCTAAACACCATTTTGTTGAAGGGAATAAACAATTGTTTTTCTATTCATTTTTCATAACATAAATTTATGAACTCCTCAAATAGATATTTTCGACCTGGATCGAATCTCAATACTTTTATTTTCTTATATAATTAATTTTCTACCAAGCTCATAAACTTCTTCAAATAACTCAATACTTCAGATTTAAGAGAATTCAAATAGACATGTCTGAATTGAGTATAATCATTTATAAACGTGATAAAATAAATAGCCACATACATTTTTCTCACATTCATTAAACCACATATGTTAAAATGGATTAATTGCAAAGCAAATTTAGCTTCTTTATTTTTTTCAAAAGGTTTTTTTTTTTTTTTTTTTTCTCTACTAGACAATGCTTATACATGGGTAAATCGACTTTTTCAATATTATCCAACAAGCTCTTTTTGACTAGTCTATTCATATATTATTGGCCAATATGACTAAGTTTAGCATGTCACACATTCACATCATTATCATATAAATTAGAAAACATGAAGAGGGAACAACAAACATTAACATTACCATAATCAACATCCAATACAAAAAAATCATTCAGAAAATAACAACTATAATAGTTTGTATCCAAATACAAATCTATACAATTATTATGAAAGTTTAAATTGAAACCAAGTTTAACCAACACTAATACATACACTAAATTCTGACGAACATCCGAAGCATCTAGTACATCAAGTGGGAACAAAGTGCATCCACCATGTATGTTTAATTAGTAGGTGTCAATCTCTTTTACTTTTAACTCTGGTATTGTTCTCTACATAGATCAAGTTTGTTCCAGTTGATACTCATCGGAATATCATAAAGGATTCTCTATCCTTTGTTATATGGTCTGTTGTTTTTGAATATATAGTCCCAAAAGAATTAGATTTAGTTAAGAATACATAATTTGATACATAAATAAAGTTCTCAAGAATATAAACAATGTTTACCATATTTGACTTGCGACAGTCGCAAGTATAGTGACATTTCTTGCCATAGTTATAATACTTCACCCTTGTTAACTTCTTCATTCAGGGACACTTTCCTCTTTCATGTCGGTCAACTCTTGGTTCTTTCCCGAAGAGCTCGCTCCCTCGCCTTTCCACCTTTTAAACGAATCAAAATGCTTGCACTTGGAGCTCGAAGCCCCTTGTGAGCTAAAACCAGGATAATAAATGTCAATTTCTAGTTTAGCCGCTAGGAGATGGTCCTATTCTACCTCAAGATGACATACTACATCCTCAAAAGTTTTAATGTTCTCATGTGGGCTAGGTGTACCTTCGTATACTTCTAACTTTGAGGCAAGGAACGGATTACTACGTGCATTTGCTACTCATCAGTCAGAATGTGACCAACATCTTTTAGCTCATTAATCATGTTTGACATCTTTCTCAAGTGTTATTTTATAATTTGACCATGAGGCTTCTTGTAAGAGTCAAACTTTACAGTGAGTTATCTCAGTTTGGTTACCAATATATGACTAAATCTCGCTGTCAATGCTTCTCACATTTCTTTGGCATTCTCAAAATGTCTAAACTTTCACATGATATTATTCTACATGCTACTTAGCAACGTAATACAAGTAAGGGAGTTCTTTCTTTTCCATGCAGCAAATTCATCATTATTGCTTTTGAATTGTGTAGCGTTCCCATTTTCAGACTCTTCCATAATCAGGTTAAGAGCTTCTAGTACCTCTTACTCTTTCAATGCATATTTGATTTTCATATGTCATATTTCATAATTATCACCACACAACTTCTTACATTTGTTCAATTCAACGATTATGCTCTTAGTTACTGAAGCCATTGGATCTGAACATATTTGACATACTTACACAAATTATTAATGCCTATCATTTATGCATCTATATTTTATAAACTAATCATATTAATGAATAATTTCAAATATGGCTTTAGAGTCAAAAGGTCACTTTGTTTTTAGTCATCATCCAAAAATAAGTTCACCAAAGTCACTAAAACGTTCTTGAACTTCCCACAAATAATTGTAAATTAACATAATAATTTACAACAGTAAATAACATTGAACTTTCATTAAGTAAACATGCCATTTACATGAAGTAATGTATTTAGAGGAAACATATCAACGTCAACATAGAAAGAAGTATTTACACCTAAAATATCTCAAGCAAATATAAGAAAAATAATAACTAAATTCAAAGATACTAATTTATCTCATAAACTGGGAAAGTCCCTTCTAATCCTTAATAAATTCCTCTGAGAATTCTAAAGACACATTGGGCAACCACGGAAAGACCTTCAAAGAGTCCTTATGGCTTCTCCAAGATGCATTCATTATGCGCCAAGTGACACTTAACTTGAGTGTTGAAGTCTTGGTTGCTTGAATTCTATATTATTCTCTCACAAAAGCTACTACAAGCCTTTTATAATCCGAGACCACGTTGACCTCCCATAGGCATTCTAACATTGGTTACCATTCTGATGGAAGAACATTCATTAGGGCCACACCTTCTGAAAATCCATCATAAAATAACTATTTCATATGATTTCTTGTATCATCTAATTGACCCTAACCATGTGTGACACTACATTACTATCATTCCACCGATAATTAGCTAATTCTATGTTTGGCCTTCCAAGTCTCACCTTTTGTTCGTTCGTTCTTGGGAATAGAGGCATGCGAACAAAACACATCATTGTTCCTACAACAAATGCATAACAAAAGGGATTACATATAATCTACAATGAACAAAATTGAAAAATAAATTTTCCATTTTTAGGTCAAAGTCAACAGTTATCGATCAACGTTGGTCAACAGATAACCGGGTTAAGTTAGGCAGGTTGAGTCAAATTGGGTCAGGTCAAACCAACTGACTCGACTAGATGACGTCACCGTGACGTCACCAGCGCATGTCCTATATGTGTGCACACAATAGCCGATTGACATCATGATGACGTCAGCCAACGCATGTGGGGCACACGCCTTAGGAAACTTCCGACCGCTTATGGCAATGTGTTCGACAACCCTCGGTGACAAGCCACTTGTTCTATTTCTTGTCTCGACGAAAATTGCAACCCTATGCTTTCAAAAATGAGTTCTGACTTACAGAAAATCAAAAGAGAGGGTGAACAATATGCGAGAGTCGGGATTTCCGTCCCCGAATGTCCGATGGCAACGTTTCTCAAAATTCCAGCCATAAATAAATTATAAATGTCAATAATGATCAGGAAACATGGACAACATCGCTTTGATGCCGATGTAGGAAAATAGATTCATGAAAAACTAACCGATACTCGAATGGTCGCATATTGAAAACAAACGCGGAAACGTGCCTATAAAACATGTAACACTAATCAAAGGCAAATCACGAAAACGGACATACCTTATTTGTCATAGATTAAGTTCTTATTGTAGTCTTAGAGGAATTGATTGAAGTCTTGGAGTTCCGTTCTTCAAGGAGTACATTATTGTCTCAAAAGGAGAAAAAAAAAAACCTATTATGTCAAAACTACTTTCAATGTTCTTTCATTTTCATTTATATCTTGTAGTTATTTTTCACTTAAAAAATAAGTATGTATTTAAAACTACTTTCAATGTTCTTTATTTTTCATTTATATATTGCAATTATTTTTCACTTAAAAATAACTACCACATTCCTCTTATGGGCTCTTTTCTTATGGACCAAGTTTCGCCCAACATAGGCGAATGGGCCTGGCTTGACCCATCAATATAACTCAATGTAACATATTGTACGAATCATAGTCAATGTTTAATATCATAAAACCATTCAATACATGACTAGAACTATAATAAACTATTTCAAATAAAATGTCAACACAATCACTATGCAAATTCAATATATAACCTAGGCTAAGAAGAATCTCATATAACATGCTTAATATTCTAAAGAGGTGAACCAAAGTTAGCTTGACTATGTATGGGCTATCTGAGTTGATTTTCACTTCTTGTTCCATCGTGAACTTAAATCTCGCACCTCATGCATTTTAACTTTTCTTTTTTACCCGAAACTTTCGAAACTTTCACAACACCTAAATATTGATAAGTAGATTCTTATATTATTTGTTTATAAATTATTTGAAGTTTAAATAATATTTTAAATTTAAGTGAGAAATAGGATATAAAGAAAAAAGAACAAAAGAACAAAAATAAGAAAACTTATAAAATTAAGCAAAGCACTGTCATTTTGACTAAATTTGTCCATGTCAGACCACCGGCTGTGACATGTATGGTGGCTAGCGATGATAGTAATCCCCATATTAATAATTTCATGCAAGTTTTAGTTGAAAGACTGAGACTACATTTTCACTTAAATGTTTAGGGACTACATCAAATCAATTGAAATGTTTAAGATAATCCGTACAACAAGTTTAGAATTATAATTATAATTTTTCCCTTGTTTTAGCTTTTGGTTTATATTGAAGGTACCCGGTTGCAAATATATTTTCACTTAGATCGCTAGAATCTAGCTAATATCTAGGGAAATGTCGTTTCGATAGTTCTTTTCTTTGAATATGGGGACGAGCGGAATAGAAGGCTTGACTCCTTCGTAGTCATGAGCTTTGGCTTATCAAAACTTCGTCTATACATTTTTTGGTCAGATTCACTATGTAATGTGCACATTAAGAGTAATGTACTCTCATTTTGGGTTTAGGGCAATTCAATTTCATTAATTTAGTTATATATTCAACAAATTTTTCCAGAATGTTCAAAAATATAATTGAAATTCATGTTGTAGAGTTTTCCAAAGGTTTAAATGGTAGAATTATATACGCTAGAAATGAACTTAGCTTTGCTAATCCGTATATTTGAGATTTGTACTATTATTTGACGCACACAAGTAATAGAAGATTACAAATAATATCTGGTGAAATTGGGACATGACTTTTCACAATTGAAAGTGAGAAAGAGGACTAACATGCATTATCCGAGAATAGAGTTTAGGTATGATGATTTATTACGTCATGATTGTCCTCGTGTCCGAAGCTTTATGCGAACAAAAAACGCCTTCGGTGCTCTCCAATAGCCCATATTGGGAAAATGTTTCTAAAAGATGAGCAGTTTAATGTGCAATTTCTCATAAATACTCCAGTGATTTTCTGTAGGCAACAAAAGTAAATAAAAAATAATTAAATTAGGCACGTTGCATTAGAATGAAACGTTATAACTAGTAACGACTGTGGAAGGCACTGTTATAATTACTTGTTGAGGAAACTCACCATTATTCGACTATGAGTTGATTATTACTTTGACACCACGATGTATAGGATTGGATTTACCTTGCTGAATCTCATGAGGGCTCGCCTCGACGACTCTTACCAACCATAAAAAAAAAAAAAAATAAAGATAAAATTTAAAAAAGATATTAAAAAATCGTAAATTTTATTTACATTAATATCAGTTATTTCACAAAGGACGGCTAGCGCCTATGTTAGCAATTTCTTATCAAAATAGTTAGATAGACTACATTGACAAACTGGGTTTATGACTCAATAGGTACAATCGAAAAATTTAGGATTGAAATGTTACAAGTATAATAAGTTTCATACTTCTTGTACTTTTCCTTGTGAAATTCTATATAGTTCTTCTAACTAGTTTTCATCGAAACTTGCTGACCTGGCAATCCAAACATCGTCGGTTGTCTTATGAGACACAACATTGCATTGGCAATTTTCAGCAAAAATTGGCATTTTTCGCAAATGTTTAGGACCAAGTGGCAAATTTAGAATTGAATTGGTATCCATATAATATATATATATAGAGGACCGATTGAACAATTTCCCCACATAAAAACACTTGAGATTCATGTTCTAGTGTGGTCCAAAGGTATAGATGGTAGAATTACACACTAGAAATGAAATTAGCTTCGCTAAGCGGTACACTTGATATTTGTACAGTTACTTGACGTACGCAAGTAATACAAGTTTACCTATATTTTCTGGGGAAATTGGGAAATGACTTTCACAAGTGAAAGTGAGAAAGAGACTCGACAAGGCACATTACATTCTTGGAACATGTATTATTTAAATTATCAAACTTGTTGCTTCTAAATGATGATTTATTGCTGTCATCATGTCTAAAGTTTATGCGAACAGAACCCGTCTTCGGTATTCTCCAAGAGGCCATATTGGGAAGATGTTTCTAAACGATGAGTAGTTCAATGTGCAATTTCTCATAAATACTCCAGTGATTTCCTGTAAGCAATAAAAGTAAATAATGATGATGATGATGATGATGATAGATTAAGCAATTGCATTAGAATGAAACTTATAACTAGTAATGATGGTGGAAAGCACTATTGTAATTACCTGTTGAGGAAAATCACCATCATCCATCTGTGAATTGATTAGCACTTTGACACCATAATGTATAGGGGTTGGATCTATCTCGGCCTAGAATAAGAATGAACAAATAATTAAATGATCATAAGCATGATTGGGTCGATAGAAAGTACAGCTTATCTCATAATTATCAAAATGGGCAAATCCATTGCTGTTTTTATGCAACATTTTCTTTGCTATTCTTGGTCAAGTGTGCCGGTCAGCTTAAAATGTCAATAATTTATTGTAACTTATCACTTATCAAACATTGCTTGCGTGCGTACGTGCATGTCGTTCGGGCAGGCAGCCCACACAAATCCGGTGCACTCCAATAATTGTTCAACGAATTGGATTCATAGTCGGTGTATCATGTCATATATCTGCTAAACCCTAACCTGTCCTGCATCAATGAGGGACAACAAAGCCCATGCTGTCTGAACCAAGTTTGGTCGGTTTCCTTCCAAATTTGTGTAAACCTACATCAACATCGTTATATAAAATTAATTATCGACAATCATAACAAAGGGATTATAGTTTTTTTTTTTAATGATCGAGGGACCACCGGAGATCATCCTTCGGGGATCACACGACCCTTCGGTGCTCAATAGCACCAATGGGGCATTGCTGCAAGCTACTATTTAAACGTAAACCCTCGGGGACTAGTCCACTAAATCACCCTTGGGACCCTCACTCATTTTGGACTTCAAAAGTTTCTTATAATTTAATCCATAACAATTTTCGCGAGCATCCAGAGATTCGAACTCGTTCCCTCGGTGATGAAGTAGTAAAACCTAACCATCACAGCTACCTACAAGTGGGTGGGATTATAATTTTTTAATCTCCATAGTATGCAAAAAATATATAATGACTTGCGCACCTTATTTTGGCTAGACAAATAGCTCTCCCCCCATCCGCCACAAGGTAATTGTTTTGACAGCAAGAATTCACAAGCTTTTCTCACGCTTGGACAGTTGCGGTAGCTCTTCCCACAAGCCGCAAGCCCTTCTACTGCAAACCATGTTCCATAGGTGTAGCAAATTCCCCAGCATCCGTACCTAGATTGACAGCACAATCTCACATTAAGTCAATATTACATTATGTTCAACCGGAAGAAGGCAACACGTCCAGATTTCTCATTCAGTATCTCACCATGAACCATCCGGCAACTGAGTGTCTTCGATGTAGTCTATCGCTCTTGCAATGCAACTGTCAATTTCCTTTCGACGATGCTTGGCGTGCAGTTTCTTGAAGAGCGCAAGGCCTTGGATTGCTGACGAAGTGCACTCCACGTATCTATGTTAGCAAATGAGTTAGTGTTGTACTCATAACTGACATGTTCGGATTTTAAGTATTGATGGTTGTTAGGGCTTACTCTCTTTCAATAAGGGTGTCCTCAAAGAATTCTGTAGGATTGAATTTCTGGAAATGAGATAAGAAGGGTTTTAAGAGTCGCGAGATATATTTTTGCATTCGTTAAAGCTAAAGAACATTAAAATGTAAACTTGGTGAGTGCATAATGCTCAAAGTTACCTCCAACCATGCATATGCTCTTTGTGGCTCCCAAGCAGGAAAACCGCCATTGCTACTTTGCAATAGTTTTTATAATTGTTGGGAATGACTGATCCCCGAAAACCGGATTCGACACTCAATCGAACCCCTAAATCAATGCGGAAGATGAAGCCCGGGAAAACACGTATCACCGATCGTAAAGCACACCACGGATTCGAGCGTACCTTGTTAGCCACAGATTAGACACCAATGCCGATAGAGGAAGAGAAATTTAGCCCCGTTCGATTCGATGAAGCCTTGAAGGGAAGAAAAATGTCACTTTGCCTTACTGTTCTTCTATTTGGGAGAGAGAGAGCGTAAGAAGAAAAGACATACGTTATTTCCAAAACGTTGTCTTCTCTCTCTCTCTCTCTCTCCTCCCTTTTATACATTCCCCCTCCACGGGCCCTATTCCCGTGGGCCGGGCCTTTTGGGCCCAGCATGGGCGGACGGGCCTTAAGCCCATCTCATAAATCCATCATCTCCCACTCGCACATGGTGGGCCAAACATAATTCTCTTTACCTCTCTTCAACATTCATACCGGTGAATAATCCGTGCGACCAAAGATACTTTGAGAGCTCGTTGCTATACATCTGTTAGGAATATATAGCAGCTCATAATGGGCATCACACTCTGAGTAGATTTAGTATGTAGTACCCTAGATCGATTGATCACATTTATATCTCTCTTGATCTCTTTTAAACAATGATATATATATTGTATTCACAATTATGATTATCCCAAAGACATTCATAATTGGTTAACCGGTGAATACAAAACTACAATGTGATTCTCCAAAATCGATCTTCCTCTTTCCTTCAAACTCTCAATTTCAGTTCAACTTGCTTTTCTAGAAATGCCACATTAGATCGAATCAAACTCATGACCATTGGCAACATCCTAAGATAGCAAACACTAAATAGAAATCTTGAGAATAAGTAAGAGTCATGAGGGGACAAAAAATTGAGGAACTCTTTTCCTCAAGAGTCTCACACGACATAAAAAAAAGTTGAGATCAAACTTTTGTCACTCTTATTGGTCGTCTCATGCATACGTAGTATGAAATACGTATTACGGTATTAACTCCTTTCCCATGGAGCGTATGTCTACATCTTTCAATACCGTACAGATGATAGTTCAGACATACCCAATGTCTAACTTGAGTTCACGTATCTACTCATTTACTAAATTCATCAGAACTCACATCTAGCATCATAGACAGATAAAGTAAAATATGTGGGGTATTTTACTTTCGGACATAGTAAGTATTATGTCCTCATCTTAACACTCGAAGAAGGCGACATACATGTTTTAAGCTTGAGCTCTCGATTATCACCTAGATAATAAGCTTAAAAACAGTCTCATCTCTATTTATCACACAAGTAAACAAAGGCGATTACCCGTGTGAGTGGGCTAATCTTATATCTGTCCGACATACTTCTCTTAACTTAAAGTAATGCACTGAGCATTAAGATGCATAAAGATCAAACAAAGATTCATAGGCATCAATGATGAAAACACAAATTCATCAAATGTGAACATTTAGGGAAATTACAATATTCAGTACATCAGCCTCTACGCAATCCTAGAGATTTTACATGGCCACAAAACACATCTCTAGGTACTGGTTTTGTCATAGGATCTGCCACCATTCTATGCGTAGTATGTACTCCAAGTTCACATCTTTTCGTGCAATCATATCCTTGACAAGGTTATACTTAGTATCTATATGTTTGGTCTTGCCATGATATTTTGGATCTTTGGTGTACACTTTTGCTGCTTGGCTATCACAGTTAACCAACAATGAATCTGCAACACTTCCAATAACACCTAAATGATCCAAAAAATCTCTTAAGCCAAACACCTTCTTATACTGCTGCTGATAATGCAACGAACTCAGTTTCCATCGTGGACAAGGCTATATACTTTTGTTTCTTACTGCTCCAACATATGGTGCCATTATTCGGTAAGAGAACAAACCCAGAGGTAGATTTCCTTTCATTTAAATCTCCTCCCCAATCAACATCAAAATAGCCTTAGAGTCGCAGATCTTTTTCATAATAACTCAGCGTATGATCAGCAGTCCCCTTTAGATACCTCAGTATTCTCTTAACGGCTTTCCAACGTGCTTGACCTGGATTGGATTGGTATCTGCTCACCATTCCAACTGCATAACATATGTCGAGTCTTGTACACATCATAGCATACATCAAGCTCCCAACAGCACTAGCATAAGGAACATGTTTCATTTGTTCCTTCTCTTGTGGAGTCCTTGGACACGAGTCTATGGCTCAATCCTTCACCTTTTGCAATATGAGTGTTTATGGGTTTACAATCCCATATCATTCATCTTAAAGTTGGAAGACAACCAACTTTTGACAAGATGAATAAACTCCATATTACTTCCGGCAATTAGTATATCATCAACATATAATGATATGATCACAAATTGATCCTTGGATCTTTTGATATATACACAATGATCCTCATCTATCATTGTAAAGTCATATGCCATTATGGCATTATGAAATCGTATATACCATTGTCTTGACGACTACTTAAGGCCATATATCGACCCCCAAAGTCGACATACTTTTTCTTCTTGGCCTTTCACTATGAAACCAGCAAGTTGTTCCATATATGTTCCTTCCTCTAATTCTCCATTGAGGAAAGCAGTCTTTACATCCATTTGATGTAACTCAAGATCCATACCAAACACTATTGCCAGAATTATGCGAATCAAGGTAAATCTCACTACAGGAGAGATTGTTTCTACATAATCAATTCCTTCCTGTTGATTATACCCCTTCGCCACAAGGCGAGCCTTATGCCTTTCTATCGAGCCATTAGCATTTCGCTTTATTTTGAGAACCCATTTGTTCCCAATAGCTCTGCGTCCCTTTTGGAAGATCAACCAGTTCCCAGACTTGGTTTGACTTCATTGACTCCATCTCCTCTTTCATTGCATAAATCCATTTTTCCTTATTAGGGCAATTCGAGCCTCATTAATATTTCTTGGCTCATCCTCATCTTGTGGAGCAATCATTAGAAGTTTCCCCTTCAATGTTAAAACGTTGACGGGGAATCCTTTGGCGACTTGTTCGCTATATGGGAGATTGTACACTTAGCACATCATTCCCCATTATGCTCCCACTCGGATTAGATAATGATGATATCATCTCACCATGTGGTTGTAATTGAGAATGAGTTGAATTCAATTCATCACTTCTCATATTACTCCCACTTGGACGAACTCCATTAATATCATTATCTTGATCCAAGGTTTCAAATAGGGACTAATCTTCCCCTATTTTGCCCTTCTTAGGAAATTCATCCACTAAGAATGTGACATCCCGTGATTCATATTCAGTTATACTCCCACTTTCCTGCTCACCTACGAACACATACCCTTTTGAGTGTTCGGAGTATCTCATTAAAATACTCTTATTTCCTTTGGGACCTAATTTCCCAAACTTCTGAGAGGACTCATGAGTATAGGCAGCACAACCCCATGACTCAAGAAAACTTAAGTCCGGTTTTTCTACCTGTCCATAACTCATATGGAGTGGAAGTAACTGATTTGGAAGGCATCCGGTTAAGTATATAGGCAGCAGTTAACAACGCATCACTCCAAAAGGTGATATGTAAGTTAGCATGCGCCATCATGGACCTAACCATTTCCAATAGGGTTCTGTTTCATCTCTCTACAACACCATTTTGTTGAGGAGTATATGGAATAGACAACTGTATTTCTATTCCTTTTCACCACATAATTTTCTGAACTCATCAAATAAATATTCTCGACCTCGATCGGATCTAAATACTTTTATTTTCTTGTCTAATTGATTTTCTACCAAGGTCATAAACCTTTTGAAACAACTTATTGCTTCAGATTTACGAGAAATCAAATAGACATATCCGAATCGAGTATAATCATTTATAAAAGTGATGAAATAAACAGCCCCATGCCTTCCTCTCACATTCATTGAACCACGACGTCAGAATGGATTAAATGCGGAGGAAATTTAGCTCTTTTACCTTTTCCAAATGGTTTCCTTGTCGTTTTCCCTTCTAGGCAATGCTTGCATATAAGCAAATCGACTTTTTCAATATTGCCTAACAAGCCCTCTTTGGCTAGTCTTTTCATATGTTGTTGGCCCATATGACCAAGTTTAGCATGCCAGCATATTCACATCATTATCATATAAAGTAGAGGACGTGAAACAAGGGAATAACATATCGACATTACCACAGTCAACATTTAGTACAATAAAACCGTCCAGAAAGTGACCAAATTCATAGTAGTTTGTATTCAAATACAAATCTACACATCTATTATGGAAGTTCATACTAAAAACCAAGCTTAACCAACACCAAAACAGACACTAAATTTTGACGAATCTCCGGAGCATATAGGACATCATGTAGGAACAAAGTGCGTCCACAACGCATATTTAATTGGCAGGTGCCAATCCCTTTAACTTCAACTCTGAAATTATTTCCCACATAAATCCACATAGTTCCAGTTAGTATCGTCGGAATTTCACGAAGGATCCTCTATCCTTCCTTACATGGTCTGTCGTTCCTAAATCTACAGTCCACAAAGGATTGGATTCAGCCAATAATGCAAAACTTGACACAGAAGCAAAGTTCTCAAATGTACAAGAGGTGTTTACCTTCTTTGGCTCACGACAGTCGCGAGCATAGTGACCCTTCTTGTCACAGTTGTAACATCTCTCCCTTAACATTTTCTTTTACTTGAGGACGTTTTCCTTTCTTGTGTTGGTTAACTTTTGGTCTCTTGCAATAAGGACTTGATCCTTTGCATTCCCACATATTGAACGAATCAATACGCTTGCGCTTAGAGCTCAAAATCCTTTCTGAGTTAGAACCAGCATTGCAAAAATTTATTTTCAGCTCACATGCTGTCAAGCGGTCCTCTACCAGCTCAAGGTGGCACACATCATCTTCAAGATCTTCCATAACATGGTCAAGAGCTTCTAGTGCTTCTTGCTTTTCCAGCACATATTGAATCTTCATATTCAATATTTCACAATAGTCGCCGTTCATATCAGCAATTACGTTCTTAGTTGCTTTGAAACCATCGATCTGAACACATCAGACATACATGCACGAATAATTAATGCCTATCATTTATGCATCCCTATTTACATAGACCCATCATATTAATGATTAATTTTAAGTAAGGCTTCAGAATCAAAAGGTCACTACGTTTCCAATCATCCTCCAAAAATCCTAACTTAAAACTATCATTAATATGATTGTCATATGCAAAATCAATTCTATGAAGTTACAAAAACTTCTATAACTACCCACACTAACTACCCACAAAGAATCGCCAGATATGAAAAGCAAATATTATCTAACATCGAATAAAATAACAATGCTTCCACATGATACAACTAACATATCGGTTGCTACATCAACAACAATCAGGTAGTAAACATTATATAATTAATCAAAGAAATAAATAGGGAATGTCCCTTCTAATCTATCAACCAAAACATCTGAGAAAACTGAAGGCACATTTGCCAACTATGGAAAAACTTTTGGAGAGCTTTCATGTCGCCACCAAGGCGCATTTACTCTGCGCCATGTGGCGCTCAATCTAAGGGTTGAAGTTTTGGCCAACTCAATCCTATAGTACTCTCTTACAAAAGCTTCCACTAGCTCCCTATAACCCGGGACCACATTGACCTCCCATAGCCGACCTAACACTGCTTGCCATTCAAGTGGAAGAGTGTTCATCAAAGCCGGAACCTTCTCAAAATCCGGCGTAAGATAACCATTCCAGATGATTTCTTGTATCATCTGATTGACCGTGACCATGTGTGATACTAAATCACCATCAAGCCACCGATAATCAGCTAATTCTTTCATCAGCCTTTTCAGTCTAGCTCTTCCTTCGTCCGTTCTTGGGATTGCAGGTATCCGTGCATAACGCATCATAGTTCCTGCAACAAATGCAGAACTAAAAAATGGATCACTTATAATCCATAATAAACAAAATGGAAAATACATAATTTTCCATGACTCATGCAACAAATGCAGAATAAAAAAATGGATTACCTACAACCTACATAGACATAACAGAAAAAGAAACAAATTCCTTTTTTTTTTTTTTCGGGTCAACAGTCAACGGTCAAAGTCAACGGTCAATGGGCGGTCAACGGTCGTCGATCAACGAGTCAACGAGTCGGGTCAACGGTCAACGGGTCGGGTCAACAGGCGAGCGAGTCGGAGGCCCGGTCGGACCGGTCGGGCCGGTCGAACGACCCGACCTCACGTGCCACGGACGCGATGGCGACATCGCGGCGCGACGCGTCACGCGACGCACGCGCTCCGTGCGGGTCGCGCGTCAGGTCGTCGGTCGGGTCACGCAAACCGCGCCGTCCGATCAAACGTCGCCCGCACGTGCGCGGCATCGCCAATTATCGATTATCAAACGGAATATCAATGACGTCATCCCGACGGTGCCGACCATTGGGTGATGCCACGATGACGCGGCGGTGACGCGCGCTCCACCGAATACCGTTCTTGATGGGCGGTGTGGCGTTGTCCGGACGCACGACATGTCGCCGACTTTCGTCTCGACGTCGCCTTTCACCCAGTGCCTTCAGAATTTGAATCCGACTTACTGAAACTCAGAAAAATGGCCGAACAACGCTCGGGTGTCGGGATTTCTTGCCCAATCCGTACAGCCGAAAATTTTTTTGCGAAAAATCAATCAAAAAACATCAAATTGATCGGGAAAACGTGAACTAGGGCTCTGATACCAATGTTGGGAATGACTGATCCCCGAAAACCGGATTCGACACTCAATCGAACCCCTAAATCAATGCGGAAGACGAAGCCCGGGAAAACACGTATCACCGATCGTAAAGCACACCACGGATTCGAGCGTATCTTTAGCCACAGATTAGACACCAATGCCGATAGAGGAAGAGAAATTTAGCCCCGTTCGATTCGATGAAGCCTTGAAGGGAAGAAAAACGTCACTTTGCCTTACTGTTCTTCTATTTGGGAGAGAGAGAGCGTAAGAAGAAAAGACGTACGTTATTTCCAAAACGTTGTCTTCTCTCTCTCTCTCTCTCCTCCCTTTTATACCTTCCCCCTCCACGGGCCCTATTCCCGTGGGCCGGGCCTTTTGGGCCCAGCATGGGCGGACGGGCCTTAAGCCCATCTCATAAATCCATCAATAATGTATTACAGAAATTGGGTAGCATAATTCTAAAGTTATCTTATCGATTATCAAAGGAATAAAGAAATCCAAATAGTTCTTGATTACTTGTAGGGAAAGAATAACATTCACAGCATCGTAGAATCGCTCTGTTTCCATCTTCTCACCCACCAGGTCTGGAGACATTTGCGAAAACAGAAGTGCTGTCTGTAAAAGACACAATATTATTGTGTGTTACCATGTAATTACCCTTCAAAAAGAGGCTTCCAAGACCCCATCAAATGAATACGACCGATTTAATTACCTTTAGTCCTTCTGCTGTACAATCAGAAACTTGCCAACCATGGTCTTGCATAGTAAATGTCCATGCTCCTTTAGATATGTGTCTATACATTGCTTTGAAGTCATCGGATGGGTTATCTTGGACCTTCAAAAGAACATGTTTTGGTCAGATGTGTGAACTACACAATTAGTGACCAACTTCGTTTGATCGTTCAAAGTAGACATTACCTGTGAAGCTTTCACGAAATCATGTCCTTTCCTTAGTGTAGTTGCATACTCTTCTGTTAGGTTACTTGACATGATTGCTTGGATGGCAAAAGCCGCATCCCACATCTGACAACCGAAGGTCTGTGCAAAAAGAGATTAACATTTTTGTTAGAGAATTTCATAAGACCAATGCTAATTTTGGTTAAATTGCTTGCCGCGGTATGCCAAATGGGATTACAAAGTAATAATTCTCTTTGATGCTTTAGACATTGAGAACTGCACGATTTCCAAGAGACACCTGGATCCCTAGAGTGTCAAAAGTTGGCACAAATGGACACTCAAGTATCAAAATCGGAGCAAAATGGATCACTTAAGTGCCATCTACGAGAAAATCCGGCCAAAACGCTGACATGGCAATTTTTCAACGTAAAATGATGTCGTTTTGATATAATTTTAATTTTAATATAATAATTAGTTAAATTAAATTTTAAAATAAATAATTATTTTTTTTAAAGGAATGAGGAGGAGGGAGACAGTCGGCTGCTAAAGGCTCGGCCCTCGCCACTGCTGCCTCTGCGCCGCCATCGCCGCCTTCCCTCCGTTGTAGGGGGGTGGGGGACCCGGCTCGACGGCCCTAGTCGACCCTCCCCCACCTTTCGGCAACAGCAAGGAGGTGGCCACCGACCCTTGGCTAGGGCTGCCAAGCCCTAGCCAACCCTCCCCATCTTCCAAAGAACGGTGGGGATTATTATTATTATTATTATTATTATTATTATTATTATTATTATTATTATTATTATTATTATTATTATTATGTTTTAAATTTAATTTAATTAATTTTTATATTATATTAAAATTCAAATTATGTCAAAATGACGTGGTTTTTTTTGTGTGTTTTGCTCATTCGGCATTCCAACGAGCCACGTAAACGAGAAAATTAACAAATAAAAATACCACATAGAATTTCCGGCAAGGCTCGCCGGATGTAGCACTCAAATATTCCATTTTTCATAAAAAGTAGCACTTAAGTGTCACTTTTATAAGTTTTAACACTTAAATGTCTATTTGTGCCAACTTTTGGCACTTGAAGCATTATTTTGCCATTTCAAAGATATATAGTTCAAGATATGAAGTCGTCACCTGCATTTTAAGTCCATCTTCAGCTATCCAATAGTAGTCTGGAATTCTAGCAAGATGACGCTTGTAGGCTTCTGAATTCGGGTCTTCCACCCAACAAGCAATCATACATAAAACCTACAAATATTACACATTCACACGTTAAGATTGTCCGGTTTTTGACACATTTTGTTAGCATCTGAATGAGAGCTACTTGTCATGTTCTTTTTCGAACCTTTTCCACACATCCAATGGTCAAATATCTGCTGTTCTCGTCCTCATAATGTACGTGCTTGATCGCCACTTTCAGAGCCTTCTCTCTTATCATGGAAAATGGCCAGCGCTTCAAAACTGGCTCCGTGACGTGGTGAAGGAATCCCCATAGCATATCTTGTACTAGAGGATGAGGGTAGTATAAATCCTCCTGAAGATGAGTACATTGGTTAAGCTTCATATATTCGTTAACTTAACTAGAGCATTTCATGTCATTTTCATACATATCAGGAAGGATTCCCTAGTTCACCAAACATATTTCAATTTTATATTATACTTTGAACATTAGACGAGTTGTTGCATTTTGGAGAGAAGTCACTTCTGTATGGCTTCAAAATGTCCATGGCTTTTTCCAGTACTAGGGTTGGTTTTAAAGTTATTCACTAATTGCGACAATTTCTGAGTTTAAATTTTAGATTTATCACATTAACAAAGATCATAATTAGATCATTAAGCAACATAGAACTAGTCAGTCAAGATTTTAAAAAAAAAGGATACACAAGCCACACCTTTGCGACAGTACTCCTTGCTTTGTTCCAATTAATTTCATTATAGGGCTCAGTGTAGAGCTCTTGTCTCAGCGATAAAATTAGTCCCGTGACCGGACCGACGAACCTCCTCCCGTACAAGTATGACATGGGCATGTAAACCAGACGACAATAGCAGAGCATGTTACCTAAAATGGATCGTTAGTTAACATGTCGGTTCACTAAAATTATATCAAACCTTTGATCAAAACTATGGAAAAGTAATCTCCTTTCGATAGAAGGATATCAACTCAAGCATACCAGGATGGATGGGAAATTTTCTTGGAACAAGCCAGAATTCTGGGAGCAGTGGATTGCATCCTGCCCATTCATAAACACCTAGTACCTGCAAAAATTTTGTAAGTTTTAGCATCTTAACATAATTCTCGAGCTGAGCATGAAATTTGCATAATGCAATGTTGTTTAACTAGAACAATTTTTTCCCATTTCCTTTTTCTTTTTTTTTTTTTTTCGGTTCAGTAGGGTCGATAGAACTCGATATCATGTCGGTTTCCCTACTTAATCATGATGTCTTAGCAAGACTTCTTTATAGGAACTTTTTCCTTTCTCTAACAGTGGCGTGTTCGGATCTCTTCAAATGTTAGATTAACGATTTGAACTTAGTTTTGTGCAAATAAGAAATTAACAGACATATATTAGTATACCGTGAGCCAGAATTTTCCCCATGATGGAGTCCCCACTAGACCACCATGATCCAGAATCCATTTCCTTCCTCTAGCCATGGCTCCATCCTCGCCATCATCAGGCCCTTCTGCAAGCAATCTCAGTGCAATGTAGCTCAGTGCAGAGCCAAACATGGTGCTATGCCCTTCTATATGAAATCCCCAACCTCCATCTTCGTTCTTTTGATTTGTCGGCAAACAAATATTGATACATCGTCATCATCATTTGGAAAGTATTTGCATCAAATTAAAAATGTAGTCTTGCATGAATGAGTAAAGCACACCTGGTGGTTGTATATGTAACGCTTGATTTCCTTCTTGTGCTCCGGAGAAAATATTGCATTCATCGCTCCCGTAATGTACAGTACAAAGACCTTCAACGAGTGTTTTCAATATATATTTCATATTATCAACTAGAATAATGCAAGAAATAGAGAGACTTATCTTAATGAAATCGTGAGGATCAAGAAGGGTAATTTTAATTATCCATAATTCAACTCGTTGGTTTTGAATCCAACTTTAGGATCTCAAGTGCAAATAATCCTGTAATTGGACGTTTTGATTTGGTTTCGACTCATGTTGTCTTTAGCACTACGAGATTACGAGGGAATTTGATATATTTGAGATTTATCTAACGGCGCTTCCCCATCGTATAAAGATTTTTAGATGGTTGTTGGACCTTGATGGATTTATGAGATGGGCTTAAGGCCCGTCCGCCCAAAAGAGAGCCCGGAGGCCCGTGGATGGGGGGACCATGGGAACGATACGGCTTCTAATTCTTCCCTTCAAGGCGTCATCGGATCGAACCAGAAGAACAAGGGTCATTCCCAACAGACCTAAAGAAGCGGAGGCTTACCATGGGAGGAAAGAAGAACAAGGGCCCCGCATTCTCTGCAGGCCAATGGCCATCATGGGCCTGGATGGATGAATAGAAGCTGATGGCCCTCCGCAGCGTGGTGGTCACCGCTTCCTCCGTCACATCTTCGCCCTCCTCCACCTTCACGGGCGGTGGAATCGGCCCGCTTGGGTTCTCCTTTATGAGCTGCAGATTCAAGCATCGAAAGTTTCTTCATCAAAGTTCATGCATTCGTAGGTCGGGGGAGTGGCAAATTTGTCATAGCATATGGATGTCTGAAACTCTAGACCATGTAAAATAACAGGGATATAAATTGTTGTCAAGTACCCAAAACTCAACATGCAAGCTAGTGATTATAGATGTAAAGAACGGGAACGAAAATTGAGGTGAAAAGCGAGGTGGATTTCTAATAATTTCTCCTAAGTAAAAAGCTCATGCATCTATCGGATCACTATAGGATGTCAATATCAAGTGGTTTAATTAATGCTATATATATATTGCCAATACAGGCAACATGCCTTATGTGAAAAGGTCAAAGTGGAAGCTATGTTAGCGTCACATATTAATGGTAGCAAAAATCGGGTACTGTAATGTCAAAATCGAATTGAAACTCACGATCAACCATTTAAGTTTTCAAAACCATAAACTCAAAGGAAGGAGTGGAAAAATTGTTCAGCTTAAAAAGGGTTAAATAATTAGATGTAAATCGCTCGCTTCCTACCTTCTGGTTTTACTACAAAAGAAATGGGTCCATCTACAAGGCCATTTACGACCCGTGAGACATCTTTTTTTTTTTTTCTTTATCTTTTTTG
This sequence comes from Eucalyptus pumila, assembly GCA_016097595.1. Classification (NCBI taxonomy): domain Eukaryota; kingdom Viridiplantae; phylum Streptophyta; class Magnoliopsida; order Myrtales; family Myrtaceae; genus Eucalyptus; species Eucalyptus pumila. The sequence continues at coordinate 9,131,639 of CM027846.1, read as the reverse complement.
GACATTTCGTATTATAAATTCGAGGAATATCTTGTGGGGCCTCTTTCAATTTTAATTTGTTGTGGCGTGAAAAGAAAGTGATGAGAAATTTTTTTCATGTACGTTAGTCAACGGATCTTGTTTTTTTTTTTTTTTTTTTTCTTTTTAACATTTGTTTCACGCATGTAATGATTTTTTTTTAACGTTCTTTTTAAGAAATTTTCATTCATAAAATTTGAAGGAGAAAAACGAGTAAATCACTGTAAACTATATAAGTATTATGAAAAAAGAAGGTTAAAGATCCAACTGAGTTATTAGGTTTTCGAGAACAATAAATAAGAATTCTCTAGATTTCAGTGGCACATATTAAAAATAAACTCACTACGGATTTTTTTTTAAATATAATTAAATCCAAAGAATTTAATCAAATGAAAAAGGAAGAGCAAATGGGTTGTTGGGAGCAATCCTCTCCTAGTATTCTTCTGTCATCATGGCAAACCAAACCTTTTATGGATGATGCAAGAAGTGAAAATTTCAACGGGAAAGCTTTCATTATTGTTTAGTCAAACCAACAGTTTTTCGATTATTTTTTCAGGCTCGATTTGTCTTCTCTTGAGTAAAAGTAAGGAAAAGTGTTAAAATATATAAATATTAAATCATGCTTAGATCAAACAGTTTAAAATTCTAGAATAATTTATTTGCAAGAAGTTTATTAGAGACAGAGAGAGTATGCAAGCCTGCATCCTCATCAAGAGATCAGCGCTCTGCTTGATTCGGAACCGGTTCCTCGTGAACTCATCTCGGACCCTCTCCACCTCCACCCTCTCCTCCGGTGTCCCAGCATCGGGGTCAAACTCCCAATGCTGCCGCCCGACGTGGTTGTTCACGCTGGTCAGCCACGGCCCGCCCTCCGCTATCTTCAGCTTCCACATTCTCTCTTTCTCTCTCTCGTATATTTATCTGCCAAACAAACGCCCACACAAAGCTCGCACATAAAGAGTACACAATTCAATTACAACGTCCGAGGCAAACAGAAACGGCCCATCTTTTACTTTTCTTCATTTTCTTTCGATCTAGTGATTGGTAAATCACTGAAGGAGCATGAAATTGTCTATGCAAATTAGCCGTGATTAACCAGCTATGGAGTATCACAGAGAGAGAGAGAGATTATGGAGCTTATAACAGAAGGGAACAGGAGAGATTATGGAGCTTATAATAGAAAGGAACAGGATTCTATGTCTCAGTTGTTGTGTACCTTGAAAGTGCCAAGAACTGCAGAGTTGGGAGTGCGTGCTTTTGTGAGCTCCCAAGAGGAGGAACTTAAATGAGGGAAGGGGTGGGTGGTGTAGGGAGGAAAGTGATGAGTTAGTGCACAAGCATGGGGGTTTTTATAGGGGTTGGAATGAGAGCGTACTCCATTATTCTATCTGGCTTTTCTTTTCCTTTTCATTTTCGGGTCTAAATTCTATTTTTGTTGGGGAGGGCCGAACTCAATTACTGCTTTGGAAACTTTCAAATTGGGGAAAATCCCATGTATACATTATTCTATTAGGGCGCAGACCGCGTGTGCTGGCCTTGAAAATCTTTTGCCCTCTTGTTTGGCTAACTCTCTTTGATAGGGTCTTGCCTCTTTGTCCTACCTACCTTCATGTCGCCCCACCAGAAATTCTGTTTCCACGTTTTGGGTCACCGAGCCACTTGTGGAAGTTAAAAGGGCATGCATGATAAAATTTATTCTTATTTATTTCTTTATAGTTTTAAAAACAGGTTTGAAATAAAATCCATTTGATAACGATTTGATTTTTCTATTTTTAAAATATATTTCTATTCTATAAATAGATTTGAAGAATAAATAAGAAGTTAAAATTTTTAACTTCTCAATTTCTGAAATAAAAATTGAGAAATCAATTTCTGGCCAGAAATCAATTTATGTTTCAGAAATTTTGTCATGCGCACTCTAAATCGGAAGAAAAGGACCCGCCCGCTTGTGTAATCCATGATGTAAGTGTAGAGCATTTCACAGTTGCTGAATAGCCCCAATCCTTCCTTAAGCGTTAGTCTATTTGTTTTTCTTTTTGTGGGTATAGCCAAGAGAGAAACAACATTGTGCTAAAAGCAAGGGAAACAAGGAGCTCCAACAGCTCCAAGAAACAGCAGTTCCTTCGATCAAGGCACAAGGACAATGCGTCCAGCACTGCAATCAGTATGTGATCGAAACATGCAGACGTTGTTACTATCTTCTCCCTCTCTTTGCCAAAATATCCGCGCATCGGTCAGCTTCTCTACGGATGTGCTCCATCATCTTACGGGTAAAGCTCCGACAGAGTCTTCATGAAGTGCCCAAAATTCCGCAGACAATCCGGAAGGATACAGCAACTGAGCTCAGCTATCTCTACAACCCTTTACTTCAAACACGTGTCTCTACCAAGATATCTCATCCTCGTAGCATGGTGACACGATAACGATCATGACACTACCTGTCGGTAGAAGAAAAAAAGGTAGTCTGAATGTTGATCCTGACAAGATATCAAAGAAGGACCTCACTTCCGAGTCATTAATTCATACAGTTACACTTAGCTTTCATTAAAGTTTAACCTAGTGAGCATTGAACTAACTAGCTAAATATCGTTGGACAGACCCCTTTCCTTCTTTTGACATTAGCTGCTGCACACCTTCTCAGTTCTCATGCGTCGAACACTTTGGCCCAACGTCGTCATCAAAGCGGGCACATCAGCACCTACACGAGCCTCCACCCCATTGGATAACTCTCCTATCACCACTTCGTTAACTACAGAGCCGCCGTCGTCGTCATCACCACTTCGACTCTTTATGTTCCACAAACCGCCCGCCTAGATCACTATTCACAGGAGCATGGAAATTAGCATATGGAAACTGCGATTTGAGGCGTACTCTCCACGAAAAAGACTTTCGATAAATGCTTTTCACACGAAAATCGTTCACCAGAAAGAGATTCAATGATGAATTCTTGGGCCTCCATGAACCAGCGTTCATTAATGTTCAATGGTAGGTGCAAATCCTTGGTAGCAAAGCAGCTTGGACCATGCTAGCTTTTCCCTTCATTATTGGTAAATTGGTAAATTACCTTCAGTTCTTTATCCATTCAGCGTATGGGACAAAAACCAAGTTTGATAAATTGGTACTCAATGGAAAAATTGCTTCGACCATGTCAACGTAAATGTTTGACCAAAAGTCGAAATGGACGTCGTGTGCTTCTTTTTTTTTTATAGCAAAACTGTTTAGGGTTCTCCAAAAAAATTCGGGTGAATGAATATATATGATTAAGGTTTTCTTTTTAGGAGTTCCCTCGAGATACTTATTAAGCAATAACTTATCAGGAATGATTCCATTTTCAAGTGACCAATTATGAGCAAAACGAAGACAAAACGAAGGCAAATAGTATCTTAAAAACTGTAAAAAAATTAAATTGATTTCTTAATGGGTGTCTAAGGATACTCAATAACAAAATCCATGTTATTATTGGAGTTGCATATCTCCGGAGTCAGTTATAGTGATAGTCAAACACTTGAGAGAGAGAGAGAGATTCCAATACATCATGTTTTTTTCTGGGCCATCTTTGATGAAGCCCATTCCCAAGACATCAAATAATTCTAGGCCATCTTTGATGAGACACTAAGTCTTCTACCATCTTAATGAAATTTCTAATGGACATTAGGGCTGGGCATGGTAAAATTTTTGTTTCTCAATTTCTCAATTTCTCTCTTCCCTGGAATAAATTTGGAACAGAAATCTGTTTGGTAACGCAAATTGATTTCTCTATTTCTGAAACAGATTTTTGTTTCAGAAATTATTTTGGAGAAGAAATCATAAGCTAAAAATTTTAGCTTTTCTATTTCTAAAGTAGAAATAGAAATTGTTTCTTATCCATCATTCTTCCCTTCAAGACATCGACTCCTTTCTCTCCTCACTACCCTTTGCTTTCCCATTCCTTCTCCTCACCTCAACCAAAAACCCTAGCAAACCCTAACTGTTCATCCTCACCGTCAACTCCGATGCCGTCGCCACTCATCTCGCCGTCGTTGTCCTCAGACCGGCCAATTTGCTCTGGTCGTCCCGTCGAACCCGCCTCCTCCGTCCGCGTCCCTAGTCACCATCGCCCATCTCCAATCGCCCAACTCTAGTCCCCCATCTCCGTCGCAGTCACCCATCTCCGTCGTGTGACATCGCCCAAATCGGCCCTATTTCGATAAAGTGAAATGTGCATATCGTCGGCGCGTTTCAGCGTCTATGGTTCTTTTTTTTCTCAATGATCACTCACGAGTTAGCTAACCTATTAGGTGAAGCCGTTAAGGGATATAACCGCGGTAAAATCCCTAAAAGCTACCTAATTGGTTGGATTGGACTAAAATCGCGTCCGGTCGATTTTAATCATGAAATTTAATTCGGTTTTGGGAATCGAATATTCGGGCGTGTCACAATTCAATTTTAGGACCGTCTCATCGCCCGTCAAATTATCGAGATCCGAAAATTTCAATAAATAAATTATCGGAGGAAAATTGAAGACCAAAAGAAAATAGAAATGAAAAGGAAAAGAGAAAAAGGAAAATTTGCATAAAGGAAGTATGCATTTTATTTTCTTTTTCTCTCTCTCTCCCCCTTTTTCTTTTTCTCTCTTTTTCCTCTCTCTCCCTCTCTTTTCTTTTCTTTCTTTTCTCTCTTTTCTTTCTCTCTCCTCTCCCCTCCCCCTCGTGCGAATTGCCCCCACCGCCCATTCTCTCTCTCTCTCTTTCTTTTTCCCCTTTGACCAGTCAATGTTTATCTCCCCTCCTCTCTCTCATCTCTCTCCCTCGACATTTCCTTCCCCCTTCCGTTCGAGCGAACCAGAAGCGGAGGAAGACCAGAAGCTGCAGCTCCGTCGCCGCGACCGCCGCCCGCCGCCGCACCGCCGCCCGCGCCGCACCCGCGCGCTCGCCGCCGTTCCGCCGTCCGCGCACGCCCTGGCCGCGCGAACCAGCCGCTGTTCGCCCCTGTTCCGCACCGACCAGCCACCGTCCGGCCACCTCCGGCCACCGCCTAGCCCCGCCGGACCTCCCCCGCAATCCCCTCGCCCTCCGCCGGCTTCCCTCGCCGCCCTAGCCGCCGGGGCAGCCCCGATCCGCCCGTCCAGCAGACCCACGGAGTGGGTTTCAGCATCTTCAGGCCCGCTTTTGGGCCGTTTCCCGGCCCCGAACCCGAGCCGTGCTTTGGGAACAATCGTTCCTCGCGTCGCCGCCGTCGGATTGATCCGATTTGCACGCGATTTGGTGAGTAATCTCACTAAGCCTAGATTAGTTGGCTAATTATGCTTAAGGTTAGTTTAGATTTAATTAATTATGTTTAGGTTGTTAGATTAGAATAAATTAGCAATTATTAGTCAATTGTGATGCGATTTAAATAAATTGATTTCGTAATTAGCAAGTAGACGTGGTCTACTAATTATTGGAAGTGCCTCGGGATTTTTCCCGACCCTTAGTGGGCTCCAATTAGGCTTTTCGGGCCTAAGTGGATTTTTTTTGTATTTAAATATTAATTTTCGGAATTAAATTAAATAATTATTTATTTTCCGAAAATTCAACGGAGATGGCTCGGAACCGGAAAATTTTGCTGATGACCGTGGTGAAGTCCGTTTATTTAATTGGACTTTATTTTGAGCTAAATTGAATTTTTAATATTAATTATTTAATTTTCGAAATTAATAAATATATTAATTATTTTTCGGAAATTAAGAAATTGATGGCCGACGACCGAAATCTCGTGCTGATCGTCGTGGCAGTCCGTTTATTTATTTGAGCTCCACGTTGTATGGAATTGAATAAATTGTGATATTTTAGGGATTTACCCTAAATTGATTGGAATCGATTGAGATTGGATTATCGATTGGTGAATGGCCAAGTATGTTTATTCAGCATTTATAATGCTTTGTTGAGTTAATTTAATTATTTGATTGAGTATTGATTGGTGAATGGCCAAGTATGTTATTTAGCATTGATAATGCTTTGTTGAGTTGATTTAATTAATTGATTGAGAAATCGTTGGGTATTGGTTATCACCAAAAGGAAGCACGTGGGCTCGGCGAATTGGAATATCACCTGGAAAATGCACGTGAGTTTAGTGGTTGATTATATTGAATTTTTTATGTTGGCTCTATGATCAGTGTATCACCTTGGCGAAAAAGACGCCGAGAGCATATTGAATTGTTTATGTTGGCTCGTGATCAGTGTATCACCTTGGCGAAAAAAGACGCCGAGAGCATATTGAATTGTTTATGTTGGCTACGTGATCAGTGTATCACCTTGGCGAAAAAAGACGCCCGAGAAGCATATTGAATTGTTTACGTTGGCTCTGTGATCAGTGTATCACCTTAGCGAAAAAGACGCCCGAGAGCATAGTAAAGTGTTCACTGTACGTCACCTTGGTGAATCGACGCCCGAGAGTATTGATGGAGCTCTGTGACTAAGTGTAGGCATCTAAAAGGGCACGTGGCTCGGTGACTTGATGTATCACCTTGGCGAAGAGGTCGCCTTAGAGAATGCACATGAGCCCAAGGTTCGAGGCACGTGACTCGGAGACTTGGAAGGTCGTCCTGGATAATACACGTGGCCTAGCTTTTAAATATCCCACGGCGGGGATTGATTTGTATGACATGTAATCGACGGTTCGATTTGTTTGAAGTGATTGGGTGTTCATTGTGAATTGTCTTGACTTGGTGGGATCGAGGCCAAGTAAGTCATCATCTGTGCGTGTTTAGGGGCAGCCTTTAGTATAATAGTTTACTAATCGAGCTTAGTGGGGTAGAACTCGCGAGACGTAGTCTCATCCCGGTTTGGGAAACCATTTCGGACCCCACTGAAGAGCTGAGGAGGAGGAATCCGAGAAGGAGAACTCGGAGGTGAGATCTGAAGAAAAGGATTTTGGAAGGAGAAGACAATTCGAGAGGGGCCTTGAGTACGGCCTAGTTCATCTAAGTTTTTGTCTTCTTTTCGAGATCTCCGTTTTGATGTGAATAGTTATGAAAGGGTTTGTGGTTTGTATAAAAGTTTGGTTATAAATTTCAATATGAAAAATATGGCCCCGCTTCTATCCCATCGTTTTATTATGCTGGGGATTTTAACTGCTTCCGCATGTGCTTAAAAATGAAAGGGTCGGCTATACATTGTCATGGGATATCGCATTATAAAATCGACCAAATAGAAGGATGTGCACGTGCCCGAGGATCGGGGCGTGACAGTCGCCATCGCCCATCTCCGTCACTGTGGCCCATCACCAGTCACCCATCTCCGTCGCCGTCACCCATCTCCATTGCCGCCCATCGCCCATCTCCGTCATTGTCGCCCATCTCCAGTTGCCACACCCATCTCTAGTCGCCGTCGCCCAACTCTAGTCGCCCATCTTCATCACCCATATTCGTCCGCATCCCCTTCCGCTCTTGATTCCGCAGCTCCAATTGCCATTGCCCAATTCCAGTCGCCGTCGCCCCTTTCTACTCTCGATTCCTCACGAGGTTCGATCAATCCTTCCCTTTTCGCCTCTTTTGGTTGTTATGTGCTTGTTATATGCTTGTGCTCTGCAAATTTATGGTTGGTGTTTGTGCTGCGAGTTCTTAGGTAGATTTCGCTCGGGCGAGAGCGAGAAGCGAGAAGCCCGCATTCTTGGGGCAGCTTTCAGCTATGACAGGTTTCGCCGCCGAGGCCACTAGGGTAAGAAGCCCGCGTTTTGAATGAGAAACATGGGATGGATTGAAGGGATTTGCATTTCCATTTGTTATGAGGAAAGTGAAGAATGGCTATTTGGACTGCATTTTGTTGCTCTGCAAATTGCAAGTATGACTTGTACTGTTACTGGTGCAAGGCACTTGATATTTTATGAACGGCATAATAAATGGTGATTGACTAGGTTTTCTTATTGGAACTATTTTAGATAGCATAGAAAACTTTCTCCATGTTCTGGTTGTGGATTTTTGTGTGTATGTTGTGAGGGCAAGGCAGGTGTTGGTTGATTTTCATTGGACTATGAGATATTTAAGGACACCTCAGTGACCTTTGTTATGTTTATCCGCAGATATGGGATGGATTGAAGGGGTTTGCATTTCCATTTGTTTGTTCCTCTTGGATCCCTGATTGACATTGCTTAGTAGAAGACTTATGTATTGTATCAATTTCTTGCTGGTGCAAACTCTAAAGCCAGGAGTGACTTGCTTTTGGATTCATATGCAGATGGAAATTATTCCTGCGTAGAGTTGAAACATGCTAACAAGATCATCGGCACCACTGTAGAGGAGGTTGTTATGAAGGCCAGGGAGGGTGCTGGCATCCCTTGACATGTTCTTGGAATGTAAAAATAGTGCCCTTTTTTTTTTTTGTTAATTTTTGTTTCTTTTTGGCCAGTTATATATACTTTTATTAATAGCGGCAGACCTAGGAAGTTTGTTAGCACCTTCGCTTGTATCATGTGTTTAGCAAAGCACCACTGGAAACTGATGGTTAGAAGGTAACGAATGTGGTTTCATGATTCATTTAATCCAATTCCACTTAAAGTCTTAAAAAGTCTTTGCAGTTTACGAGAAAGATGTCCAACTTCAGTTGTGCCCAAGTTCTGTGAATAGTTTCAGCATAGTTTACCGAAACACTTATGTTGCAATTATATTTGAAAATCCGATGTTATTCTGTCTCGAACCACCATGGCCATGAGCTGATGAAAATGAAAAAGAAAAGTATAGTAACAATAGTTCCACGATTGCAATTATATCTGAAAATGATGTTCGCAAGTCGCGCAAAAAAGCGTAGTGACTTGAACCCGAATCTTGAATGAGGAGAATAAATACATTCACTATTTGCATATTAGCATTTGAAAATACCAAATCTTTTATAGTTTGCATATTAGCATTTTTTATACTAATTACTAGCTCTTATTTACATAAATTGCTAATGTTTTGAAGTTCCTAACTACTCTATCGAATTACCAATATAAATTAAAGTGATTTACCAACTTTTATCAAATTATATTACCATCACAAGCACCAAGAAGAGTGAGGTAAAAGGATGGGGACAGCATGATTCATAAAAATAGAAATTTTTTTCTGTTATCAAACAGATTTTTGTTTTAGAAATAGAAATTTTGAGTTGTTATCAAACGGATTTTTGTTTTAGAAATAGAAATTTTGAGTTGTTATCAAACTTGTAACTTTCGGGAAACTGTCTAACAAAATTGAGAAATTGATTTCTGGCCAAAAATCAATTTCTGTTTCAAAAATTTTGTCATGCGCATGTGACATCTTGAATTTTCGACGTCATCTCAATAATATGAAGTGGGCATTTTGTCGATGCACCTATGTTCCTTTTTCTCAAAGCTGATCACTCACGAGTTAACCGATCTATCATTTGAAGCCATTAAGGGATATAAACACAACAGATTTGAAAATTCGATCAGAAATCAACTGCTCGACCGTGATAATCGGTAAGGGTCAATAAGGCACCATTATAATCAATTAGTGATTGGATATAGGCTGATTCAACGGAATCACGTAATTAGATTGTGGGTGATTCTACTTGATCGCAAAATTCGCATCGAACGGCACTAATCCAATTTTCTATTGATTCTATACTCGGTACCCGTAATTGAAATCTTGAGATTTTTATGACAACCAAGAGTCGCCGATGAGTTGAAAATACACAAACGTGAATCGAAAATTATTGATCACAGGTCAAACGCGATAAAATCCGTAAAAGTTACCCAGTAAGTTGGGTCGCGTTAAAATCGCATCCAGTCGATTTTAACCACGAAATTAAACTCAATTTCGGGAATTGAACATTCGAACGTGTCACGATTTATTTTTAGGATCTCGTCTCATCTTTTGGGAAAATTCCATCCAGCCTGGAATTTTGGTGGAAAAATCGAATTTGGAAAATTTAAATCAAAGAAATTCGGAGGGGCACCTTTAATTGGCTAGTAAATCTTGAATACACGACTAGTAGTAGCAACTCTTTCAAAACAGAAGTTGCTAGTATGAAAAATCATGGGTTTACAGATAAGCTTGCACGAAATACTCCATTTTCTTTTTATAGACAATCAAGTTTCGGGTTGGGTCGCTTATCCAACTGATTCATTTAATCCCATGATCTCGCCTAAACCGGTGCTCAAAGAGAGCATGCCATTCTCAAGTACCAACTCTATGTCCTCCATTCTTGAATATCCAAAATCCCTTTCATCAACTTTGATATGCTTGATGATTAAAGCCCTCTAATCCAATGTTGCCATAGTATCTTCTTAAATAAATCGATGTTGTAATTCAATTTATATTACATAGAGCACATATTATAATACAACAAGAATTCCTTGTCATGAGTTTGTTTATAACTTAGGACAATAAGCTCATTATAGACTAAATGTCCTATGATAATTTCGACAATATTCACTTCAATAAATGTTTATCACCTTTACACCTCAGTGCGACTATACATCGTTTTATTATAGATTAAACGTCCTTTGATGATAATTTCGACGATATTCACTTCAATAAAGGTTTGTCACCTTTACACTTCAGTGTGACTATACATCGTTTTATTATAGATTAAACGTCCTTTGATAATTTCGACAATATTCACTTCAATAAAGGTTTGTCACCTTTACACTTAAGTGTGACTATAGATCAGCTTGATTTTTTGCGTGACCTGCATGATATAGCTGAATCTGTTTGCATATTAGTGTGACTACAAGGCCAATTTGATCAAGACATTGCTTTGATTAGATGACCTCATGAGCGAGTTTGTGGACCACACATGAATGGACTATTTTTGGCTCAAAAAAATCATGAAGATGAGATATTACCAATCAATGATGGTGGCCAATTGAGTCACGTCACTACAAAGGAGAAAATGGCCTTGTTAATTAAAACAACATTGAACTTGTTTCGGCAACGTTATTGAATTTTCAAGCAAAAGATAATGCATGCTTAGAAAATTAGATGGTGAATCATTTAAAACATAAGTGAAAGTAGGGATGCGGCACCCAATGGGCATTGTGAGTTGCTTTCGGTTATGAATTAGACACTCGTACATTGTGGGCGACGGAGAAAGTCCCGTTTTTGCAGCTGTATCTTGGTTACTACACTTTCCCTCGAGGGATGGACTAAGATTCTATGCAGATGGTGTTCCATTGACGAAACGGAAAAATCACAAGGATGAGATATTACCAGTTAACGATGGTGACCAATTGCGTCATGTCAAAAACACAGGAGAAAATGGCCTTGTCAATTAATAACGATGTTGAACTTGTTTCAGGAACGGTAATGAATTTTCAAGCAAAAGATCATGCATGCTTAGAAAATTAGATGGTGAATCATTTAATACATAAGCGAAAATAGGAATGCGGCACCCAATGGGCATTGTCGGTTGCTTTTGGTTATTTAAGATAACCAAAAATTAGACTAGTTTCTTTCGCTAGCACATTCAAGTAGCTGACTTTCCCATGTATCATGGCTATTGCACTTTACCTTGAAGCCTGGACTAAGATTTGATGCAAATGGTGTTCCATTGGCAACGAAAAATTCATTAGGATGAGATATTACCGGTTCACAATGGCGGCCAATCAAATCACATCACTACACAGGAGAAAACGACCTTGTTAAATAATAATGACATTGAACTTGTTTCAAGCAAAAGATCATGCAGACTTAGAAAATTAGATGGTGAATCATTTGAGACATGAGCAAAAAAAGGAATAAGTCGCCCAACGGGCGTTGTGGGTTGCTTTCGATTATATTTAAGACAAGCGAAAATTAGACTAGTTTCTTTCGCCCATCCCTGCCTAAGCCAATCGTTCCTGGGGGTGCTTTGGGGGGCGGGCGGGCGACGGAGAAAGTCCCTTTTGCACCTGTGTTTTGGTTACTGCACCTTCCCTCGAGGCATGGACTAAGATCTGACGCAGATGGTGTTCCATTGGCAAACTTCAATGAAGCCAGCTCTCACCATTCTCCGAATTTAGCTCTCCAGTGATTTCTTGTGCCAATCCATTCGGAAGATTTTGAGTGATATTGAGTCGAATTAGATGGGTCAATGAGTTTAGACGCGATGTAATAGAACTTTTGATGTGGTTCTCGATAGTATCCTGATAAGTCGAGCCTATTTTAGACACAAGAAAAAGAACATAATTTGTCTCCATCACCTTCTCCAGTATTTAATTCTGTAGCCACCGTGTCTTAATTAATGCTATGTGAGACTTATTTACTAACACAACAACGGGCGTTGTGGGTTGCTTTCTGTCATAAGCGAAAAAAGGAATAAGTCACCCAATGGGCGTTGTGGGTTGCTTTCTGTCATAAGCGAAAAGAGGAATAAGTCACCCAACGGGCGTTGTGGGTTGCTTTCGATTATGTTTAAGACAACCGAAAATTAGACTAGTTTCTTTCGCCCATCCCTGCCTAAGCCAATCGTTCCTGGGGGTGCTTTTGGGGGGTGGGCGGGCGACGGAAAAAGTCCCTTTTTTGCAGCTGTGTTTTGGTTTATTGCACCTTCCCCTGAGGCATGGACTAAGAGTGCGTTTGGTTTAATATTCCCAATGAATTTTCAATCTTCAAAACCCATTGAGAAAATGCTTTGGACTGTTTGGAACTATTTTAAAGTAATTTTCAAGTGAAAAATTAGCATTGAGAATGCTGAAAGCCCAACGCTACTAGGGACTAGCTTTGACTTTCAAAGATTTAGCCAAATGCTCAAACTTATTTTTATTTTTTATAAAACTATCATCACTTATTCTTCATATTTTTAATTTTGCCCTTGTTATTTTTTATTTAAATGCCAAAATAATGCAAAAAAAATCAAAATTATATAATTACTTAAAAAATAAATATATTTTGTTCTTTTAAAAAAAATATTTATATATTTGATTTTTTAGCATTATTGTCAAAATTTATATTTAAAAATTTACATGAATTATTTTTTTTCAATTTTAACAAATAAAAATTAAAACTTCAAAAAAAATTTAAAAAATTCCAAAAAGAGTTTGGTCTTTTTTTTTAAATTAAAAAAAAAGTATACATGTGTTTGATTTTTTAGCATTATTTTCAAATTTATATTTAAAATATTGCATACATTATTTTTTCAATTAAAAAAATAAAAAGTAAAAAATTTGACGAAAGATTTGGTCTTTTTTAAAAAATATATATATATATATATATTTTATATATAAATTTTTGATTTTTTTAGCATTATTGTCAAAATTATATTTAAAAAGTTGCATACATTTTTTTTTTTTCAATTTTAAACAAATAAAAATTTAAAAATTCCAATAAAGGGTTTGGTCTTTTTTTAAAAAAATATATATATATATATGTACTTAATTTTTTTAGTATTATTGTCAAAATTTATATTTCAAAAGTTGTATAATTATTTTTTTCAGTTTTAAACAAATGAAATTAAAAAAAAAACTAATATTAATCATGCAAAAGGCTTTTCAAATGTGTTTTTTACCAAACGGCATTTCTCTCAAAGTTGTTTCTCAAAGTATAGTTTACCAAATGGCATTTGTATTTGCCTAAAGTTTTTTAGACTAAACCATTTTGCATTTTCCCAATGAGTTTTCAAAATGTTGAACCAAACGCACCCTAAGATTTGATGCAGATAGTGCTCCATTAGCAAACTTCAATGAAGCCAGCTCTCACCAATCTCCAAATTTAGCTCTCCAACGATTTCTTTTGCCAATCCATTTGGAAGATTTTCAGTGATATTAAGTCAAACTAGATGGGTCAATGAGTTTTGATGTGAGGTAATAGAACTTTTGCTATGGTTCTCGATAGTATCCTAATAAGTCGAGTCTATTTTAGACACAAGAAAAAGAACATAATTTATCTCCATCACCTTGTCCAGTATTTAATTCTTGGGAAAATCTCTAATAAGGACCCAAAATGAGCCTACTTTCTCAAATAAAGATCCAAAGTGACCGTTGTTTCAAATAAGAACCTAAAGTGGCTAATAAGTCTCAAATAGGGACTTGAACCCACCGGCCGGCGAGCGTGCAACATTTCTGGTGGCCGGAATATGGGCAATTTTGTCCCCAAAAAAATATAGATAGAAATTAACAAACCCTAAAAACAAAACCCCCCAAGCTCTTCATGTTATTCTTCTTCTAGTCTTCATCTTTTACGTTCTTTGTCCCCTCTCGTTTGGACACAACTCATATGCATTTTTTTGGAAAAAAGAGACATTAACTCAGAAATCTGACAAAACAAGCAAAAAGAACAACATAAAAACAAAAGAATTCCTCCCACCATCACCATCCTCGCTGCCATCTGTGTGATATTCCACCACATGCCCGCACCTTGTCAACATGTTGCTTCGACAAGTTACAACCACTTTGAACAAACAAAGGATCGATTGCACCAATTTGAACGAAACTGGCCTCAGTTGAACGGGAGTGTGAATCAAAGTGTATAGCAAACCTAGGAAAAGATAATGAAGAATCGAGGCCCTCGTGTTACACACGAGTGTCTCAATAATGAAAATGTGGCTTTACTCAAGATTTGTCTTCTTCGTCAGAAAGAAACAAAGACAAAAATACAAAAGAACAAGATGTGAAGAAACAAAGGTAGGGGTTTCTTGATGTGTTTCAATTCGTGTTCCATTAACAGAAAATTTTGGTGCTCCAAGTGAGAGAGGACAAAGAACGGAGAAGATGAAGAGCAAAAGAAGAAAAACGTGAGAACGTGAAGAGTTTTTTTTGGGTCAAAAGAACATGAAGACTTGGGGGGTTTTGTTTTTAGGGTTTGTTAATTTTTATCTATATTTTTTATGGACAAAATTGCCCATATTCCGGCCACCGGAAATGTCACACGCTCGCTGGCCGGCGGGTTTGGGTCCTTATTTGAGACTTATTAGTCACTTCGAGTCCTTATTTGGGACAACGGCCACTTCGGGTTCTTATTTGAGAAAATAGGCTCACTTTGGATTCTTATTTGAGATTTTCCCTTAATTCTTTAGCCATTGTGTCTTAATTAATGCTATGTGAGACTTATTTACTAACACAACAACTTAAGTTTGGGCAATGAGGGATTAGATATATGTCTGATGCCCAACATTCCAACGCTGATTTTGATAGTGAAAAATCCTACCAAGACCTTCACAAGCATAATCTGTATCCACATGGCATTAGAGCACGTTGTGCCAATTTAAGATTACACGAGACTTATCTACCCAATGCAATAATCTACACCTAGATGGTGTGAGATCAAAGGCATATCCTGTGCCCACCTCATCAATGCAATAACCTACACCTAGATGGTGGGGGATCAGAGACTTATCTTGTGCCCACCTCATCAAAGACACATTTTTATTTAGTTATGCCTCAACTACTTGATGGTCCTACTAACATGTAACTCTAATTAAGGTTATGAATGCAAAAAATTTCATCAAGCTACCCAAATAAATAAATAAATAGTACTTTTTCATTGAGCTCCAATGAATGGCTGAGAGAGATAAATAAACCAGGTTGAGATCTTGAATTAAAAATCGGCGCCCATTGTCACAACTTAACTCCCATGTCTTTTTGCTCCACACGCAACTTTTAATTTGACTCATCAAAATAATGGAATTAGGAAGGAAAAAAAAATGCGATTCATCGTGAGCTGCATTATGGCGCACATCAATGTGTCCTGTCCAACATCTTAATCTGCTAATAAATATCTGATTAATTGAGATCCTTATTCACCACATGCAAAGACAGTGACAACTCCATTGACGGGTCCAAATAATTAGTCCCTAACATTTGGCGATCGAACCCATTCATCCTTGATTTTCCTGGATGATCGGTGACGACGATATTAGGTATAAGTTAGGTGTAGAAAGTGAGAAGAAAGATCCAAATTCTTATTATTTCTTCTTTGACTTCCTGTGAAAATAATTCAATTCCTAGTTCCAAATCCGCGTACTACTCTCGTTGTTCATGTGTGGTCAGTGAAACTCTATCGTGCACAATTGCTAGTCGCTAATTAAGTAATTTTTGTTAACTTCCCAATCATATAATTATTGAAAGATTCAAATCAACGTCCAGTAATTTCGTTGCACAAGTCTCGCGTGCGCATAATAAAAAAATAAAAAAAATAAAGAGATCTGATCGTAACCCTCATCGTGCAACAAGGTAGCAGACGAAAACAAAACCCGAACCTCTTAAAAAAATCCGAACTTTCACTATTTTTCTTTGACTTAATGTGGAAATAATCCTTTTTCTTTTTCATGAATTCTTGGGAAAATAATTAAGCGAGTAGTATCCGTATCCGCAAACAGTCCGGCATGGAATAATCACCACTCTAACGTACAACCGCTCCTCCTCAATAAAATTTTGTCAATCGGTCAATTATAAATATATTAGTAAAGTCACATCCACAACTAATAATGTTCGTGCACGAATTTCACACGCATATAGTAATGAAAATTAGATTTTATAGAATTTTTTGTTGTGAAATACAGGGTGGCCGAGGCAGACAAAAGATTTCATGCCCAGAATCATAAAAGATTTAGTTAATATTAATATTCCAAGAATTATTTTGTATTTTCTAGTACTTGTTCAATATTTTAGTGGTTCCGCGGTTTGTTCTTTTGTGGAAAATGAAGTGCTCGCCACCTTGATGCCTGCGAAACCCACGTTTGGAAGTCAGGGTGGGAACATTTTCGCTTGTTCTAATTGCAATTTATTAATACTATAGTACAATGCCGTGGTTGTCAAATTGATTCGGTGCCCTTTTTCGACGGTCCTTTGTTCCCTGATGAATTTGAATCCTGATGAATTTGAATTCGTAAGGGTTTGAATGGAAAACAATGCAATCGAGATTCCCATCCAACCTCTCTCTCTCTCTCTCTCTCTCTCTCTCTCTCTCTCTCTCCATGCTTATTGCAAGAAGGTGAGCTGGAGGTGATGTTGAAGACGTCCTGATTGATCACCAAACCTTTTCGTTACGTACGTAATCTTCTATGCTATGACTATATGCTTCCATGAAGAATCTCCTAATAGGAGTCTAGAGATCACTCACATCAAACCCTGAAGACAAAAAAGATCAAAGAAGAGAAAAATAATTTCGGTTATTTGAATGAAGAACGCGGTCGTGGGAATTTGAGATTGAGAGGGGTAGGAAGAAAGATGAGCTATTGGAGATCGTCATGTTTTACAGTTTAAGATGGCATGACCTTTGGATATCGGATTCGGAAATGTTGTACACGAGAACTAATTCAACCTCGACTTATGTATGTATTACCATGCCATTCTTGATAAATGACAGAATTCAAAATTACTAGAATGCCGTTTGGTTTTTTCATTCATGTTTGTTTTTGTTATAAATGGCAAAATCATTTAACTTGTTTTTAGTTTATTTAAACATTTCGTAATTAGAATAATATTTAGTTAGCTAGTTATACGACATCACTTTGACAAGCACAAATGTTTTTTTTTCTTTTTTTGGTAAGGGTAAGATATGTATAGACTTTGCCGAAACATATATAGGGGGAGTCCCGGCACCAATAAGAGACAAACACTCAAAAGACAAATGAGTCAAAAAGAGTGTAAGGGTGCCATGGATCCAACAAGTAAACCAAAAGGAGCAAATAAGAACAACGGATAAAAAACCAACAACAACAACGGGGATAAAAAACCAACAACAACAACGGGGCAAGTACAATCAATCAAAGATAGATGGATGGAGCCCCCAGCTTCGTTGTAGTCTTCTATTCCTAAGAATGTCCGGAACATGTTGAAAGGTCAACGCCTTGTCCCTAATAGCCTTATGAAGGTTCATCTTCAAAGCTAGGAGATAGAGAGACTAATTGCGGAAATGATATTGTTTCTCTCTTTCCAAATTATGTAACATAGCGCTCCAAAGACAAAGCAAGCCAAAGATATGTGAAAGCTCCAATCAGCAATATGCTTGGCAGCCCAATCAAGGTTTTCCAACAAAGATTTATTCTGCCAAGCAAGATTGCATTTGGCTGCCTAATAGAGTGCAAGGCTTCCAGTTATACAACAATCAAAAAATAAGTGATCTATTGAATCTGGACAGCAAGAACAAAATGCACAAACAGCATAAGGGATCCTACCATAGGTAAGTAATGAAACCTGGGTTGGCAGTCGGTTCCGAGTGATCAACCAAAGGTGGGCTTGGTAGCGAGGGGGTAGCGAGGAACTCCATATAAAAGAGGACCATGGCACCAAATGACCTCTAGGGCGAATCAGGTTCCAAGCCAACGCATGGCGAAGGTACTGAAGGAAAGACCAAGCCATTGGAGACGGTCATTCTCGTGTCTAAGCACTAGGAGAGGGTCTCCCTAGTTCGTAAAGGTGATATAAGCAAGAGTTGAGGGGTCAAAAAATGAGAGCCCATCAGCAACCGAAGCCAAGCTAGAAATACTAGACCAGTAAATATTTGGATTAGAAAAAAAAAAAAATCTGTTGAGTGGGCCTCTCAAGTGCCATGGATCAAACCAAAAAAAAAAAAAACCAAAAGGCCATTGCCAATATGCCAATGAAAGTGCTGCTGAAAAACTTCCCAGAAGTAAAGCAGCTTCTTTTAAGCCCAAGAACAAAAGGTATGGCACAAGACAATCCAGAAGTTTTTCTGCTTTAAGAAAGTTGAGTGAATCCATTTACACCATAAGGACTTCTTATCAGAAAAGAGGAGCCAAATATGCTTGAGCATCGAAGCCTTATTGCTTTCACGTAGCGTACAAATCCCCAAGCCACCCTCATTTTTAGGCAAGCATACATCGTTCCAAGCAATTTTAGCACTCCCAAAACCAAAATCCGGCCCTTCCAAAGGAATTGCTGGAGTATCTGTTCTTTACGATTGAGAATCAAGCATGGTAAGATAAAAACACTAGCCCAATAAACCTGAATGGAATGGAACATTGACCTAATAAGCTGCAAATGCCTCACAAAAGAAAGGAAGCATTGAATCCAAGATTGTACCCTAGTAGTGATAGCATTTACCAAGGAGCTACAATCAACATTCCCAAGTATGGTAGCTATAATAGGCACTCCAAGGTAGCGGAATGGCAAAGACCCCAACTAGAAACCAAAAGTGTCCAATTAATCATGTAAATAATTTCAAATAGTCTAATTAATCGTAGTTAGATTAATTTATCGAGTTTAGTTGTTATTAATCATAATTTATTTAATTAATTGTAATTAGTGTAATTAGTAATGGATTAGTCATTAAGTAAAATTTTGTGCTCTTTTTCTTGGATGAGATTATGCATGATTTTGATTGTTTGCATGTATGATATCATGTTATCAATTGCTCTATAGTAAGTTTCTTTTATTATTACAAAAGACAGTCTTATAGACAATTGAATAGAAAAATACAGGTTGATTTCAAATACGTGACCACGTACAAATATTTTGCTGAAATTTTTATATATGAAAAATTGCCAAGTTTATTATTTGAAAGTGAAGTATTGTGTTCTTGGCTAAATAACAGCAATAAAAGTTGGCTTGATTGATGGTGTGCTTGAGTGGTCATTTAATCCAATCCATCACCCAACGGGAGCTTGGAGGGCGATGTCCAATTTTATCGAATGCCCGGCGGGGATCCGGATGCTAAGTCGCAGTTGAGGCCGAACCGAAGCTCCTTTATGGAATGTCGTTTATGTGGGGGTTGTAGACGATGCTGTGCCCGATGGGGCGGGACGATGCCTAATCATGCCAAAAGACCACCAACACTTGTGTTGGCCATGGTCCAAGGGATTGTAATAATTGAAACACTTGTGGCGACAATGTGCATGAAATTTTAGTTTGTGTTCTAATTATTAATTATGCATGTTACATTATTGTTGCTGTGCGAGACGTGCCAATATGCAAGGGTTTGTCGAGGCGAAGTGAGTTTATGTATGGTGATTGTGCTTAGGCTGCCTTCGAGGTGAATTCATGTCCTAATCGAGGCTTAGGTATTTAACTCCCTAAGATTTTATCTCACCTCGTTGTTATCAAATATTTTCAAGTTCGTAGTATGAAGTGTCGCTCTGTACGTTTTCGGGTCCCTTGGGACATGGACATAGAGACTACTCTATATCCTATCCTTAGGACCGACCATGCTTGAGAGCTGGTGGTTGCAACAGTATGGGTAGACGAGGGGTTGGTACATGTGGTGCCCCACAACCTCAAAGCGTGGTTCATTAGGGAGACAAATGGTGATCGGGTGGGTCCACTTCACGGTTTTGATGGACTGCCCGTCAGAAAGGTGGAAGGGCAAGTAGGTGACTCCATGGGCATCGACATCCTGATGGTATCATTATGAATCTAGATTTCGATCCGAATGGGCCCGGGGAGCCATACCCGCTTGACTACATGCCTGAATTTGTGCCTGGATACTAAAGTAGGTGTTTGGAGTTTGTGTAGCTAGAAGTTACCCCTGACCTTCTGACCCTTTTTGCTTGTAGGTCACGTGGGAGTTTCTTTTGTTGTAGGCATGTACATATTAAACTCCTTGGATTAACCAATTGATAAATAAATTGTTATTTTTGGGGAAACCGTTGTTGTGTTTTACTATCCCTATTTCTATTGGTTGACTGAGTGTTTATTTAAGTTGCTTCCACATGCATATAATCAAAAGATAAAAAGAGTGGGTCGGTGACGTGTTCTGGGACGTCGCATTTTTAATCAACCGCCAAGGGATGTTCGTGTACTCGGGGTTCAGGGCGTGACAATAACCATCACAAAATGACATAGCAAAAGGAGCATGATATTTTGCTTCTATGCTAGATCGAGCAATGACAGTTTATTTCTTGTTACTTCAAGATATAAGTGAGTTTCCTTGAAAGAAGTAGTTGAATAAGATCACAACTGTAGGATAGAGTGTCGCATCCTAAAATTTCATGACAACCCTTGGATATGCTATGAACCATCAATAAGTGATGGAAGTGCCATTGGATTATGAATCAACCATTGAATTAATGAATTTCAATTAATTTAAGGCCAAGCATTATAGTGGACAATTGTTTGGATGGAGATGTGTCTTCAAGTGATCCAAGGATTTTATTAAGGTACAATTGATAATAGAAATATTATTCTTGGTGATGCGCTTTATAAGTAGAATTTTATTGATTTAAATTATAAATTTTTGTGGGCTTATAAGTTGAAATTAGGTGTTTATTAAAATAAGGGTTAAATGGAATAGGAATAGGAGAGAGTGGGCTGATCTTTAGGCCCAAAAAACCGTCCAACCAGCCCACACCAGCCCTTGGTCGACTGGCCCATGAAGGCCCAAGACCGGCCTAAACACTTGAAGCCTATAAGCCTTGCATGTAGATTGCCAAGTGGCATGGAGGAGGGACCGGACAAGTGGAGGCACGCCCATTGCATGGACGTGCAAAGTGTCTTCATCCTTGGGGCCACTTGTCACTTGCATGCAAAATGCAATGATTACTAGTCTATTAAGAAAATAAAAGGGAGAATGAAAGAGAATGCTCGTGTGAGGGAAAGAGAAGAACCGAACAAAATTTTGAGTGAGTGAGAGGGAGAGTTCGAGCAAGGGGAGTAGGCACGCACGAGTACGGGCTGTGAGGAGGAAGAGGAGGACCGTCTTCCACCCGTGCCAAGCTGCCGCCCTCATTCTTGTTGTGTTTTCTTTGGATTTGAGGCAAGTGAAGTCCTAAAACCTACCCTTTGCATTGCTGTGTGTATGTGTAGTAGATGGCAAGTCTTGGTTGTGGTAGGTGGGATGAAATTTCGGAGCTTTGGAGAGAGATTCGTTGGCCATGCATGCTGTTTCTGGAAAGACCAGTCCGACCATCCATGAGTTTGTGTGCTGCATATGACTTTTTAGCTGGAATCTTGCTTCAATTTCTTCGTGAAAGTTGTAGATAACACCTTGAAGAACAACATACTAAAATTTGAGGCAAAACGAACTATAAATGGTCAGTGAAATGATTTTTCTTTGGAGAGACTAGATCTGGAATTTGTTGTGATGACCTTCAGTGTTTCGTGGTCTGTAAAGTAACCTTCTTGTGAAAATCTCACTTTGATCTCTTAACAAAAGTTGTAGTATACTTCTTGAGGTAGAAAATATCAAAAGTTTATAGAAAATGAACAAAAAAAGGTCAGTGAAATCGTTGTCTTTTGAAGAAACTGGATCTGGGAAAAACGCTGCTTCGACCTAGTATGATTTCGGGATTTTTATAAAATCATACAGTTAAAATTTGATCATGTTCCTTAATGAAAGTTTTAGGTAATATTCTGAGGAACAAAATACTGAAATTTCAGAGTAAATGGATCATTAATGACCGAGGAAACGATTTTTTCTTCAACACGGGTAGATCTGGAAAACGATACCGAGAATAGGAAAAGTAAATTGATATTATCTTTTAATCTAGAACGAATTGGACTACTATTTCTTCATGAAACTTGTACCTCTAGGTCTTAAATACAGCGTGTCCAAATTTCAGAATTTTCTGAGTTTATTTAAGGGTTTAATCAAAAAAAATTTCAAAACTGTGCATGGATGATGTTAAAATCCTTTTTCGGTGATGCATGGACCTGTACGTTTTCTGTGAAGCCTTGTTTGATGTGGTGTTCTTCACGAAATGTGTTTTCTTAGATCTTATCTACAACGTGTTAAATTTTCAGAATTAATTTCCATCGTTTACTAATTTTCCAGAATTTTTCATAAACAGCACGCATGCTGTTTAAGCTAAAAAACTGTTCTATTTACAGGTTATTGATTTGCTATATAAATTGTGATGTCTTGGATTATCATTCATGCAATGATGTGGTGACATTCATGCATATCATATGACATCAAAAGATTTATAGATTTTCATGAATTCAATGAAGTTTCTCAAAACCATTGCATCAAATAATATTTTTCCCAATGCATATTATATAATTTTAAAAAGGCCGATTCCAATCATTGGCATTATTGCATCAAATGCCATGTTGAAATTGAAATACATGTATAAATGTAAATTGGGATAGTAATAAGACCGTCGGAGGTGTGAGCCGACGATGCCCCGAGAGTGTCGGGATGCCCGGAATGTGGGGTTGTCGGATGCCCGGTTGTATTACGATACATGCCCGAGTTCTTCGGAAGTTTTGAGATGCCCGGTGGTATACGATACGTAATTTCAGGGGGAGTGCCTGGTGGTATGTCGGTACGTAATCCCGAAAGGCTCGGAGGTGTGTGCTGAGGGGATATCTCGTGATGCCAGTTGGGATACGAGATGTCCAGAATGTGGGGGTGCCGGATGCTCGGTTGTATTTTGAATACATGCCCAGAGGTTCCTCACGATGCTTTGTTGGATGCGAGGGATCAATTGTGGGATGCAAACATTGGTCCCTAAAAAGAAAAACTGATGAGATCCTTGTGAAAGATAAGAATTGAAAATGAATCATGTGCATAGGTGTATGCATATGGCATAATGCATGATCAGCTTATGAAAGTAAATTAATGCTATTTGATATTGAAAATGCGATCATGAAGGCATGAATAGATCTCATGGTGATGTATGCTTGATAGCATGGATGATATGAATCATGGTGGTATATGCACGATGGCATGGTGAGAGATGCATGACTGCATGGTGATATATTCACATATGCATGAATGCTTGATGATGAGTGCATGGTAATATATGCACATATGGCATGGTGATATATGCATGAATGATTGATGATGAGTGCATGGTGGTATGTGCACATATGGCATGGTGATATATGTATGAATGCTTGATGTTAAGTGCATGATGATATATGCACATATGATATGATGACATATGCATGGTTGTAAGGTAAGTTATGCTTGAATGCATGAATAATACGTGCTTTGTTATGATGCCTTGATTGTTCTGTGTGACGCAATGAGTAGTTTGGTGGATCTTTACTACTGAGTGGTTGTACTTACCCCTTTTTGGGATTAACATTTCAAACTAGATAAGATTCATCTGCTACCACTGCCACCAGTAGTGGATCAAGTGGTTGGATATGACCCGAGAAGGAGGATAGCAAAATAAGGAACTTTTGGACGCCGACACTGATCGATGGACTTTAAGTATACGACTGTTGGAGGAGATATCGGTCATCTTTTGAAATATAGCCAAGTATAGAAAACCATGGCATTTCAATGTACTGACTTAAAATGTCCATATGCTTTATGTAAATAAAAGTATTCGGCTTTAACATATATAAGATGTTTAGTTGGTGTACACTGTTTTCTGAATATAGGGAAGGGGGTTATTGGATATACTTCTGTTATGTGAATTGCGCAAGGGACCGATCTAAGAAATGTAAACCCCCAGGTTGTATGGACCCGCTGCACAACGTAAATGGTATCAGAGTGACATGTGATTAGGGAAAGTGAAAGATCAAGCAAGAGAATAGTAATCGAACTATGGCGACCCTAACGGTTCGGGGGCCGTCAAGGGGTGCCACATAGAGTGAGCAAAAAAAGTGAAGGGATAAAATAAGTTACCCTTGACATAATGAATAATCAGAAGAATTGCATTAAAGTGAGTAGTAGGTGGTGTGGTCATAAACTGATGGACAATTTGAACAACATCGATGATCTCATGACGAGTAATAGTGCAACAAACAAGATGTCAACCAGTTTTTAGAAAGATGTAAGATTTGGAAGATGAGTTTCATCTTTATCAATAAGAAGTCTAGAAATCTCGTTATAAGGTCCCATTCAAGAAAGGAAATAAAATGTATATTCAACTCAAGAAAGATAATAATGAGAGGACTCTGAAGAAACCTCTAAGGCTAGACAATACCTAAGTTGTCTAAGATCTTATTTCAAACTATTGATTGAGATATTGCTTGAGCTTCATTATACTAGTCTCATGATCATCGGTAATAACTATGCAGACCACATAAAAAAGCAGCATAATATACCTGCAAAATGTTCACCAACCAAAGAGAGCATGGTCATAAGGAATGCATATCACTCAAAGAAAGCACCCATAAATCCAAAAATCATCAAGGATTTCCTTATTATTCATCAACCTGTCACAACCTTACCTCAAGTGCACTATCTAAGGGTTCACCTAAATAGATTGTTAAACCTACACTTAGCTAAGTCTCTCCCAAGCCCATACCAATTCGCAACTCAGGTTAAAATTTTTAATATGCAAATATTTTTTTTTCTAGAGTTGTCACTAATCGATTTATGATGGGTCAATTAAATACTCAAGTAAAGCATCAAAATAAATACTATCCTTTCACGAACTAGAAATTAAATAAGTCCAGGGGCTTGATTACGCTAGATTACTCTAACGCATTTTCAATGTGTTTTCTTGTTTTTCTTTAAAATATATTTTGCAAATAGCTTAAATTGATTTTAACATGTTCCAAACATGTGAGGTAATCATGTAGGTGCACAATCATTATTTAATACTCAATAAAGCAAAGCAATAAATAAATTGCAAGCATAATGAGGAAATGCTTATATTAGGGCAGCAAAAGCATCTACAATGTTAGAAAACACATCAACAACCTAAATATGCTTTCTAATTAACACGTAATTTCACTCAAAGTTTTTTTTGTTTTTTAGATTTTCTCTTGTTTAATGAAAATCAAGTTTTATGCAACATATGCTACTAATCGAACAAAACATACCACATAACTTATAATGTCCTCACTCTTAACAACAATTAAATATATTGTTCTAGCATGACAGACAAATTTTTAACTACATTACTTGATTCTAACAACGAGCAAAACTAATATGCGACTATTCTAGCATGACACACAATTTCATGAGCCTAACATATAATTACTAGATGATCTGCAAGCGATGACATGACGGTGATGATGACATGGCAAGTTATGAATGATGTAGCAAGATGTGAATGACGTGGCACATAGTAATGATGTGCGCATGACTTTTTTTGCATTGTTCTTTGTTAAATTCCAAATTATTTAAATACTATTTAAACATGCAAACTATCCTAGAAAAGAAAATCCAATTTATTCTAAGAATAAATTTTTGGCATTTTATTAAATTTAGAATTAGAAATTGCTCTAGATATGCAACCTTGTCTAAAAAAGGATATATTTTTATTTATTGCTTAATTTTTTTTTCTCTATGAAAGCAAAATCAATTCAAATCAAACAAAGATATAAATAAATCATAACCACATCAAATACGGTACCAAATCACACAAGATATTGTCCATATCCATCTAATTTTGGAAATAAATTGATTAATCATATCCTGAGCATGAGGAACGGATTGGCCAATCTTGCATGCAATCGGGAATCATATCTTGGGCATGAGACTAGATTAATGATTTTTTGTGCAATCGCGAATTATACCTCGGCGGAAGATCGGATTGATGATAATGGCACATTAGGAAATTAAGGAATACTCCCATAATTTAAAAGGCTACTTAGAAAATTTTGGATAAGATAACATCATTTGAGAATTCAATCAAGAATGTGATAATTTGAATGAGGCAATAAAATTTATTAATCTTGATTAAGATAAGATTATTACCTTATTGAAACACTTGCTTCCCAAAATTAAGATAATGTAAAGCTTATTACTCCTTAACTTTGCCATCTCTTAATAAACCAATATTTTCCAACTCGGCATTTTCCAATGAAAATTTCATCTTTTATAATGCCCATGGGCTTGGCCAAGAAATTTCTTCAGCTTAGTCAATTTCATTAAGTTTAGAGCCATCCATTAAAGTCCATCCATCGCTGGCCCAATCAAAAGCAATTAATCGGAATATACTCTTAATATCTATATGCAATTTTAAAAAATATTTTTGTTTAGAGGCTAAAATTTAATTCCTAATTTTCTATGTGATTAATAACTAAATTGAATGTCAAAATTTTGGTGTCAACAATATCTATAGAACCAAAAGGAAGAGGTTTGGAAAACTACCTTATAGTGATCTAATTACCCTTATCCTGAAGGACAAGGATGTTGTAACTATAGAATTATCCATGGAGGAAAAAAATGGTCAATATGGAGAAAGGGAAAGAGACTATGAGAGTTGACACCTAAATTTTGATAATCCAATTAATTGTTTATTGCCTACAAAAATTAGGGATCAACTGCGACCCCTAACAAAAATATTTAGTTAAAATTGCATATAGATTTTACGAGCATTTCACAAGTAATTAGTTAAGCCCATACACTTGCATATTCATCGGATGGGCAGCGAACGGACTTAATGGATGGTCTTGAATTTAAGCTCATATGAACAAAATCTTGGTCAAGCCCAGATTGCCCTTTAGTTGACCGAAATTATGTGTGCCTGATTAAAAGAAAATTAGTTTTCATATTATTTTCAAGATTTTGTCACATCATTAATTCTCGGCAATATCTTTGGGTTATATGTGCAAAAATTCGGTCAAGGTTGTGGGATGTGCAAGAAGGAAATTGACCGCCATTAAAGAGGAAAGAATTGGTATAGGGATTTTATGATTCCCTCTGTCATATTCACGTGATATTGGCAATATAGCAAAAAGGAGAATAAATAAAAACCAATCTCACTTGATAGAGAGGAAATCAAAGAATATATTTCTTTTCCTTGTCCCAAAATTTGATTTCCTGGACTATAAAAGGCACAGCAATACAAGAAAGGAGGCCACACAATTGAGAATACACGGCCACAATTCAGAGCAAAGAGAACGAGAGCACGTTCGTTCACGAGAAAAGAATAAGATATATAGAAAGCCAAGAGGACATTGGTGCCGATTCTTCATCAAGAGCTCACCCTCACATCCCACGATTACTTTCTTTCTTCCTCAGATTCACGGCCAGGTGAGATATTCGTTCGCGGCTTCAGCAACACCGGAACCAGCGCAATTCGAACAACAACGAAGCAGTTCTCAGTTGCAACGTAGTCACGTGACCTTGTCTAACATCAATGTTGCTTCCTTCCTAGCCGACGACGAAGCACTTGCTGTTCCCGTTCCTGCTGCCGTTGTGACAGCGACGCTGCTGCTGAGCCCAAACAGAGACGATGCCAACCCTGTCATCACTGCTCAAGACCTGCTGCACATAGCGAGCTGTTGCTGTTGTGATCCATTGAGTCGCAAGTTAAACTTAGATGATCAGCCGCGCCATCTCGTGCTGCTAATCGTTCCATCCGAGTTTCTGTTTTCACAGGTCCTCAAAGTTTCGTCCGTGTTTACCAAACCGAGAGTCCAACCGGAAGACCATCATTGAACCTCGACCCAAGCTGCTTCCCACCGGACGATCTACTGGCGTGTCCTGTCCACATCGTGTGGTTTATTTCCAGCAAGTCAAACAGCTTCAACGGACTCCCGATGGCGTCCCTGCTGTGAAGTCCTACATGCGATGACACGTCTCAGGGTGTGGACTTCATAAGGACAGACACAGGCCGACGTACTTGGGGATTTATGCTTTGGATGACACAATACGCACAAATTGAACTTCTATTGCTATTCTGTGCTACTGACTCGAGACCAGAGAACTTCACATTTCTTTTTGGTTGCAGGTCTTCAATCGGTCTTGCCTTGGGATTCCCTTGAAATCTAAATTGCGAACGGTATCTCGTGGTGTCGCGTTGCAGCCCCCGTGATCTCTCCGGGCTGAGCACCATTGCGAGACCTCGCCGGCTAGCATTACTGTGAACTACCTCGTGACTCGAGTCAACACCGGGAGTCACACCCTCGATCACCACATCGCGCCACTGTCCGCCACTGTTGATTCAAATCTGGCCACATTATCTGCAGAATTTTATTCCTTAATTTGAATAATATCGATATTTAATTCGATTCATTTGAATGATGGGCATATTATCAATTAGGATATACTTCCAAGCGCATATAATCTTTAATTCTATTTGTAAGGCTTTAAATGAATTTTTTTTTTATTTCTTAAAATTGATATTTTGATCTTTAAGGCTCAAAGATTGATTTATCGATTTTTTTCGCAAAATTTTGGATCATTAGATATTGTTTGAATCAATTGGATAGGTTTGAAAATTTTGATTGCTTTCCTTGTCCAGAAAAAAAACAAAAAGGGTCATATTGCATTTTTAAGTGCATTCAATAATATTTGAGATAAGGATTAACAATTTAAGTTAGGAATTGGCATTGTTTAATGCCTAAATTGAATAAGATATTTTTTTACTAAGTTAATTTCAATTATTTTTAATGATAAATATCGAAAAAAAATAGAATGATGTCATGTGCATGTTGTGATATCCCGAAATTTGACTCATATTTCGAAATTTATGAAATGGTTTATTTCATCAATGCACTTATGATTATTTTACTCTGAACTGATAACTCATGAATTAACTAATCTATTGGGTGATGCCATGAAGGGTTAAAGCGTGAAAGACTAGAGAATTTGATTAGTGGAGAATTTGATTAGTGATTGGCTGCTTGACCATAAGAATTGACAAGGGTCAATACCACACTATTATTCAATACCACACTATTATAAGTCAATAGCAAACGGATATACCACAACATGGGCGTTCTTCTTAGCAAGAATTATTGCAGTAGGATAATGGCTAGGAGGATTTGAAAGGCATTATGGTATTTAGATTTCCAAGATTTAACCATGGCTTAGCTCAGGACCCCACTACTTGTCGTATATGGTTTGGTATTGTGACCGCGCATGACTTTGAGAAGCATGACGAGGAACGTTAAATCGTACGTAGTACATTTGCAAGTGATTATGCACGATTACAATATTCACGTCGAATGACCATAAACCGATTTCCTATTGATCCGAATACGTGATTGAACCCTCACGATTACATGACAACCGAGGGTCGTCCACAATTCAAAATGGCACAAACGTTGATCGAAAATTATTGACCATGGGTCAACCGTACGAGAATCCCTAAAATTATCCGACTTTAGTTTGGATCGTACTAAAATCGCGTTCGATCAATTTTTAACCATGAAATTTAATATGATTTTGGGTACCGAATTTTTTTGAGTTTCAAGACTAATTTATTGGATGTCACCTCATCGTCTATTGAATTATTGGCAAGTTCGAACTTTTTTGAAAAAGAAATTATCGAACGAAAATTGGTAACTAGAAAGGGAAAAACCAGACCCAGTGGCAAAGTTGTAATTTGCTGGCCAAAATTTTGGTTTTATAGAAAAAGGGAAGAAAAAGAAAATAAGGGGGACATAAGGCTTGGCTAGGAGGGATTTGAGGAATTTTGGTGTAAGGAATGATGGATTTTTGGAGAAAAATCTAAGGTAAATCTCTCTCTCTCTCTCTCTCTCTCTGCCGACTCTTCCTCCCCCATTTTCCCCCTCTCTCCTTCTTCTCCTCCCCATTTTTCTCCCATTTTCGTTCCCTCCATCTTTCTTTTTCTACCGCCTGACAACACCCCTTCATCACTGAACCATCACCACCTGCGTTCCCCCATGCCATCCACTTGTGCAGTCATGTTGCCGCTTGCCACCACTGTCCACCACCTCCATCATTGCCATCTCTAATCGAACCACCCTCTCTGAACCACCACCTTGCCGCCCGTTCGACCACCACGCCTTATCGCCACTTCGTCGCCGCTCGAACCATCTGCCATCACCGTTGCACCACCAGACACCCAAGCCCAAGCCATGAGCTTGAGCCACCGCCGCTGCCATCAAGTCTCTAATCGAGTGTTGACACCTAATATTTTAGAAAATAATAAATAAAATAAAAATTCAGTTTTGGAAATTTTTTTGAAAATATATCTTCTTTTCAAAATTCAAAAAAAATTCGATTTTTATTTGATTTTGGAGCCTTTTACTGTTGGAGTTGTTGAGTGAATATCTCACTCGCAAAAACAACTCTGAGCCTTCCTCTATAAATAAAGGACGAGATTTCGGAACCAAAGGGGGGAAGAAATTAGAAAAAATTCTGTCGTTTAAGGGGCTTCTCTTCGTCTTTCATCGAAAAAAAGAGAAATTTGAAGAGAGAGAAAAAGTGTGGGGCGATTTCTCTTCGTCGAGGGAAAATGGAAGCCAAAGGAAAAAGTCAGTAGGGCTTCTCTTCATTTTTGGTGGAAGGAAAAAGGAAAAAACTGAAGAAGAGAAAAAAAAAAAAAAGTCAAAAAGTGAAAAGAGAAGGAGAAGGAAGAGGGGTTTTCGTTTCTTTGGGAATAGAAAAGGAGCAGTTTTCTTTTTCCTTTCTGCTGATTTGCTGCAGAGGGAAAAATAGAGTAGAAGGAAAAGAAAGTGAGAGAGACAGGTGAGAGAGTGTCAGGAGAGAAAAAGTAAAAAAAAAGAAAAAAAAGAAGGAAATAGGACACACTGTTCATCTTCCTCGTGGATTCCTCCTCCGCGAACCCCCACGCCGCTGTTGCTTCCACAGCCGCGACCACCGCCATCCGCGAAGCCCCGCGACCACCGCCGTCCGCGAAGCCCCGCGACCACCGCCGTCCGTGAAGCTCCACACCGCTGCTGCTCCGGCGCCCCACATCGCCGTCGATCCGAGATCTCCACCAGCACACCTTGCGCCAGTCACTGCCGCCCGTGAAGCTTCCGCTACTGTTCCCTGCTGCCGACGCCAACCATCTCAGCTCGCTGCCGGCGAAACCCTCTAGCGACGCCTTCCCCGCGCCGACGTAGCCACCGGTCGCCGCTGCACGTCCCAGCGTCCAGCGACCGCACTTCCACCGGAGCGAGACGCCATCACCTCCACGTCTGCCCGGCGCCCGACGTCCTGCCGACCCGCGCCGCTCGCCGCCCCGAAGCCAGCCGCGACCGCCGCTCCGCTTCGCGTCACCAACACCGCAGAAGCTGGTCCCGCTCGCCCTTGCTGCTCTGCTCGCCGACGTCACCTGCAGCCGCCCTTGCCGGACTGATAAGCCAGCTTCCCTTGGAGATCCACTGTTTCGGTGACTAGCCTTGCACGAGCAAGCTTTGCGTGAAAATAAAAGAAAGAAAGAAAATTAGGTAGTGTATTTTTATTTTTTACTTATTTCATGTTATGTTAGCTTATTTATTTATTTATTATTATTTTTTTAAGTTTAATTATTTGGATTCTAGTATTATATGTAGACCTTGTAGACATTAGGAGTTTTATCCCAAATTAAGGTAATTATTAATTTGGCCCGTAAGACGCCGGTCATTTTTTTAATTACTTTAATTTTTAGGAATTTTGATAATATTTCAATAGTTAAATTATTATAGAGTTAAAATAATTGTTAATTTAATCCGTGAGACAACGGATTATTTTTTCAGTTATTTTAATTCTTATCTTCATTCTTTTGAAATAATTATTGGTTTGAAAAGACTAAAAAATCATAAAATGCATAAAAATCTAAATATTGCATTAGAGCATTTAGGTTTAGTAAAATAGGACTATATTTTTAGGGTTAGTAAATTAGAATTGCATTTATAGGATTATAATTTTTAGATTATACTTTTAGATGGGTGATTTTTATTAGGGCTAATTTTAAATAATGATGGCATGTTTTGATTTTTTATATAGCTTTTAAGATAAGATATAGTTTAAGTTAAAATAAATTAGAATATCATTCACTTTAGTTAGTCTAATTAGTTTTTTTTACTAATTCTGAATTTCAATAAAAAGAATCCAAAAAAATATCAAGTACATGTTTGTTAATTTGCATAATAGGTTTAATTATAATTTGTTTATTAGTAAAATATTGTCATGTCTAGAACTTAGGTACTTAGGTCCATACATTTCATATTAAAGCAACACACCTAGATATTTTTAGATTAAGTCGATTTTCATTTAGTAAAACAAAAAGAAGAACAAAAAATGTTATGCATGCCATATGAGCTATAGTTTAATTGTTTTAATAAAAAAAAAAGAAAATGCTAAAGATGATCATTGCACCATTAAGTTACTTCCTTTCCAATAAAAAACATTTATGTCATTAAAAAATTAAAAAAAAAGGATCATTTCCTTAGTTAGTTAATAGGTTAATTCATAATTAATCTCATATCATCATTATTTAGCATAGGTTGCATATAAAATGAATCATCATTAAAATAAAATCATAAAAGAGCATGCATGTAGAAATACCATGTCATTCATCTCATATCATGTAGCACATGCATATTTAGGATTATAAAAATTAGATTGCATACATATAGTGATAAGTTTAAATCATACTATATGAATTGCATCTAGCATGTCATTAAGGTAAAATCCATGCATATTAAATTTAGATTAAAATTGCATATAATTAATTTTTTTAAAAGAAAAAGAAAAAATTAGGTGTCATGTCATTTAGAAATCATGTTTAGGGCATGCATTTTTATTAGCATCTTTTTAATGTTATTTTATTGATTGTGCACTCGCATGACCACCATTTGCATGTTAGTGGCTTAGGTTAAAATTAATTAACATTGCCTGCAAAATATTTTTAAAATTAAAATAAAAGGTACCGAAAAGAGCGTTAGACTAATCTAGCGTAACCATGTCCCCGACCTC
The DNA here is from genome assembly GCA_016097595.1 of Eucalyptus pumila. Taxonomy (NCBI): domain Eukaryota; kingdom Viridiplantae; phylum Streptophyta; class Magnoliopsida; order Myrtales; family Myrtaceae; genus Eucalyptus; species Eucalyptus pumila. The sequence goes on along the minus strand of CM027846.1, from coordinate 9,098,278 downwards.
TCAATCTCTCAGTTGTAAAAGTAAAGTATTCTCCCATACTTTACTTGGGTTTCTAACCAACCCTAATTGGTTAGTGGCGGCTCCAAATTGAATATAATTGCATGTTTAAATGAGTTAATTTCTATCAAGTCGCGATTGGTAGGACTTGGGAGAATCCGTCTAAGTCTTCGGACTTAGTAATCCATTAACCTAAACTTTAGGATTGCCCTGAAAAATTTAGGTCGCGACATCGAGCCACGAGCATTATATCCTCAATGTCTTCGCGTCGTTGTCGCCGTCGCAGTCGCCGTAAGTCTGTTGCCGTTGGAAAACCCATGAGTTAACTCCTAATATTCAATTAAGTAGTTAATTACATTTAAGGGTAGGTTAGTTTAAGGATAATGGCGGTTAACGTTAGTTAATTTTAGTTTAACCTTAATTATGATTAAGGATGATTTAGATTAAAGTTAAGTGCAATTAGTTTAAGTAATTATGATTAGATTAATTAACCGTGTTAGATTAATTAATCAGGTTTATTTTCATTAAGCATTATTATTTTAGTTAATGAAGATTAATGTTTAATTAATTAAATTTAGATTAATTAATGAGTTTAGTTTAATTACTTGTAATTATCTTAATTAATCGTATTTCGCCTAATTAATCCCGATTAGCTTAATTAATCTCTATTAGTGTAGACTAATGACGGATTAGCTAAAATTTGATGCTTGTTTTTCTGGATGATTTTATGCATAATTATGATTGTTTGAGCTTGTAATGCCATGCTATTATTTGCCCAAAATATGAATTTTATATGCTATTTTCAAAGAATGTTTTATTAGTAAGAAAATGGCAAAATTTGAGGAGTCATGCTTGGACATCATATTTTATGTGTTAAATGGGGCAATGGGGTTTTAAAATGAAAGTGTACAAAATTTGGAGGGTTGGTTTTAAGTACTTGACCACGTGCAACTATTTTACCAGAATTTTAACGATAAAAATTTCCGAGATTTGTCATTTAAGCACAAAATCTTTTCCACCGGGCTAATTGACGACAAATAAAAATTGGCTTAAGTTTTAGCATGCTAAAGTTGTTGAGTGCTCGTGTGGTCACATAATGGCCCTAATGCATATGATTACGTGGGGTAATAATTTCTTCTTGATGCATATGAATATGCGAAACAATGTCTGATTTTTTATCGAATGCTTGGCGAGGGTTCGGATGATGAGTCGCCGTTGAGGCCAGACCGATGCTCCTAATGAAATGTCATTTTGACGCATATAAGTAAGTGGGACAATGCCATGCCTGATGGGGTAGGATGATACCCGGTCATGCCGGAAGACCGCCAACTTTTGTATTGGTCGTTGTCACACCCCAATCTTTCGAGCCTGTGCCCATCCCTCCGCGGTCGATTAAATAGCGACATCCAAGACACATCACCGACCCATTCATTTTAATGTGCATGTGGAAGCGAATAATAAATCCCACACGACAACAAGATAGGATAAAAAAGTAGGGCCACAAATTTCTCAAACCACAACACACTTATATACACATATGAAACTATGTCATATACAATACTAGCCGATATATACAAGGTCTGCAAAAGGGGGGGTTTAGAGTGCTTCAGACCTCTATTCATTTGAGTCTTCAACTGAATACTCCGAGATCCCTGGATTCGAAAGATCCGGGTCTGCCACTGAATCACCAGGAGGATCTGCCGTGCCTTTTCTAAAAGCAACCTCCAGCACCGACATAGGGACGTCAGACTCCGGTATGGGACCTTCATTTTGCCCATTTCACTCACGACGATACCATGATCTATATTGATGGGGCACCTTATGAGGTAAACCCGCATCAACCCAGACCACAGACCTCAAGAGTTCATAGACCCATCCCCTCGGGTTCCCATGAAGCAGAATATAACACCTTTGCTTGGTGACCTTCTTCGGTTGACCAAAATGCTCAAGAGGAGATGCCATCTAAGGACCTGAAAATATTATCCCACAACGGGGTGAGATGACATCTCAACAAGACGCGTCCTGGGACGTCGTTATTTAATTGACCGCGGAGAGATGAGGACGCGCTCAGAGGATCAGGGCGTGACATCCCCATTAAGTGGTATCAGAGCAAGTTAGTGGTTGGAGTAATAAGGTGCGATGGTTTATGAGATAGTTAGTAGGAATGGCCTTTATTTCATGCTGATGCATGTCCATGATAGCTGATTGGTAGAATTGTTTGTTTGTGTGGATCGTTCAACTTCTAATTTTGTGTGGAATTGGAAGGTAGGTTTTAGTGCAAAACTTGAGTCATGAGTGATCAAGAGCAAATGACTCCTAGGAAGCGTACCATTGGACCTATTACTCGGGGCAGGACGCTGACGAGGGTTAGTACTCAAAGAGATCGTGGTCAAGTGCCAGCTCAAGCTAGCGCTAGTGGAGTGGCACCACTTCCTGTTGGTGCTAAGGTAGCAACCCCTGGTGATCCCAAGTTCAAATGGATCATGCAGGCGCTTGAAGTGATGAGAGATCTAATGGGGTGGCAGGCCCATAATCAAGCTGCCGCCATGCCGTCGCCACTCAAGTTGTCACTACTGTTGCCGTTGCTGCACCTGCCAAAGTTCCAGCTGAGAACTTAGTTGTGGAGAGGGAGAGATCGATTCACAAGTTAGTGGAGCAATTCTTGAAGCTAAACCCGCCAAGGTTCATCAGTACTAGAGATCTAGAGACTACATCACTTTGGATTCAAGATCTAGAGAAGGCCTCTGCACTACTGTTGTGCACGGAGGCAGAAAAAGTTGTCCTGGCATTATGTCAATTGTAGGGTAACGCGAATAACTGGTGGAGGGTCGCTAGAGATACAGTATTTCCAGAAGGCGTGGTCCCAGTGTGGAACGCTTTTCTTAGAGCCTTCAACAACACGAACTTTTCGAGTAGCGCCCGAGAACAGTAATGGAGGAATTTCAACACCTCCGCCAAGGGACGATGACTGTTGACCAATATAAGATCAAGTTTGCGAAGCTTTCTCAGTATGCTCCGAGACTGATTGAGGATCCAGAAGATAAAGCTCGAAGGTTCAGGAATGGCCTTCGACTAGAGCTAAAACAACCGTTGGTATCGTTTGATCTGAAGGATTATCTCGAAGTTTACAACCGAACCCAGCTGCTAGAAAAAAATCTGAATGAACAAGCCGCCTCGTCTAAATCGAGGTTTAATTCGAATAGAGATGGGAACCAACATGGGAAGAGGCCCATAACCAGAGGAAGGTTCCATGTTCCACCCAATAGGAATGGTGGAATTGGAAAGTTAGCGTCAAATTAGAATGGTATGTGTCGCTTCTGTGGAAGGTGACATGGTATAGCTTCGTGCCCTCGAAGTCGGGGCGTTTGTTTTAAATGTGGTCAGTAAGGTCACATGGCTAGAGATTGTCCCAGAAGACTGAGGGGACAACAACAATTACCACCGCCACCGCCGATAGGTTAGATTAGAGGATTTGCGCTGCAGAACACACCACGGGATGGATAAATCAGACCCCCAGCTTAAGGGACGGCGTATGCCGTCATAAGAGATTAGGTAGAGGACGCGCCGATGTGATTATAGGTACGGTTTCGTTGAACGATCATACTGCTTATGCTTTATTTGCCCTGGCGCAACTCATTCTTTTATTGCTAAACAATATGTTAAGCTGATAGGATTAAGTCCTGAATTGCTGGAGTCAATGGTTAGCATACTTACACCATTAAAGGATAAGGTGTTGTCTGCATTGGGTTGTCCTACTTGCAAGTTAGCGATTGATGAGCGAGAATGGAAGATAGACTTGTTAGTTCTAGCCATATATGACTTTGATTTGATAATTAGCATGGACTGGCTCACCAAGCAACGAGCTAAGATGGATTGCTATCGTAAAACGATTCAGTTTGACCCATTAGAGGGTGAGAGTTTCAAGTTTGTTGGAAGTTGAGGAAGACTCTCGATTACCTTGACCTCATCACTTGAGGCAACTCGTTTGTTAGATATGGGTTGTCAAGGTTACCTGGCAATTGTCGTGGATACGACAGTTGAGAAGCTGAAGATTGAAGATATCTCAGTAGTGCAAGAATTTCGAAATATATTCTTGAAGGAATTGCCAAGCCTACCGCCAAAGAGAGAGAGATCGTGTTTGTGATTGAATTAGCACCTGGGACAGAGCCAATCTCTAAGGCTCCTTACCAGATGTAGTTATCTGAGTTGAAAGAACTAAAGGTACAAATGTAAGAATTGTTGGATAAGGGATTCATACGTCCCAGTGCATCACCTTGAGGAGCACCAGTTCTATTCGTGAAGAAGAAAGATGGTTCATTGCGTCTGTGCATCAACTATCACCAACTCAATCTGGTGACGATTAAGAATAAGTATCTACTCCTGAGGATCGACGACTTGTTTGACCAATTACAAAAAGCGTCAATATTTTCAAAAATTGATTTGAGGACAAGATATCATCAGTTGAGGATCAGAAATGAGGATATACCAAAGTCAACATTTCGTATTCAATACGGCCATTATGAGTTTACGGTAATGTTGTTCTGTTTGACGAACGCTCCAGCTACTTTCATGGATTTGATGAACTGAGTGTTTAAAAAATATCTAGATCAGTTTGTGATCGTGTTCATCGATGATATTTTGGTGTATTCGAGAAGTGTTGAGGAGCATGAGAGTCATCTGAGAATGGTACTTCAAACCCTAAAGATTCATCAGTTGTATGCTAAGTTCTGTAAGTGCGAGTTTTGGTTAACTCGTGTAATGTTCTCAGGTCTCATGATTTCAGGTGAAAGAATCTCTGTGGATCCAACCAAAATTGAAGCAGTGATCAACTGGCCAAGATCGACTATAGTGACATAGATCAAAAGTTTTCTAGGTTTGGCAGGTTACTACGGAAGGTTCGTGGAAGGATTTTCGGCTTTGGCGTCGCCATTGACTCCACTCCTGAAGAAGGACGATAAGTTTGTGTGGACAGACAAGTGCGAGCATAGTTTCCAAGAGCTTAAGCAAAAGCTGATTACCGCACTTGTGCTGACCATTCCATCTGGTCTTAGAGGATGCGAGATCTATAGTGATGCGTTGTTTAGAAGACTAGGTTGCGTACTAATGCAACATGGTAGGGTTGTTGCATATGCCTCCTGTCAGCTGAGGCCTTATGAATAGAATTACCCGACGCATAACTTAGAACTCGCAACAATCATTTTCGCTCTGAAGATTTGGAGACATTACTTGTGTGGAGAAAGATTCCAGATCTTCATTGACCATTAACATCTCAAGTATCTATTCTCTCAGAATGAGTTGAATATGAGACAACGTCGTTGGATGGAACTTCTGAAGGACTACGATTGTGATATTCTGTATCACCCTAAAAAAGGCGAATAAGGTCGCAGACATGTTGAGTCGAAAGTCTTCATTCACACACATGCTGATTAAGGAGTGGAATTTACTCGAGAGAGCTCGAGATTCGGTTTTCAAATTTGAGATAGGTCACATTTCAAATCTTATGACCACCCTCAAAATTGAGCCGGATGTTCAGATCAGGATTAAATTACTCCAGCCGATAGACCCAGATGTTCAAAAGATTACACAAGAGGATACCGATAAGAGAAATGCTGATTTTTAGATTTCTGAGGATGGAACGCTAAGGTTCCAAGGACGATTGTGTGTACCTATCGATGTAGAGTTTAGAAATGAGATCTTATCAGGAGCTCATCGTAGCAGTTACAGTATTCATTATGGCCGTACGAAGATATATCAGAATCTGCATCAACATTATTGGTGGTCTGGTATGAAGGAGGATATCGCCAAGCATGTCGCCAAGTGTCTGACGTGTTAGCAAGTGAAAGCACGGCATTGTAAGCCGAGAGGACTTTTACAATCTCTCGAGATCCCAAAGTGGAAACAGGAACACATCACGATGGATTTTGTGACAAGCTTACCGATGAGTCGGAGAGGTAATGATTCAATTTGGGTAGTGGTCGACAGACTGATAAAGTCAGCTTACTTCATCGCAGTACGGAAGGACCTTGATTTGGACAGGCATGCAGAGTTGCACGTGCACCAGATAGTTCGTCTATATGGAGTGCTAGTGACGATAATTTCAAACCAATACCCAAGATTTACTGCTGCTTTTTGGAAGAGTTTGTAGGCTGCTTTAGGGACGAAGCTACAGTACAGTACGGCATATCATCCTCAGGCGAATGGCCAGTCTAAGAGGACGATCTAAACTCTCGAAGACATGCCACGAACTTTTGTGTTGGATTTCAAAGGAAGATGGGAGGAACAGATTCATCTTGTCGAATTTGCCTACAACAACGGCTACCAGCAGAGCATTCAAATGGATCCTTTCAAAGCATTGTATGGCAAAGCGTGCAGAATGACAATGTGTTGGGATGAAGTCGGCGAAAGAAACATCACAGGCCCAAAGTTTGTTCAGCAGTCAGTGGATGCAGTCGCAGTAATTAGGAACAGATTAAAGACTACTCAGAGCTGTCAGAAAAGTTACGCAAATAAGCGTCGGAGACTATTGGAAATCCAAGTTGGTGATCACGTTTTTCTGAATGTGTCACTAATGAGGGGTACTTCGCGCTTTGGCAAAAAATGAAAGCTGAGTCTAAGGTACGTAGGTCCTTTGAGATTCTAGAGAGAATCGGGATCCTAGCGTATTGTCTTGCATTACCACCAAGACTGGCACAAGTGCATGACGTCTTTCACGTGTCGATGTTAAGGAAAAAAAAAAAGCCTGACCTGACCCACGTGCTTAATTTTGAGAAATTGGACATGGACAACAGAGTGTCGTACGTGAAAAGCCCGATTCAAATCGTGGATTGGAAAGAGCAAATTCTGCGTACAAAAACCTTCCCGTTGGTCAAAGTGGTCTAGCAATACCATGGCATTGAAGGAACAACCTAGGAGATTGAAGAGACGATGAGACCACTATACCCCCACCTTTTTGTTTAAAGTATTATAATGGTTTAAAATTCGAGGCAAAATTTTTATAAAATGGGAAGAGCTGTGACATCCTGAAATTTCAGTCTTCTTTTCAATTGAATAAATCAAGCCTTTCATCGACGCACCTATAGTGCTATTTTTAGAACTGATCACTCATGAGATAACTAGACTATCTGGAGAAGTTATTAAATAATTTTAATGCAATAAACTTGAGAATTCGACCATAAATCGACTACTCGACCGTGCTCATCTGCAAAAATCATTACAGCACAGTTAAAAATCGATCAGAGATTAGAGATAGGTCATTTTGATTGAAATAGGTGATTAAACATGGGTGATTCCACCAAATTGCAAAATTCTCGCTGATCAGCACTAGACCAATTTTTTTGTGGTTTTGGTATCTTGTATCCGTATTTAAAACCTCGAGATTTTCATGACCACTGAGAGTCACCAATGTGTCGAAGAGGTTCATTGTGGGTCGAAGAAAATCAACCACGGGTCATTCGCACTAAAAATTTATGATAGCTACTCGGTAGGCTAAGTCACATTAAAATCGCGCCAGATTGAAATTAACCGTGAATTTGAATCCGATTTTAGAAATTGAAAGTTCTATCATGTCACAAGTCATTTTAGGAACGTCGACTCATCCTCCGAAGGTTTTTCTACAAATTGAGATTTTTGGCGAAAATTCGATATAGGGCCGTTTTCGACCGAAAAATTCAGGAGACCGTTTTTTATCTCATTTTTTGGATGCAAGTCGGTTCTATTGGCGAGGAAAATTGTCAATTTGATCGAGGACACATCGGTGGATTTTATAGGGCCGAAATTGACTTCAATTGGAGAGAGATTAGTCCAATTTGAGGGGAAAATACTTCAAATTCGTAACCCCCCATGCCCCTCAAATTTTGGACCATTTCCAAGACTTCTAAGCAAGCTAATGGTCTAAATATTCTAACGAAGACAGCTAGCAATGGTGGGGCCTTGGTCAATGGGACAAGAAGATAGATTGGAGACCAAGGTGGCCCCCTCAAGCTTTGTTGTCCCCCCCTCCTTCTCCATTCGGTCGAACCCTCCATTTTCCAGACTAAAGAAGCTTAAAAAATTGCAGAGAAGGAAGCTAGCAACCTCCCTCCACCATCGAGCAGCCCGTCAAGCCCCGAAACGCCGTTGCTACCTTTCGCGCAATCAACCGCGAGCCTATGTGCGCTGCCCACTGTCCTCGCCTCCAACCGCCTCTCTCGCGCCTCCTCGCTGTCCCATGAGCTCCCTAGGTCGAAATCGAAGCCCTTGGGTCATTGCTCAGCCGCCACCTGCCACCGAAGTCACCCGCCTAGGCCGCTGCAACCCGTCCGCCTCACCTTCACTGTTTCTAGCCTAAGCCAGCATCGTCCATCCTCTCTCGGCCCACCGTCCAAAACCGAAACTCCAACAAGGGTTTTGGGCTTCAAGGCTCATTTTTTAGCCTTTCCCGACTACGCTTGGTGCCCCCACTTTGGAGTTTGTGGCCCACCTTTGCGTCCCCATCGTAGTGAATTCACCGGCTCACAAATTCAGTGAGTTTACTCACTAATCCCTGCTTATGGAGTTAATTATGCTTAATGGTTGATTAGTTTAGGTTAAGCTTGGATTAAGTAGTTAGTTAGAACGGATTAGCAATTTAATTAATCATTTATGCATGTTAGGTGGTTAGAGTAGTGCAATTAGCAAATAGATAGGTTGTAATATTCATCTAGTCAAGTCCGGAAATTTTCCGGGCCCGTTTCGATATTTAATTAGGCATTTCCAGCCTAAGTTTCTATTTATGGTATTTAATTGTATTTATTTAATTATTTTCGGTATTTATTTAATTAATTTTTATTTTCCGGAAATTAGGCCGGGATAGCCGTAGACTAGAATTTCTTGTTGATTGTAATGGTATGATTGGTTTATTTAATTGAGTGTTGGTTTGTGCAATTTGAGTGTGAATTAAAATTTTGGGGTATTTATCCCAAAATTTTATAATTTTGGTATTTAATTAGAAAATATCGGGCATTGGTTTACAACGTCAAAATTGTGTTTATGGATTGTTGGAATTAGTGGGATTTTCTAAAAGGAAAATATTGTATTTTGGCTAAGGCCGACCGTGTACCCACACACGATTATTTTTATCGGGTATGGTAAAAGTGGTGAAATTGTCAAATGATCGGGATGGTATACTATATTAGCCTACGGGCCTTGATATGTCGATTTTGGGTAAGCAGTATACTGATATAATATATTAGCCCGCGGGCTTTGATATATCAGTTTTAGGTGAACAGTATACCTTAGCGGCTTTTGGTGAGCATCGTGAGTATACTATATCAACTTGCGGGCTTTGATATGTCAGCTTTGGGTGAGCAGTATACTCTGTTATTAGCTTCTGGCGAGCTATATTATTTATCAGCTTTGGGTAAGCCATACTATCTATCTTTAGCTTAGGGTGAGCAGTTCTTGATGTGATCGAACTGGATAGATAGTATTGATTGAGTTGATCGCGAGAAGGTCTTGATGGCATCAGTCGACTGGATCGATTGATCGATGACTCGATCTGATTTGATGACTTGATTTGATTTGAGTCGAATTGATTGGTTGAGTAGTTAAATTGTACTAACTTACAGAAAGGAATGGAGACAAAGGTAAGTCCTCTAACTTGTGATTGTGCTTAGGCAACCCTCGGGGCGTATTTTCTCCCCCTAAGTCAGCAAGTTCACCCCCTAAGTCCTCTGACTTGTGCTCGTGTTTGTGTTTACTAAATTATATTCTAAGCTGTTCTGCTTTGTTTTTTGTTGCAAATTTTGGTAGGAAAAAAAACTACAAGGCTGACAAAAGTGACAAAGAACAGTTGATACAAGCAACGAAATAGAGGGAGCAAAATGATGCTCCTATTTGCACTCTCTCGCTCTAAATTCGTTCCCCTAGTTTTAACTGCTATTATTGGATTGATTTGAAAATCCTCATAACCATTTTTATTAATGATCATCCTTAGTTCACCGTATAAATAGATTTTCAACTCTTATCACCCATTGTTCCTCTAGTTCTACAAATTTTTCTAGAGATCACATCAATTGCTTGCCTCTACATTGATCTCTTGAATATTTCAAAAAGCAATCAAAAAAATTTTAGTATCAAAACTTTAATCACTTATGGTCATTGCATCTGCATACAAGTGAATAGTTTTGTCATTATACAAGCTACATTTGTATATTGTTCGTAAAATTCTAAATGTCAATGAACGTGCCGATCAAGGATATCGTCCCACAAAAATTGATGATTAATAAACAAATTAACTATTAAAAATGGACTAATTCTAAAATTTATCTAACATATTAAATAGAATTGAGAATAAATTAAAATTGACCATCTTAGAAGCAAAAGCTCGATACTAAATGCAGTTAATCAATCAAATAAATATGTTAGAGCAGTCGATTTCACTATGACTACTAGATATGAATTATATATTATTATGCATATAAGAACAATGCCAAACATGTGACAGTAAAATTTCCTAATTTATTTACTATTTTATCTCTAAGTATAGCAAACCTATTTAGTTTACCATATCTCTATGTGAATTTAAATAAATATAAGTGCATTAATATATGTGAACGTTTTATGCTCGCAATGAATCTTTTCAACCACCTTATCATCGAAAGCCATATAAATAACACGATATATCTTTGTCTACATTTAATTCATCATTATATATTATAAGGAACAATTACATATTATCACTTATCATGCTCAAACATACATGTTAGATCATTCAAATGATGACCAATTACTTAAAAGTATTGACCACTATAATATATAACTTACATGAATAAATTTACTTGCAAAACATAAAAAAATATGAAATTCATATCATCATATCAGGCTATATCGTAGCTATAACAAAAGAAAATTAGAATATACTAGAATAAGAAAATATAAATTAAACCCAACATCTTGAATCAAAGAATAATAATTATGTCACCACTTTTTGTCTTCTCTTCAAAATATTTGAAAAACTCCCAAAATAATGAAAAACAATCTTTAAAATAAAAAATGGACTATCTCTCCAAGCTTTCAATGTTATCCTATTTATAGTATACACCCAATACTTCTATCACAAGACAGTTGCTTTATTTTTTTGCATAAAATTAGGGAATAAATCACAAAATTGCATAAATGGAAAAATTCTTCCTAAATGGCTAGACAGTTGATTTGGCATCCACCATCTAATGTTTCCTCATTTGAATTCCTAAATGGCAAAATTCTTCCTTTCCTTCTTTTTGCCATTTTTTCCTTTTTTTCCTCATGTCTCATTATATTGCATAAACAAGGAAAATTTGAGTAAATGGAAGGAAATCCAAATATTTTCTCACAAATATTGCATATATTTGTTGCCTAAAATGGTAAAATAACTTTATTTGTATAGGGTTACGATATATCTCAAGAGCTACTAGTGAACTCTAGCCTTAGTGGTGACTATTAGTCTAAAAGAGTGGATGTAGGCTTATCCCAAGCCAATCCACTATAAATCTATGTATTTCTATTTCTATCTCTCATTACTTGTTGTTTTATTTATTTGATAGAAGTAACGTGCATGTAGTTTCTGCATATATCCATTTTGGTTCTATTCATACAAACTTGCTTCTACATATTTTTGCAAAAAGTTGCCAAGTTTGTTAAATAATCTAAATAACTTTATTTGTATAGGGTTATGATATATCTCAAGAGCTACTAGTGAACTCTAGCCTTATTGGTGACTATTAGTCTGAAAGAGTGGATGTAGGCTTATCCCAAGCCAATCCACTATAAATCTATGTATTTCTATTTCTATCTATCATTACTTGTTCAAGTTTGTTAAATAATCTATTAACCCCCCCCCCCCCCAAGGTTATATCACTAGACACGACAAGCCTAATATGAATTTAAATCAAATCTCCATCGACCTAGGGTGTATAATGTGGGAGCATTAAGTTCTAATAAGAAGAAGGCAGTCAAAGATTTTTTGTTCCAAGTTGGTTTTCTATTTGGAGTAGGTTTCCTAATTTGACTAGGTTTCCTAGTTTAATGTTTCTTGATTAGATGTTTCCTAAAGGTTTCCTATTTTGATATTTCCTAGTTTAAGATTTCCTATTTTTATATTTCCTAGTTTAATGTTTCGTATTTTAACATTTCCTAGTTTGATATTTCTTTGTTAAGTTTCCTAATCCCTCTATAAATAAGAGGTGCTTCTCAATTTTGAGATGCAGATTTGTAAATTCATAATATAAGAGTTTCTATCAAGTAAGCACTTCAACGAGTGTGCAAGAGCAATGACGAGTTTTCCGATTGACGTTCTAATGGAGATCTTCTTGTGTGTCTCTGCAAAACCTTTGGTCCGATTCAGGTGTGTATGTAAATCTTGGAATTCTCTTATCACCAACCCCTTTTTCATCAAAGCTTATCTCGAGAGATCAATCAAATTGCATAGATTTGATCTTCTTAAGTATGACTTCAACAACCATTCGAGAGTCCAGATTCGCTATTCTCCCAAGAATGAACTATCATCAAATCTCGATAATTCATTTGTGGGTGATGGGGAAAAATTCAAATTAGTTGGTGCATGCAACGGAATCGTTTGTTTGTCCACCTTTGACTGTAAGAACCCTCACCACTCAAAGATCTTTCTATGGAACCCATCAACGGGTGAAAATCGAGCCCTTCCTCAACCCAGCTTGCGTGTGTCAAACTTGGTTGGATTTGGATTCGATTCCTCAAGTGGTCATCCAGATGATTTTAAAGTGGTCAACGTGAATATACGTTTTGAAGAATATTCGAACTATACCTCTCAGGTGGAGGTGTACGGTTTTAGAAGAAACTGTTGGAAACAAGTTGGCAACATTTTCCCTCCAGTGCTTACGCAACACTTACGCCATCAAAGCTTTTGCAGCATTTTCCCTTCATCGCACTTAGGCCATCAAGTTATCTACGAGAATTTCATATGTTGGTGCCCTGTTTTTTGTGTCGATAATGAAATCGTCACATTGTTAATAATATTTGATGTAGTTCAAGATGTTTTCCGACAATTGCCATTTCCAGCTATAATGCCTCCTGCAGAGAAACATATTAACTTGCTGGACGGATGCTTGTCTGTAATAGCACATAACTCATCGACAAACCATTACGAAGTATGGTTCATGAAAGAGTTTGGTGTTTGCGAATCATGGACCAAGTTGTATACAATTGGAAGCATTGAGAATTGTTGGCCAGTGGGGTTTGCAAATTCTGGAGAAGTTTTCTTCCTAAAGAGATTGTGTAAAGGTTTACGCTACCATTCTCCCATTCAATGTGTTCTATACAACGTGGGGAGTGAAGACTACAAGGAATTTGGAGTCGAAGTCGATTCTCTCTATAGCACTCAATTGGTTCCCTATATAGAGAGTTTGATTTCACTCTCGTCCACAAACAATGCTGAGCATTAGTTGGTTGGGAAAATTGCCTTGCGACATGTTAAAGAGACTTCTATTTGTATTAATAAGATTCTTTTATTTCAATTTACTTTTCATAATATAGCTCTTAATCGGATTTTGATGACTTGATTGCTGAGTTAGTTTAGAATATTATGAGTATAATCCCCAGTAAAGTGAACTTCTTTGCCTAATCCTTCCGTGTGTTCATAAATGTTATGTATCTCTCCATGCGATAGCAGATTGCACTAGATTCACTAATTCACAAAAACACGACGCGCATCCCATAGTATTGTTCTTTTAGGCAAGCTGACTCAGCAAAGAACTTTTGATAAAATATACAAAGCAACAAGGCAAAAGAAGTCTTCCTAAAGTTCAGAGGAATGTTGACCCCCATCTACATGGTGTTAGAAGCAGCCCATTACGTTTGAAGATTGATTTGGAATATCTCAATGATTGCTTACCAAGGAGTGTCAGACATCCTAAGTGTGAAAACCTAGCACGGGTGGACACTTAAATGCCAAAACTTCTAAAAGGCATACTTTAGTGCCAAAATCAAAGAAGAAATGGACACTTTAGTACCAACGATGAGAAATTCTTGCTAACATATTGATATGACATTTCTCAGCAACTTTTTTTATTGAGGTGGCAATTATTATAAAAAAAAAAATTACCCATGTAATGCTGACGTGGCTAGTTTTTCCCAAAACGACATCGTTTTGCCTTAAAAAATGATTTTTGATATGAATATTAATTAAATTAAATTTAAAATCTAAATTTAAAAATAAAAAATAAAAAAAATAGAGAGGCAACACTCAGCAATGGTTGAAACAACGTTGTTTTGAACATTGACTGCTAAATAGGCACTTCAACGAGTTACGTAGACCACATTTATTCTTAAAATAAGGTACATCAAATTTCTAGCTACCCTCGGAGTTGGCACTTAAGTATTACACCTCCACTTGGGAGGTGCAATAGTAAATATGTTCACGATGTGCTTTGATATGTCGACTACTTTAAAATCGTCTAGATGACCACTTAAGGGATCGAATCCAAATCCAATCAAGTTCGACACATCATATGTGGGCCAAGGGAGGGGTATCCTGTCACCGCAGGTTTCATAGAAAGATCTTTGAGTGGTCTAGATTCTTGTTGTGAAAGGTGGATAATTAGTTGACTTTGATCAAACATTTGACCCAGAAAATAAAAATAAAAAACAAAAACAAAAATGCACAAATACATTTCTTTTAATGCCAATTTGAATTTTGTATCGAAAATTTCACTAAATCCTATGTAGTTAGGAAATTCGATTCATAGAATAAAAAATGAGTAGAGAGACATGTTTTTGTACCATGTTGAAGAGACTTTTATTTCTACGATTAATAAGATTCTCCCGTTTAGATTTCATTCGTTTCGTAAAAAATATTTTTCTTATTTTTCGGCTCTTGGTTCATTTGAGAAAATGAATTAACAGAATTTATATTTCGATCCAACGGAAAACTTATAATTAAATTCAAGAAAATGATTTTCTCTTTGAAATATCAAAAAACATTTTTCAAAATATGATTAGATTTTGGTGTTTGGGCCTGAGACTCTACATTTGGACACCAAAACACGACCCCAGTCCTCGGGTCCCCCGCATTCAGGATCGGGTCTTCAGCGCCCAGGCCTAGGTCTATCGAGGCTGGACACCCCTGTATCCAGCCCCCTTCTTTTTTTTTATGCTTTATTTTTTGGCTCGTCGAGTCAAGCCATCTGGCTAGGCTCCTGCGTCCCCCAGCCCCGTTTGTGTGAATATTGCATTTCCCTGATGTTGTGGCCTGGTTGCGCCATTTTTTCGTGTTCAGGTGATTTAATTGCGAGCTGCAATTTTCTTCTTTGATTTTTCATTTTGGGCTGAGTGTGTTACCAAACTGGGCTCATTCGTTACGCCTAGTCCAACCCGGTTGAGATGCAGAAGTCCAACCCGGTACGTTTATTTATATGAAATATTATTATTTTATTTTATTTTCTGGTACATTTATTTATATGATATATTTTTATTTTATTTTATTAATTAAAAATTAAAATTTAAAAATTTAAAAAAAAATCTGAAATCAGGAAAATGCTAAGAAATAGTTTTCAAAAAAATCATGAAATGCCCTTCAAAAAGATCAAATCTCGAAGTTTGAAAAAGATTAGATACCAAAAAAGCATTAGTTAATTAATTAGTATTATAAGTTCCCAATCTTAGTTTCTCTAATTGCTTAGGAGTAAAGTATTTTTCTCAGTATTTTAAATTTCTAATTGACCCATCAAAAATCGAATAATGACAACTCCCAAATGAAAATGATTTGAAGGTTAAAAACTCGAGCCATATATCATGAATTTGTGGGCTTAGGAGAGCTTGAACTAAGCCTAGACTTAGTAAAGCCATTAGCCTAACGCTGCAGGGGGTAGAGATCACAAAATGGTTGTTGATTTTCTCATCATTTTCTACGTCACTTTAACTAGTGTCGAGGCTCGCGTATCGGCATGCTTGAAGTTGGGCAATTTTTTATGAAAAGAAAATGGATAATTACATGCTGGAGAAAGTGAATGAAATGAAAATTTATAAGATGTGCTTATTATTTTACAAAAAAAAAAAAAAAATTATAAAATGATTCCTAAAACTAGAAAAATAATATGATGACATATATTGGCGTGTTTATTGAAATTTTAATAATCGTATATCAAGTTATCTAGATATATCCAGATATATCCTATTGATATTAGTAACATATTGGCCTAAGTATGTCATAAACGGGTTGAACATATCAATTAGTCGAAGACATGGTTGCCATTTATGAACAAACAGATGGTCCATTTGTGGCCCTAATATAATAAAGCTCAACTCAAAAACGCTTAACTCTTGTACATGTCTTGCAATTGGAGGGCCGGCTGAAAGATTAACACCATGATATCATTCTTTCATGATAACCCTAGCTGACAAGGACAATCTAACAAGACAACATTTTCCCTCCATCGCCTGACCAATACTTAGGCAAACAAGTTATCTTCGAGAACTTCATTTGTTAGTGCCCTTGTCGTCCTGGTTGTGAGATGGTCACGTCGTTGATCCTATTTGATGTAGTTCAAGATGCTTTCCAAAAAATAGCACTTCCAAATATAATGCCTCTTGAGGAAAAAACTTATCCGCTTACTGGATGGTTGCTCGTCTGTAATAACACATAACTCATCCACTGAACATTATGAGATATGGATTATGAAAGAGTTTAGTGTAGAAGAACAGCGCAAGTGCCATAACTTGGCACCGGGGGACACTTAAGTGCCATAACTTCAAAATGGTACACTTGAGTGCCAGTTTCGAAGTTAAATGGGACACTTAAGTGCCACTCCGGCGAAAATCCGGCCAAAAGGCTAACGTGGCACTTAAGTGTACCATTTTGAAGTTGCGAAACAGCGTCGTTTTTACATTTTCTCCGCCACGTTAGTATGCAAAACGACGCCGTTTTGACCAAACTTGCCGGAAAATTGCCACGTCAGCCATTTAGCCGGATTTTCGCCGGAGTGGCACTTAAGTGTTCCATTTTACTCCGATATTGGCACTTAAGTGTACTATTTTAAAGTTATGGCACTTAAGTGTCCCTCCGTGCCAAGTTATGGCACTCCAGGTGTCCCAACCTCAAGTTTGGTGCATGTGAATCGGGGACCAAGTTGTATACGATTGGAGTGTCTACAAGAAGTATTGTGAGTTATCGGCCAGTTGGATTTGCAGATTCTGGAAAAGTTTTCTTCGTAGATGCCTTCGATGTGGGATTACGATTCAAATCTCCAGTCACAACGTACGGAGTGAAAAGTTTGAGACATTTGAAGTGGCGGTCGATTGCTACTATACAACTCAACTAGTTAGTTGTTTAGAGAGTTTGATTTCTCTCTCCTCCACAAACAATGTTAAGCATTGGGAGGTTGGTGGAATTGCTTTTCAGACTAAAGAGTACATGGAGAATTATATGTTTTGTTATATCGAAGAGACTTCTATTTATATGAGTAAGACTGTCTTTTATTACCATGTACTTTTCATGATATAGTTCTTAGTTTGTTTTGAGATTCATGAATGTATAATATGTAAGTGAATATTCATGTGATGTAGAAGAAATAGCAATACTGTTAACCCTGTTTCAGGTTGATTTTACTAACATTTTATCTAAAATGAATACGAAGAAGTCTAACATATGTTATTTATTTTGGTTGTGATCCCACATTTTCGAACGACCCACATTTTCTCTTTAAGTGGCGGTTATTCAACATGCATTTTTTCCACATACATACCTTTTCGTGACAACCGCCCATTTGGTAACCGCCTTGATGGAAGACGGTTTATAAAGGAACGATCATTCATTCTAATGGGTAACTACAATGTCTAACTCAAATTCTCTCATTTGGAATACACCATCAGTACGAGTGTGAATTTGGTTAGTAGCGTGTTCCCAATTTTCTTTGTATTTTCAGGTTTTTCAGACGTACGAGAACAAGAACAATGGCTAGAGGTTTGTCTATAATCGATCTTGGCTTCCGCATTTGAATTATTTTGTTTAACATTTGGTATCAGAGCATGTTTAGTGCCTCTGTCTTGTTTTTCTCGAATTTTTGGTATATTTTCGGGCATTTTTGAACATGAACAGTAATTCAAAGTTTTGAGGCCAAGAGAGAAACTCGCCAATTCCGGGGAAATTCCAGCGACCCACCTCTTAATTTCGGACCCACATGGTCGCACCGCCATAAGGAACATTAGCCATGAGTTATTTCAGCATATCCGTATTCGCTAGAGGCTAATCGAGCGGCAAAAATCATGGGAGTTGAGGATTTGCGTTGTTGGAGTTTTTCGTTTGATTTGGGACCAATTTCTTGGTCATTTTCGCCGAAACTTGGACCCATGTGGTTGTGCTAGCATGCTCTTCAAAACCCATTATTTATTTCGGTCTTAGATGGGCTGCCGGAGAAGAAATGGTAGTGAAATCATAGCTAAAAATGGCGGAAATGGCTTCTGTCACGCGGGGAAGAAGGCGCGTGGGTCCACGCTTGCACTGCAGTTGCAGGCGAGTGGAACCCACGCACCATGCGCCCTCATGCGCATCAACCGCTGGTGCATGGGGCCCACACTTGCGGAACTACTCGGTAGTTGCAGGCTTGCGCTGGGCTTTGGACCGCGCGCATGCGGACCATGTGCACGCCGCGGAAACGGGCGCGTGCTTGGCACACACCTGTCGTCCCCTCCCCACGGCTCCTTTTATGCTTTTGCCCCAAACTTTTCATGTTTTTGCCATCCTACCCTTGGCCAATTTATTTACTGTTATGCCCTTGGTACATTTATTAATTATTATGTTATTTCATGCATTTTTATGAATATTTTATGCATTAAATTAAATGTCCAATGATCCATATATTTAATTAATTAGAGAGTCACCACAGCATCTTTAATTAATTAAATTATATATTAAGAGCCTCCGGATCATATTTAGAAATGGACATTGATTGTAATTAATTATATTAATATGATGAATTTTATCCCATAAAAATTTTCATTGTATTAATATGATTAATTAGGATGAAATATCATATTATTTTTCTTAATTTACCCACAAGGATTAAGAAAAATGCATATAATATGGTAGTTTCTTCATGATGTAATTATGAATCTATTTAAATTAAAAACTTAGCCCACAAGCAATTTTTATGTTATGTGATTCATATTCATGACATGTTTACATTGGTAAAACATGATATATTATGCCTCAAATTTTGTGACATAAGCATGATTATTTGATATGCAGCTTTACAACCTGTGAATTTCTCTGAATTTAAGTTTGATGTTTCCATATTGAATTGTGAGAACTATAAAGTTTGGAATGAGTCAATTCTTCTTCAATTGGGGTGGATGGACATTGACTATGCTATAAGGAAAAACGAACCACCTGCTACCACTAATTCAGTCAAGTAGCTCGCCAGAGGTGTCAACCTGCTGAAGACACGCATGCATGGAGAGAGGTGGCAGTCCAAGAACTCGCGAGAGGCCGCGTTCTCCCAGCTGGACGCGCGCGACTCCCCTTTGCTGCCAGCGAACGGCCACCGAGACTTTGCTTAGTTGACCATGCAGTCAATAAACCGAAAGAAGAAGCCACGCAGCAGCTCATCGTGCGCTGGCAAAGGAAGCCCCGGATGAAGGCCCACGTCTTCTCCACCCGGCTCCGCTTTTTGCCGCCACCACACCTGCGTTTATTGACTAAATTAGTCAACTAGAAGAGGAACAGAACGAGCAAGCGAGAGAAAGAGAGAGAGAGACTAACCGAGCAGAAAAATAAGGCAAAGTGAGCGAGTGAGCAGCGGCGAGTGAGAGAGATTTAACGAGCGGAATCACGAGCGAGAGAATCCGTGAGAGAGAGCAGCGAGTGAAGAGGAAAAGGATCGCCCCTCTGCCGTGTGCTTGGACGCCATTGCTGTTCTCATCGCGCCGTGACCGCTGTTCCACTTGAGCCGCAGCTGCCACATCACAGCACCGAACCCCTCGCCGTTAGCACCGTAGGACTTGAGGCATCGAGACATCGAATGGATTGAATAGCATCAATTTTCTCAAGTGTGACCTCAACAACTATTCGAGAGTTGTGATTCATCATTCTCCTAGATACAAACCATATGATTTCGATACTTCATTTGTCAAAAATAGCAAGAAATTCAAATTAGGTGATTCATGCAATAGAATTGTTTTGATCATCCACCTTTCACAACAAGAATCAGACCACTCAAAGATCTTTCTATGAAACCCGCGGTAATAGGATGCCCCTCCCTTGGCCCACATATGATGTGTTGAACTTGATTGGATTTGGATTCGATCCCTTAAGTGGTCTTCCGGACGATTTTAAAGTAGTCGACATATTAAAGCACATCGTGGACATATTTACTACTGTACCTCCCAAGTGGAGGTGTATAGTTTCAGAAGATGGCGTTGCCAAAAACTCGGCCACATCTCTCCTCCAACCCTTACCGGGTAGTTAGGCGATCAAGTCATCTCCAAGAACTTCATCTGTCGGTGCCGCCCTTCGTTTCTTTTCCAGCACCGATTCAAAACACTATCGAACCCTATTTGATGTGACTAAATTGCGTCCCCGCAGTTTGAAATATGGATCCTGAAAGAGTTGGACGTCCGCAGTTGTATACAATTAGACTGAACATGAGAAGCAGTATGGTTTGTTGGCTACTTGGGTTTTGTAGATTCTAGAAAAGTTATCTTCCTAAGGAAGACGGACGATGCGTCCGCGCAAAGAACTATCTGGGCCTGTGCAACATACGGACTAAGAACTTCAAGCAATCGAAGTCAAGCTCTGATCACTACTATTCCACTCGTCTAATTACTGGTGCAGAGAGTTTAGTTTTCCTCTCGTCTGCAATCAATTTCGAGCGGTATGTAGTTGGGAAATTCGATTCATAGAGTAACGAAAGAGTAGAGAGACATGTTTTAGTACCACGTTGAAGAGAGACTATCATTTGTATGATTATTAGGATTCTCCCATTTAAGCGTCATTTCTTTCACAGAATATATATTTTTCCTATTTTCTAAAAAATAAGTTAATAGAAAATATATTTCTAATCAACGAAAAACCTATGCTTACATTCAAGAAAATGATTCTCTTTGAAAAAATCAGAAAATATTTTCTAAAATATGATTAGATTTCGATACTTAGACTCAAAACTCTATATTTGGACATAGGAACTCAACGCCGATTCTCAGGTCCCCAGTGTTCAGGATTAGGTCTCTAGTGCCCAGACTTCTATCAAGATCAGACACCCATGTGTCACGGGCCGATCGATCAACTCTTGATCAACTCTCGATTCACCCGTGCGGCCTTAAGGTTTTACCCCTAAGCACCCTTTCACACTCGACTCACAACGAACTTCTAGAGAGAGAAACACTTGATGAGAGAGAAGCTCTGGATTTTCATATATGTTGTGAATGAGAATACAATGAAGGAGGACACCCCTTTATATACAAGTATAAGGCAAACCCTAGCCGTAGATCTCCCTTAGATCTAACGGTAGAGATTGCATCTCCCCATCTACCAACAACCAGCATTTATAGCCAACTACCAGCTACTCGCATTTATATTGTATGTGTACAAATACAATATCACCCACCCCTAGGAGAATACTTTACATCTCGGGAACATAGGTCGAGGTTCATCACGTGTCACGCCCGTGCCATGGAAACCTCTTGGACATGCTAACTTTCGGGACGTGACATTCTCCCCCACCTAATCAAGCGACATCATCATCGCATCTTCGGCATGGAAATCTTCTTTCTCTTTCTTGAACTACCAAAGACTCTCCTCGGGCTCCCAACTGGCTTCGCTCTCCAAAAGACCTTTCCATCGGATCAAATACTCGCGCTTGGGTGTGCAATACCGCTTCCTTATGACTCGATCCACCAAGATGCTCTCGACCTCTCGATCATACGAGGTCTTTGCCCCGAGCGGCGCTCGTTGTGAATTCCCTCGATCCGGGTCTTCCTCATCAATTTGGAAATGTTTGAGCATACTTACGTGGAACACCGGATGTACCTTGAGCTTTGGTGGTAGCTCCAGCTTGTATGCGACCTTTCCAACCCGTTGTAGCACTCGAAATGGCCCCTCGTAGCGACGGATCAACCCCTTGTGCACATCTTTGTATCGAAGAACCACGTGCAACTTGGCCAACACTTGGTCTCCAACTTGGAACTCCACATGCCGTCGCTTCTTGTCCGCCCATTTCTTCATGCGCTTGGAGGCTTTGTGTAGACACGCCCGGGCCAAGTCCGCCTCTTCTTGCATGTTCTTGGCGAACTTGTACGCGGGCGGACTACTCCCCCGGTAACCCGAAGCAATTGTGCTCGGGGTATTCGGTTGCTGCCCAGTTGCAACCTCGAACGGACTCTGGCTGGTTGACTTGCTCCGTTGCAAGTTATAGGAAAACTGGGCTACGTCGATCAACTTCGCCCAATTCAATTGCATCGTGCTCACGTAGTGCCGGAGGTAGATCTCCAAGAGTGCATTGACCCGCTCTGTCTGACCGTCGATTTGGGGATGCAAGCTCATTAACATGTTCAGCTCCGACCCTAGCAGCTTGAACAACTCCGACCAGAAACGTCCCGTGAAGCGGGGATCCCGATCGCTCACGATCGTTCGTGGCACTCCCCAATACTTCATCGCATGCTTCATAAACAGTTTGGCCGCCTCCTCGGCCGGGCAATCCTTTGTCGCAGGCACAAAGGTTGCATACTTTGAAAACCGATCAACCACCACCATTAGAGTCCGGCACCCTTCGGACTTGGGTAGATTGACGATGAAGTCCATGGAAATGCTTTCCCATGGACGAGTTGGGACAGGAAGTGGCTCCAGCCAACCCGGCGACGACCTTTGCTCCAGCTTGTCTTGTTGGCAAACCAGACAAGTTTTCACATATGCCTCCACGTCGTCGCGCATTTGTGGCCAATAGTACCGATCTTCGACGAGGGCCAACGTGCGGTGGACCCCTGGATGACCCGCCCACTTTGAGTCGTGGCACTCACGCAAAATCTCCTTCCTTAGCTTCCCATGGAAAGGTACATATAGTCGCCTTCCCTTGGTGAAGAGGAGCTCGTCCTCCCACCAAAATTGTCGGGTCTTACCTTCCTTGGCGTACCCAATGAGAGCTTGGGCTCTTGGATCATGCTCCAGCCCTTCTTTGATGCAGTCGACCCAAGGGCAGCTCGGTCAACTCACCGTGTGGCTCATCAGCTCCGTCCTTCGACTCAACGCATCTGCCACGGAGTTGGCCTTCCCGGGCTTGTACTCCAGCGCGTAGTCGAACTCCGCCAAAAAATCCTGCCATCAAGCTTGCTTCGGACTCAACTTCTTTTGGGTCTGAAAGTAGCTCGTGGCCACGTTGTCCGTCTTCACGACAAACTTTGATCCCAGGAGATAGTGTCTCCACGTCCGGAGGCAATGGACCACCACGGTCATCTCCTTCTCTTGAACGGTATACCGTCGCTCGGTATCGTTCAGCTTTCGAGACTCGAACGCCACCAGATGGCCATCTTGCATAAGGACACCTCCTATGGAAAAATCTGATGCGTCGGTCTCCACCTCATATGGCTTGGTGTGGTCGGGCAACACCAACATCGGCTCCTCGATCATGGCAGTCTTTAATCGGTCGAAGGCTCTCTAGCATCGATCCGTCCACTCCCACGCCCTTTCTTTCTTCAGTAGATCCGTGAGTGGCACGGTGATGCTCGAGTAGCTCCGCACGAACCGTCGGTAGTAATTGGTGAGGCCCAAGAACAACCTCAACGCAGGTACCTTCGTCGGCGACTCCCATTCGACGATTGATTGAATTTTCACCTTGTCCATCCGCACACGTCCACCCCCGACAATGTGCCCTAAGAACGGAACTTCTTTTTGTGCAAAGGCACACTTTTCACGCTTGACGAACAGCTCGTTCTCGCGCAAGACTTGGAAGACTTGCCTTAGATGTTCGACATGCTCTCCCAACGTTCGGCTATAAATCACAATGTCGTCTAGGTAATGTTGGGGTTTCATGAATCATGTATAAGAAAAATCAACAAAATAAACGCAGCGGAAACAAAGATAAAGATTACACATGATTTTCCTTAGGCATTGTTCGTGCGTTTTAATCAAAGATGTTAACATAAAAGGGAGTTAAACGAAATACCTCTCGAAGCGCACTTTGAAACGAGTCGGTTCGGTTGTTCTACAATTTGAATCCCACAAGCGTCGGACCTCTAGTTCAGACACACCAACAACGAACATCGAACGGAAGAGAGAACCTTCGGATATTCTCCACTTCGATCGTGCTAGCAATCACGTGGAAACAAACCGTCGTATCCTTGATGTATAATAGTCACGACCCGAACGCGATAACGTTCTTCTTTCTTGCGTCTCAAAGACACAAGAACACGCACACAATTTGCTCTCTCTTTTCAGAAAAAGAAATTACTCTCGTATGTCTCTAAAAACACATGAAGCACGCCCACACTTTTCTCTGTTTTTCAACAGCTCATTTTCTCTCATCCCTCAATAGTTTTATATTAAAAAACTGACCAGCAACGGTTGCTAATCAATGGACGATCAGCAACCGTTGCTGATCGTCCAAAGCACACGATCGTGCATGAGCGGTTGCTCATGCACGATCTTGGCATGATGGTCAGCGGTTGCTGACCATCCATGCTTCGTGCATAATGGTCAGCAACCGCTGACCATTACGCTTCGTGCATGTGCACGAATTCGTGCACATGCATGAAGCTTTAATTTTTTTTAATTAGTTAATTAATTTTAGGGCATACTTCTAACAATCTCCCACTTGCACTAAAGCCAACTTGTTTGGTATGTTAATATATCCACTTTGGGCATGCGTGTGCATCATATGCAAGTAGGCTCGTGACTATAATACAAATTAAATTAAATCTCATTTAATTTAATTTCAAATCGACTCAATTCAATTGCAGTAATTGCAAACACATTTGCAATAATATTTCTCTCTTGTTCCATGTCATCCTAATTGTTTATGGTGTGTGACATCCCTAGGTTCATCACTAAGCTGGTAGTAAGACTTGTACTAACACATTAGTACTTCCAAAAGAATTAATTGTCCCGATTAATCTTTTAGGTCCTACAAACCACGATTGACATCTAGCAATATGTCATGGCTACCCAGATAGTGTGAATACTTTAAGAACATAATGAACCTGTCGCTTTGGCTACGGTGTAATTCAATCCCTCGTCTTACTATGTCCCGATCAAACAAAGACCATGGAATATTTGTCAAGTCATTAATTCGATCATATGCACAAATCTAATTGACATGCATTTTATTCGAGACATAAACAATTTATTCTCGGTTACAACCCCGGTCGAGGATTTCAATGCAGTGTCACAATTAGATCGCATAGGACATCATTATCATACCTTGCATATAACAAGGAGACAGATTCCATATTGCGCACACGTGTAACTTCGTATATGAACAAACTATGACCATCAGGTATAAAGACGGATCAACGACCCGGCATTATGTGCACCCGTGAACCATAGTTGTTCAATACATAAGTCAACACTGTGCCTCAGGTCTAAGGATTATTTACATAAGACCAAAGCATAAACAATTAGACATTGACCACGCTAAAAGCTTCCATGTCGCTAATCGTTCTATATGTGTCACGTTCAGTGAATTTGTCTAATACAAACACCTGTGTTCTAACTCAGGCATCATAATACCCAATGACATGTGACTCATCATTCCCTTAAGTATCCAATACTTAATGGCGAAGTTAAGAACACACCGGCCTCAACAGGATTATTAATATCCACTCAATAATCCATCGACCGGGAACGATTTAAAGATTCAGTCTAACTATGAACCAGTCACATATATTCTTGACGTCTCAAGAATAGGTCTAGTTGCAATTGATCTTATGGAATCATTCATTAATATAAAATAATTGGACAAATGAATGAATACATCATTGCCATTAATAATAATAATGAAAGTACAACTGAAATCCCTAATATGTAACTATTACATAGCAACTTTAGGGCATACATTTAACAATTTCTCACTTGCACTAAAGCCAACTTGTCAGTACCTCAAACCCATTTTGTCAATATGTCTTTCAAAAGAAGACTGAGGTAAGGCCTTAGTGAAGGGATCTGCCACGTTTTCTGCTGAGGCAATTTTCTGCAAGGCGATATCACCTCTCCCAACAATTTCTCGATGAGATGGAAACGTCTCTCAATATGCTTGGACTTACGGTGAGACCTTGGTTCCTTAGCTTGAGCTATCGCCCCATTGTTGTCACAAAACAATGTGATCGGTTGCTCAATTGAAGGAACGACTCCAAGTTCAGAAATAAACTTCTTCATCCAAGCGGCTTCCTTTGCTGCTTCAGAAGCAGCTACATACTCTATTTCAGTGGTGGAATCGGCAGTTATACTTTGTTTGGAACTTTTCCAACTAACTGCACCACCATTGAATGTAAAGACAAACCCAGACGTAGACTTATAATCATTAGGATCCGATTGAAAATCGGAATTAGTATAAGCTACAACTTTAAATTCTCCTTCTCCATATATCAAGAATAAATCTTTAGTCCTTCGCAAGTACTTAAGAATATTCTTGATTGCTATCCGGTGCTCTTCTCCTGGATCGGGCGATATCTGCTAGTAATACTTACAGCATGCGCAATATCGGGTCTAGTACATAACATAGCATACATTATGCTTCCAATAGCGGATGCATATGGTATCTTTGCCATCCGCTCTCTTTCTTCGGGAGTGTTGGGACACATCTCCTTAGAAAGACGGATCCCTTGCCTAAAAGGCAATAATCCTCTCTTGGAACATTGCATGTTAAACCGTGTTAACACTTTGTCTATGTACGTAGATTGTGAGAGGCCAATCAATCGTCTTGATCTATCTCTATAGATCTTGATACCTAAAATGTAGGTTGCCTCTCCTAAATCTTTCATGGAGAATTTCTGTGACAAGAATAGTTTTATCGATGATATCATTGGTACATCATTTCCAATCAAAAGTATATCATCGACATACAAAACCAGAAATGCAATTGCACTCCCACTGATCTTCTTATATACACATGGTTCATCCGGATTTTTGATGAAGCCAAACGATTTGACTACCTCATCAAAACGGATGTTCCAACTTCTGGAGGCTTGTTTGAGTCCATAAATAGATTTCTTAAGCTTACACACCTTTCGTTTTTCACTATTAGATTCAAAACCCTGTGGCTGTTCCATATAGATGTCCTCATCGAGAAAACCATTTAGAAAAGCCGTTTTGACATCCATCTGAAATATCTCATAATCAAGGTGTGCAGCTATAGCCAACATAATCCGAATGGATTTTAGCATGGCCACAGGTGAGAAAGTTTCGTCATAATCAATTCCTTCTTTTTGACGATATCCTTTCGCCACCAACCGTGCTTTGTAAATTCCAATTTGACCTTCAACATTCATCTTCCTCTTGAAGATCCATTTACAGCCAATTGGTACAATACCATCGAGCGGTCGATCAAGGTCCAAACCTCATTGAAATACATTGAATCCATTTCGGATTTCATGGCCTCTAGCCATTTACCAGAATCGATGTCCAACATCGCCTCCTCATAGGTTTTAGGATCACTGGGTTGATCACTATCATTCACAATGAATAATGGTTCGATATAATCAACCGAGTGTCTATAACGAGCAAGTGGACGAGACGTTCTCGCACTTCTCCTAAGAGGTTGTGTATCAGAAGCTCCCACTGAATCAGAGATTGGTATCTGAACTCGGTTGTTTGATACTTCATTATTTTCTTCTTGTAAGACTATTTTCCGCCAAGCGCCACTTTCTTGGACGAACTGATTCTCCAAAAAAGAAGCGTGCTTGCATACCAAAATTTTTGGTTTGAATGAAAATAGAAATAATATCCAAGAGTTTCCTTTGGATATCCAATGAAGCGACCTTGTTCAGATCGTGCCTCCAATTTTTCCATTTTTAGCTTTTTCACGAAAGCTGGACAACCCCAAATCTTAATATGATTAAGACTAGGTTTCCTACTATGCCATATCTCATAGGGCGTAGTTGGAAAAGATTTGGACGGTACTCTATTCAGTATATATACAGCAGTCTCAAGGGCATATCCCCAAAGGGATATTGGCAAATCGGCGTAACTCATCATAGATCGTACCATATCTAATAAAGTACGATTTCTTCGTTCGATACACCATTATGTTCGGAGTTCCGGGAGGTGTCCATTGTGATAAAATGTCATTCTCTTTAAGAAAGTCCAGGAACTCAGTACTAAGGTATTCACCTCCTCGATCTGATCGAAGAGCCTTAATACATTTTCCTGTTTGTTTCTCAACTTCAGCCTTGAATTCCTTGAACTTTTCAAAGGATTCAAATTTATACTTCATGAGGTATAAATAACCATACCGTGACTGATCATCGGTGAAGGTAATGAAGTAATTATAACCACCTCTAGCAGTTTCATTAATTGGTCCACATACATCTGTATGTATTAATTCTAATGTGTCAGCAGCTCGCGCACTTTGTCCCACAAAAGGCGCTTTGGTCATTTTTCCTAGAAGACATGCCTCACAAGTCGAGTATGACTCAAAATTTGAAGGATCAATGTATCCATCATTACTCAACTTGTTAATTCTGTCTTCTCCAATATGACATAATCGGAGATGCCAAACATACTTTTTATTTGGACCGTCTCTAGGGCTTATATTAGTTATGGCATTTATATCAATTCTATTTTGCTTATTGACATTGGTAATCGCATTACCGGACATTGTAATGGTATAAAGATTGTTGGTTAATAAGCTAGAACCAACACATATTCTATTATGATAAATAGAACATACATCATCAGCAAAAGAAAATTCATAATTCGCTTTACCCAAATGAGGTACAGAGATGATGTTCCTAACAGCATTCTTATAATGCAAACAATTCTTTAAAACCAATACATGTCCGAAGGCAAACATAAACGAAAAGTCCCTATAGCTAATGCAGCAACTCTTGCTCCATTGGCAAACGTCGAGACAATCTCATTTCGCCTTAGCATCCTGCTTATTTCCAAATTCTGCAAAGACATACAAATATGTGAAGTTGCAGCAGAATCTAGAACCCATGAGCTGGATTCAGCACTAACCATAAGATTGGTTTCAATAAGCATAGACACCATACCTTCATAAGGTCGGTTCTTGGGCTTGACCTTCAAGCTCGCGAGGTACCTCTTGCGTTCCTCCTCCGTGCCCTTTGACACCACGGTAATGACATTTCCCTTTATCAATCATGGGTTTTGGTTGCACAACGGGTTTGGCGGCCTCTTCCATTTATTCTTCTTTAAAACAGTCTTACCCTTTGAAGAAGAAGCCTTAGCCATAGCTACTACATTTGGCCTCGTGTTATGCATTTCCTTCTCATAAACTACCAGCATGCTATGTAACTCAACAAGAGTTTTCTCCATCTTATGCATGTGGAAGTTTTGGACAAAACCAGAGAAGGAATCGGGTAAAGATTGGAGGATCAAATCCACAGCTAACTCATTGTCCATAACGAGATTCAGCCTAGCCAATTCTTCAATGTGCCAGATCATTTTCAAAGCATGATCATTAACAGATGATCCTTCAGCCATCCTCATACGGTACAATGCCTTAGATATCTCATATCTAGAGGTTTGACCATTCTCATCAAAGTATTCCTTTAAATGCAAAATGATCGGCCTAGCATCTTCCATAGATTCATACTTCTTTTGTAATTCATTATTCATCGAAGCAAGCATATATGACCTAACTTTTAAGTCATCATCACGCCACTTATCATAAGTGACACGCTCCTCTTGGGTCCCACCCTCGGGAAAGGAGGTTGGCATCTTTTCATCAAGCACATACCCAATTTTTTCTGAATTGAGAACAATTCTCAAATTCCTCACCCGATCAGTGAAATTGGGCCCGAGTCAAACAATTCTTGTCAAGTATAGAAGCGAGTGGGTTTGTGGTCACCATTTTCAGAGTAATAATATATCTGTTGCAGAAAATAAATTGTTAGCCGTTGTATCTTTTAAAGTAACTATTTCATTTTGGCCTTTAAATGAAATAGATCCTCCCACTAAATTTATATTCGAATCACATACTCCTTAAGATGGGAAGCGATAATCTTTGTTGGGTAAAGATTACTAGTGGGGATTGGAGTCCCACTAGTCCAAAGTCCACCTCACCTAACAGTTATTGGTGTCCTATGAACTTAGTGAGTGAACCAGCTTGTTCAACGCATCATATGCGAGTCCCAATCATAACTTCGGCCTCTAGACCATGAAAGCCTCACCTAACAATTATTGGCATCATGATCATAGTTAAGTCTAGCCCATCGTCTCATGCAAGTATTGAAAACACAAATGATTCCCTCACCTAACAGTTATTGGAAATCATTTGGCTCCAACCTCACAACATCATATGCATAATGGAGTGGTCCAATATTATAAATGGTAATCAACCCCTATGTATCCATAACCGCTTAATTAACCACTATAATATTGGATCAAACCACGACGATGGAAGGCCACGAGTCCGAAACCCGTTTCGACTTAATATTCTTTGTAAGGAGATTTGGGTCGTTATTAACGGTCTCACTTTGCACATTAACCGGTTTAACATGCACGATACCATAAACACAATAAATAAATAGATATCACATAAACATCTATCCTATGTGGTGATCATGGAATTATGGTTCAATGGGTCTCGAGCCAAAAGACCCATTTAGCCATTTTAATGTTTTAATTATATGGACATGCTCTTCACTTTTTCTTCAATCTTTGAACTCTTCAAAGACCGGGCCCAAAGAGCTCACCGGTTTAATGGCTCCACCAATGGCTCCTCCTCTCTTGTAGTATTTACATCAATAATTGAAATACTACACTATACTTAAATTACATTTCATAAAAATAAATATAAAAAGAAGGACGCAGCCTCCATTTAATAATTACATCCCCAAAAAGAATACATGTACTCATCATACATTCATCCATACAACAATCACAACAATTAGGGATTTTTCCATGATCACCACCCTTCCTTACGAGCCATAAATTCAAAATTTAAAGCTCTGGAAGGCATGCATAAAATTATGCATATCATTTGTAGAATATAAACACAAAGTATAACAAGTTATGGATTTTTTATTCAAAATTGATTTAGTTCTAATTTTTGCTTAGTTGATTAAATTTATCACATAAATTAATCAACTTCTATAGGCCACATAAAAGGTAAGAGAACCAATTCTCCTAACAAAAATAAATTGGCCATTAGAACGCAAAAATATATTTGAACTACAAATCAATTAAACGCACGAAAAACGCCTAAGTTTGGCTCTGATACCACTGTTGGGGTCTCAAGAATCATGTATAAGAAAAATCAACAGAATAAACGCAGCGGAAACAAAGATAAATATTACACATGATTTTCCTTAGGCGTTGTTCGTGCGTTTTAATCAAAGATGTTAACATAAAAGGGAGTTAAACAAAATACCTCTCGAAGCGCGCTTTGAAACGAGTCGCTTCGGTTGTTCTACAATTCGAGTCCCACAAGCGTCGGACCTCTAGTTTAGACACACCAACAACGAACGTCGAACGGAAGAGAGAACCTTCGGATATTCTCCACTTCGATCGTGCTAGCAATCACGTGGAAATAAACCGTCGTATCCTTGATGTATAATAGTCACGACCCGAACGCGATAACGTTCTTCTTTCTTGCGTCTCAAAGACACAAGAACAAGCACACAATTTACTCTCTCTTTTCAGAAAAATAAATTACTCTCGTATATCTCTAAAAACACATGAAGCACGCCCACACTTTTCTCTGTTTTTCAACAGCTCATTTTCTCTCATCCCTCAATAGTTTTATATTAAAAAACTGACCAGCAACGGTTGCTAATCAATGGACGATCAGCAACCGTTGCTGATCGTCCAAAGCACACGATCGTGCATGAGCGGTTGCTCATGCACGACCATCGCTCATGCACGATCTTGGCATGATGGTCAGCGGTTGCTGACCATCCATGCTTCGTGCATAGTGGTCAGCAACCGCTGACCATTACGCTTCGTGCATGTGCAATAATGCATGAAGCTTTAATTTTTTTTTAATTAGTTAATTAATTTTAGGGCATACTTCTAATAGGTAAACCACTACGAACCTATCTAGGAAAGGGTGGAGTACCTTGTTCATCATTGTGCAGAAAGTAGCCGGAGCGTTGGTCAAGCCGAACGGCATTACCAAGAACTCGTAGGATCCATACCGCGTCACGCAGGCGATCTTTGGCTCGTCCCCTTCAACGATCCGAACTTGGTAGTAGCCCGATCGAAGATCCAACTTGGTGAACCACTGAGCTCCCCCAAGTTGATCAAAGAGATCCGCAATGAGCAAGATCGGGTACTTGTTCTTCACGGTCAGTTTGTTCAGTGCCCGGTAGTCGATGCACATCCGGAGTGACCCATCGTGCTTCTTTTGGAACAGGACCGGCGCACCGAACG
The DNA here is from genome assembly GCA_016097595.1 of Eucalyptus pumila. Taxonomy (NCBI): domain Eukaryota; kingdom Viridiplantae; phylum Streptophyta; class Magnoliopsida; order Myrtales; family Myrtaceae; genus Eucalyptus; species Eucalyptus pumila. Next base: position 9,065,775 of record CM027846.1, on the reverse strand, counting down.
GAGCTTTGGACGACCGTATATAACCCGCATTGAGCAGCTCCTTGAGTTGCTTCCTCAACTCTTCCAACTCGGGTGGCGCCATACGATAAGGCGCCATGGCAGGCGGTCGAGCGTCAGGCATAAGCTCGATCCGATGATCCACCTCCCTCTTGGGTGGCAGCTTCTTCAGCAGCTCCGAAGGCATGACATCTTTGAACGAGTTGAGGACTTAGGTTGCTTCCGTCGGGACTTCCTTCCCTTCACCCTCGTCGTCCTCAATCTTCAAGGTCGCCAGGAAGGTCACCTCTCCCTTCCTTGCTCCTTTGGTGAGTCATATGGCCGAGATCATCTTCCGATCACGATCCAACTCACGGTGAACCGGAATCACACATTGACTACTCTTGTCCAACACGCATATACATTCCGCAAAGGGAACTACAACAGCATGGATTCTATCTAGAAATTTAATCCCAATGACAATATCGTAGTCGTCAAGTGGAATTACCTCTAGAGTCTCCTTGCCTCTCCATGATCCGAGTTGTAGCTTCACGTCCTTTGCAACCCCGATCGCAGGGACTTCCTTTGAGTTCACACTTTTGAGCCAACTTGCTCCTTTCTCAACCCGTAGGTTAAGTTTCTTCGCGGCTTCCTCCGAGATGAAGATGTCGGATGCCCCCATGTCCACGAGCGCACTCATCGTGGTCACTCCGATCTTCACGTCCGTAAACATCAAGCCCTTAGGCTCCTTCGCCTTCTTGGCCTTGATCATGCTAAGGAGTCGCAGCGATCCCAACCGCGCTTCCTCCCTAGGCTCGTCCTCTTTGCAAAGAGCAGCCAATTTGGCCTTGTTCGGGCAATCCCGCGCCATGTGTGGACCATCACAAAAGAAACAGCTATATGAGCGTACCTTCCTTTGTCCTCCACCACTTGGCCCCACATGAGCCTTGTGTTGGTTAGCCGGTGGTTTACCTCCGGTCGAGCGGTTATATCTCCCCCGATCTCCCCCACCAGTGGCTTTGTCCCTAGGACGAGAGTCCGATCGGGATGTGGAAGGCGACGCCTTGTACTCCACGAGTGACTCGGCTACGGTCATGGCCGTAGTAAGATACCCCACGTTGTACCGCTTTAGCTCTTGCTTTGTCCATGACTTGAGACCACCCATAAACTGGTGAAACGCTTCGACTTCATTCATCGAGGGAATTTGGAGTAGCAACTCCGAGAACCGCTTGATGTAGTCGCGCACACCGCCTTTCTGCTCGAGATGCTTCAGCTCATCACGAGCTTCCTCTTCCGCGTAAGCGGGGAAGTAGTTCCGTCGGAACTCCTCGACAAAACCATTCCAGGTCATGATAGGATTCCCACACCTATCATCCGACCGACGACGCCACCACAACAATGCACTATCAGTTAAATATATCGATGCAGTGTTTACCCGAGTCTGGTCGTCGTTGATTCCCATGGCCTGGAAGTACCACTCCATATACCACAGAAAGTTGTCCACGTCCTTGGCCACCCGCGAGCCCCGGAATTCCTTTGGCTTTGGCGTATCCACCCGTGGACCTTGCACCATGATGACACCGTTCACACATGCAGCTTGTGCTTCAATGAGCTTACCCGAAAGCTCCGCAATCTCCGCGCGCATGGCCGCCATCGCAGCCTCCAAGGGTTCGTACCGTTGTACTAGTTCCTCATGTATGGTCCCCAGCAACTCATGGCGGAGTTCTCCCATGCCGGTCTTGAGCTCTTGCACTTCCGCAACCAGCTCCTCCCTTCCGGCGTCAACTCCGTCCACGATCTGGGTCAGGTCATCGACTGATCCTTGGACATCGGAGACAAACAACTCTAGCTTCGCCATCCGTTGTGCAAGATCCCCCACAAGCTCCTTCGAACCACCACGGGTCTTCTTCCCTCGGGCACCGCCCTTCTCGGCGTTTCGCCCACGATCAGCGCAGTCATCACCCAAGACCAACGCCTCATCAGATCGTGGATCAGCCATTGCACTTGCGCTTGGATCGCAAATCAGCTCTGATACCACTTGTCACGGGCCGATCGATCAACTCTTGATCAACTCTCGATTCACCCGTGCGGCCTTAAGGTTTTACCCCTAAGCACCCTTTCACACTCGACTCACAACGAACTTCTAGAGAGAGAAACACTGATGAGAGAAAAGCTCTGGATTTTCATATATGTTGTGAATGAGAATACAATGAGGGAGGACACCCCTTTATATACAAGTATAAGGCAAACCCTAGCCGTAGATCTCCCTTAGATCTAACGGTGGAGATTGCACCTCCCCATCTACCAACCACCGGCATTTATAGCCAACTACCAGCTACTCGCATTTATATTGTATGCGTACAAATACAGTATCACCCGCCCCTAGGAGAATGCTTTACATCTCGGGAACATAGGTCGAGGTTCATCACGTGTCACGCCCGTGCCATGGAAACCTCTTGGACATGCTAACTTTCAGGACGTGACACATGTCTCTGGCCCCCTTGTTTTTTTTTTTTTATGCTCTATCTTCAGGCTCGTTGAGTAGAGCAGTCTCGCTCATCTCGTTCGTCCCCCAACCCCGTATGGATGAATATTGCATTTCTTTGATGTTGTGGCCTGGTTGCACGATTTTTTCGGGTTCACATCTTCGTTTGCTCACCGCCATTCTCGCCCGGTAGACCATGCACGCCATTGGCTTGACAAAAGACCCGGTTCACTTCGGTTCTAGGCTAGGATTTTATTTGTGTGGGCCGGCTCCCGTTAGATTTAGGCTCAGGTGATTTAATCGTGGGTCAGGTTTTTTTTTTCTTTGATTTTTCATTTTGGGCTGAATGTGTCCAACCCAGGTCGGACGTGGAAGTCCGAACCAGGTATGTTTATTTATATGATATTAGTTTATTTTATTTTATTTTATTTTATTTTATTTTATTTTATTAATTAAAAATTAAAATTTCAAAAAAATCTAAAATTAGGAAAAGGCAAAAAAATAGTTTTTGGGTAGTTTTCAAAAAAATTCCAGAAAAGTCCTTCAAAAAAATCAAATCTCGAAATTTAAAAAAAAAAATTAGATACTAGAAAGGCATTAATTGATTAACTAGTGTAATAAGTTCCCGATATTAGTTTATCCGATTGCTTAGGAATAAAGTATTTCTCTTAATTTTTACTAGGATTTCTAATCAATCCCTCACAAATCGATTCGTGACGACTCATAAATAAAAAAATAACTTGCAAGTTAAAAACTTGGGTCATAAGTCGTGAGTTGATGAGCTTGGGAGAGCTCGGACTAAGCCTAGACTTAATAAAACCATTAGCCTAATGCCACGTGGGGGTAGAGGTCACAACATGATTGTCCATTTTCTTACGTGACTCAATAAAATAACATTAATCATTTTCTACATCACTCTCAGTAGTGTCAAGGCACACGTCTGGGCATGCTTAAAGTTGGGCAATATGGGTAGTTACATGCTGGAGAAAGTGAATGAAATGAAAAGTTAAAAGATGTGCGTATTATTTTACAAAAAATTATAAAATGATTCCTAAAACTAGAAGAATAATTTGATACACATATATCGGTGTGTTTACAAAAATTTTAAATAAATGTATATCAAGTTATCTAAAAATATCCAAATATATCCTGTTGATATTGGTAACATATTGGCCTAAGCATGTCGCAAACAGATTAAACATATCGATTAGTCGAAGACACAGTTACCATTTGTGAAAGAACTGATAGTCCATTGGTGGCCTGAATATAATAAAGCTCAACTCAAGCACGCTTAACTCTTGTACACGTCTTGCCATTGGAAGGCCGGCTGAAAGATTAACAGCATGATATTATTCTTTCATGATAACCCTAGCTGACAAGGACAATTTAACAAGATATGATATAACAGATCAACAAGGCCCAAGAAGTTCCCGATAAAGTTAAAAGGCATCGTTACATCTAAAGAAATTCGACACTGTTTACATTGAAATCAGAAGCGATGGGTGAAGTTCAAAGAGATGGCAAGCACTTGAACAAGTGTGCAAGATCAATGGCAAGTTTTCCGGTTGACATTCTAACCGAGATCTTCTTGAGGATCTCTGCAAGACCTTTGGTCCGGTTCAGGTGTGTATGTAAATCTTGGAATTCTCTTCTCACCAGCCCCTTTTTCATCAAAGCTTATCTTGAGAGATCGACCAAATTGCATAAGTTTAATCTTCTTAAGCATGACTTGGACAACTTTTCAAGAGTACAGATTCATTATCCTCCTAATAATGAATTGTCTGATCTCGATACATCATTTATCAGAGATGGTGAAGAATTCAAATTAGTTGATTCGTGCAATGGAATTGCTTGTTTGTCCACTTTTCACAGTAAAATTCCTCAAGACTCAAAAATCTTTCTATGGAACCCGTCAACTAGTGAAAACATGGCCCTTCCTCAACCTAGCTATCACGTGTCCAACTTGGTTGGATTCGGATTCAATCCCTTAAGTGGTCATTTAGATGATTTTACAGTAGTCAACATGAATATATATTTTGAACAACACCCGAACTATACCTCTCAAGTGGAGGTGTATAGTTTTAGAAGAAATTGTTGGAAACAACTCGGCAACATTTTCCCTCCATCGCTTACCCAACACTTAGGCAATCAAGTTATCTTCGAGAACTTCATTTGTTGGTGCCCTTGTTTTCGTCCTGGTCGTGAGATGGTCACATTGTTGATCCTATTTGATGTGGTTCAAGATGCTTTCCAAAAAATAGCACTTCCAGATATGATGCCTCTTGGAGAAAAACTCATCAGTTTACTGGATGGTTGCTTGTCTGTAATAGCACATAACTTATCGACTGAACATTATGAAGTATGGATTATGAAAGAGTTTGGTGTCTGTGAATCGTGGACCAAGTTGTATACGATTAGAGTGTCTACAAGAAGTATTGTGAGTTATCGGCCAGTTGGGTTTGCAGACTCTGGAGAATTTTTCTTCGTAAATACCTTCTATGTGGGATTACGATTCAAATCTCCCAGTCATCTGGCACTTTACAACGTTCAGAGTGAAAGGTTTGAGACATTTAAAGTGGCGGTCGATTGCTATTATACCACTCAACTGGTTACTTGTTTAGATAGTTTGATTTCTCTCTCCTCCACAGACAATGTTAAGCATTAGGAGGTTGGTAGAATTGCTTTTCAGACTAAAGAGCACATGGAGAATCATATTTTTTGTTATATCGAAGAGACTTCTATCTGTATGACTAAGACTGTCATTTATTTCCATGTACTTTTAATGATATAGTTCTTAATTTGTTTTCAGCTTCTTGAATATATTGGTATGTAAGTGAATATTCATGCAATGTAGAAGAAATAGTAATACTGTTAACCCGGTTTCAGGTTGATTTTACTAACATTTTACCTAAAATGAATACGAAGAAGTCTTAACACATGCTAACACATACCATAATGCTAGTCCAGCACCAGCTAAATTGAATGCATTGCGATCTCGAGGAAAATGAAGAATCGAGATCAAATAATTCATACTTGACAGGACAACACATCTGCACTCTGGCCAAGTTGTCAAGGTCATCAAACGTGTGCAACCTGGTTGATGAAGAAGATGGTTGAGAGTAGAGAATCCCATGATTTACAGACACGTCTGAATCAAATCAAAGGTGTTGCCGAGGGGCTGAATAGGATCTCCATTAGGATGTTAAATGGGAACCTTGCCATTTGTCTTCGCACAGTTTTTTACGAGTGCTCAGCAAAAAAAAAATTAAATCTTCAGAAGTTGCTTATTATTTCTATGTAAATGGTTGTCAACTTTTTGGCTGTGACGATGCCTTTGGACTTTAGGAAAACTTCTCTTTTGCCTTATTGCTTTGAAGTCAGCTTACCCCGAAAGCCAGTGAATGCAATGCATTCAACTATCTACATGCTCCATTTTCGAACTACTTAAACCAAAACCCTTAGGTTTTAAAGTTTATCTCATCATTCTGTCTTCTCATTCGCTACTTTTCCATGTTTTATAAAAAAGCTCGACATCATCGGGGAAAAAACAACACATGCACAAGGAGATATTTTCCTTAAGTAATCTTGATGAGCTTGTGTGTCGTATTCACAACCATTAGATGTTTTAAACCTTGACATTCTTCGTGTGACATTTAAGTAGCAACATTTGATAGTCCCTGAAGTTCCTTGCCAAGGGGAAAGCACAATCATAATGACTGATTCTCTCTGCCTTTAATATCAGAAGATTTGTCGATATGAAAAACAAAAGATACAATTAAATATAAATCGTGATAGAGTTTTTGGCACCCAAAACAAACAGTACGGTGCTATTTCCACCCTCATTTTGGCTAAGAAATTTCTTCCTTTTTATAGATATTATAAAAAAAAACTAACCAATATACCCTTCTACTTCAATTTATTTTTTTTATGCTAATAGAAAAACCGCATTTATTTCTATCATCTCTCTCGTCAATTTCATAATATAAATGCCCAATTATATCCAACAAGATATCATATTATCCCGCATCCTGTTATCACTTTGTGTAGAAAAGGTTATTAATTTTAATTCATGGTCTCATATTTTATTCACAAAAGCTACATAGAAGATGTTAAATTTCTATTTGTGATGGCTTATGAGTGCAATTTTTTATGAAGTACTTTCAACAAACCTTCATTTCAGAATTGAAAATTAAAATTCAATCCAATCATCTAACCGATCTTCACCTTGTGGGCGTTTTTCCGGAATAATATTTTATAAAGTTAAACAACGCTTATTCTGTGCCTTTTTTTTAATTATTATTCTCTCACATTTTGATGTAAATTGCGTGATAGGGGTTGAAAATCTTGTTACACATTCTTCACTTTTCAACTCACATAAGATTATTTCAAAGAAAGTTTCGAGCTTATTTTAAAGTTTTGATCCACTTGCTACAAGATTGAAACTACAATTGATATTAATTACTTTCTTTGTGATAGGAGTCGAATGACAAGAAATAAGAACTCTTCTCATCACTCACTCCCTCTCTCTAGCATGCGTTCTCCTAAGATAGGACCCCCTCCTCCTCGAGACTCTTTCATCCTGGACCCCTACATTGGCCCTCGTCTCGTCCGCCTTTGCCTCTTCCAATAGCGGGTTCTACACCTCGACCTCCTTCCCCAATCCTCCTCCTCCTCCTCCTCCTAGCGCTATCTTATTTTGTGACAAGGACGTCATCATCTTCCAACGCAATTTCAAGTGCAAGATCGACATGGGCCATGTAAAGGACCTCCTCAAAATGATCTGCTAAAGCCATCTGGTCAGCATCGCGAAGCTGCTTGGTGCTTTCGTCTTTGGCGACAACATCTTTTTGGTCTATGAATTCGTCGACGACGCCAGCCTCTCCAATTGCCTGCGGAACCCTAAAATGCCCAATTTCATAATCCTCAGGACCTAGATGTCAAGGATGCAAATCGCCACAGACACCATGCACGGCCTCAATTAGATCTAACAACACCGGCCTCAACATGATCCTTGTCCACAACAACATCAAGAGCAGCAACATCATGGTGACAGAGCCGTTGTTCAAAGCCAAGATCTGCCACTTTGGGTGTCATGCCCCGAGCCCCCAAGCACACGAACATCCCTCAATAGTCATTTAGTTACAATATCTTAAGACGTGTTGTCGACCCATTCTTTTATTCTTTCAATTAAATGCAAGTGGAAGCATATTATAAAAACCCAGTCAAACATAATCATAGAGATAATATTAACACAACAACAAACATTTCCAAAAGCACCACTTTTATTTATATACTTGTTAATCCTAGGAAGCTCGATAATTAAAAGCCTTTCCTATGATGGCAACTTCCTATGTAGTCGAGGATAGTAATAAGTTTGCTAATGATCTGACATCGACATTGCATTTCAAGTGTTGTACCTACTAGATTTTGATGATTAAATGTCCTCCTAGTAGAGAATTAGTGATTTTACTTACTGAGTCCATGACTCACCCGTTGTTTTTCAAAATTGTAGGTATGGAGGAGTTGTAGTCTCAATAGAGAAGCTAAGATTTACCCCGGCTTTTTTGAGCATAAAGCATGTAATGGTTGTAAATATAATGGCCCATGACAAAAAGGGCTTGTAAATATAATTGATGTAATTGTGTGTTTGCAAGTGGTTGTTTTCCTAGCTGCTTAATGTTGTCTAGGTGTTATATGTGCGCTCCCGAATGTGCTTAATGAAAAGATAAAAAGAAACGGAAGGGCAATGCGCCAGGCCATCGAAAAAATAACCCTTGCTGCTCGAGACTCTGGAGATGGAGTTGAAGCCGTGACACTAGTCGTTAACATTCTCCAAACGAATTTCTTCCAATCAATCCATTAAAAAGAATCTTGGAAGTTTCCTCACTCCAAGTCCATTTCATGGAAGCTTATCTCGAGACATCGAATTGATCGAATAGCATCGATTTTCTCAAGTGTGACCTCAACAACTATTCGAGAGTTGTGATTCATCATTCTCCTAGATACAAACCATATGATTTTCGATACTTCATTTGTCGAAAATAGCAAGAAATTCAAATTAGGTGATTTATGGAATAGAATTTTTTTGATTATCCACCTTTCACAACAAGAATCCAGACCACTCAAAGATCTTTCTATGAAACCCGCGGTGACAGGATACCCCTCCCTTGGCCCACATATGATGTGTCGAACTTGATTGGATTTGGATTCGATCCCTTAAGTGTTCATCCAGACGATTTTAAAGTAGTCGACATATTAAAGCACATCGTGAACATATTTACTACTGTACCTCCCAAGTGGAGGTGTATAGTTTTAGAAGATGGCGTTGCAAAAGACTCGGCCACATCTCTCCTCCAACCCTTACCGGGGAGTTAGGCGATCAAGTCATCTCCAAGAACTTCATCTGTCGGTTCCGCCCTTCGTTTCTCTTCCAGCGCTGATTCAAAACACCGTCGACCCTATTTGATGCGACTAAATTGCGTCCCTGCAGTTTGAAATATGGATCCTGAAAGAGTTGGACGTCCGCAGTTGTATACAATTAGATTGAACATGAGAAGCAGTATGGTTTGTTGGCTACTTGGGTTTTGCAGATTCTGGAAAAGACATCTTCCTAAAGAAGACGGACGATGCGTCCGCGCAAAGAATCTTGCACTTATCTGGGCCTGTGCGACGTACGGAGTGAAGAACTTCAAGCAGTCGAAGTCAAGCTCTGATCACTACTATTCCACTCGACTAATTACTGGTGCAGAGAGTTTAGTTTTGCTCTCGTCTGCAATCAATTTCGAGCGGTATGCAGTTGGGAAATTCAATTCATAGATTAAAGAAAGACTATAGAGACATGTTTTAGTACCACATTGAAGAGAGACTATCATTTGTATGATTATTAGGATTCTCCCATTTAAGCTTCATTTCTTTCACGGAATATATATTTTCCCTATTTTCTAGTGTTTGGTTCATTTAAAAAAATAAGTTAACGGAAAATATATTTCTAATCAACGAAAAACTTATGCTTAAATTCAGGAAAATCATTTTCTCTTTGAAAAAATCAGAAATATTTTCTAAAATATGATTAGATTTCGATGCTTAGGCTTAAAACTCTACACTTGGACATAGGAACTCAATGCCGATTCTCAGGTCCCCAACGTTCAGGATCAAGTCTCCAGTGCCAAAACTTAAGTCTATCAAGATTAGACACCTGTGTCTCCGGCCCCCTTGTTTTTTTTTTTTTTTTTTTTTTTTTTTTTGCTCCATCTTCAGGCTCGTTGAGTCGAGACATCTCGCTCAGCTCGTTCGTCCCCCAACCCCGTATGCATGAATATTGCATTTCTTTGATGTTGTGGCCTGGTTGGACGATTTTTCGGGTTCAGATCCGCGTTTGCTCACCGCCATTCTCGCCCGGTAGACCACGCACGCCACTGGCTTGACAAAAGACCCGATTCACTTTGGTTCTAGGCTAGGATTTTATTTGTGTGGGCCGGCTCCCGTTAGATTTAGGCTCAGGTGATTTAATCGCGGGCTGGGTTTTTCTTCTCTTTGATTTTTCATTTTGGGCTGCATGGGTTACCAAACTAGGCTCAATCGTTGAGCCCAGTCCAACCCGGGTCAGACGTGGAAGTCGGACCCGGGTATGTTTATTTATATGATATAATTTTATTTTATTTTATTTTATTAATTAAAAGTAAAAATTAAAAAAAAAAAAATCGGAAATTAGGAAATGGCTAAAAACTAGTTTTTGGGTAGTTTTCAAAAATAAATCCAGAAAATTCCTTCAAAAAATCTCAAATCTCGAAATTTAAACAAAAAAAAAAAAAAAAAAAAAAATTAGAGACCAGAAGGGCATTATGTGGTATCCGGGTTTTTGTAAGACCTCGAATAAGTAACGGCTCGTCACGGTTCAACGGGAGTATCGACAGACTGTGTCATTGACATCATTTGCGAACACTATTTCGTCATCGTCATTGTTGATATATAACATTAAGCCATCGTTTCATAACCACCCGTCGTTCTGAAACATCAACTTTCGGAGAGAAATGCCCATGCACGGCCATGAAGCTACGTTTCCCTCCCCATTGGAGCCGATCAACCAAGGAACCACATTTGACTAAAAGCCACGTAAAATTCCCTTCATGCATGCGGCGATTAAAGCCACGACCATTTGGAGTCAACAAAATGGGAAAAGTGGACTCCAGCTCTTGCTGTTACGTCGAAGCATACGGCCACAAACAACCCCTCCTCCATGCAGCGAATGAGGACCGTGGAACCGAGATGCTCCGTGCATGTTCTCCTCTTCGGGGGTCAACAATTAAAGGAAGTTGACCATTGTCGCCACGTCAATTGCATGAAAGAGACGAGCTGGCTTTCTTCGGTCAAGTAGCTCGCCAGAGGTGTCAACCTGCTGAAGACACGCATGCATGGAGAGAGGTGGCAGTCCAAGAACTCGCGAGAGGCCACGTTCTCCCAGCTGGACGCGCGCGACTTCCCTTTGCTGCCAGCGAACGGCCACCGAGACTTTGCTTAGTTGACCATGCAGTCAACAAACCGAAAGAAGAAGCCACGCAGCAGCTCATCGTGCGCTGGCGAAGGAAGCCCCGGATGAAGGCCCACGTCTTCTCCACCCGGCTCCGCTTTTTGCCGCCACCACACCTGCGTTTATTGACTAAATTAGTCAACTAGAAGAGGAACAGAACGAGCAAGCGAGAGAAAGAGAGAGAGAGACTAACCGAGCAGAAAAATAAGGCAAAGTGAGCGAGTGAGCAGCGGCGACTGAGAAAGAGATTTAACGAGCGGAATCACGAACGAGAGAATCCGTGAGAGAGGACAGCGAGTGAAGAGGAAAAGGATCGCCCCTCTGCCATGTGCTTGGACGCCATTGCTGTTCTCATCGCGCCGTGACCGCTGTTCCACTTGAGCCGCAGCTGCCACACCACCGCACCGAACCCCTCGCCGTTAGCACCGTAGGACTTGAGGCAAGTTGAAGTTTACTAATCTATGTTGTGTAGTGCTGTTGCTTTCTTAGAAAGTGCATTGATAGGCTGGATTGTTGGATTTTGATGCTGAATGATGGTTATTGAGCAATCGAGACTGTTTTGAGGTTGAAAGATTGAGGAAATGCTCGGGTTTTTCATATATGGTTTCGATTACTTTGGACTTCATCGAAAACAGATTTTTGGCGACTATAAAATCTTGAGGAATTCGGTCATTGTTTTCAGTTTTGGAAAAGAAAATCTCCTGACTTGTGTTTGAAACTCTACTTACCATAGCGCCGGCTTTAAATGATTTAAAAACTGCTCGGTGCTTTACAAACTTTCGAGTTTTGTATTGATTTGTCCAAACCAGTGTCGGTCAGGTTGATATTTCGTCTTACTATATGATGTTCAAATTTAGTTGTCGCTTTCGAATAAAGTTTAGCAATGAATTGATGTGGAAAAACCTCCCGACCCTCACTCGAAGTTTTGTATAAACCAAGGCGCCGTTCATCAACATTTCAAAAGAAAAGAAAAGGTTTTGGCGCTCTCGAAATCTCGAACTTTGATGCGAACTGATTTTTATAAAATCATGAAGTCAGGAGTGGGGTTTAAACTTACCAATGTGCCAAATTCAAGTTGTTTGTTTTGATAACTCCTTTCAATTTTGGACAAGAGTTGCAAGCATGGTTTAAGAAATTGCATATGATTTTGAAATGCATTTGGAGATTAGCCATGGGAGTGGACCTACGGGCTTTTCTGTTTTCTTTGCTGCGTTTCGTTCATTGGTAATTCGAAAATGCTTTGGTATATGATTTCAAACCCTGTCATTGTTGTTTTGAAAATGGTTTGGCACTGAAATGACTTGGTTGATATATCATGGCTGAGATTTCAATGAGTTTAGATTTCTAATGGCTTTGCATTGAAAGTGTTTTGGTATTGAAATAAGTTAAGATGTTAAGTTAATGTTACCGTTGGACCCTCGGGTCAACGATGTCCTGGGAGTCGGGATGCCTAAAGGTTCGAATGAGTCGATGCCCTTTGGATGCCTAGTTATATTTTGAATACATGCCCAGAGGGTCCCCGGGAGTTTCGGGATGCCCGGTGGTATATCAGTACGTAATTCCGAGGGAGGCCCGGTGGTATGTCGGTACATAATTCCAGATGGCAGGGGTAACCATTTCATGGCTAGCCTCAGAGATTCCTCGTGATGCCAGGTGGGGTGCGAGATACCTAGAGGTGTGTGCTGGAGGCTTTCGCGACGCCAAGATTGGGTGTGAATGCCCAGAAGGATGCAAACATTGGTCCTCTGGGGGATGAAACCTTTTGAATATTAAAACCGATGGCACTACTAAGTGTGTATGTGGTCTGGTTATGAGATTAAATTGTATGGCATGGAATGGGATGTGTCATAACAATTTGGCCCTATAATCGAGACTTGTGTGACTTGAATGATACATTCTGGTTTTGAAACTGCATTGCCATTGCTTTTCAAAAGTCTTATCGATCTGATGCACACTCATTCCTTAATTTCCTGTTTTATCTATCTTGCATGGACTTGGATTGTGATTGCTTGCATAGTATAGCTTGGTAGATCTTCAACTGCTGGGTCGTTGTACTCACCCCGTTTGGGGACTAACATTTCAAACTAGATAAGATGCCTCTGCTATCACCGCCACTAGCAAATGGACCAAATGGTTGGATATGACCACGAGGAGGAGGACAACAAAGGAAGGCACTTTTGGACACCAACACTGATTGATGGACTTTAAGTATACGACTATTGGAAAAGATGTCAATTATCTTTTGAAGTATAGCCGAGTATAGAAAACCTTGGCATTTTGATGTACCAACTAATGATGTCCATCAAGTTATGTAAATAAAAGTGTTCGGCTTTAACCTATGAATGTTTAGTTGGTGTGCATCGTTTTAAATTTCAGGACGGGGAGTAGTTGGTTATGCTTCCACTATACTTTATGCGCAGGGACCAATCAAGTATATGAAAGAACCCCATATGACTTCTTAGAAGTCCATTGATAAAGAAAAGGGATATCCAGGTAGAGGAAACAATGTGGTGACCCTAAAGGATTGGGGGCCGTCGGGGGTGCCACACATTAATTGATTAACTAGTGTAATAAGTTCCAGATCTTAGTTTATCCGATTGCTTAGGAATAAAGATTTCTCTTAATATTTTATTTGGATTTCTAATCAACCCGTTACAAATTGATTTGTGACGATCCATAAATAAAAATAACTTGCAAGTTAAAAACTCGGGTCATAAGTCGTGAGTTGATGGGCTTGAGAGAGCCCGGATTAAGCCTAAACTTAATAAAACCATTAGCCTAATGCCGCGTGGGGGTAAAGGTCACGACATGATTGTCGATTTTCTTACGTGACTCAGTAAAATAACATTAATCATTTTCTACATCACTCTCAGTAGTGTCAAGGCACACGTCTGGGCATGCTCAAAGTTGGGCAATATGGGTAGTTACATGCTGGAGAAAGTGAATGAAATGAAAAGTTATAAGATGTTCGTATTAGTTTACAAAAAAAATTATAAAATGATTCCTAAAACTAGAAAAATAATTTGATGCACATATATCGGTGTGTTTTTTACAAAAAAAATTAAATAAATGTATATCAAGTTATCTAAAAATATCCAAATATATCCTGTTGATATTGGTAACATATTGGCCTAAGCATGTCGCAAACAGATTAAACATATCGATTAGTCGAATACACGGTTACCATTTGTGAACGAACTGATAGTCCATTCGTGGCCTGAATATAATAAAGCTCAACTCAAGCACGCTTAACTCTTGTACATGTCTTGCTATTGGAAGGCCGGCTGAAAGATTAACAGCATGATATCATTCTTTCATGATAACGCTAGCTGACAAAGACAATTTAACAAGATATGATATAACAGATCAACAAGGCCCAAGAAGTTCCTGATAAAGTTAAAAGGCATCGTTACATCTAAAGAGATTCGACACTGTTTACATTGAAATCAGAAGCGATGGGTGAAGTTCAAAGAGATGGCAAGCACTTGAACAAGTGTGCAAGATCAATGGCAAGTTTTCCGGTTGACATTCTAACCGAGATCTTCTTGAGGATCTCTGCAAGACCTTTGGTCCGGTTCAGGTGTGTATGTAAATCTTGGAATTCTCTTCTCACCAGCCCCTTTTTCATCAAAGCCTATCTTGAGAGATCGACCAAATTGCATAAGTTTAATCTTCTTAAGTATGACTCGGACAACTTTTCAAGAGTACAGATTCATTATCCTCCCAATAATGAATTGTCTGATCTCGATACATCATTTATCAGAGATGGCGAAAAATTCAAATTAGTTGATTCGTGCAATGGAATTACTTGTTTTTCCACTTTTGACCGTAAATTTCGCCACAACTCAAAAATCTTTCTATGGAACCCGTCAACCGGTGAAAACATGGCCCTTCCTCAACCGAGCTATCACGTGTCCAACTTGGTTGGATTCGGATTCAATCCCTTAAGTGGTCATCCAGATGATTTTACAGTAGTCAACGTGAATATATATGTTGAAAAATGGCCGAACTATACCTCTCAAGTGGAGGTGTATAGTTTTAGAAGAAATTGCTGGAAACAACTTGGCAACATTTTTCCTCCATCGCTTAGCCAACACTTAGGCAATCAAGTTATCTTCGAGAACTTCATTTGTTGGTGCCCTTGTTTTCGCCTCGATCGTGAGATCCTCACGCTGATGATCCTATATGATGTAGCTCAAGATGCTTTCCAAAAAATGGCACTTCCAGATATAATGCCTCTTGGGGAAAAACTTATCAGCTTACTAGATGGTTGTTTGTCTGTAATAGCACGTAATTCATCGACTAAACAATGTGAAGTATGGATTATGAAAGAGTTTGGTGTCTGTGAATCATGGACCAAATTGTATACAATTGGAGCGTCTACGAGAATAATTGGAATTCGTCAGCCAATTGGGTTTGCAGATTTTGGAAAAGTTTTCATCGTAAATACCTTTTATAGGGGATTACGAGAAAAATCTGTCAGTCATCTGGCACTTTACAACATACGGAGTGAAAAGTTTGAGACATTTGAAGTGGTGGTCGATTGTTACGATACCACTCAACTGGTTACTTGTTTAGAGAGTTTGATTTCTCTCTCCTCCACAAACGATGTTAAGCATTAGGAGGTTGGTGGAATTGCTTTTCAGACTAAAGAGCACATGGAGAATTACATGTTTTGTTATATCGAAGAGACTTCTCTATGTATGAGTAAGATTGTCTTTTATTTCCATGTACTTTTCATGCTATAGTTCTTAGTTTGTTTTCAGATTCATGAATGTATTGGTATGTAAGTGAATATTCATGTGATGTAGAAGAAATAGTAATATTGTTAACCTTGTTTCAGGTTGATTTTAGTAACATCTTACCTAAAATAAATACCAAGAAATCTAACACATGCTAACACATAACGTTAATGCCATTCCAACACCAGCAAAACCGAATGCATTGCAATCTCGACAAAATTGAAGAATCGAGATCAAATAATTCATATTTGACGGGACGACACATCTGCACTCTGGCCAGGTTGTCAAGGTCATCAAACTTGTGCAATTTGGTTGATGGTAGAGTAGAGAATTTCATGATTTACAGACACGTCTGAATCGGATCAAAAGTGTTGCCGAGGGGCTGAATAAGATCTCCATTAGGATGTTAATTGGGAACCTCGCCATTGTTCTTCGCACAGTTTTTTACGAGTGCTCAGCAAGATCTCTTTAATCTTCACAAGTTGCTTATGATATCTATGTAATGGTTGTCAATTTCTTTGGATGTGACGATGCCTTTGGACTTTAGGAAAACTTCTCTTTTGCCTTACTGCTTTGAAGTCAGCTTACCAAGAAAGCCAGTGAATGTAGTGCATTCTGCTATCTACATGCTCCATTTTCGAACTACTTAAACCAAAACCCTTAGGTTTTAAAGTTTCTCTCATTATTCTTTCTTCTCATTCACTACTTTTCCATGTTTTATGACGAAGCTCGACATCATCGGGGAAAAAACATGCACACAAGGAGATATTTTCCTTAAGTAATTTTGATGAGATTGTGCGTCATATTCACAATCATTAGATATTTTAAACCTTGACATTTTTCGCATGATAATGTATGTAACCTCTTTTTTTTTTTTTTTTACCATGCATTGACATTTAAGTAGCAACATCCAATAGTCCCTAAAGTCCCTTGCCAAGGGGAAAACATAATCATAATGAATGATTCTTTTGCTTACTTTTCCTTTGATATCATAAGATTTGTCAATCTGAAAAACAAAAGATACAATTAAATATAAATCAAGATAGAGATTTTGGCACCCAAAACAAATAGTACAATGCTATTTCTACCCTCATTTTTGCTAAGACACTTCTTTCTTTTTTAGTAACTGACCAAAATACCCTTCTTGTCAGGCTAATAAAAACTGCATTTATTTCTATCATCTCTCTCATCAATTTCACAATTTAAATGCCCAATTACATCCAACAAGATATCTTGTTATCCCCCGTCCTATTATCACTTTGTGTAGAGAATGTTGTTAATTTTAATTCACGGCCTCATAATTTATTCACAAAAGCTACATATAAGATGTTAAATTTCTATTTTTGATGGCTTATGAATACAACTTTTTATAAAATAGTTTCAACAAACCTTTATTTCAGAATTGAAAATTAAAATTGCTTAGCATCTATTTGAACTTCACAAATCGCTTTTGATTTAATGTAAATAGTGGCGAACTTCTTTGGATGCAACGATGCCTTTTACTTTATCTAGCACTTCCTTGGCCTTATTCATTGTTCTATTACAGAGGTCTAAGTCATGCTGGCGATCAACCTTAAACGCCATTCCACCAAATAATAGCTGTCTTCCTTGGGTCAAACGCTCAAGATCGCTGCAACCCAACACAAATAAATGGTCGCACGGCGGAATGAGTCGCTACCTCAAAACAAATTCAACCCTGTTTACATTGAAATCAGAAGCGATTTGTGAAGTTGAAAGTGTAACATCCCGGCCCCATTGTGTAATATTGTCCGCTTTGGGTCACCCGCCCTGACGCAAACGAACCGCCATCCCAGCCACAGTCTTTTCCCTCACGGCTTTAAAACGCGTTACACAGATTAGAGAGACCCAAGCCTTATAAACTAACCAAGACCTCCCTCCCTAGGCGATGTGGGACAAGAGAGGCCAACTCCCAATCGCGTGTGGAACCACAGCTCGAATGCTGTTCTAATGCCCGTGGGGCCATAGCGAGGACGCTATTCTGTTAAGAGGTGGAGAGTGTAATAACCTCCTCTCTTGTCCCACATCGCCTAGGAAGAGAGGTCTTGGTTAGCTTATAAGGTTTGGGTCCCTCTAACCTGTGTAACGCATTTTAAAGCCGTGAGGGAAAAGACCATGGCTGGGATGGCGGTTCGTCCGCGCTAGGGCGAGTGACCCAAAGGACAATATTACTACACAGTGGGGCCCGGGATGTTACAAGTGGTATCAGAGCCGACTCCCGACCGCATGTGGGACCCTCTTCTGTTAAGAGGTGGAGAGTGTGATAGCCTCCTCTCTTGTCCCACATCGCCTAGGGAGGGAGGTCTTGGTTAGCTTATAAGGCTTGGGTCCCTCTAATCTATGTAACTTTACAAGTGGTATCAGAGCCAACTCCCGACCGCATGTGGGACCCTGAGCCAACTCCCGACCGCATGTGGGACCCTGTTCTGTTAAGAGGTGGAGAGTGTGATAGCCTCCTCTCTTGTCCCACATCGCATAGGGAGGAGGTCTTGGTTAGCTTATTAGGCTTGGGTCCCTCTAATCTGTGTAACGCGTTTTAAAGCCGTGAGGGAAAAGACCGTAACTGGGATGGCGGTTCATCCACGCTAGGGCGGGTGACCCAAAGCGGACAATATTATACAGTGGGGCCCGAGATCTTACAGAAAGAGGTGCAATGCGCAAGATCAGATGGGGAAAACTCAGATGGAGAGTTTTCCAAATGACATGCTGTGGGAGATCTTCTTGAGGCTCTCCGCAAGACCTTCGATGCGATTCAAGCGTGTTTGCAGATCTTGGAAGTTTCCTCTCTCCGAGTCCCTTTTTGTGGAAGCTTATCTCGAGACATTGAACGGACTGAACAGTTTCGATTCTTCTCAAATATGACCTCAACAACTGTTCGATAGTCCTGATTCACCGTTCTCCTATATACAAATCATAAGATCTCGATACTTCATTTGTCGAAAATAGCGAGACACTCAAATTAGGTGATTCATGCAATGAAATTGTTCGTTTATTCACCTTTGACCACGAGAATCCAGACCACTCAAAGATCTTCGTGGAACCTGTCGACTGGTGACAGGATACCCCTTCCTCGACCAACATCAAATGTGTCGGACTTGGTTGGGTTTGGATTCAATCTCTTAGGTGGTCATTAGGATGATTTTGAAGTCGTCAATGTGAAAACACATCGCGAACATATCTATGACTGTACCTCCCAAGTGGAAGTGTATAGTTTCAGAAGACCACGTTGGAAACAACTTGGCGACATCTTCCCTGCATCCCTTACCGGGGAGTTAGGCGATCAAGTCATCTTCAAGAACTTCATCTGTTGGCGCCCCTCAATGTTTTACAGATTCTGGAGAAGTCATCTTCCTGATGCAGACGAATGTGGTGTACGAGCAATGAATCTTGTACTTATCTGGGCCTATGCGACGTATGGAGCGAAGAACTTCAGGAATTCGTAGTCAAGCTCCAATCACTACTATTCCACTCGACTGGTTACTATTACAGATTGGTTTCTCTCTCGTCTGCAATCAATTTCGAGCAGTAGGTAGTTGGGAAATTCGATAAATAGAATAAAGAATGAGTAGAGAGACGTATGTTTTTGTACCATATTGAAGAGACTTTCATTTGTATGATTTTCCCATTTAGGCTTCATTTATTTCGCGAGAAACATTTTTCTTATTTTTTTGACATCTGATTTTTTTAGGAAAATGAGTTAATGGAATAATGGAAAACATATACTTAAATTAACGAAAATGATTTTCTCTTTAAAAAATCGGAAAACACTTCTCAAAATATGATTAGATTTCGATGCTTAGACCCGAGACTCGATGCTTAGTCATGGGAAACCCGACGTTAGTTCCCAGGGCCCCAGAGTTCAGGACCAAGTTTCCAGCAGCTTGGGTCTATTGAGGTCAAGCCCGAGCCACCAACGCCGACACCCAACTTCATCAAGGCCCGACAATCACCAATGCCCAAGTCCATCAAGGTCAAGCCCAAAGTCTTGGTACTTGTGCCCAATTCCTTAGCACCTAAGCCCAAGTCTATGAAGGCAATGCTCAAGTCCTCAACCTTCGAGCTTTAGTCCCTAGCACTTAGCTATGGATCCACAAAGACCGTGCATGTGACATCCTGAAATTCGACCCCGTTTCGATAAAGTGAAATGGGCATTTCGTCGACGTGTTTACGGTCCTTTTTCTCTGAGCTGATCACTCACGAGTTAACTAACCTATCGTGAGCTCGTTAAGGGATGATCTCAGAAAAAATCCCTAAAAGCTACTCAATTTGTTGGACGGACTAAAATCACGCCGATCGATTTTTAACCACGAAATCAACTCGATTTAATCGAATTTTAAGATGTCATAATCCTTTTTTTAGGACATTTGTTTCATCGCCGTCAATTTATCGACGAAATCAAATTTCAAGAAAAAGAAATTATCTAAAGAAAATTTGAAGCCCCAAAAGAAAATAGAAAGGAAAGAAAAAGAAAAAAAAAGAATAATGTTATT
Organism: Eucalyptus pumila; assembly: GCA_016097595.1. Taxonomy (NCBI): domain Eukaryota; kingdom Viridiplantae; phylum Streptophyta; class Magnoliopsida; order Myrtales; family Myrtaceae; genus Eucalyptus; species Eucalyptus pumila. The sequence goes on along the minus strand of CM027846.1, from coordinate 9,045,537 downwards.
ATTTTATTTATTTTCTCTCTCTACCTTTTCTCTCTTTTCTCTCTCTTCTCTCCTTCCCTCCCCCTTCGTGCGCGCCCCCCACCGAACACTTCCCCTAGCCAATTTGAAATTGGCTTCTCCTCTTTCTTCTTCCTTTCTTTTTGACTAGTCAAAGCTCTTTCTCTCTCTCTCTCTCTCTCTCTCTCTCTCTTTTCTTTTTTTCCTCCACTCCCTCGTGACCGAACCAGCTTCCTCTTCTTCTTCTTTCTTCTTCATGTGAAGCCAGCGGACAGAAGCGGAAGAGCTCGCCGAAGCCGTCGCCGCCGCACCGGAGCTCGACCGCCGCCTGCACCGCATGCCCGCGCACGCCGCGCGCTCCGCCCCACGTCCGTCGCTGCTGCCGCTCCTCACCCGTGCGAATCAAGCCCTACTCCGCCCCTACCCAGCCCGTCCGGCCACCTCCGGCCACCGCCCAGCTCCGCCCGACCTCCCCGACGTTCCCCTCACCCTCCGCCGGCCTTACTCTGCCATCTCAGCCACCGGAGCAGCCTCGTTTGGCCATGAACTGCAGCTGGAAAAATGGGTTTCCAGCATTGTTCAAGGCCGTTTTGGGCCGTTTCCGGGCCCCAAACCCGACCCATGCTTTGGGAAGTTTCGTTCCTCGCGTCGCCGCCGTCGGATTGATCCGATTTGCGCGCGATTTGGTGAGTAATCTCACTAATCCCGGATTAGTTGACTAATTATGCTTTAAGGTTGGTTTAGTTTTAATTAATTATGTTTAGGTTGTTAGATTATAATAAATTAGCAATTATTAGTCAATTGTGATGCGATTTAGATAAATTGATTGTGCAATTAACAAGTAGACGTGGTCTACTATTTATTGGAAGCATCTCAGGAATTTTCCGACCCCTAATCGGGCTTCAATTTGGCGATTCGGGCCTAAGTGAGATTTTTGGGCATTTAAATATTAATTTTCGGAAATAAATTAAATAATTATTTATTTTCCGAAAATTCAAGGGAGATGGTCCAGAACCGGAATATTATGCGGATGACTGTGGTGAAGTCTGTTTATTTAATCGGGCTTTTTATTTTGAGCTAAATTGAATTTTTAGTATTAATTATATAATTTTCGAAATTAATTATTTATTTATTTATTTCCTGAAAATTAACTGGGATACCCTGACCTAAAAAATTATGCTGATGACCGTGGCGAAGTCCGTTTATTTAATTGGACCTTATTTTGAACTAAACAGAATTTTAAATATTTAATAATTAATTTTTGAAATTAATTAATTATTTATTTATTTTTCGGAAATTAAGTTTGAGATGGCCGACGACCGAAATCTCGTGCTGATCGTCGGCAAGTCCGTTATTTAATTGAGCTTTAATTTGTGCTGAATTGATTTAATTATGGTTAATTACTTTAGAAACGGATGAATCAACATGAAAGGCTCGGGGCTTGATGATTAGATATATCACCCTAGAATGCACATGGCTCGGTGACGAAGATGTCGCCTTGGAGAATGCGTGGCCGGTGATTAAGTGTGGCGATCTAAAAGGACATGCGCACGGTAATTTGATTTGATCATTACCTCGGCGAATGCACGTGGTCCCAATGAAGACATTTGGCATCTAAAAGGACACGTGCTCGGTAATTTGATCGATTACCCGGAGAATGCACGTGGTCTCAATGAGTACATTTGGCATCTTGAAGAGACACGTGGCTCGTGACTTGATGCATCACCTCGAGAATGCACGTGGGCTCGCCGATTCATAATGGCATTTTAAAGGGCACGTGGGCTCGCAAAGTAATGCATTACCTCGGAGAATGCGCGTGGGTTAAATTGGTTTTATTAGTTGAGACTGAATAACAATAGCCGAATGACCGGGAAATGGTCAAAGTCGATATGTAATCGACTGCGGTCGATTGATCATTGATTTGATTTGATGTCGTGGATTGATTGACGATTAGAAATGACCGTGAGTGGTCTTGTTGGCATTTAATCGACTAGGTCGATTTGATCGATGCTTCAATCAGTGATATGATTGCTTGGGTGCCTATTATGAATTGTACTGACTTGCATGTGGGATATGAGGCCAAGGTACGTCTTTCTCTCGCCTATGCGTGTATAGGCAGCCTATAGTATAATAGTTTACTAATTGGGCTTAGTGGGGTAGAACTCGCGAGACGTAGTCTCATCCCGGTTGGGGAAAAACATTTCAGACCCCGTTGAGGAGCCGAGGAGGAATCTGAGAAGGAGAACTCGGAGGTGAAACCTGAGTAGAAGGATTTTTGGAAGAAGAAGATAATACCGAGAGAGACTTTGAGTATGACCTGAAGGGATTTAGATTCTGTCTCCTTTTATGAACTCCAATTGATGTGAATAGTTATGAAGTTCTCTAGTTGATGTCATGTACAAAAGTTTGGTTATAAATTTCAATAAGAAAAATATGGCCCCGCTTTTCTATCCCATCGTTTTATTGTCTGGGATTTTAAGCGCTCCGCATGTGCTTAAAAATGAAAGGGTCGGCGATACATTGTCCTAGGATATCGCATTATAAAATCGACCAAGTGAGACGGATGTGCATGCCTCGAGGATCGGGGCGTGACGGTGCATGGGCTCCCGATGCTCAAGTTCAGGTTCTTTGTCAATGAAATGTTCGTTCTTACAAAATGTTCTTTTAAAAAAATCAATTTTTTAATTTTTCTTTTCTTTTTTTCTTTCCTTTTTCCTCATGCTGGCAATTGGCTAGGGAAGAAGGAAAAATATAAAATATATATAAATAAATAAGCAAAAAGAAAAGAAAGAATTAAATTTTTTGAACTTTTTGGTAATTTCTACTTGAAAAATCAAATCAGAATTTTTATACCAAAAGTCAAAAAAATATTTTATAATTCATTCTCAGGTTTCAACCAAATACTAGAACATAAATTTATATCAAATATTTTTCAAAATTGTCATATTTTTCATAAAACAAACGCAGTCTTAATTTTTTTTTACTTTTCATAATGTAGACCTCAATATGGTTTCGATTTCATTTACGGATTGCTGTGCAATTTGCCATCTGGTGAATTGATGGAACGTTTTATTTGAATATAAGTCAATGTTCATATGTTGTGGATAACAAATGGGAGCGATATTAACCCATTATCAGATTGATTTTACTAACATATGACATGAAAATTGAATAGGCTTTACTAGCATAACAGTCCTTAGAGTACCGTGAGAATAATAATCTATTATAAGCCACAAATTCTTTAAAAAAGTGAGTTCCACAACAATTTATAATTATTTTTTATTTGATTTTTTGTAGTCCATAATAAACTGTTAGTCTTATATTACATTAAAAACTATTACACAATCATTTCTCAAATTGAATATCAGGAAATCTAATGTGTATCATCAAATTTATAAACTGTTAATGTCCATTCCCATACTCTCTTTTTTTCTTGATTAAAACCATCAAAAATCCCGAATGGATACATCCATCCCAATCATATCACAAAAAATCCTAAATGGATATAACCGCAACAAACCCAACAAAACTTTAAGGTGAATTCGAGATACATATGATGCAGATGTTCCAATTTGAGATTTCTATTGTTATTAACCATTTCCTTTTTGTATCTGTTGTGATTAACGGATTCCCAAAAATCGGATTCGACACTAAATCGAACCCCTAAAACGAATGCAGAAAACGAAGCCCGGGAAAATCACATATCACCTATCCTAAAGCACACAACGGATTCGAACACGTACCTTGGAGAAAATATTCAGTGGTATGTGCGCGCCACGTCATCCGCTGACCTGGTGCGCACTTACCAATGAAATACCGGCACGTGTCCCCGAGCGGGACCCGCTGAAAAAAGGAAGGCGCTGGTTTTTGGTCGGCTCGGCTCGGCTCCACGCAGAAGAAAGGACGGTCAGCGTATTCCTCCCGCTCAAAATTTTTCTCTCTCTTCACTTGAATGCGTGGGTTCTCTCTCCTCGTAAAAGGAAAAAGAACGCTCAGAGCCTTCCTCTGTTTCCTCCTCCGAGCATCCGACCTCCTCCGCCTTCGTCTCCGGCTACGCCTCCGTCTCCGCCTCCGCCTCGGCCTCCGCCTCGCCCAAAAGCCTCGCTGGTCATCTCGCGTCGGCATCTCGGTCTCGTTCCGAGCGGCACCGGAGCTCCCCGCCGACCAGCGCTGTCCCCGACGCTGGCCCGCTCGGGCCGCGAGGGAGATCTCGGCGGACTTTGGCGGGGTCGACGGCGCGGCGAAGAAGGAGAGGCCTGCTGCATTTTCTCTCTTTTTTTCAACGAAGCGCGCTTTTTCTTCCCGCTTCTGCTCAAGCACTCCTCTCCTCTCTGTCCCGAGCCCTCTCACTCACCCCAAGCGCCCCCCTCCTCTCTTTCTCGAGCCCTCTCACTCACCCTAAGCGCTTCCCTCCTCGCCTCTCTCCTCGTCGCCGTCATCGACTTTCCAGCCGTGGCTCCAGAAATCGCCGGCTGCCGACTGGCCTCTCGAGCTTCTTTGTCTTCTACTCCTTATTCGGTCCCGATTTCGGGCTCGAGTACGTAGCCAAGGATTTTGAAGCAAAAGAGGTTTGCGAGGCTAGATATATTGGTGGCGGTGCTAAGTTTTGGGGTTTCGGCGACGCCGTGACGGCCGCGAGGATATTGTGGTGGAGGAGAGAGAGGCGTATGGATACCGTGAGACCTCTCTTTCTCCTTTGCCTATTTTTTTTTTTTTCTTTTCTATCGCCTCGTCTCGCCGGAGTAAGAGCGCGGAGCAGAACGTCGAGCGCAGCGAGGCGAAGCGGAGAGAGGCAATGTCTACTTCGCCCGATGCGTGATTCGGTCCGACGCCCTTCGCTCCCGATCCATTCTCTCCGCGACGACGCGTCAACGTACTCCTCTCTCTCTCTCTCTAGCGCGCTCGCCATTGGAAACGCTTCTTCCTCCTTTCTTTTCTATTTAAAATTCGATTGCGATTTCCTTGAAGCTGTAACTCGATCGAGCGATGCGTACCCGCACGTGTGTGTGGGAGTTTCGATTGCTCGTACGAGCTGCCGCGTGCTAACTCGTCGGTTTCGCGACTTGGTCCCCATTGCATTTCGGGAGCTGGAGAAGCGAACGCCGACCTTTCTTCTCGACTCTCGGGATGTTGCTGTCAAAAGGTGAGCCATTTCGATTCTCCCTTTCACTTTTCGAGAGGATTTCACTGTCTTTACGACTTCTCGAATGAATCTTGATATCTTTGTAGCAGCCCGAAGCCGGTTTCGGTGTTGGGTCGAGCGCGTTTGAGTTGGGCATGCTTTGTTTGTCGGTGGTTTGAGTGAATGCATGCATCTTTTGGTTGGCGCTTCTTTGTTATTGGCCACGCATATAGGGGATAAGCGAAATTCAATGTCCCGTGCTGAATGCGATGTACTTGAGCTTATTGCTTCATTTTGTGCCGATGGAAGACAAGATTGGTTGTGTCGTAGAGGGAGGCGGAGTGGTCGATGGGAATGGCAAATCAATGAAGCTGGACAAGAAGACTAGGAAGAAAAAAGGCGCTACTGGTCAAACTTTTTGAGCTCCAATTGCATGTTTAATCTGAACCACTGAGATATTGTATGTTTATTGCTCTTCAAGATCCAAATGAGGGTTTTTCGGTGACTTGGGAGGTCAGTCTGTTTTCAGGAACGGGAGGAACGGTTTAAGTTCAAAAGTCAAACAATAATCAAGTGGCCTTCTTGCAAATTTTGAGAGGTTACAGGATACTATAGTGCTGAAGTTTCGTGGAGTTGCGTAGCAGGCTGTGTTAGTTGTGACTCCGAACAGTCTAAAGAAAAACAAGCGACCCTAAGCGCTAAAACTAGACATAATCAAAGCATCAATATTGTTGTGCGAATAGTTTTTAATACTAAGTTTTATAGGGTTCAAGTTAGTAATTTCTTACAACCCTGTTTCCATAGAGATGAGCATGCTGTTCGGCTAAAGTTCTTTCAATGTGCAGCCATATTTAGTGAATGTTGTGATACCTCCTGCTGCAGATTTCAAAACAGGAATTCTCGAACACCATCCAAGGCGATATGTTGCTCTAAGATTGATGTATTTTGGACAAAGGTACAGATTGTAGCCATTGTACTGTTTGTCATACAATGCAACTGTTGCATCATAAAACGATTTTAATCTGGTGTAGTATATTGTCTTTCCCTTTGTCTTGATTTTGTCTGTTCTTAAGAGGCAGCATGGAATATAAAATACTCTAGAGATTGTGAAAGTTTAGCTGTTATTAATAATTTGAGGATATTTCTGCTATGGAAGCATTCATTTCTAAAAAAAATTGAAATGCTAGGGTGTCACTGCGAAATCTCTTTAGTTGCAGAATCTGTCACAAGTAAATGTGTAGTGGATGTGATTCGTGATATATGTGACTAATTTTCTGTTACACCACATGGCAAGTCTGACTAATTTCCTAGACATATGAAATCCTGAATGTGTTGTGCCTTAGGCCATTGAATGTACTGTGGCTTTTCTTTGGCACAATGAAATCGCTTCACTTTTGCTTTATTTGACAGGTTTTATGGTTTTGCCTCTCGAAGCACAATTGGATCCAACTGTCGAGGTCCGGTCCTACATTCCATCTTCTCCCCAAAATTTTCATTCATTTCAGCATTGGGCCTAATGGAAACTATGTGCTATAAAAGAGGGTCCTACTTCTTCATAAGATTTAAATTTATGTTTTCAGTAAGGACACCTATCTTTCGGTACACCAAGATCGTTTGTACCATGCAAGCGAGTCACCGAGTTTCTGCTTATTATCAAAGATACATGGAAGAGTTCTTTAATATTGTGCAATGCGAATGTTTAAATCATGGATGCTATCGATTTAAAATCAGCAGATGTTCCATTTTGGCATTTTTGACATTCTTGGCGTACACCTAATTCATTTCGATCCGAATCCCATCATCTCATGTATGTCTGCAGATTTCTTGTAGTGTCCACCACTAGAGCTACGTACTTTTCTAATTGTAACTTCACTTTCTCTGACTCGATAATGCAGGAACATCTGCATGCCCAACTGGAAAATTTATTGTCGGAATGCAGGACATGTTCCTGTCATTATATTTTCTTCGAGAGTAAATGATGGCATTTGTGGTAAGTAGTCCATCGGAACTTTTTCTCCATGGTCTTGGCCTTTCCAAGCATTCGTTTTCCCGTGTTGATTGTGGACCTCATTCTCCCTTCTGATCATCTGTACATAACACATGCATGTAAGTTCATGTACCATCGAACAAGATCCTGCTGCATTTGAATTGCCCAACAAGGTTGCAATTCCTTCTTAGACATAAGAATATCAGATATGATATTATGAACGGCCGGGGCCAGAAGTCCTCTTTGCAGATTTTAATTGCTTCAATGTCAAGGATATCTCTAATCTTCACCGCAATGAGATGTTCCACGCTTTAGTGTCATGGGGCACTGATTAATCATAATTGTGCAACAACAGATTTATTTACCTGCTTTAGCAACTTCATGTCCTGGATTGTCTTCCTCACCAACAAACATCACTGTTAAAATATTACTTTACAGACTATTTAATGAACCCTAATACCATGAAGACAAGTAAACAAGGGTATATTTCAAGTGATGAACAGATTTGAGACTACTTTTTAGGAACACTCCAACTTTTGAGGACAAGGACATTGATTGTGAGATATATGCATATGGGAAATGAATGGAAACTATTTTTTCGGGTTTACATCTTAAGGATTGTTTCAAAAGCTAGACAAGAGTGGCTTCTTCAATTGAGAACAGTTTGCATGCTTGGTCTGGTTCAATCCAAGAAAAGAAAGTGGTCAAAACTAGGTGAGATGGAGAACTGGTTTAGTTTGGATTGATCTTTTCCTTAACGCTCGTCAATGAACAGTGTTTCTGAGAATACAAGAAAAATTGCAGGAAGGGGGAAAGGTTGGAGAGAAAACAAAAGGTGCATTTTTGAATGAAATCTACGTGCTTATCGTCCTATGCAAGGATCTGCAGAGTGATCAATTGTTAGTAAAATGGATGATGAATGTGTGGATTAAGTAACATCATAATATTGTAATAAGATCTAATTAATGCTTAGATTAATTTTCCCTTTTCATTGTTTAGGATTTTTGTCAATTGGACAATTACTAAATGCTAAGGTCCTATAAAATATTTATATGATGACATCATCTGACCTTAATAGGTTGACAGAATTACTAGATCGTTCTGGTTCTTGTAACACTGATTTTAGCATCCGCTGGACAAAGGTTAACTAGCAGGTGGTCATTCTTTTTCTGCCTCCTCTTAATGTTTCCTCCTAACATATGTTCTTTGCCTGCTCCATGATACTCGACTCTGCTGTGATGGGAGTGACGAATACGGTGATAAAGTGAAGTGCCCGAATACATGTTGGGAAGCTGGAAAAGCAGCACGAGATGAGCTGAAGAAAAAATTGCTGTGTACCAGGAGGGCATTGCCATATGTAAACGGGAGGTGGAACAGGCTAAAGTAGCTCTTGCAAAAGACAAGGAAGAATTGTCAAAACTGAAAAGTGAGGAGAAAGTACGAAAGTGCAGTTTGAACAGCTTAAAGGTTTGGTTTTTTCTAATTTGGTGGTATCTTGGCAAAATAACTTGAATTTAGTTGTCATGATCTCATTAAACCTGAGTTTGCCCTTAAAACGTAGTTGCTGGCTACTTTTGCACATATATATCATCTTTGTTCATACTGCATCCAAGTGATAGCAGCATATTATGGTCTATGGAATTGGAAAAACTCACACTCGATGATAATGAACTCATCATAGTATAGCTTCGTATAGATATTTTACAAGGTACTAAGCTCGTTTGGTAGTTTTACCAAACAACGAAGCATTTTCTGAATGAGTGTGGATGTTGTGACTATTAGATATTGATGTGCCGGATGTATCCCAGCCTTGTAGGTAAATGGATGGAAGATTTGGGAAGCATTTGGTTTACCTCACTAAAGAAATTACTTCATCCCTCTAAACGAGTGTCTAGTAGTGTTACGATGTTTGGAAGATTAGCTATATTTGGATAAAATAGTGAAAATGGACGGGATAGGTGGAAAGTCGGGAGAAGTTTGAAATTTCTGTGAGAGAGAAATAGAGGGAAAATTCGAATTTTTAGATACCCTCTCCAAATTCTGGCCCTTGGTGCTCTCAAAATAGCCTTAGTGTCACAAATACTATTTGCTATCTCTGTTGTTGTACATGTGCTTAGACTACCCTTCTTCCATGCTTTGGCACTTTATGATGCTTAGTTTAAGATTTCTTTTACATGCGTTCGTTTTTGTGTTACTATCAATTGTTTTGTTGCTTTTTCATCTCTAAATATAGAGCGCAAAGAACAAATAGAGAAAGCAGAGGAGAAAGAACGAATGAGAAAAGAAAAAGAAGAGAGGGAAAAAAGAGAAGCTGAGGGGAAAGCTGGCAAAGAGAAAGCAGTTTCAGCAGGGTTGGGTGTTGGAGATCTTGGATCATGTAAGGATGGGAGGAGGCAGGCTAGCAGAGAGGAACAAGAGAAAATCGAGGCTGAGATGAGAAAGAATGCCTACCAATTGGCCTATGCTAAAGCAGAGGAGGCATCTAGGTTACTGTGGGTGGAGCAAACAAGAGAGGGAAGAGATTCTAAGATGTTTTGCTGTTGCTTTTTCTTGAATCTCTTGGGCCTACCAAAAACCTGCAGTGAAAGACTGCAATTCCATTCCGCCAAAAACATACTGGTGGGACTGGATTTGTATCCGAGGACATAGCTTTGAAGTGTCATGGAAATATTTTCAAGGGAAGAGGTGTGATTGCTTCTGCTTTTAAGGTTTGTGACCTGTGGATATGGGTATCATCTTAGTGGTATCTTCCTCTTGCTATGCAAGAAAAACTGATCTCCAAAAAATAATTATGACAAATTAAAAAGGAAAATCTACATTGCATTATTAAGTATCATTTCAGCTTTGAGCTGTAAGTGTGAGTCTAGTTATTAGTATTTTAGCTTCAATAATTCTCCATATTGCAATATATTTCATTTTTTCTATCGGTTCATTTATATCTTCCATTCTAATTGTTTTGGCTGAATTTTAATCTGTAGCTCCCTCCTCATACAATTCATATTCGACCGTCGATGATCAAGGTTGAAAAGGACCCGAAGCTTTCAGATATCAGGACCGTTGATGCACTCGAAATAGTACAAACAAGGTACAACCAACATATTTTGCCAGCAGGCTATCATGGAACATCTTAATTCTCTTGAGGTTCTTATGGTACCTCTGACCCCTAGTATCGTGATCACGGTGTTATCTCGTGGGTTTGTTGCCTGGCTATGCTATTGATTTGTTGATCATTGTGTTTAGATTTTCCTTTGGAGTTAGCTGGTTAAAAGACCCTTACATAAACAGACGAGCAGCTTCCTTGTTCTTTCCGCAGTTTAATTTGAACATGGGACATGTTTTTCTTGTGAATTACTAAATCCCATTGCTTTTTGTTTGGAGCTTTTTCTGCCATCAAATTTTACCTTTTCGGAAGAACTGATTAGACCTTGGTCCTCATTGATGCAGTAATAAACCAAAGCCTGCATATCTTTCAAAGATTTTGATTGCACTTTTAAGCTATGGCGGGGTCCCTAATGAATTTCTTTTGGACATGGTGGAGAATGCTCTGGGAGATGCAAATAGTGTCTTCTCTAGTAAACGAGCAGCTCTAAGAGGTAGTATTCTTCTGAACATTTGGACTGTTGAAATAATGTCTATTCTTAAAACAGTCCCAAAAGAGATTTTTCTCCAATTTTTTTTCCATACTTGGATGTGCTTCTTTTTTTTTTTTTTTCTTGATTCGAAATATGCATACGTAAAAAAATGCATCTGTATTCATCTTTGCTGCTTTTACTTCCCCTGGGTGCGTATTTCCTTCAATTGCTATTTGACATGTAAACATTTTCCCTTGCGTTTTCCTTTTGTTCTTTTACCGTATGAACAGTTTCGGTGAATCATGGTGAGAAGGATGGTTTGACTGTAGCCAGAATGATCTTATCTGGGATTCCTCTGGACGAAACATACCTACAGAATCGTCTGTCCATCCTGATGAACGATGAAAAGAAGAGTTTGAAAGGAGGAAGGATTCCTATTCCAGATTCTTACTATCTAATGGGGACAGCCGATCCCACAGGAATTCTTAAAAGTGATGAAGTTTGTATTATCCTGTATGTACTCGTAATCTCATCTTTACGTGCTTGATTTATCATTTAGCATGAGTCTCGCTAAAGAAAACTCAAGAAAAACGGTCATTTTTGTAATTTTAATTTTAGAGTGCATCCCTTGGTTTTTAGTGGCTTGGTATGGTTATGGAATAATTTCTAACCATGCCATAGGGTAAAATTCAAAATTTAGGTCTGCATATGATTTGGCTTATTAAAATTCAAGTATGTGCCACTTGTTGACCTAAGCATATGCCTACCTATATAAACCGTTGACTCAGCTCCTACCTTTCATAGTTTCAGAGCCAAACTTGGTAAAAGCCTCTACTTGTTTCTTGTTTCCTTGTATTGCCGTTAGGGAAACTATCAAAGAAATTTCATCTTTCGTGATTTGTTTGCAGAAATGTTTTTGGTTGTCATTTATGCAAGTCGTTTTGGTACATGCACCAATAAAGGATAATAACCAAAATAAAGATTACAGCATCAGTGGACTTTATGGATTTTGCTTGAATGGCTTTCATCTGTGGCACCTGCAATACGCTCACAGAATCTGATTTCTCTGTAAACACAGAGGAAACTTAGTAATTAACTGTTCTCTACGAGACCAAGCTAAATCTGGCAAAGCATGCGACTACTATATAAAACAAATACAACTTTGCTATTTGGAACTGTGCAGTCCCTGAATCAGCATATAGAGCTAGGCAGAAGTGCATCGCAGACAAGACCCATCGCATCCTTAACATGGACATTGCGTAGTCGACCCTTCCCCTGTTCGGAGGCTCTTCCACTAGGTGAGAAGAGATAGTAAGTTCCTGATGGCCAAAGTTAATATTTGCTCTATATAGTAGTCCCGTTCTTTGCCGATCTTACTTGATTGTTATGGGGTAAGAAGCTGATTGCTTATTTTCCTCCTTGCTCTACAATGCAACCCCAAACGTAATGCAAAACTTCCATGTTAGGCTCATTTGACCTGCTGATTTGGCTTGGATATGGTCATTGGTGTGCAAGAGTCGGGATATCTGCCATTTGACCATTTGGTCTGCGAGTTTTGCATCGGTTTCAGTTAATGGTGCTTAAGAAATGGATATTTTCCCTTCCGTGTGCTGTACCCATCTGAACTGATTGTTTTTTTATTAGTTATGACAATAAATGCGCAGAAGAGACAGGATTTCGGCAAGATATATCTTCTTTCTTATGGTGTTATTTCTTTGTATTAGGAGTATGGAGTCACAAGATAAATTATGTTGAAGCACTAATGCATCCTCTAAAACTTGCTATCAAGTTGCTGCAGCATTAAATGGTGAACTTTTTGCAGATGGCGGGGGTAGAGATCGGAGGAATGATCGTAGCGGTGATGAGACGAATCACGTGTCCGGGAAGGTGTTTGAGTGGAGAATTGAAAGCCTTTTCCCAATTGGGCTCTTCTCTCTTTTGAGCTGCCCAGACCCATTGATCACACAAGTTCACCGGCAACTTCGGTGCGGATGGGATTTTCCAGTGATTCATAGAGAAGCGGATGGACAATCCTTAAATCTGGCAACTGAGGCTTCATAGGAGTATTGACTTCATAAAGGGAAAATGTCAGAGCGTTTCCGGGCACTTGCTAAGGCTCTTTAGTTATGCTTTTGTTAAGTAGACTTTTTAAAAAGTTCTTCGTCTCATACGTTAGTCCTCATCCATTCTACTAATGGGATATATTTGCCCTTTAAAGTATTGAATACTCTTGTTTTCCTATAGAGAATATGTTGCTCTACACATAAAATCAGATTATGCAAGCAAGTTTATCTGGTTGTGATTTCTCGCTTGTTTTCTCATTACCTATGCTGAGGTACCTTAAGCCAGATGAAGAGTGTAAGATGTTCAGACCGTTGGGCTTTGTTTCAAATGGGTTTCGTCTACAATATCGACACTTCCAAGTCCTAGATATGTCCAAGGGTGTTATCTGGCTTTTTTGGTTTCTTGTCCTGATCTTACCTAGAATTGGTTCATATCACCGTGGCAAGATAGAAAGGATCGAGTAAACCTTCATAAAGTCAGTATGCGCTCACGGGCACCTTGGATTGGCATATACTATCCACGAGTGTCCTTAGAAGGTTGTTAATGGATGAGTCTTAACTTAAAAAGGTGGTGTTTTCCTGTATTATGGAATTCAGGGCCCATCAAACAATCTACGGAATTCTTTAATGGGACTGGAAGCGTTAGGGTGCTTTGCGAGATGGCGGCATAAATTCTTTTCTTGTAGACTTTGCAGATGGCGGCATAAATTCTTTTCTTGTAAACTTTGACCAAAGTGACGGTGAGCAATGAAATCGCAAAGATAGGGACGATTAGCCAAATTAGGACACCTCCGTGTAAAGCTTTTGTTATAGAAAATGATATTATAGAGTTAGTTGATGTACATTCGTCTTACTCAAATGTTGCAGGTGCTAGATTAACATAAAGATGAGTTAGCGCAGGCGTTTAACCGTGAGTGAGGTTGCTGAGTGGCTCTGTCGATATATCACTCTCGATCAAGTCAACTGGTGCATTTACCTTTCTTTTCTTCTCTTGCCTTGTTCTCTCTCCCCAAGCTTTTAGAAGGTTCTTCTATATGAGACTAAAAGCTTGTATCATATATATTATATCGTCAAAACATCACAAATTTTCTATGTCAATAAAGGTTCATTTTCTGGTTGTAGTGTGATGAATTTTTTTGCATAATGAGCAATACTAACAACCATGAAAAGCCATTGTTAAAACTTCGCCAAGCTTTCAAGCGGACAAAGGGGAAACGCGCATATAGTTTACCCGATTCGTGCATCATTTCTTATAGATTCATATTAATTGAAATCAAGACTCTAAGACTGCAACATGTAGAGTCTTATCTCTTCAAGCACAAAAACATACCTGGTGAAATTGAGTTTTACTATGATGACCAATCAAGGGAAGGAACGGTTATGGAGACTACTAATGAGATTTAACCACATGAATTTAGAGCTTAAAGGACCAAAGTGAACGGACTTATAACTTATTAAACCAACATCTCGTCAGAGTTGAATCTTCTTGCCCACATTATTTTGCGAAATTGAAGCGTGCATTTTGTATGACACTGGTATTCTGTAGTCGAGGGCCAAAAAGAACTCGAACACAGCATTTCAATGTTTGAACAACAAAGTTTTCAAGATATCTTCCAACAATACAAAGAGTGAGAATTAAGAACCACCATATTCTTTACAACAAGAATTAAAAATTCAAGATTGTTCTGATTTCCAAAGCTAATTGAAAGTTAACTAATGTTGATTTTGTTTGTATATCTACACACACTCAAAAGATGCAGAAATTCTTTAGATCCTCTTCTTTGCCATACCAGCTTGGTATTTATCTTTGAAATGTGAGGATACAAATCCTTGGAGGAGTTCCTAATCATCCCCTCGGTGACTCTAGTAGCAAGTGATATATCTGCACAAACATTCGGTTATTTATATGCATGCGCTGTTTCAAATGCCATTTACATATGCACCAATGTCTTTAGTTGTTCAAATTGAATAGGATTGGAGAAACTAAAAACCTTGGGGAGACTTCTTCTTATCAGAGAGCAGCTGCTGCAATGGATATGGGGCTCCTCCTGCAAAATTAGAGGATAAAAACAGAGGAGAATACGTTCAGCACTTGAAAAGGAACAACAGTAAAGCATTTGAACTAAACCTGGTAAGTAATCTTTATACACAGCAGGTCTACATTGACAAATCTGCTCAAATCATGTCTTTCAATCTTAATAGAAGAAAGATGAAATGTTGTCAACCAAGTTTTACAGTTTTCGACTCTTCCTCCAGCTTTACCATTAAAATTCCAGCTGATGAGAGAATAACCACTGAAAAACATTCAGATTGTGCAGTTTGATATCACTGTCAATGCTTCTATCAGCTTGTCTCATGTCATCCGCAAGTCCAGCCCCGTCTCCCCGCATCTAAGTTGATTTCGCCGGAAGTACTATGTCGATGTACGTCACCTTCTCGGAACAAGTAAACTAACAGAATTAAGGATGTCTACAATACATACATAAACATAAAACAATGAACTTGCATCATTACCTCTAACACGACAGCCCAAAACCCGATCAACTTGAAAAGCAGAAAAGGGTCAAATGAATTAAAGATGGATTCTAAGATCGATCACCAGAATCAAATAACAAAGTTGGTCATAAGTAGATTTACCTGCTGAAATTCACTATGGCGATGCCGCTTATGCACACTGGTGTATCATTCACATGACGGTCTCTTTTCTTTGGCTTTACCGGTGGGCTTTTCAACTCTCCCGAAAGCTTCGCACCACAAAATCAATTTCAAATATATCATCTAGCCTCAATAAAAGTATCTTATATATGTCTCTGCGTAATATGTCAGTAATGAAAAGGCCAATGTAAAAGTATCTACCTTTTTTTTATTTGGACCATTTGAACCTTCTTTTGCTCCATTTTCTTCCATGACAGACCGTGAACCCTTGTTTACAATTGTTCTCTTTCTTAATTGTGAATTACCTATTTCGGGTATTACAGCTTTCTTCTTCGATCCATGTCTCTTAAAAGTAGCAATAATTTGCTTGCCATCATCATTTCTGCTCTTAGAAGCAGCAATAATTTGCTCTCTCTTTACTAGCACCAATTCCGAGAGCAGCTTGACCATCTGGACTATTGAATCCATCAGAACATTGAGAATTTTTCTCTGATGCATTTTGCATTCCTTTTTCCAGAGCCTTCAATTTTTAATAGCATGTTTCTTGCTCATGCCAATTAGTGTTAGCAAAGCATTTGAACATTACATCTTTATTTTCCACATGCCAAACAACTGACTCACTAAAAAAGGATTAGTTTGTGTCACCATATGGTTATGCAGATGGCACAGTGTCATCTCATATAAAGCCTTTTCTCCATAATGTCTTGTCCAATATTGGTAGCCCCGTGCATTTTGTTGCATTAACTAATAGATGTCAAACAAACTATCTCTCACCCATTTCCTACGTTCAATTTATGGTAACCAAGACAGAGAATGGCAAAGTATCTTATATTACGTACATCAGGAGATTCAAGACCTTGGCCAACCATAAACATCACAGCAACCATGCAACGAACTTGGTGCCACAAAAATGCACTGCCCTTAATTTTGAAACACCACAGTTCATTACTTTCCAACCTGCATAAAAGGAAGTTCATTAAAATCAGAAAAGACACTGCAAACTAGATTGGTCTTATTAATATAATAACTTGTACATGAGAGAAACTGGCCAAAATGAAAAGGCCCTTTTTTTGCCTTTTGATTTCTCTTTCATCATACCAACAAAAAATATAGATGCATCTTTGCATCTTTTCTTAACTTATATAGATCTCAAAAAAAACATCTACCAGAACCAACCTCTTATCACAAGATGAGAGTTCAAAGGATGTTATATGACGCTTGTAGTTGTGGACATTAAATGCATCCATCTTACAAAAATTTCTGAAAGCATGATCCCCCACAAACTTTTGGCCTGCACTCTCCATTGCCTAGCATAAAAACAGAGAAAGGACTTCTATCAAATGAAATGAAATAGTCATAATATCAAATTTTTGGTTCAAAATCAGCATAAAGTAGTTTATGAAATGAAATAGTCATAAACTATAAAATGAAGAGTTACCCTAATATCCAAATTATCTCTCCAAAAGAAATATTTGTACTCCCTGCTCATACAGCTAAACCTGCAAGATATTGAGGAAGACAGAATCATGTGAAAAGGCAAACCCCACCTACATTTCCGCAATCATTAACATTATAAAATCAACAAATTGGAGGCATCTCTAACGCATTTCATCAACAGAATCCCATCAAATCAAATCAAAATAAAGTACACCATGAGAAGGAAAACAACCTTGCACTAAAATCAATTGGAACAGGACACCAGCCAGTTACTCGGATATCTTTGGGTAAGACTTGATTCAACACTCTCACATAATCAATTTCCGCGTGTAAGACTGACATATAAATGAAAGTAAGCATCGTATTAAACATGATAATTTTTCATCATAAATAATTTGTTGCAGCAAATCAAATAAAGTAAGAATCTGTAATGACTGCATAATCCCAACATATATGCACTTTCCAGAATACCCTGCTAACTTGGAAATGCTAACCACTTAGTCTGAAAAAAGCCACTTTTGATTAGGAAAGCAGTGTGATGTGTACACGTATGTTTAGGAATATGTATATTTAACGGATGCTTTATTACCGTACCAGCAGTTTATTTCCAGCTTGGACATCAGCCTTGCACAAAATACACCGATTTTTAACAATTAATCTTTTCTCTTTTAATGGGTCTGTAGCAATTGAATTGAGTCACAAATTTCCAGTGAAGTTCAAACTTCATCATTCGAAAGCAATTTAAAGACTCATAGCAATAAAATAGAGCTCAAAACAATTAAAGATCAGTCACTCAAACAACATACCATCTCTATCTATAGAAAGTCCCCAATTGTTTGCATCATCTGTGTTCTTAGGTCGCAGGTTTGATCGTAGAAACAGGGAAATGACCTGCATCAGAAAGCAAACCATAGCCTAGTCATGATGCACCTAAGAAAAGAAGCAAACAGGAGATAATAGAACAACAACATGAATCATAAAAGAAAGAGCCTACTGCAAACATAATTATCCTAGGTAAAATGACAATTGATACTAGACACTTGTCCACGTCATAAAACCTTCTTTTATCTTGTGGTGGTATCTCTATCAACATTTCAATCATCTTGTAAAGAGACTCCCAGCTATCAGAACTCTCGCTCTTTGGTACTTTCTCATCTCCAATTCACATCATTGCTTCTCTAACAAAAATTCACTTCAGAACTTGCACTCCAATTACAATATTCTATGATCTAATTAACACCCAATCTCAAATTCCTTGAGAAAATCAAGCTTCACATATTGCTCCTAACCGATTCTTATACGGTAAGATTATAATCAACAAAAGCTCTCCCGAAAGGAACATCATCATGAATATTCACAGTAATCACATCTATCACGAGGATGGAAATATATGGTTGTTATAAGGAAAAACTCTGATAATTGCCCCTTGTGCCCATACTTCCACAATTGCATTTTAGTAGTTAAAAGTACTAAGTAGTACACATGCAACAGTTAACCATCTTTTTCCAGAAGCCCTTAAACATGTTTCTGAGTAGCCTTGTCATCTATTTTTCCAAGTTTAAGAAATAATCAAAAATTGCAAAATACAACTGAGATTGTGCTCGTCCACTAAATATAAGTTGACACGTGTTTTTGCAAGAAAATGCTCAACATTTAATGCAGGTTGAAACAAAGACCCACATTCTCTCTGCAAGGAAATGGTGATTGCACGGAATAGTGAGCCAAAGATAAAACCCAATCTAGCGTCTGTGAACAAAATAACAATCTACCGATCCATCAAGAAACTTAGAAGCGGAGTAGCAGTTTTTGAACTTACTTGTCCAAAAGATGAAACTCCTTTGTCTGTTCTGCCACATCTTGAGTACTGTGACTTTTTCTTGTCACCAACTAAAAGCTTAGTCTTCTCAAGAGCTTTAAAAATTTCAGACTGCATGACGCCAAAATAAGTATGATGGGATTCGGATCGAAATGAATTAGGTGTCTGCCAAGAATGTCAAAAATGCCAAAATGGAACATCTGCTGATTTTAAATCGATAGCATCCATGATTTAAACATTCGCATTGCACAATATTAAAGAACTCTTCCATGTATCTTTGATAATAAGCAGAAACTCAGTGACTCTGCTTGCATGGTACAAACTGATCTACTGGTGTACCGAAAGATAGGTGTCCTTACTGAAAACATAAATTTAAATCTTATGAAGAAGTAGGACCCTCTTTTATAGCACATAGTTTCCATTAGGCCCAATGCTGAAATGAATGAAAATTTTGGGGAGAAGATGGAATGTAGGACCGGACCTCGACAGTTGGATCCAATTGTGCTTCGAGGCAAAACCATAAAACCTGTCAAATAAAGCAAAAGTGAAGCGATTTCATTGTGCCAAAGAAAAGCCACAGTACATTCAATGGCCTAAGGCACAACACATTCAGGATTTCATATGTCTAGGAAATTAGTCAGACTTGCCATGTGGTGTAACAGAAAATTAGTCACATATATCACGAATCACATCCACTACACATTTACTTGTGACAGATTCTGCAACTAAAGAGATTTCTGCAGTGACACCCTAGCATTTCAATTTTTTTTTAGAAATGAATGCTTCCATAGCAGAAATATCCTCAAATTATTAATAACAGCTAAACTTTCACAATCTCTAGAGTATTTTATATTCCATGCTGCCTCTTAAGAACAGACAAAATCAAGACAAAGGGAAAGACAATATACTACACCAGATTAAAATCGTTTTATGATGCAACAGTTGCATTGTATGACAAACAGTACAATGGCTACAATCTGTACCTTTGTCCAAAATACATCAATCTTAGAGCAACATATCGCCTTGGATGGTGTTCGAGAATTCCTGTTTTGAAATCTGCAGCAGGAGGTATCACAACATTCACTAAATATGGCTGCACATTGAAAGAACTTTAGCCGAACAGCATGCTCATCTCTATGGAAACAGGGTTGTAAGAAATTACTAACTTGAACCCTATAAAACTTAGTATTAAAAACTATTCGCACAACAATATTGATGCTTTGATTATGTCTAGTTTTAGCGCTTAGGGTCGCTTGTTTTTCTTTAGACTGTTCGGAGTCACAACTAACACAGCCTGCTACGCAACTCCACGAAACTTCAGCACTATAGTATCCTGTAACCTCTCAAAATTTGCAAGAAGGCCACTTGATTATTGTTTGACTTTTGAACTTAAACCGTTCCTCCCGTTCCTGAAAACAGACTGACCTCCCAAGTCACTGAAAAACCCTCGACTGGATCTTGAAGAGCAATAAACATACAATATCTCGGTGGTTCGGATTAAACATGCAATTGGAGCTCAAAAAGTTTGACCGGTAGCGCCTTTTTCTTCCTAGTCTTCTTGTCCAGCTTCATTGATTTGCCATTCCCATCGACCACTCCGCCTCCCTCTACGACACAACCAATCTTGTCTTCCATCGGCACAAAATGAAGCAATAAGCTCAAGTACATCGCATTCAGCACGGGACATTGAATTTCGCTTATCCCCTATATGCGTGGCCAATAACAAAGAAGCGCCAACCAAAAGATGCATGCATTCACTCAAACCACCGACAAACAAAGCATGCCCAACTCAAACGCGCGCTCGACCCAACACCGAAACCGGCTTCGGGCTGCTACAAAGATATCAAGATTCATTCGAGAAGTCGTAAAGACAGTGAAATCCTCTCGAAAAGTGAAAAGGGAGAATCGAAATGGCTCACCTTTTGACAGCAACATCCCGAGAGTCGAGAAGAAAGGTCGGCGTTCTGCTTCTCCAGCTCCTGAAATGCAATGGGGACCAAGTCGCGAAACCGACAGAGTTAGCACGCGGCAGCTCGTACGAGCAATCGAAACTCCCACACACACGTGCGGGTACGCATCGCTCGATCGAGTTACGGCTTCAAGGAAATCGCAATCGAATTTTAAATAGAAAAGAAAGGAGGAAGAAGCGTTTCCAATGGCGAGCGCGCTAGAGAGAGAGAGAGAGAGTACGTTGACTGTCGTCTGCGGAGAGAATGGATCGGGAGCGAAGGGCGTCGGCCCGAATCTGCATCGGGCGAAGTAGACATTGCCTCTCTCCGCTTCGCCTCGCTGCGCTCGACGTTCTGCTCCGCGCTCTTACTCCGGCGAGACGGAGGCGATAGAAAAGAAAAAAAAAAAAAAAATAGGCAAAGGAGAAAGAGAGGTCTCACGGTATCCATACGCCTCTCTCTCCTCCACCACAATATCCTCGCGGCCGTCACGGCGTCGCCGAAACCCCAAAACTTAGCACCGCCACCAATATATCTAGCCTCGCAAACCTCTTTTGCTTCAAAATCCTTGGCTACGTACTCGAGCCCGAAATCGGGACCGAATAAGGAGTAGAAGACAAAGAAGCTCGAGAGGCCAGTCGGCAGCCGGCGATTTCTGGAGCCACGGCTGGAAAGTCGATGACGGCGACGAGGAGAGAGGCGAGGAGGGAAGCGCTTAGGGTGAGTGAGAGGGCTCGAGAAAGAGAGGAGGGGGGCGCTTGGGGTGAGTGAGTGAGAGGGCTCGGGACAGAGAGGAGAGGAGTGCTTGAGCAGAAGCGGGAAGAAAAAGCGCGCTTCGTTGAAAAAAAGAGAGAAAATGCAGCAGGCCTCTCCTTCTTCGCCGCGCCGTCGACCCCGCCAAAGTCCGCCGAGATCTCCCTCGCGACTGAGCGGGCCAGCGTCAGGGACGGCGCCAGTCGGGCGGGGGGAGCTGGTGCCGCTCGGGAACGAGACCGAGATGCCGACGCGATGACCAGCGAGGCTTTTGGGCGAGCGGAGGCCGAGGCGGAGGCGGAGACGGAGGCGGCCGGAGACGAAGGCGGAGGAGGTCGGATGCTCGGAGGAGGAAACAGAGGAAGGCTCGGCGTTCTTTTTCCTTTTACGAGGAGAGAGAACCCACGCATTCAAGTGAAGAGAGAAAAATTTTGAGCGGGAGGAATACGCGACCGTCCTTTCTTCTGCGTGGAGCCGAGCCGAGCCGACCAAAAACCAGCGCCTTCCTTTTTTCAGCGGGTCCCGCTGACGGGGACACGTGCCGGTATTTCATTGGTAAGTGCGCACCGTAGGTCTCTCGATTATCACCTAGATAATAAGATGACGTGGCGCGCACATACCACTGAATATTTTCTCAGGTTTACAATTCCATATCATTCATCTCAAAGTTAGAAGACAACTAACTTTTGACAGTATTGACAAGCTCTATATTGCTTCCGGCAATTAGTATATCATCAACATATAATGATGTGATCACAAATTGATCCTTGGATCTTTTGATATATATACAATGATCCTCATCTATCATTGTAAAATCATATGTCATTATGGCATTATGAAATCGTATATCTCATTGTCTTGACGACTACTTAAGGCCATATATCGACCTCAAAAGTCGACATACCTTTTCTTCTTGGCCTTTCACTATGAAACCAGCATGTTGTTCCATATATGTTCCTTCCTCTAATTCTCCATTGAGGAAAGTAGTCTTTACATCCATTTGATGTAACTCAAGATCCATACTAACCACTATTGCCAGAATTATGCGAATCGAGGTAAATCTCACTACAGGAGAAAATGTTTCTTCATAATCAATTCCTTCCTGTTGATTATACCCATTCGCCACAAGGCGAGCCATATGCCTTCATATCGAGCCATCAGCTTTACGTTTTATTTTGAGAACCTACTTGTTCCCAATAGTTTTGCATCCTATTGGAAGATCAACCAGTTCCAAACTTGGTTTGACTTCATTGACTCCATCTCCTCTTTCATTGCATAAATCAATTTTTCCTTACTATGGCAATTCAGAGCCTCATTAATATTTCTTAGCTCATCCTCATCTTGCGGAGCAATCATAAAAGTTTCCCCTTCAATGTCAAAATGTCGACGGGGAATACTTTGGCGACTTATTCGCCGTATGGGAGATTGTACACTTTGCACATCATTTCCCATTATGCTCTCACTTGGATTAAATAATGATAACGTTGTCTCATCATGTGATTGCAATTGAGAATGAGTTGAATTCAATTCATCACTTCTCATATTACTCTCACTTGGACGAACTCCACTAATATCATTATCTTGATCGAAGGTTTCAAATAGGGGTAATCTTCCCCTATTTCACCCTTCTTAGGAAATTCATCATCTAAGAATGTGACATCCCGTGATTCAAATTCAGTTATACTCCCACTTTCCTACTCACCTATGAACACATACTCTTTCGAGTGTTCGGAGTATCTCATTAAAATACTCTTCTTTCCTTCGGGACCCAATTTCCCAAACATGTGAGAGAACTTATGAGTATAGGCAGCATAACCCCATGACTTAAGTAAACTTAAGTTCGGTTTTCTACCTGTCCATAACTCATATGGAGTGGAACTAACTAATTTGTAAAGCACTCGGTTAAGTATATAGGCAGCAGTTAACAACGCATCGCTCCAAAAAGTGATATGTAAGTTAGCATGCGCCATCATGGACCTAACCATTTTCACTAGGGTTCTGTTTCTTCTCTCTGCAACACTATTTTGTTGAGTAGTATTTGGAATAAACAACTGTCTTTCTATTCCTTTTTTATCACATAATTTTCTGAACTCATCATATAAATATTCTCGACCTCGATCGGATCTTAATGCTTTTATTTTCTTATCTAATTGATGTTCTACCAGGTTCATAAATCTTTTGAAACAACTTAATGCTCCAGATTTATGAGAAATCAAATAGACATATCTGAATCGAGTATAATCATCTATAAAAGTCATGAAATAAACAGCCACATGCCTTCCTCTCACATTCATTGAACCACAGACGTCAGAATGGATTAAATACAGAGGAAATTCAGCTCTTTTACCTTTTCCAAATGGTTTCTTTATCATTTTCCCTACTAGGCAATGCTCATATATGAGCAAATCGACTTTTTCAATGTTGCCCAACAAGCCCTCTTTGGCTAATCTATTCATATATTGTTGGCCAATATGACCAAGTCTAGCATGCCACATAATCACATCATTATCATATGAAGTAGAAGATGTGAAACAAGGGAATAACAAACATTGACATCACCACAGTCAACATTTAGTACAATAAAACCATCTAGAAAGTGACTACAACAATAGTAGTTTGTATCCAAATACAAATCTACACCGCTATTACGGAAATTCACACTAAAACCAAAACAAACACAAAATTTCGACGAATCTCCGGAGCATATAGAACATCATGTAGGAACAAGTTGCGTCCACCATGCATGTTCAATTGGCAGGTGCCAATTCCTTTAACTTCAGCTCTGGAGTTGTTTCCCACATAGATCCACTTAGTTCCAGTTGGTATTCGTCGGAATTCCACGAAGGATCCTCTATCCTTCGCTATATCGTCTGTTGCTCCTGAATCTACAGTCCACAAAGGATTGGATTCAGCTAATAATGCAGAACTTGACACATAAGCAAAGTTCTCAAATGTACAAGAGGTGTTTATCTTCTTTGGCTCACGACAGTCGTGAGCATAGTGACCCTTCTTGTCACAATTGTAACACCTCACCCTTGACATTTTCTTCACTTGAGGACGTTTTTCTCTCTTGTGTTGGTTAACTTTTGATCTCTTGCAATAAGGACTTGATCCTTTGCATTCCCATATATTGAACGAATCAATACGCTTGCGCTTAGAGCTCAAAGCCCTTTCTGAGCTAGAACCAGCATTGTAAATATTTATTTTCGGCTCACATGCCGTTAAACGGTCCTCTACCAGCTCAAGGTAGCGCACAGCATCCTCAAGATCTTCCATAACATGGTCAAAAGCTTCTAGAGCTTCTTGCTTTTCCAGCACATATTGAATCTTCATATTCAATATTTCACAATTGTTGCCGTTCATATCAGCAATTACGTTCTTAGTTGCTGAAACCATCGATCTGAACACATCAAACATATATGCACGAATAATTAAAGCCTATCATTTATGCATCTACTTTGCACAGACCCATCATATCAATGAATAATTTCAAGTAAGGTTTCAGAATCAAAAGGTCACTACATTTCCAATCATCCTCCAAAAATCCTACCGTAAAACTATTATTAATATAATTGTCTTATGCAAAATAAATTCTATGAAGTTACAAAAACTTCTATGAACTACCCACAGCAGTCAATAATAACAGAAAGCAAATAATATCTAACATCCAATAGAATAATAATGCTTCTACATAATACAACAATCCATTACACTAAGTAATATATTCAAAAAAGAAATATCAACATAGAAAGAGATATTAATACTTAAAAAACATCTCAAACTAATCTAAGAAATAAATATGGAATGTCCATTCTAATCTATCAGTCAAAATATCTAAGAAATTTGTAGGCACATTTGCCAACCATGAAAAAAAATTTGGAGAGCTCTCATGTCGCCTCCAAGGCGCATTCACTCTGCACAATGTGGCGCTCAATCTAAGGGTTGAAGTTTTGGTTAACTCAACCCTATAATACTCTCTAACAAAAGCTACCATTAGCCTCCTATAACTCGGGACCACGTTGACCTCCCATAACCGATCTAACACTACTTGCCATTCAGGTGGAAGAATGTTCATCAAAGCCGACACCTTCTCAAAATCCGACATAAGATAACCATTCCAGATGATTTCCTGTATCATCTGATTGACCCTGACCACGTGTGATACTAAATCACCATCATGCCACCGATAATCAGCTAACTCTTTCATCATCCTTTTAAGTCTTGCTCTTCCTTCGTCCGTTCTCGGGATTGCAGGTATCCGTGCATAACACATCATAGTTCCTGCAACAAATGCAGAACCAAAAAATGGATCACTTATAATCCACAATAAACAAAATAGAAAATACATAATTTTCCATGATTCATACAACAAATGCAGAATAAAAAATGGATTACCTCTAACCCACACAGACATAATTGAAAAAAAAAAAAAAAATTATTATTTTTTTTTTTTCGGTCAATGGTCAACGGTCAACGGTTAACGATCGTCAATCAACGATCAACGGTTGTCGGGCTTGCCGGTCGGACCGGATGGGCCGGTCGGACCGGACGGGCCAGTCGGACGAACAAACCGGCACGTGCCGCGCGCATGCGCGGGCTGACATCACACAGACGTCAGCCGGCACGTACGTGGCACGCGCTAGGCTCCATGCGAGTCGGGTCGGGCCGCCGGCCGATGACCAATCGTCCAACGGTCGTCGGCGATGACGTCATCGATGACGTCATCCCGACGATTATCGTGACGTCAGCACACGTCGGTTCGCCAGCCCGGCGTGCGTCGTCAACGGCAGCGCCGTCCGGTCACCGGCGCGTGTGGCGCACGCGCTGGCCGAGCCAGCGCTTTAGGTGCGTGGCGCCCACGCGCAGCGGCTTCTGGCCGCGTGTGTGAGCGCGTGCAACGTCTTCCGGCGGCGATCGACATGTCGACGGACTCATCTCGACGAGTCCTTTCACCCAATGCCTTCAGAAACTCGAAAAAATGGACGACCAGTGCTCGGGTGTCGGGATTTTGCGCCCCGATCCGTGTCGGCCAAATATTTTCTCGAAAATTCTATCAAAAAACATGAAAGGGGTCGGGAAAACATGAACTAGGGTTCTGATACCAATGTTGTGATTAACAGATTCCCAAAAATCGGATTCGACACTAAATCGAACCCCTAAAACGAATGCGGAAGACGAAGCCCGGGAAAATCACGTATCACCGATCCTAAATCACACCACGGATTCGAGCGTACCTTGTTAGCCACAGATTAAACACCAATGCTGAAGATTGAGGAAGAGAAAACGATCATGTTCGATCCGATGACGTCAATTGGCTTTGAAGGGAAGACAGCGTCGCCTTTAGCATTCTTTTGCTTTTGAAAGGAGAGAGTGAGAGGAACGTATGTACGTTATGCCAACAGGTGTCTTCGTCTTTCTCTTTCCTCCCTTATATACGCTCCTCCAACAAAAAGAACGTACCCCTTCATCCATGGGCCCTAATCTTGTGGGCCGGGCTTTAGGCCCAACATGGGCGGACGGGCCATAAGCCCATCACATAAAACCATCAGTATCCAACTCCAAAAATTTGTACTCGCTTTCTCATACAAATTGGGCCTATATAAGACAAGGATGGACGTGGGAATTTTAAGACACGCGAAATAGAAATTTTGCCTTAAATTTGGTAAGAAAAAGATTCACCCACGTGTGAAAAATTAATGATTTTTTTCGTAACTTTATAATTTTCAATACATTGATTATTCTCATGATGTGTACAATAAGCGCCTCTAAGAATTCATGCGAAATTTAGAAGGGATCACAGGCAAGGCGACTTGTCGGGCCAACCAAAGTTTGGAATTCGAATGAGAAGCATGTACAAGTCATTTCCTCCTGGTCTCTTTTCGCCGATGATGGACCCATTGGACTTGTTCGTTCTTATAATCAATATGGATGGGCTGGCCCGACACCAAAGATGATCAGATGTGCACAAAGACTGGGCTTGGAATTAAGACAGTGAAAAGTGAAGATGGGGATATCTTAAATCCTTCTAATTTACACAAAGGTTTACAAAGGTTTCTACACCATCGAACCAAGCACAAAATGTCGTAGCGTCACTAAATTTGAAACTTTCTTTTTTTTAACAACCATACATAAATTCACTCGTAAACTATCGTCAATTTCACTTTTAGTTGTCGCGGACGTCCCATTGCTTTTGGGTTGGACATCCAATATTGTGCCGGGATTGAGAACCGGTCACAACAGGCTCAACTTCCGTCTTAATCTAGCAGCCGACATTTACGGGGTACAGTTTGACATCATACCATTGTGTGCATGAAGATTTCTCCTCAATAACCAATTTAGGTTTTGGAAATCTAGTAGGAAAATGACACAAATAGTCTCTGAACTTGGCCCAATATATAATGCTGTCCTTAAACTTTTAATATATTCAATGTGATTCTTAAACTTTAGCGTGCCATGAATTTTTAATTTGTTTAATAGAATCCTTGAACTTCTAGTGTATGTTCAATCTAATCCTTGAACTATATAAACATGTTTAATATTGTCCTTCCATTAGTTCAAGTTCAAGAATAATATTAAATATTTTCATATAATTCAAGGATTAGATTAAATGTATATTAAAAATTTAAGAATCACATTAAACAAATTAAAAATTTAGAAATTGCATTATACATTAAGATAAAACTCGTGGACCATGTTGAACAACTGAAAAGTACAAAGACAACATTGTATATTGAATCAAAATTCAAGTATTATTTGTACAATCATCCAAATTCTATTAGCGGAAACTTGAGGGGACATAAACAAGAACTCTTGGTAATTGGATTAGATGCTACAATGAACTCGTGCATTTTGAGGCTTACTTGATTATTGTAATTATCCCTTTGGCTGCATTAGGTAATGTGGGAAGGTGATGTTTGATTAGCTGCTTAAACTATGATTAAAAAAACATAACTATAATAAATAAATAAATCCCTCCAACCCCACTTCCCCACGTCGCAATCATCCGTTGGCCAAGATCAAGTCCAAAGTAAATACAAACCCTCTTCTCAAGTGCACAAAGAAACAAAAACAACAAAGACATATCAAAGACCCAAACAAGAGGCAGAAGCTTTTTATTATATTAATAAAAAAATCTTCCCTTAAACACAACATCTCAAGAATCCAATGACGATAGCAATTAGGAGGGATGAATAATAATCTAATCATCTATTCATATCTTACCTTTACCCCCCAAAAAAAAATAATAATAATCTAATCATGATTATCTCCCCATAACAAATGGACATAACGACATAATCAAACGGACTACCTAACAAGGTTAACCAAAGATCTCAATCCCGCGTTCTAAATTTATTCGACTCAACAACGACATGTCCAAACTCTCCGAGAGAGAGTGATCAATTTCCGTGTCATGATAAGAATATTAAGACTCACATACTAAATTGATACACGAAAAGGGCATGATAAATTGTAAGTGGTTATATGAGTTAGCAAACTAGCAAATACCCATCAAATGATGAATAACAATTTGTCATGCCGCCTTTAAATTAAATCAATATGATGATAGAGAAAATAACACAAATAATTCTTAAAATTCTGGCCCAATATTATAGAAAGTCAATAAAATAAATTGAAGGTTTGGGGAGTTGACCGAACATTTAGGTTCCATTTGTTTCACGGAAAATAAATAATTTAGAAATATGTTTCTAAGAATAATTGCATCTAATGAAATAATTCGTCAATGGATAATGTTTTCATTATCGACGACAATTTAAGTATAAACATTTTTGTGGGGTAGAAAATATTTATTTTTATAAATAATACAGACAATTATTTAAAAATTATTTATCTCTTAGTGATAATTAACAGGTGAATTGAATGAATTAAAAGTTTAAAGATGATGTTGTAACGATGTAAAAAATAAAAATTGAGAATCATTCCTGTCATTTTCGCTCAATGATTATTCGTGCCTTATTTTTATTACTGCATAAATGTCATATTTATCCTATCATTTTTTATTTTATGGGGGGTGTGTGTTATTTTACCATTGGAACAATGATAGGTTGAATTATCAATCTCTGAATCTCTCTCTCTCTCTCTCTCTCTCTCCATCATTCATCCCCTACCGGCCACCACCCATCTCTCTCTCTCTCTCTCTCTCTCTCTCTATCCACGTTACACCTCTCAGTCTCTGACCCTGACACCAACATCTCTGCAACTCCCTCTGTACAAGCTCGCCTTGTCCTTCTCCTCTCGGATTTGTTCTTCTTCCCCGCGAAAGCTTCCCCAAAAGCTGTCCCCTCCTTTCAGATTCTCTCTCTGACAATTCCCCGGCTTTTTCTCTCTCTACCCCCCCCCCCCAACCCCCACTCCGACTCCCCTCTTTCTCTCTCTTACCTCCCCCCATCGATCATGCTTCAGAGCTCCCTCGTCCCTCAATCCCCCATCGCTTCTTCTTCGACCGCCCCCGCCGCCCTCCTCCGCCCCGCCTCCTCCTCCTCCTCCTCCATGAAGACCAAGCGCCCCGACCGCGACCGGGACCTCCCCGGCCCCGCGCCGGCTCCCCCTCCTCCGGCGACGACCGCCCCTCCTCCTCGAAGCGAACCCACTTCTCCGGCGGGGACGACGCCACCGTCTCCGGCGAGAAGGCCGCCTCCGCCTTCCCCGCCGCCGCCGAGGAGGCCGAGCTGGAGCCGCCGGCGCCGGCCGACGAGGGGGAGGGCAGCGGGCTGCGGCTCCTGGGGCTCCTCCTCCAGTGCGCCGAGTGCGTCGCCATGGACAACCTCGCCGACGCCAGCGACCTCCTCCCGGAGATCTCCGTCCTCTCGTCGCCGTTCGGGTCGTCGCCGGAGCGGGTCGCGGCCTACTTCGCGCACGCGCTGCAGGCGCGCGTGGTCAGCTCGTTCCTCGGGTCGTACGCGCCGCTCGCCGGCCGGGACCTGGCCCTCGCCCAGTCGCAGCGGATCTTCCACGCGCTCCAGTCCTACAACTCCATCTCCCCGCTCGTCAAGTTCTCCCACTTCACCGCGAACCAGGCCATCTTCCAGGCCCTGGACGGCGAGGATCGCGTCCACGTCATCGACCTCGACATAATGCAGGGCCTCCAGTGGCCCGGATTGTTCCACATCCTCGCCTCCCGGTCCCGCAAGATCCGGTCCGTCCGGATCACCGGGTTCGGGTCCTGCTCCGAGCTGCTCGGCTCCACCGGCCGCCGGCTCGCCGACTTCGCCAGCTCCCTCGGCCTGCCCTTCGAGTTCAACCCGGTCGAGGGCAAGATCGGGAGCCTGCCCGACCCGGGCCGCCTCGCCGTCCTCCCCGGGGAGGCCGTCGTGGTGCACTGGATGCACCACTGCCTCTACGACATCACCGGCAGCGACCTCGCCACCCTCCGGCTGCTGACGCTGCTCCGCCCCAAGCTGATCACCACCGTCGAGCAGGACCTCAGCCACGGCGGCAACTTCCTCGGCCGCTTCGTGGAGGCGCTGCACTACTACAGCGCGCTGTTCGACGCGCTCGGCGACGGGCTCGACGGCGACAGCGTGGAGCGGCACGTGGTGGAGCAGCAGCTGCTGGGGTGCGAGATCCGGAACATCGTGGCGGTCGGCGGGCCGAAGCGGACCGGCGAGGTGAAGGTGGAGCGGTGGGGGGAGGAGCTCAGGCGGGTCGGGTTCCGGACCGTTTCGCTGGCGGGCAACCCGGCGGCGCAGGCCGGGCTGCTGCTCGGCATGTTCCCGTGGAAGGGCTACACGCTGGTGGAGGAGGGCGGCTGCCTGAAGCTGGGCTGGAAGGACCTCTCGCTGTTGACCGCGTCCGCGTGGCAGCCGTCCGATTGACCTTACCCTTTTCTTCCACCATCCCGCCCCATCAAGATCGGACGGCCACGAAGAGGTCTCTGGGTAACGCTGGCATACGACGCGCGCGGTCATTTAAAAAATGAGCGCGTGTCCAAATCCGTCGATTTCGAGGCGTATTAAGGAAATTCGGCCCTGTGATTGGGCCATGCGGACATCGGTGCACGGGCGCTGCCGTACGTGCAAAAGCAGCCGATGAATTCCTCGGGAGGCTCGAATGGTAGGCGGAATAGCGTTCGGACAACGGTGATTCCGAAGCGAAGGCAAATCTCGTTCGCTTTTGTTGTTGTTGTAATTCTTTCGAGGGATTAGTAGGGCAAATTGTATTTATTTATCGGGAAAAAAAAAACAAAAAACCCAATTTTGTGAAGACCGAGAAGGGTCTTCTTTTTTTTTTTTTTTTTTAAAAAATTGTTTATAGCTCCTGAATTTTAGGAATAAAAGAATCAAATTTCTATTCTTTGGTAAACAAAGAGAGAGACCCCCATGACTTTTGGGGATTTGAAGATTTGGTCACTTTTTGATACATATGTAGGGGAGCAATGCGATTAGATTATCCCTTTTTCCTGCCCCCCTTTTTTTGGGGATTCAAACAAGCTTTGGAAAAGTAGAGTTGTACGATCTTTGCTAGGTTCATTGTGGAGATTAAAAAAATGTGTATCCATGTTATATAGTAATTGGCTATTTGAATTTTGGGTTCGATTGATGGAACATGTCCGAAAGAAGATGGTGCTTTTGTCTGAATTCGATCGCCCGAGGTCTACAAAGGACACCGAAGGAATCATAATATATGACCTTATTTTTGGTATGCCCATTGGCAAATAATATTCATATGTAAGTACTGATGGGATTTGAACATACGACATCCATAACTCCAAGCCGATGAGACATTTAGATTTTCAGGTTTTCAGGTATTATTATCAGGTATCTAGTCAAAGAATTGAATACAACATGTCAAAATCATCCTTTAGTAAAACACAACGAAAGTGTCGAGATGTTTTTACCAAGACGTCCAAGATATCAAGGGGAAAGTTCAATTGATTAGCCCTATAAACTTTGGCCATTTACACAAAGTGTCATTGAAAGAGGACGTGGGATACGTTTTGGTTCGGTTTTTGGGAAATGACTTTAAAAAAATATAAATACGTTTGAGATAAAGGGGTTTTTTGAAATGTTACACCGTTTGGTAAAATTATAATCTCAAATAGCATTAGAAAATTACTTTAGCAAAAACACCATTGGTAAAACCCACATTTGTAAAGAGCTTTTGCTATTTTCTTAGTCTCAAAATTAAATTCGAGGTAGGTTGGCCATTGACCAATCGCCAACCAACTGTTGTATGGCTAAATTTGACCTCCGAACCACTAGATCTCACCGTCAAACGACTAGATCTAGTAGCCTAAGGTCGCGACCTCAAATGACGCCACCTAGGGGCACTACCTCACGCAACATTGTTGCCTGAGGTCCGGACCGCTAGAACTGGCGGCCTAAGGTCACAACCTTAGGCAACATTGCCACTTAAGATCACACGACCTCAAGCAACAACACCGCCTGACGTCACACACTCAGGTAATATCACTTGTATTGCGGGTCGCACCACCCCAGACTGTGGTTGCTGGGGACACGCAACCCCCGGGCAAAGGTGGTGGCGGTCATTGGAGAAGCTCGACTCTTAGGCAACAAATCAGGAAGACACAATGAAAGAGGAAGAAGATGAACAATTACGCAGATGAACTATAGACTTGTATTTCCAAAAGTAGGTTTGGACCTACACTAGGTTTTTAGCATTCCTAATACTAACTTTTGGTCAATGGAGTTTAAAAAATGCTTGTCAAATGCCTAATATTTCTCCAACGGCCTTTGGAGGCTTAAAGCCCCAAGTCCCTTGGGAACGTTGAACCGAGGTCATAACCGACTTAAACAGTTTCATTTGGGTTAAGCTTTCAAAGAGACTACTTCTTGACCAATTTTTTCTAGTATTTTCGTATCCAAAATAGTGCATAACACGACCCTTCTTTGTGTTATTCAAGAAGTGGAATAGTTGTGTTGAGTTTGCTCTATCCTTTTGTTAAGAATTTACCAGTTAGAAATTTTGTTAAGAATTTACCGGTTAGAAATTTTGTTAAGAATTTACCAGTTCAATTTTCTAACGGGAGTGGGAATAACAATACAAGCTTGTGACTATATGGAAAGTGATTCTTATTTTTGAATAACATCACAAAGACCTCATCCATCAAATGTTGGAATTGAGGTATCACAAATATCCTCTCGAACCACTAACATCCTCGTCAGAGTTGACGTATTTTGTCTAGCAATATTCCTCTTATTCGACATGCAACTCGATCCATTCCTTATCGTCCTAGAAATTCACTATGTCAACAATCACTTCTCTATCTCATCGGATTGGGTATGGACCTATTTCTCTATGAATCATACATATATTTTGACATCATCTACAAGAAACCCAATTCGTTTTATGTTAGCCAAATCCTCAAAAGAAGTACTCACATAATCACCGAGCAGCTATTTGACTGTCGATATTAGCTATGAATAACATCATAAGATCTCGCACATATGATGTGGTACTTGAGAAATTACACTTCTGTCCTTCCCTCCTCTTCACTTTATTTATCAAAAAGAAAATTAAAAACCCATGAATATCGGACAAAATTGAAAGAAAGCGTATTGAGTAACATCAAATGAAGAGAAAAAATCCGAATAACCTTTCAGGAAGAGAGAATGAAGGATTAACGTTATCATTTATTTGGTAGAAGGTAGGGTGAGTTGAAGGGGAAAGAAAGGAAATGCATTGTCTTTTGAAAAAAGAAAACTTAAACACTAGTTAATCTCAAATCCCTCCAAATCTTCTCACTTTTAGATAGAGTTAGGGGACTAAGAAGTTTACCAAAATAAGCATGTAAGGAAGAAAGTAAATCCCTCTAAACATGCCAATACATTTGCTAGAGATCAAAATATAGAGATAATTATCCAAAAAATCTCAAACTAAGAACAATTCGGTCTTAAATTTTTCAAATGAGACAATTTAATCATTAATCTTTTGATAATTTTTCAATATTGTCCTACTGGCTAATTTTAGGCAAAGGTCATGCTATCCATCCTAAGATGGCATAATTGGCTCTAATGTGAATGATTTTTGTAATTTTTTTTAGGATTGAATTGGTTATAGTATTATAAGTCAGGATTTATTGAAAAAACAAATAAATTATAAAAAGTAACACAGGAAATCAAGGACGGCAACGCGCACGACGTCATCGCAGAGATATTCTAAAGAGTTCGAAGTATTATAATCGTTAGGAACATCTACGTAGTAAAAGATGCGGGAAACAAGTATTTTAAGCAATGCATGCCACAATTCCAAAACCTATTTTTCTCCATCTATACCGACGGGTGGCTTCGAAGCTGTTCCATTTTGCATGCCCGATGTTCATTTTTATCGTTTCGACTTCGTTTATGTCGACCAACCAAGCCGACGGGAACATTCGAGAAAGCACGAATTCGACACAGCACGACAAAAACAACTCTAAATTCGACAAGATGCAGGCTCCGTCAGTTTCGTGATAAACAAATAAGTTGGAAAACATTTTTCCTAAAAAATATCGCTCATATCACTTGATTTAATTGTCAATCAAAAAGGAATATTTTCATTATCCACAGTAATTTTTGTCTAAATATTTTTTCGAACAAAGAAAATTTCTTTCGTTCGTTCATTTCCGTAAGCCATATAAGCGATCATTTTGAAAAGAACACTTTCCAAAAATCATTAATTTTCCGCACAACAAAGGCACCATTAGTTGGCATCTAATCCAATCAGATCATCCAACTAGGCAGGTTTAGTTCAGCCAAACACAAAAACCTATGATTCCTGACAAAATGCCATCGCATGGGCAGCTAACCCTAATCCACTTAGAATGAGGAAATTGAAAGGGCTTGTTAATAAATAAAAATAAAAATAAATAATTGGGGGAGTCTAGTTATTTCAACCAGATGGCGTAGATGGTCCCAAACCAGGCGTCCAGAATACTGAGCTTTGCCCCTAACTTAGCTTTCATTGATTGAGCGTACAAGCAACCACCACACAATATCTCTTCTTCTTTTAGGTGGGGAATAGAAATTTGTATTCAGCCCTCAGCCGCCAAACGGTGTCTCTTACTTCAACTTCTATTCAAAACCATTTCTTTGCTTAAAAACAAACTCCCGTCCATCGGACAAATTTGATCACACCAACTTCGAAATTGCTCCCCCCCCAAAAAAAAAAAAAAAAAAAAAAAAGAACAGAGGTACGAACTTCCATCTTGCCCAGATGTTACGTACCGCCTGTTAAAATTCTGTTGAATATTGCCATTGAAATAGTCCGTTTGGACTTGTATCAAAGTAAGTTCGGTTACATTGAGTTAATTAATCGCGACTCCAAACTCATTATACGATATACTGGTTGAGCTTAAAATAAAGAAGATTCAAGAAAACCTAGAATGCAACTGCATAGCGATCTTGGTTTTGCAAAACTCTTGACGCAATAATGATCGGTTCATAAAAGGGGATTTGGAATTGGTCTTTATGGATTTGTGGATAGAACCACCTTCGGCTCGATTCGATAAGTCCTAGACATTTCCATGAATTGGGAATCAAAAATAAGATCTCATTCACGCGAGAACCAGCCCAGAATCGGACCCCATGCCGTATCAAGCTGATTTCCGCGATGAGCCAACTCAGACTGCTCCCCTTGATTTGGAAAGCATGTTCATAACTCGACAGATGCAATACTCAAAGACTTTAATCACATTCAGGAGAAATCAGGAAGAGCTACATACAACCAACGACAATGCATCAATCGAATCCATGAGGACCCCTTTCTCTGTGCATAAGGGCAAGGGAAATGAATGAAAAATAGATTCCCCGACCAGCTTCGACCCTACACTACAAACCATGCAGAAAACTGGCTCTCCGACCAGCCCGTTGCAAACCGAAACGGCTAAAACGAAATAATAGATGAATAAATTCGCAAGTAAAATGGAAAACCAAATATCAAAACTTCAAACCGAGACAGCAAACTTTTCCTGCTTGGCGGGGACGAGTCCGAGCTAATACCGTTTTCCCAGGATGATCCCGAGGACGACGGAGAAGAGGGCAACTCCGAGGATGAGCTTGAAGGTCATGAAGGGAGACGTATCGTGGGCCTGAGCTTGTGTCGGTGAAGAGGTCGAGGCCAGAGGAGGCGACGGTTCGACCTTTTTCTTGCTCTTCCTTTTGGATGGGGTCGAGACAGGCGATCCAATGTCCCTGGACTTTATCTCAGTTGCTTTCTGTGGTTGGACTTCACTAGCAGCAGTGTCCTGCGAAAATAAGGCATTGATTGTCAGCAAGTTCATGATGCCCTAAGGAAACTAAACCAACAAAGTCGGAACACAAACAAATCACTACTGGGAAAAGGTAAGTGAATGCCGACAATCCATACATATTACAAAGAAAGAGCATGGTGGCTCAAGGACGTTATGGAAAGAAGAGGATTTTAGGCCAACTTATATATACTTTCAGTAGCATATGACCCCCTCTTCAGTGTGCAGCAACTTGTTTGAATGCACTTACACTCAATCTACTGCAGCATGGCATGAATTTGCACCGAATCGTATTTTTCCTGTTTACATTGGATGGCTTCATCCTAAAAAAAATGAACTTTCTTTTCCCAGAAGAAACCGACCTTTTCTAGTAGTTTAGCTTCCGCTTGTTGTAATTTGTGCTCAAGCTCAGTGACTTGCTGCTCCAGAGTTACGACCGCTTTGCTTTTCTCTTCAAGTTTTTCAAGGGACTCCTTTAAAGATGCTTCTCGTTCCACAAGTGTTTCTGCTTCTGCTCGTGCCCTCTGCTTCATTGAATAACAGAAACTCCATTTATTTACTGGTCCAAATATCCAGTCAAAAGATGTGCTTTGAAGTATGGCAAAAGACACCTATTCCCAGCGAACTAGTATTGCTGGCGGCGTCTTGTGATCTCACATGAATTAGAACAAATAAACAGTACTCAGATTTCCTAACCTCTTCGGTAATGGACTTCTTAGCGATCACCTCTTCAAGTTCCTTGAGACGAGTTTGCAGCGCAGACTTCTCCAGGATCTCAGCCTTAAGATTTTCAATTTCACATTGCAAAGTATCTTCACTTGTTTGCTTCTCCTTTGCTCGTTCTTCCAGCTGGAACATCAAAGATTCAAGCTCTTTCTTTGAATTACCGTATGTTTCACCAAGCAAGTTCTT
Organism: Eucalyptus pumila; assembly: GCA_016097595.1. NCBI lineage: Eukaryota > Viridiplantae > Streptophyta > Magnoliopsida > Myrtales > Myrtaceae > Eucalyptus > Eucalyptus pumila. Next base: position 9,008,069 of record CM027846.1, on the reverse strand, counting down.
CTCTTCCATGAGTGAATTAATCTATAGCACAAAACAAAACAAAATGAAATGAAACTTCTATTACGAAAAACCATTCAAGGAAATTCCACTGTGATCATTTGATATGATATGCTGAGATAAGAACATCAGACCTGAGATTTCAGTGTTTGCCCCTCTGTAGTAAGCTGCAGTTCCAGTGATTGAAGCTGCTCAGTAACTTCATCCTTCTCAGCTACTGCTGCTGAGAATTTCACCTGTAAATCATTGAGTTTGCCTTCATAAGCAGCCAATTCCTCAGCAAGTTTTAGGTTGGCCTCAGCTAACCCCTCATTCTCCTTTTGTGCCTGACTTGACTTGGCCTGTAGTTCCTCGACAACATCTTCCAAATGCTTCAACTTCAATAGGGTCTCTTCCAGCTCAGCCTTTTGTTTTTCAGTAGTCGTTGATACTTCATGAGCTTCTTCTTTAAATGCTTCTATTTGGCCTTCCAGAACAATGAGCTTCTCATTTAACTCTTTTGCTTCTGTATCTTTCTGACTGAACCTGAGTTCAGATTCTTGCAACTGCTTCTCTGCCTCCAGTATGCGAGCTTCGCTAGCTGTATGAAGTTCTATAGCTCTAGAGTGCTGATCTTTCAGGTTGTTAACATCGCTGACATGCGAAACAAGCTGCTGAGCAGTGGCTTCCCTCTCAGAAATTGCCGTGTTCAGTGATTCCTGGAGTTCATTAACCCTGTTCTTTAGTTGGACATTAGTCTCAACCAACAGCTCATTGTCTGAAAGGGATTGTAAAGCCTTATTTTCCACTTCCACAATCTGCTTTCTGAGTTCCTCAACTGTACCCTCCAAAAGAGCCACTTTCATCACACTCTGATCCAATTCTTCCTTCAAAGTTTCCGCTTCCGCAATCTGCTTTCTGAGTTCCTCCACCGTACCCTCCAAAAGAGCCACTTTCATCACACTCTGATCCAATTCTTCCTTCAAAGAGGCAGATTTTCCCGATGCTTCAGCAACTTGACCTTCATAACCTTTTGCTTGGTCTTCAAGAATTTTCAGTTTCTCAAATAGAGATTTTGCCTCAGAATCTCTACTGGAGAAGCTTGTCATTGCTTCTTCAAGTTTCAGCTCGAAATCCTGAGTTACAGATTGATGCAAGGATTCAAGCTCTGACTTTTTTGATGTAGTTTGTTCCAACAATTTCACTTGTTGCTCCATTTGCTCCTCCGCAAGCCTAAGCTTTTCCAGGACTTCGCTCTCTCTAATTCCAGAAGCCTTCAGATCGCTCTCAATGCTCTCTAGCTTCTGCTGTGTCAAACCCAATTCATCCCTCAAAAGTTCTAATAGATTTTCTGTTTCAGCAAGCTTCGTAGCGGAACTGCTGGATGCATCTTCTAACCTTTTCTTCTCCTCCGTAGCCACATTCAAACACTCTGTCAGCTCTTTTTCTTTCTCCTGAGCTGTTTGCAGTGCAATTTCCAAGCTTGAAGACCTTGCTTGGAATGCCTCAACTTCTGATGCTAGTTCAGATGCCTTGTCAGAGAATTTCTTGGAATCTGCCTCTGCCTCGGCACATTTCTTTTCCAAAGAACTTATTTGGTCTTCAAGCTCCTGAATTCTGTATTTCTCTGTCTCAAGTAACAATTCCAATTCACTCACCCTTTTGCCCGAATCCTCTGCATTGGAGTGAGAGATCTGAATCAGATCTTCCAACTCACGGCTACGCTGATGGGTCATTTTGGCACGGTCCTCGTGTTCAGCACATTTTCCCACAGTGCTCTTCAATTCCTCTTCAAGTTCAGAATGTCTCGTAGATGACTGGCTCAGGGAAGCTTCCAACTGGTTAATTTTATCCTGGTATTCCTGTATTAAAGTACTTTGTTGTTCCTTTCCCCCCTCCAATTCTTTCAGTGTGGTAGTGAGTTCTGACACCTTAGCAGCAAAGTCTTCAAGTTCTCTCTCTGCATCACTGCTTTTCTGTACTGCTAAATTTAATTGTTCCTCCAGCTCCTTGCTCTTCTGTTCTGCTGCTATAAAACGTGCCTCTAGCTCTTTCATTTGGGCCTTTGCTTCTTCTGCTGCTGCAGTCGAAGCTTGAACAATACTCTCAAGCTCAACATTCCTCTGTGTAGCTGCTGCTGCTGCTTCTCCAGAAGCATTATGGAGTTCTTCCAAGGATTTCAACTTCTGCTCAAGTACTTCATTATCTGACAATGCCTGAGACAGAAGAGAATCTGCTTTGGAGAAGTTGTCTTCCGATAGCTTCAATTTGCTTTCAAGTTCTGCACATAGATCCTTCATGAGTGCCACATTAGCATTGAGATCGCCCACAGTTGCCTCAGTAGCTTCTTTCTCGGTGGCTACTTTCGCCAACTTTTCTTGTACATCCAAAAACTGTACCTCCTGGGCTTTGAACTGACCTTCAAATGTTCCCCTCATATTCATTTCCTCCTCCAGCTTTAATTTAATCTGCTCCAGTTCTTTAACCTTCGCTTGAAGATCATCCTTCACAGATTCAAAAGTATCCTGAAGGGTTGTAAAATCTCCCTTCACCTGAGATTCAGAAGCCTTTATCAGTTCCAACTCCTGCATCAATTCAGTTATGGCACCTTCCTTCGAAGAAAGTCTATGCTCAAGTTCCAGCGTTTGTGATTTCGAAAGCGTCAGCTCTTGCTGGACAGTAGAAAGTTCTGCCGTCGTTTTCTCAAGCGCTTTTTCCACTTTCTGATTTTCGGCAACCTTGTCATAGAGGCCTTTCATTTCTTCCTGCAGGGAAGTCATCTGATCCTCCATTTCTTTTGCACTCAGCTTTGCCACTTCCAGAAGTTGTTCGAACTCCAAGGCCCTCTTTGTCTGAGACTCAGCATGTGAGCCACTTTCTTTGTGCAGCTCCTCAAACTTGCGTGCTTCACCTGCCGAGCACTGGAGCTCATGCTCCAACTCTAGCAACCTCTTCCTTGAGTGCCCATGCTCTAGTTGAAGACCATCAAAGTCCTCTTTCACATTGATCAGCTCCTTGTATTTCGCTTCCTGGGCTTGTAAAGCCTGCTGCAAAGTGCTAAGCTCAAGACCATATTTCTCTTCAGCTTCAATAATCTGCTGTTGCAATTTCCTGTGATTGTGTTCAAGCTCTTCATACTTCTTTCCACTTATCTCCAACTTCTCCTTTGTTTCTGAGACCTCATCCTTCAACTGAATATTCTCAGATTCGGTATGCTTTAGTGCCCCAACCACTCTTTCCAATTCAATCTCTAGCTCTTTCATCTTCTCTTGGGTTTCTTGCAATTCACGAACAGAATTACTTGAACTTCTCTCAAGAGAAGATGTATTGTGCTGCGATGAAGCTGATTCCACCATGTGGTGACCTTCCTTCCCTTCGAACGACTCTTTCTCTACTTTAATGAATTCACCATCCAAGGCAGTTTCCTCCTCCTCTTTTTTTCCTTCCTTGGCAGCAGGAGGCACATCTCCATTTAGAGCCTATAGTAAGATCATCATTATTCATATAAGTACCACTGAACACGTTCACAAAGGTCCTCTTTTATGATCCTCCCCAAAACTAAAAGCTCAAAATATTGTAACAACTATGTCCAAGGAACAGTTTGTCCTTGGCAATACAGTTTTTTAATAGAAAGGGAGGGAAGTATCAGTTTAGGACTTGTGTTTTCAAGAGTAATTCATAAATTATTTTAAGTAGGAAATGATAGCAATCGCCATATGACTATAAATACAATTGCAAGGGCGATTGCTTTACCCATCTTTAGCTTTTTCTGAGAACAGCAGATCAGAACTACGAAGCTATCCAAAGTATATAGAACAGATTATCAACTTCTTCCATCTGCAGAATGTCCAGAAACTCATCCTAAGTAAATGCTAAGGGGAAATGAGAGTGAGTGACTGACTTGAGAAGCCCATATTAAAGTTGGTAAATTCAACATCAATATATGATATAAGGCGCATAGCCAAAAAAGGGTGGGGAGGAATGTAGTCTAATAGCTACCTTAACAAGATCAGCATTGATCTCGCTTTCACCAATGGCTTTAGTGACGGGAACAACTGGACTGGCTGTTGTCCCTTCATCCATTTCTAAGGGAAGCTAGAAGTACTCCTTTCCGTCCGTCCAGAATGCCTGGCAAATTCATTCCCAAGTTACAATTAGCTATGAAAAACATAATTGGAAAACAAGAATAGAAAACCACAGATTACAGGAGAACTAATAAAGATCTTATTGGCCTTTGATGACTTTGAGCAAACAAAACTTGTTACCATGCAGGACATTTGAACATCAGTTTGTGGGAATCTTCAACTTAACTATTTCGTGGGCAACTATATAATCCAAATGAGTTAATGGAATGAAAAATGTATATGCACCAAGTCGTACCAAGTTCAGTAAAGACGAGGTGTTAACATATACTTCCATGCAATGCAATGCCAATATAAAATAAGTAGAAGCACAACGAATACAAGGCCATAACACAACTGGATCGAGAGGAGGGCTGATAATATTTCGTACAAGATGACACAATCTGATGTAAGAACGAAGAGGCTATTCCTTTTCTTTTTTCTATTTTCTAAAGATGTTCTAAGAAAATACAAGTAACAAGACAGATAAAATGTGAGTCTTTTCAGTCCTTAGGAGGTATCATGTCTTATAAACTTTCACCCTTAGATTAAAATGCTGCAAATCAAAATAGAAAAGGAATAGCCTCTTCGTTCTTACATAAAATGTGAGTCTTTTCAGTCCTTAGGAGGTATCATGTCTTATAAACTTTCACCCTTAGATTAAAATGCTGCAAATCTCAATCGTTCAACATATATCAGCTCCTCAATCAAAAAAAAGAAAAAGAAAAGATATATATATTTCAGCTTGGAGCTTTGTGATTTTGTGCTTTTCGATCCAACAGTTAAAGATTATAAAAGCGTGGGACCCCTTGACTGTCATAGAATCACACAAAATCTCAGAAGTTCTCCAATAAAAGAAAACTCAAAAGTTTGTAAAAATATAAGTTAGAGATCCATCTCTCCATTTTTAAGCAGAAGTATATCTAGAGAATGATTAAAAGAATGAAATACATACATACATACATGCATACATGCATATATCTGCAGATATATATTCTACTTCATTTGATCTTTCTTTAACAATTTTACCGATAATTCATTAAGAAATACAAAAATTCATAGAAATGACCATTCTCATATTAAATCTGTGAAATGTGATGAACATATATAGTAGAACAATTCTAATAATCTATCACTCTAGTTTCATAAACAAAAAGTACGAGTTGAGGTAAAATAAAATTTACTAACCAAAAAAAAAGTTATAATATAATTTGTATTTTTTATAACACTAATATAATATAATTTGAATTTTGTACACCTGCATTACTCATAAAAAGATGTACACCTACATCTGGACAATTGAAACAGAAAATAAAATTAAAAAAAAAAATCATTTGTCTCAAATACTGTACTTATTTTGATTTAACCATCCCACCAAGATATATAATACAATTCGAATTTCCAAAAAAAAAAAATATGGAGTATGTATACATCAAATTTTTGCTTTTTTTTTTTTTTGAAAATTTAAATTTTTATAATTTAAAGAAAAACCAAATCATATTTGTCGCAATAAATAACAAATGAAAATCAATTCTTCCAGATCTATAGTTTAAAAATACTATCTAAAAGAAGAGAATGATCTCGGATAATGCAAAATGCACGGATATCTCTAAGGCACCAGCCACACCAACCAAGATTCGTACAGCATACCGACAACACCGACGGGGGATCTAAAGCGGGGTCCCTTCAATCTCACACATCCAAATCAGACACACATGTAAAGGCCACGATGACACCTCCTCAAGATTCTCAGCTGCCAGTCTTTATGTACTTTAAAACTCTAAAGGGTACACCGCTTTATAATCTGCCACCATTTTTCATCCCCTATCAAAACCTTTCCATATACAGTATTAAAAATCCAAAATAATTTACAAGCATGTAAAGTTTTCTTATAACACTTGAAAGTATAAAATAAATTCTGCATTTCGATAGAAAGTCATGCAATTTTTTGGGAAGAAATCTATGATTTTTTGGGAAGAAATCTATGTCCTTTAATAACCCAAAAAGACCCACCCATTCTATGTCTCGTGCAATAAGTTACAATGACCATATTGAGAGCAAATCGTGCTAGACAGTGGATGGCCCACGTCAAACTAAAATAATCTTTTTTCTAGACATCGACGGATGGCAATGCGTGAGGATACCATATAAAGAGAGAGATCAGAGGTGACAATACGACAAGAGGAGCAAAAAAAACGGAAGCAAGCAAGAATTGCTCTCTAAATAGGAAGGAAATCTAGTTAAAAAAAAATAAATAGGAAGGAAATCATTAGTATCATTAGAACACATCATGAGATCACACGTGGCATCACTGCACTCCAGAACATATAAATAAATAAATAAAAGGGAGAGAGAAAGAATTCTCGTTGTAAGAAAATAGAAAAACAATTTTTCAACAAAAATACGCGTTTAGTAAACTCGTTCTAATAAAAAATAAACAGAAATATGTTTGGTAAATTTGGATAATTTTTTTATTTCTTTTATTTTTTCTATTTTTTTCTTATTTTTCCTTTTTTTTTTTTTCTTTTTCATTTTTTTTCTTCTTTTGGCCGGTCGCCGGCCAAGGCCTTGGCCGGCGACCGGCCGGCGAGGGCCGAGCTCGCCCAGCGGCGGGCGAGGCGCGGCCTCGCCGGGCCACCGCCAGGCGAGGCCGAGGCTCGCCGGCCGCTGGGCGAGCTCGGCCTCGCCGGCCTGGGCGAGCTCGAGGCCGGATCTGGGCGAGATCGAGCTCGCCCAGGCCGGCGCGAGGTCGGCCTCGCCTTGATCCGGCGAGGCCGAGCTCGCCCAGCGGCGGGCGAGGCGCGGCCTCGCCGGGCCACCGCCAGGCGAGGCCGCGGCTCGCCGGCCGCTGGGCGAGCTCGCCCAGGCCGGCGCGAGGTCGGCCTCGCCATGGCTGGGCGAGCTCGAGCTCGCCCAGCCATGGCGAGGCCGACCCTCGCCCAGCTACGGCGAGCCTCGGCCTCGCCGGGGGACGGCGAGCGTCGGCCTCGCCGGGGGCCGGCGAGCCTCGCCGTGGCTGGGCGAGGCCGCCGGCCCTCGTCGGCCGGTCGCCGGCCATGGCCGAGGCCGGCGACCGGCCAAAAGAAAGAAGAACAAAAAATAAGAGAAAAAAGAAAAAAAAAAAAGTGTTTCTGATTTGTGTTCCGTAAACAAGAAACACAAAATTTGTGTTTTGCTTGTTTCGCTTTTCGCTTCGCAGGAACAAAAGAAAAAAAAAAAGAAACGCACCCAAACGCGTTTCTGTTCCTTTTTGTTCCTAAGAAAAAAAACAGAAAAAGTGTTTAAAAACACAAAAAAGAAATACAAACAAACGGGGCCTAAAACTCGCAGCGACGCTCAATGTCAGACTACCCCCGGTCTCGTGATCTACGCATACATGTGATGCCGCCAGGCGGACCAATCCAAGATCCGAACAATCGCAGACCCGAAGGTGAAGCGGCGTCAGCACAAAAAAAAAAGTCTCAATCTCGTGCTGTTACCCAGTCTCTTTCCACTTAAATTACTGCCCTTTCCGCAATCCACGTTTAAAAAAAAAAAAAAAAAAAAAAAAAAAATCCACCGTACGGCGCGAGATACTCGCCATACGTGCGCAATCCGAACCTAAGCAAGGGCTAAAGACAGCGACGCACACCAACCCAGCCTTCTATTTTCAGCAAAAGATCCAATTCCACACGACAAATTGGCATTTTTTCTTTAAATCATTTCGACCCAGTAGGAAGGCCGCTGCTTACCACGATGGAAAGCAGCGGCGCTCCTTTTGCGGGGGAGGAAACACTCGGTGACAAGCAAAGCACTGACCGATGATGGTTCAACCGTAAATAGATCCTAAAGCTCAGGGGCGGGGCGGGGCCGGGCGGGGCCGGGCGGGGTCCCACGGGAAAGGAAGAAATAGTCCTAAGTAAATAAAACAAGCCAAGAATGGCTGTCTGTGCTATTTTCAACAAATAAACCAAAGAAAGCATTAGTGGGTGGAGCCCATAATCAAGGTGGGGCCAGATTCCTCTCTCCTTTTTTTCACAGCCCTTTAGCTTTTTTCCTCGCTTTTTCCCCATGGATTTCGAGAAGAGTTTTTTAACCGCGTGGACAGCTCAATCACACACACAGACACACAACGATTCCTTCCCCGCCTTCCTCGTAAAAACCATCGATTCCTCCTTGATTAATTGACTGATTAGCGCCCCCGCCTACAGAGAAAAGCCACCCTCGAACAGGAGAGGGACAGCTAATCGCCCACTGTTATGTATGCTCGTACAGTCGTAGAAACCGAAAGGAAGTGTGGCTACAGCGGACGGTTTTCCAGAAGTAGAGAGAGGGTGTGATCTTCGAGAGAAGCGAGAAATGCGATGATGCGGTTTGATCTGGAAACACGCGCCTATACCGCGGAGAGTCCGAGCACAAACGATGGATTGAGTGGGATCAAAGAAGGAAGATTCCGTGCGAGTGAAGGTATCGGAGAAGTGAATCTGATCGGAATTTGCAGGTGCGGTGGAGGAGAAAAAAGCTTCTCGGATTGAAGGATCGGAATCATGGAGATCAAAACAGGGGTGGGGAAAACAGGGAGCGACGAAATCAGACGAAACTTTTTACCAAAACCGGCGGATTAGATATTAGCGAGACGGAAAGGAGACGTTAAAAAAAAAAAAAGCACGGACGAGAAACAGGGGAATGGCGAAACCCGGACGGCAGATCAAAATCTAGCCGGCCGAGAAGTTCGACGGAACTAGGACCAGCGATCCACGTTCAACTCGGCGGCTTCGATCCGATCGAGCGATTACCGGCGATCGGCCGCGGCCGTGCTCCCGGCGCGCGAAGACTAAACAGGACGCGGCCGCGCAGCAAGCACACGCACTAGTACGAGACGGGCGATGACGTCCATCGCGCCGCCGATCGGAATCGGGGAATCCGACGCCGGATGCACGGGACGGCACACAAAGCTCAGCACACGCCCCCGCCGCCGCCGCCGCCGCCGCGCGACGGCACAAAGCATAACGGTCAACAGAAAGCCAAAGCGGAATCAACGAGAGAGAGAGAGAGAGAGAGAGAGAGATTGCCTTAGAGAGAGAGAGGGGGGTGTGCGGGAGGCGTTTCCGATCGGGCGGTGCTGAGTTCCTCTCGCTCTGTTTTCCTTCGCAGAACAGGGGAACAGGGGAGTGACGCAGAGGGAGAGGAGAGGGATTGATGATGATGGTGATGATGGCGATGATGGCGGTGATGGTGGATGGTGGTGGTGAATGGAATTGAAGGAAGAGATGGTTGAAATATGAAGGGGGAAGGGAGCAGGAGTAGTAGTCCACTTCCTCCTTCTGAGTGGCGTGGGGTCCACACCCCCCCAATGCGGGTCCCACCGCCCCGCCACAGCCCCATCCGACGGAGCGCGCGGACGGGTCCACCGGGGTCTCTCCTACCCGCTGCCGCAGCGCCGCCCTCCCCACCCCAACCCCTTTTTCCTTTGTTTTTCCTTCTGTATACGTGGCTTTTTCCCATTTGCAACCCCGCGTCCGCCTCCATTTTACAGTCGTGCCCCTCAGCTCAGCTTGCTGGCGTTTCACCCGCCGTCATTTCACGACCGCTCCCCATCCGTTTCGCTCAAAATTTCCCGTTAAAGCAAAACGTTTTCTTTTTAAATGATGCATTTGTTTTGCAAAAAAATTAATAATATTAAAAATATATTTTGCAAATAATTAGTCGAAAAGAGATATTTTCATTACCCACAACAATTTATATCTCAATACAATTTTTGTCTACTCGCATTTATTTGTGATGCCGGCAATTGTTTTTAGAAAATATTTTTTTAGATCATTTATTTTTCACGAAAATAAACGGAGTCAAGGTATTTATTTGTTTGGTGAGTTATGAAAAGTGATTTCCTTTTTACAAGAAGATATGAGCGATTATTTTTGAAAATTACTTTTCAAATCATTTATTTTTCACAAACCAAACGAAACCAAAGTTTTTATTTGTAAGGAGAGTGATTTCCTTCTTATCAAAAGAAGAAAATCGTTTTCCCCTATTTAAATTTGTTGTTTTCGGTCCATGTGATACACTTTCGGTCATCCAAACACTAGAAAATCGAAAAATAAATTTTCGAAAATAGTTTCTCTTCAAACAAACAAATCCTAAGAGTAAGTTAAGAAATTGACATGATAATATAAAATAAGCATGTTCAACACTTAACAATAATCGGCCGCCTCAATTAGAATACCAATGCTCTAGATCAATCTCAATACATATACTTTATCGTCTCTTATTTTGCAAGACTCTTTGCAAATTTTTATTGGAAATTCCAAACTTTTTGGTGAACCAGCGACGTGGCGGCTGATTTTCTTGGGGTCACGTTCGTGAAATCCCCGAATTAACGCCCCTATCTAGTAGCACTCTTGGCCTAAGCAAATCTTACCAATGTAGACAGCTACCCCAGCCATTATATCAAAAGATGTTTCTTATTAGCTAATTTCAGTTTCACATGTACATAATCTCGGGATTTTTTTCTGGTGTGCAATTCGATTCATTCTTGGTCACTCCGCCGTAATAAAAGTGCATTATCAAGAGCCGGCCCTTGCTCAAGGTCTTCTCATCAATGCTGATGTGGAGGACATGAAGGTCATTGGGCAAATGATACAAAAAGAGAAAAAAATTGATGGTCTTTTTGGTCGCAAAGTGGCGGCCACCGGGCGACCGACCAAACCGTCCTTCCCCATGCGCAGCAGGAAAGATTGGGTCAGATGCCGACTCTGTCATTTGGCTTTGGCTGATGATAAAGACACTCGCTCTTCCCTTTTTGTATATTGAGGTTCTTTCCTATACAACTTTTCAATCACCTCCCCAAAAACTAAAATAAATCTATTCTATTTTAGCCCCGCTTTTAAAACATTTCGTTGTCATTTACACCCTTGCAAGATCCCGAAACCATCATAATTTAAGACATTTTAGAATTAAGTAAGTTCTTAAACTATTTCATCTTAACAACTTTTGAACGTAAAGTACCTATAGGTATTTCCCCATCTGAGAAAGAAAAAGTTACAAAGAGAAATTAAAGGGGTTTGGCGTGCATGTATCGGCACGTTAAACATTACCTTTGTAAGGAACCCAATACCATCATCATCAAGAAATCTCTTGTACATCTGAACTATTGATTATGTGGTTTTTCTTTTTTTGATCCAAAATTCACTCCAATTATTCTGAAAAAACGATTATATTTGCGGGGAGGGGTTGGATTTGCGATTATTCATCCAATCGCCTATTCTCTTTTCTATAATAAATTATGGTAAACCATTGATCGTCAATTGAGATGAAGTAATGTTGGTTTTTTGGGTAGAGTCATCTTGTCTTCTACTTTTACTCTCTTTCTAAAGGCGTGCTTGATTTATTTTTATTTTTATTTAGTTTTAATGCTCCATTTAAAGATTCAAGATTCGAGATTCGTGGGGGAAGTTCATTTGTCTAACGTCATCGATATTTTTTTTTCTTTCAAGATGTGCACCAACCTTTCAAGTTATCTCCATCTTTCTTCTTTTTAAAGAGAAATCTCAGCAAGATTCGACCAATGTTTCGTGGTCAAAACAATTGTCTGTATAAATAAAGTTTCCATGATGCGGAGATATTAAAAAAATCAAAAAAATATAGTATAAAGAAGTAAAAAAATTATTTATTTGATGCCTAAAAATCCAAAAAGTAATATAGGAGACAAGAAATAGAAATACCTCTCCAATGCCTCTTTTTCTAGCTTATTATTATATAAAAGATATTTCGAAGAAAAAAATATGAAAATTGGCACCGATTAGTTAACGGCAGCAAAAAGGTAATAAAATCGAATTTTTATTTTATTTTATTTTATTGCTTATGTGCTGATTTGTCCCTCTTAAATAGGAGAAAAAGAAAAAGAAGCTGGAGTTTCATGCGTCTAAGCATCCTTAGGGAGCAACTTTGAAATTAGGCTCTCCTAATAATGGGGCAGCAAGAAATTACATGCGTGCACTCAATCCATACCTTTCTTCATGTACCAAAAGGCATTTCTCTAAGGAACCAGTTAACTTGAATTAGGGTTTGTTCCATTTGATGGAACTGGAACTCTTTTGGGAGACTACACTCGACCTACATTCTTAACGCTCCAACATTTAAAAAATCATTGGCTTTTTATATGTCGGAATGCTGCACTTGTACTCTTTATCGTGGCTATGTTATAGATATATTTGCATAACTAGAACTCGATGTGTGTCACGCATGTACAAGCATGAAATTTATTTTGAGGTTGTCTTGAGAAAGAATAAATCACAATTTCATCCTTCATCATTGTCAGAGGGTAGTGCAGATGTCGACGATTTTTCGGAGAAAATTGTCTGGTCAATTCTATAACAATTATACTAATGCTGGTTCATTCTTAAATTATTCAATTTTGTCAATTTAGTCTTAATTATTTACTCGAAATTCCTATATAGTCCTTTCGGCCAATTTTTGTTTGAAATCGTCGACGTGTCAATCCATTCGTCGGTTGTCATGTCAACAATTTACGGCTGAAAGGACTATATTGGAATTTCGCACAAAAAGTTTAAAACTAAATTGACAAAATTGGAAAATTCAAAATTAAAACAATAGGTTTAAAATTGATTAGATAATTTCTCTCGATTTTCTAGTGGATACCAAATTCAGGACTCGGATTTGTAAATGGTTTAGATAGCGCACTTAAATGTGACGGTAAGGAAATCTATAAGTATTCATAGTCATCATTTCTTGAAGAATCTAGATGGGAACTTTTTTTCTTTCATTTTGGCGTTGATGGTGTTGAAATTGTGGCGTTTAGAAAACGGCAATATATATGTCAAGAACCCCTGAATTGAATGTTGAATGTTAGACTTGGAATTCAGCTGATAGCTGTGTGGCAAAACTTCAGTCTACCAAAGTGTAGTCCTAAAAAGGATTTTAACTCTGAAGATCTACTTAATTTATATAATTCACAGGTGAATATATCTGTGATCCGGTAATATAATGAGAAATTTTGATTTAGGAAACAAGTATGATGCTAATTACTATAATTTTTATCAAACAAAGTTTTAAAGAAAACATTCACCATAAATGAAAAGTGGGCACAGGTGGGTCTGGGGGGGCCTGGAACAGAGCAGAATGTCTAGATCTTGGCTGGATTTCTGCTTTAATAATACCCACAAAAAGTTATGTGGACTAGTAGTTTTAAGATATGCAAAGTTCAAAGGTCAAACCTACACAAATGGTCAACCAAGAGCTCTCGCAATGCCGCCCACAATGACATCCGTCCTAACTCCCTAATAAAGCAAACTAAAGAGTAGGAATCAGTCCATTGTGTAGACAAGGAAAAGCTGCAAAAAGCAAAGAGAAATTGCTAACTCATCCCCAGCTATACGTCAAATTGTATTTCGTCCCCCTCGTCCTTCTAGTCTTTTATAATTAAGTGAATACCACGATTTTTGAATACGCTACAATGGGACCTCAAATTTAGATTTACGGCTGCAGCTGAACCTACGGTCGAATTGTGTGATGTGATTGCCATGACTCTTATGTTTCATAATACATGTTTTGAAAACCATGCAACCTAAACTTTGGACGACGGAAACTTCTTAAAAAACTGCTGAAAACCGGGGGCGATACCACTCCGAGTGTCTAAATAGTAGGGAAAAGTACCAAAATAGTCCTAAATATTTTCATCAGTACCAAGTCAGTCATAAACTTTTCATATTGGTACTAATTCAGTCATTTCGGCTAATTTAAGTCGAAAATTACTAAGATAGCTGCCGGCGGTCTTATGTGGCACTACGTAAACAAATTTTATAATTTTTTTATATTTTTTCAGATTTTTAAAATTATTTTTTTGTTTTTTTTTCTCGTTTTCTTTTTTCTTTTTTCTTTTCTCCTTACCCTTTGGCCGGTGAGGTCGCGGGCCGACCATCGCCGGCACAGGATGGTCAGGGCGAGGGCCCCCGCGCCATCGCCGGTCACTGGAGAGGACGTCGGCCCCCACCCAGATCCAAGCAAGGGCCCAACACCCCTTTGCCAACGAGGGCTGCCACGCACTTGTCATCGGCCACAAGCAAGGGTGTGGTGGACCTCACCAGCCAAGGGCAACGGCCTCCGCACCCTCCTCAACCATAGGCGAGGGCATGAAGGCCCACGCTCGTGGCAAGCGAGAGTCACGATGCCTCAAGCGAGGCCGTCATGGCCCTTGCCTAGATCTAAGTGAGGGCCACCGGACCCTCGTCCGCAACAAGCAAGGGCCACTATGCCCTTGCCTGGATCTAGGTGGGGGCACGGCGACCCTTGCTAGTAGCTGGCAAGGTCACGAGGGCCCTCACCCCGACCAGCCTATGGTTGGCGATGGTCTACTGGCGACCTCACCAGCCAAGTGGTAAATGAGAAAGGAAAAAGAATAAAATAATAATAATAATAATTTAAAAAATCTGAAAATATTTTTAAAAAATTATAAATTTTGCCCTTATAAATTTTGCCCACATGGCACCACGCCCACATGGCACCACATAAGACCGTTGGACCATGTCAACAATTTCCGGCTTAAATTAGCCGGATGAACTTAATTGATACCAATGCAAAAAAGGTTTAGAACTAAATTGGTACCAATACAAAAGTTTAAGGCTTTTTTAGTACTTTTCCCGAATAGTATACCATATGAAAACTGCAGCATCCTTTTTCACCGTTGAACCTGTTTTGAATTTCCTCCGATGGAGAAACTCGATGGGTTTTTACATTGAGTCCGCCCCTCCTATTTCTTGCAATGGAGACAAACGGAATGGACAAAAGAAAACGACGGTCAAGAATGGGTGATGTTGAAGACGGGCAGTCAGGGAAACAATGACAATATCTAAGTCAAAGAGCCAATCGACCAAAAGAACAAATCTCGATTTCAAATAACCAAAAGGCAAGTCATAAGCTAAAAGTCCTGCCCCTGAACATCATGAAATCAAATTTATGAACGGGGCTAAAGATCATCTAAATTCATCGTTAAAAACTCCATCCTCTTAAACCCATCTTGCATTCCGAATTACTTGGTCTTGCATCGTTAGATGGATTTCATTCACTGTGGATGCTTGTGAGGAGACTTCCCCGAGATCAAGCAGCGAATGCTGAGATTAGATTACTAAACTGCATTTAACTCTCAAATCAGATAATGATTTGGAAAATCAAAGAGAGAACTCGGCGAAAATTTATTGACATAGCCTCCTTCTATTAGGCAAGTAATAAACTAAGCAAGTCAAATTAAACACAGGTCCACATATGAGCTACTACAAACCACCCACAACCAGCTTTCCGCTGCATTTGCTCTCAGACCACCCGCATGTTCACCAAGTTCAGATAATCTCACTCAAAAGCTATATCAACAAAAGTCGTTCCAACACCAACTTGATTTCATGAAAGTATGCATGGCCACAGATAAGGCTAGCAAAGATCACCTGTTCGCCCATGCAACTACATTGTGGTAGAATGCCTTTCTTTTTCATCAACAGCGGAATGGGAAGAAATTACAGGCAGAGGTGAGGGGAAAAATAAGATATTTGGTATACATTATCTAAAAGTGCACAGATGAATCAGAATAGGCAATATAACAGATAATGAGATTAATGCCGAGCCAATGCAAACGAGAATTTGAAATCATCACTCAAGAATATGCATGTTGTGTACACTTGAAGGAACCAAGCAAGTGTTGGTCCTAAAGCCGCAGCAAAAGTCGATTAATGGAGTACCAGGCACATTCTTGAGGAATAGCCAACCTACACTGATCAGATGAAAGCAGTTCTCCAGCGCATGGAATGGTGTGTTCACTACATGTACAAACAAGATTAAATAGTAAAGTCAACAGTCGCACCTCCTCACCAGAGACAAACATAAAACTTGGCCTGAATATCTCAATGCTGATCACAATACAACATGCGGCCGCCAGACAGCTGCAGTTTGGATGAGGGAAGAACTATCCCCAGGCACTTTCTCATTAACAAATCTGAACAGAATAAATATGCCGTGATGCTAACAGATAAATCTGTCAGTAAATGCACCAGAATGCACTGGTCAGCAGCACAAATTGCAATCATCGTGTGTCCGCAAGCAGCTTATGTTCAAGTGAATTCCGATTTCTCAGCTCACCAAAACTTGATGGTTGGAGGAGGTACTACCAAGCACTCAGAGTCAGAATCCTATACTTGATCACCTAACGACAACTTTAAACCGGACCCAGATGGAGGTTTCTGATCAAGTCCCCCTGGGATGAACACTGGCAACTGCTTTGAAGCCGCATCTCGCTTAAACCGAGATTCACGTGGTAAATTCAGTGCCACCCTCTCGAAGGCCTCTCTAGAACCTTGACCACCTTCAGCTCTCAAATTATCCCTTACTGGGACGCTTAAAAGTGGACCACCAAAGAAGATAGAATCCCCCGTGTACGTGAGTTTCTCTGCCTGCTGCACCAACGATACCGCCTCAGAAGATGAAGATTCCTGCTGTGGAAGCTTTCTTCCATAACTATTCTTTTCTACTCTAGGATTTGGCTTTGCCAAAGTTTGATTGGATAATCTATTTCGAGCTTCTGAAGCAGATACAGGGACTGAGATGTATCTACCTGCTTCTTGGTCCCAAACAACTGATGTCCTTTTGACATCTCTAAGAATAGAGTGGGCTGGAGCCGATAGGAGTAATGGGTCGGTGCTACTTCCCTTTTGCACCGTTTTATTATCAAATCCTAGTCCAGGATTTGTTACTGGATTGTTCAGACCAGAATAAGTTGCCCCGGAAGTTACAGGCCGATCAGGAGCAATTCCAGGAACTGAAACACCCAAACCATAGCTTTGAGGTAGAGGGCTAAGCGTAACAGTCTCGTGAACATGGCTTGGACTGCTTATGCTACTCGCACTTTGAGTATACAATTCACTCTCTTCCTGGCTACCCTGACTAGGAGCAAATGAGTTCCTAAACTGAGACATCCTCAGATCATTTTTAATTTCCTTATTTGCCCCCATGTCGGTGCTCACACTACTTCTCACACTGATGTTTTCACTAGAGCTTAAATCAGTATCATGTAAACGCCGACCATCAACAGGTCGCAATACTGAGGACGATGCCCTAGCTCTGGCTGCTGCTCTCATGGCATCATGAGAATCCAATTTGGCGAGCCTCCATGCACTAATACGAACTGGCCTTTTCAGAGCCTTCTGCCCTCTGTCTACAATTCCAGCTGCATCTGGGTCCACAGTTGATGGAACCATTCCAGGTTCCAGGTGAGGTATAACTTCATCCTGTGCAGTATAATAGCTATGTAAGAACCCATCAACTTTGTTGAAGCTTATTATTGGCATGTTGGAAAGGATGCTTTCCTGCAATCAAAGTGAGAAACCCGCACAAGGGAATAACCAGCCCAAGATAACCATGCACATGAAGAAGACGGCATGAAATAGCACGCCACCCACCGAATGGATGGAAAGTTGATGATGAAAAAAATGTTGCCTAAGGAAATCTATGAAATTCAATACATAAAGAAAAAGAGTAACTTCAACTCGCACACAAGAGGAAGAATGATGATGAAGGTAGGATCAGCACCTAAAGAGGAAAAACAGATCATGAAAAGTGAAAGCATATCAGCATTTTACCAAGGGGGTACCAACCCCTGTAACAGATCAGTAGGGAAAGGCAAAAGCACATTACGATATAGAACATAGGAGAAAAAGCATTGGACCTTTGTAAAAATGATTCGGTTTTGTGGGCCAATTAAGTTTGGAGACACTTTCAATTAAGAGATATCTCACCATTTTGTCACTTGTTGGACAGATATTTAATCCGATTGAATATTCTAAAACGATCAGTTAATTAATTGAAAGCCGTCTCAAAGTTGAGCCATCGTCAATCCAAGTTACCCAATTTAACAATTTAGGCTGAAAGATCTAAGAAATGTGTAAAATTGCGGGAGCAAAGCAAAAGCCAGCAAAAACATTCTTACTAATTGCGTAGCTGGGCTTAATTAGTCTTACTCACTTGTAAGTCTCCTTTCTACCCATTTAAAACCTCATATTTAACCCCTCTAGAAGTGGCTAGACCACGTAGTCAGCCATCTAAAGCCCTTACAGGGACAGGAATCTGCTGCAAAGGATATGCCATGACGCTCACTTGGATCATTAAGTGCACCAAAATTAATAAAAACATCATAGAAACCGAGGAAGTACCTGATAGTCCACAAAAACTCTTGGAGGGGTGCACCATGAACCTTTGTACTGCAAGCCAAGAGAACTGCCACCACTGAAGCCAGTTGTAGCAGATCCCGATGGAGAATACAGCAGATTAGGAAGTTCCTCATCTACGGATGCTGGTGCAGGTGCTTCACTCATGGCCCTCATTGCCACCACATACTCATAAGTTGTAATGCCCTGGGGAAGAAAACCAGACCATCAAGTTTAATGAAGAAAAATAACTATTCAATCTCCTATTTCTTTTAAATTTCAGTAGCTTTCCAAAACAATGGTTTTGAAACCAAGTAGGAACTGGCAGTTTTGGTCATGAAGCAGGCTACGCCTGCTCCAGTTTAACCTTAAGAAACAAAATTGGTCAAAAACATGGATTGAACTGGCATTCCTTGGTTCAACGGATCCAGCTGAACAGTTATACTGGGTTGAACTGATCCAATCATCTGACTCTTTTGATAAAAGATGAAACAACAATCTAGGAATAATAAGCTGAAGCCCATGTCAGCACACTTTCCTGGGATTGTTAAAGCACATCAAACATTGGACCAAACACTTTCTCATGGATTGGTATAAACTTCTTACATATCAGACAAAATGCAGACCTAAACACTAACTAAAAGAAAAACGACCAAAAATATTCCAACATGCTACCTGTTTGTAATTGGGCATTCTACACCCATCTCAAACTGGATGGCCACTTTGACCTCAATCTTAGGTGGAGAATTTAAACATCATGTTGAACTGGCAGCTCCACTAGTTTAAGCGATACGTGAATCGGTCTCTTGACTGATTCTGACACTAGTCTAGATTTAATTAGACAGGACATGACTTGCATGTTTAATTCCCCTGTTGAATCAAAACTTAGCTTCTCCAGAACAAGTGTCCCTACAGCTACAAATGATCAGGAGATTCAACATAGTTGTTTACAATTACAAAGCTTATCTGCTCACCTTCCTAATCAGTATCATGTGGAAGAAGAAAAGTTCACCTAAAGGTACACAAGCCAACATAGACACTGCAGTACAAACAGCCTGCACACAATGTAACAGTCAATTAGGGATAGATGTTATGACTAATACACTGCAGTACAAATAGCCAGAATGCAATGTAATAGTAAATTAGATATATAGATTTGATGACTAAATTAAGACATTTCTGGCGAGAAACATACCACCACTGATGCAAAGGGGATCCGAGAAAAACCATTTCCAAGCCTGTCAACAATTTCAGTCTCCATATTTTTCTTGTTAACGAAGCATCGTACAAAGATAGCAATACCAACTCCTGCCTCAATGACAAGCTGAGACAAGCAATGGCAACATTAGCAGCTGAGAAACAATTTATTTCAAATGAACATTAACTATACTCACCCAAAGCAAACTGAAAGCCATGAGAGATATGAAAGTGACATAATTTCTCCGTCCCACACAATTGTTAAGCCACTACAGCAATGCAATATTGGTTGAGATTAGACAACAGTAATAATAGGTTAACTTAATCATCAGGTCAAGTCAAAACCAATTCAAGTTCCAAATTGTACCCGACAATGGTGATCAAAACCATCCACGCATTTATCACAACTTCTGCAATGTTTACTGAACTTGCGAACCTGCAGCAAAGAAGATATGTCTCATGCACCAGACCATATAATGGTGGGACAAATCACTTTACACATGTGAAAGCATACACGAGCGCATGGAGTTTTTTCAGCAGATGGCAGAGAAGCAATTCTCATCCTTTTGCAATATGTTCCATGGTGCCCGTGATAGCAACAGATACTCATTCAAGATAGAGGCTATACCATTGCCAAGCCAACTGATCAATGTTAGCAACATCCATTAGTTGATGGACGTGGCGGTACTGATGGATAGCATGGCAATGGTCTTAGAAGGCAACTAGCTGGCACTGGTGGTGCTAGTGCCTGATGCCAAAGATGATGGTTTGGCGGGTAAGTGTGGTTGTCTGTGTGTGTGTGTGCTTGTGTATCTGCTGACTGCGACCATGCTGTGAGGCCGTTACCTCAGGCAACCTCCGAATTGAGGTCACCAGAGGTCCACAATATCCATAGGGTTGCTACATAGGAGCATGCAGCCATGAGAGAGAGAGAGAGAGAGAGAGAGAGAGAAGGAGGGGGAAAGTTTGCAGCTTGCAGTGGAGAGCAATCTCATGTCAGAGCAGTCAGCAATTGTCGTAGGGTGAGAGAGAGAGAGAGAGAGAGAGAGAGAGAAAGTGAGATGAGACAGAGGAAATGGGGAGCTACATATGAAAGAGATTAGTGTATGGGTATTCAGGGTTTTATGGTTTGTAGTGATTTAGTAATTATGTTACTATTCTTCTCTAATGGCTTGAGAGAATGTTGGAAAATCGAGAAATCCCATTTTGCTAGGCTATTATTTTATAGTGACCCATTTTTCAGAATTGTATCCATTTTCTCTTGCCTCAGTGTTTGAATTAAAAAGTAGGTTCTTGACCCACTTTGCCACATCTTTTTTAAATCTTTCTCTGCCCCTTCAACTTTGCAACTTAGTCTTCATCCCTAATCACAACTCCTCAACGAAACTGTGATCGGGAATAGCAAACAAGTATGCACAATGGAGGGATAAGAGGTTCTGACAAACCTTCTAAGCAAATATATAATGTAAAGGCTCCAAATAAATGCCAAGAAACTTTCTCACTAGAACAGATATCCACATAAAAACTGAACATGCATAATTGCTCGTTAAGTACCATAAGGAAACTCAGATGTAATACCAAAATGAAGCCACATGATTTACCTCAGCATTACACAATGTGCAAAACAAAGCATCTTCAGCAGTGCCCTCTTGCTCAGTCAAACCATTCTCATTTCGACAATCTTCATGCACAAATAGAGCACACAAAATTCCTCCAATTCCACAACCAGATTTCCTCGTGATGGGGGCGGGATTCGAAGAAGTATCTACTATCTCCACATCTCTATCCATGACTTTCTTACTAGTATAAGTTGGTGCTACGGAACTTTTGGAAGCTGATGATGGAGAGGAAACCACACCAGCACCAGCTTCATCAAGATGTCCAGAGGGGCCCATTGCAGCCAACCCATTATTCTGGTTAGTTTGAGTCCTGGACTGTGGGTCAAATCTTGACATAATGCCAGGATCTGCAGGGTTAATTGCAGTACACCGGACATAAAGAATGAAAACAAGAAGCGCCTGCAATGCCAGCAGGGAAAAACAAGACATATACCTTTGTGAGAACTAAAAAACATTTGCAAAGAACTACATGAAGCAAAATATAATGTACTCGCTATGACAGCATCTACTAAACAGTCCGGTCTTCTGATTAAGAGACCAAAAACAAAAATTCTGAACTCCAAAAGCACATTAAGAAAGGCCCACAAAGGAGGGATAAAAACATCCAAATAAACTCATCTAAAATCACATAAAAAATTAAAGATAATGAAGATGGGGCAAGAAAGCCTCAAAATATAGAGAGAAGAGTTTTACATACCACAGGCGTGTAAGTGCCAATCAAGATGTATTCCCACAAATGTCCTCCAAGGAAAGGTGCAAAGAAAGCATAGAAGGCAATCACCAGTAAGCAGAAAACAGTAATTGCGACAACCTACATAGGTGAAAATTCGAGCTTTTAGAATATTATGTGTCAACCATAAGATATAAAAATACAATCTAGGTGCCAGAGTAAGTTTGGCAAAGATGAATGCTATACAATCGAAAAAGACGAAAACCATCAAAGATCTCACTTAACAATGCCAACTAGAGACAATTTCAAAGGCATCAAGAAAGTTGTGTTAGATGTTTTAACATATTTTTTACCCAAGAGATTGATAAAAAATGGTCAAATAAATCAAGGTTATTTGCCAAGCAGTTGAGAACAGCTACAATTTCATACCCAGCCGTCCTCTCGCCACCGCATCTTGGTCTGGTGGCATGAGAGGGGTACTCCAAAAGTCTAACCAATCGAAAGACAATAACCAGTGCTCCTCTCTAAGAAAGAAGAGTTCTTCAACAAGCGGGAATGTGCGCGACAGATATCCAAGCCCCAGCACGAGCACAAAAGAGCAATAATTGAATCCCCAAGAGAAAAAAAGAATGAACATCGACCAAAACACATACCACTGGGAATACAGACCTCAAACTCCAAAAGAAATCAAGCACCAGGAAGTAGAACCAGAAACGGATTGGCAAATCAAAGACATGCAAGAATCTATATCATTCCCTCTAGCTACATTTTTTTGCACATCTTGTTACTTACATATCAAGTTATCTTGGAAATGGACATGAAATTGTCCAACTCCTTGGCTTATCATTTTTCGTATATTTAGCACGCTAGATTTTCCCTAAACGACCAACAAAGGACGACTTTCTCGTCCATGTGTGCTATTTTTTTAGATGGGTTGTGTGTAACATCCTTTAGAACAAGGAAAGTTCCATAATTTCGATTGATGCATGGATCCAATATACGGAAAACTCTCCCCGCAGATCATATACCTTTGTCGTCTCGTATCAATAATTTTTTTCATCAAAAAAAAATATATATATATTCATAGAAACTAGAAAGTTCCAAAATTTCACACTCGCCTGTCTTCACGCATCTCAAACTGCAAACAAAAGCTCAATCTCACCACTTCCTCACTAGTAACCAACGAAAAGCTTCACAGCTCTCGGCAAGTCTTTAGCTACTTCCCTCACTCCCTTCTCGGCAAGAGCGCAACACAGAAGGTCCACCAGGACCGCGCTTCAACTCAAAATCGCAGAAATTCAACTCATGGGCGCTTCACTCACGCGCCCACGCTCTAGAGGCAGACGCACCGCCTCTCCATCAATTTCTCAGAAACCAAAACATCCCAAAAAAGCGGACGGGGAGAGAGAGAGAGAAAAGAGCGCGAATCACAGTCCAGCTCGAGAACGAGCGAGAACTCCACCAGAAACAGCAATGCGATCGAAGAGAACCGGGCCGGGTCAAGTACCTGTAAAGTGTGGGCGGGAAGCTGCCATCCGTGCTTCCTCACCATCTCTGCCGAAAGTAAACTCCCCCCGCGCGCCGCGCCGCCGAAGGCCGCCGCCGAAGGCCGCCGCCGAACGAAAGGACGAACCGAAACCCTAGACACACGCGCCTCACTGCGAGGCGAGCCGGCCGACCGTGCGAGAGAGAGAGAGAAAGAGAGCTCCTTTACCGAGTCAAAGCAATGACGACCGTCCGTTGACGAGATAATGCCGTCCCCGCGCTCAGTCACTGAGCAAGCGGCGCCGCCGCAGCAGCGTGGCGAGGCTCGCCGGCATTACGGCCGTGAAAAGGCGATTTGGCGGCGGCGGCGGCGGAGGCGGAGGAGGAGCGGCGGAGGTGCAGATTCATGGAATCGGAAAGAGAAGGGAGCAGCAGAGAGAGAAAGAAAGAAGAGATGAGAGAGAGAGAGAGATGGGGGGACAGCTTTTCTGCGCAAAGTTGAGTTGAGAATGACCGAGAAAAAGAAAAGCAGAAGAAAACAATATTTATTAAATAAATGAATAAATAATACGAAAATGAAACTTTTTTGTGCGAGGAGAAATCATAGGGTATGGTTGAATGTACAGATGAGATAGATGGGTACGAGCATTAGGTGAGTAGGTGATGCTGTTAAATGTGTGGCCCTTCTTGGTGGGTCCCATTTAACTTTTAAGTTTTTTCTTTCTTTTTGGATAAAATTACAAATAATCTCTGAAATTTAAACTTTTACTTTATTTGCCATATTCAAACTTAAAAAACCCAACCACACGCAATGCAGTTAGTGTGGATTCTCTTCTTCATCGTAGAAGTTAAGGATTCGAACCCTCTTGTAGTTAGTGTGGATTCTCTCCTTTATCGTAAAAGGTTAACCCTGTAGTTAGTGAACTCTCTTTATCGTAAAGGTTAAGGATTAACCTCTGAATTTAGTCTCCTTTATCGTAAAGGTTAAGGATTCGAACCCTCTTGCAGTTAGTGTGGATTCTCTCATTCATCGTAAAGGTTAAGGATTCGAACCCTCTTGCAATTAGTGTGGATTCTCTCCTTCATAGTAGAGGTTAAGGATTCGAACCCTCTTGTTGCTAAAGTATCTAAAGCGGGGGTGTTCTGATATTGGCCTGAGCTAGCCTTTCCTGAGATTTACGTCTAAATAGCAAGTTGCGGGCCCTGAGGTTTACGTCTAAATAGAGGTCAGTTTGAAAATATATAAAAGTTTGGGAATCACATTAAATAAATTAAAATCATTATGCTCAATTTTCATAATCATATTAAATCAATTAAAAGTTTAACATTTACCGATTATTTGTGTTATTTTTATTTTTATTTTGTCTTTCTTGAGGACCACAAAAGCATTTTCATTGTCGGTGATTACGCGAATTCCGAAAAAAATCCCGTGGGGGCTCTTCCGCAAATAATAATGCTCGGAGCATCTTGGCGTTCTTCGAATGATGAGCACCGTTGATAGTGGAATTCTAACTGGCGAGTGGCGTGCAAGTTTTTTAGTGATATTTTTTAGCAAAAACGAAGATTTTGTATTTGATGGAAATTACACATATGTTGCGAAAATTATTAATACGAAGGAACTTTTATGGTGATTACAAACGATTATTAATTTGAAATGATATACTGACGACTTGCTAAGAAGTGTAACTAACAATTAAATAGAGAAAATTACATCCATAATTGAGGAATTGCAAATCAACGCAAAAAAAAAAAAAAATGTGTATATGTGTGTGTGTGTATATATATCATATTCCTGTATTCTTAAAGATGTTCATAAGTTATCAACTAATTTTGGAAAGTTTTGAATTACTTTTTAAGTTATGAAATTACTGAGAAGTCTTGAAAAATTACGAAGTTTGTCACGGTAATAGCGAACTTTCCATCATAATTAGAATGTGCAAAGAATTTTCTTATGCTCAGTAACTTTTTCTCTAATGATTTTCATGTGGTTAGTAAATTATATTACGCTCAATGAGTTTATATATATATATATATATTTAAATATAAGCAATAAGATTAGCCAACATTACAGCACAACAAGAACATACTTCATGGTAGTGTAGTCTGTCCAAAGATCAATACATCCCTTGTCATTCATGCCCTATGCATTGATCCATAGCAAGGACAAAACCTTCAAAGGAAAGGGGGTCATCCGCAACACATGAGTTCAACCATCGATGCAGGAGATCCGGATCTGACACATGAATATTCCATTCTGATCCAGTGAGGACATCCCATTTTCTAACAATAAATACAGCAGAATAGTCATAGCCTACATTTGCTTGTTGAATCCGCTGCACATATTATATGGGCTGAACCCGGCCTTGCAACTGCGAACCATCTCGTTCCCCTCGCAGCTATTATAGACCATGGCAGAGTCATCAGTTTCAATGGTGAGAAAGGCCTAACGTTCACGGTAGCCAGTGATGCTGCTAACTAAATTGCTTGACAGACAGCCCCTGCCTCCGCAACATCAGCACAGTAGGTGACACACTCCCTTTACAGCCTCCAGCCAAAGCGTCACCTACTGATCTCACCATCACAACTCTTATCTGCTTGCTGTCCTGATCAGTACATGCTTGAAGAAGACTAACCCACCACGCGGTCTTCTCTAATCAGTACATGCTTCAAGAAAACTAACTTGCATATTCTTCTCAGTCAAGTCAAAACTGATTCAAGTTCAAAATACCCGACAATGTTGCTGAAAATTATCCACACATTTGTCACAACTTTGGCTACACTTGCTGAACTTGCAACCTAAGAGTATACATCTCAGCCAACAACTTAACTCGGAGAGACCCTTGCCGGGAGGGAAGAAACCTTCGCTGCTCTAATCCCCGAGTCCAGATTAGTCAGGGCTTCGGTTCCAGATACCAGGCGGGTTACACCCAACCCACCCAAAAAAGTAACAATGACAAATCATAATATCCACAAGGCTTGAGAGCCACGAGCTTTAAGCAGACGGAATGGAAGCAGGTCATCCTATATATCTCCCACGTGCCAGTGATAGAGGTTGTTACTTACTGGCTAGAGGTTGAGGCTTTTGCCTAGTAGCACCTTTTAATTGATATTAGTGGTGATACCGACTGCTCGCTGTGGTAGTCATCAATTGTGGAAGGAAGTGATCCAGAATTGCTTATCTGTTAGCAACATCATTGCTCAGTAAGTATAAAGAGGAAATTAGCATGAATGACCAACCAAAATCATTCAATTGCATCTCTAAAAAGGATGTACGATGGTTTCTGTGAGTTTCTAGAGACAATTGTACCGCTAAGGATTTCGTCCTACCTTAAAACTGTGTTTGAGGACTTACAGTGTCATTACTTTTCGCTCATCACCAAATTTCTGAATGCGCATCTAACCCTTCGAGACTAGAAGAAGTATCTGCAATCCAAAAGTCTCTCGTCACCCCTTCCCCCAGCAGCTCATCACTTTCATTGTCACTGTCAAAATGACTATCCCAATCGGAATCTTCTGACTCAAATAAACTCTGAAAACCATCATCAGAAAATTCCCCATTATCACTGTAAGCCTCCTTGGATTCCACAATAAAATCACCAATATTGTTCATTTCACTCTTTCTCCTTTCTCTTCTGATCCTTTTCCCTTCCATAACAAGGTCCATTAGTCGATCCTTAATTACTAAAGACTGGTCCTTCTCCAAAAGAGTACCATTGTCATCATATCCTTCGACTAGAAAGACCGAATCCCTCTGCCCTTTCACGCTAACATAGAACAATTCTGGATGCCTTACAATCATACATCTCAACTTATTAGATAGAGCAAAATCCTTCCTGAAATGAGTTAAATGGTCTATTAAAGTCTTCTTTTCAACTGTCATGCCCAAAATCTCGCGTACTACACTACATGCTCTCTTCTCTGCCTCAATAGATCCTTTGCTTAGCTCTGATGCAACAGTGGTATAGGGGCATATATCTGGCAACTCCCTAAATCTGATTAAGAAGTCCTGATGGCGTCTCTTCACATTCAGCCCTTTCTGGAGTTTTAAGCGCTTGAATTTCAGCGGTCGATCAACTATGAGCTCACGAGAATCAACTTCCGTAAATGATAGTGGTCTAGCCAACTCTGGATTCCATGAAACAAGCTCAAGAGCACGGCCATAGGATGTATCAACAGTCTTAAATTTATCCGGATGCTCATTGCAAAGGCGAGAACGAAAATTTGGAGGTAGACCCAGATCAGGGGCAAGGTGAACCAGTTTGGATAAAACAAGGCGATGGTGAGATGAGAGCATAAGAAGTTTCTGCAGTTTGGCAGCCAGGACATTGGAGATAGCTGACTTCAGATTGGATTCTTGGGCAGCGAGAGCAGATGCAGCTGGTGTGAGACGAACACAGAGCTGCAAGAGTGATTTCGTTGCATTAAAGGGTGTGGGAGGTGTCGGGATGGTAAACAGCTCAAAAATAGCTGGATATCTAAGTATCATAGAGAGAACAGAGCGAGAATCCGAGAGTGAAAGGTAGGACCGGCACTTGGACAGAACATGAAGCGGGATGAAGTGTTTGGGTTTAGAGAGGAGCAGAGTTTTCAGTTTCAGAACAAAGCGAATTTTGTTTTGCCTTACCACATGCTTGTCCAGTGAAGGATTCTTAACAATCTTCAGCCTTGAATGGCAAGGACGACTGTATGGGTATTGTTTATCAGTGTGTCTGCAAAGCAAATGATGCCTTGCAAACTTTAAAGGAGAAATTGGAGGAAGGAAGTTTGACTTGAATCCCGGGATGAGCCGATCTTTATGGGATGAGACAGGGAGAGAAAATTCCATGATTACATCTGATAATGTTTAGATTTATAGGTTTTTAACCTCCAGTAGTATCATAAGCAAACATGAGCTTACAACGTCAACCACCCTCCTGCCAATTTGCAGCTGGACTTTAGGAAAAAATATATAAACGAGTTCTCCTGAGCAAATTAAAGCAAAACTATAGCCCTTGATAAGACCTGTCAAGAGCAATGCCAATACACCAGATATTAGGAAGAAACATGAGGATCGGACCTAAATCAAAGCAAACAGACATCAACTTTGTAACAAGCAGAACACTGGAACGGTCTATGAGATTAAAAGCCTCACTACTTGGCACGAAAATTAAAAGAAAAGTGAACGCACAGAGTTTCCAAGTGAAAACTCAGAAGCCATAGACATCCGTCACAATTAAAGGTCAGTGTAGGGGATCAGGATCCAAATAGTCTATATAAGGGCACTTTAACAATGCATATGAATTAATGCATCCAAAACACCAGAAGAAACAAGAGACAGCTTTGGTCACAGAAGCTAGATTACAATGATTAAAAACAATCATTAGGCATATGCATAGCACTAGAAAAATTCCATGGAAACTAAATTTGGCACGTCACCTTTATTTCCTCCTGTGCCAACCCTTTAGCGAATTTAGATCGTCTTACCTTTTTTAAATAGGGCAAACCATAAATATCCTTTGCCTGGTATAACTTAATTACACCCTAAATATCATCAACCCAATGCAACAAACTGCACAAATCTTCGTTGAGGAAAAATCCGACGCACAAAAGTCCATCACTTATCCGTGCAAGTACCAGTATGCGCTTAAGCAACTGTCCTTAAGCAGTAAGCACGTTATGAAGGAAGTGATGCAAGTTAATCAATATACATTCCTCAAAATGAAACTCATATGGTTTGCATGTTTTTTTGAACTTTTGTGATGTAGTAATCTATGAAAAGCCTGCTCCATAGAGATAACCAGACCCTTTCTACACTGGCT
Source organism: Eucalyptus pumila (assembly GCA_016097595.1). Classification (NCBI taxonomy): domain Eukaryota; kingdom Viridiplantae; phylum Streptophyta; class Magnoliopsida; order Myrtales; family Myrtaceae; genus Eucalyptus; species Eucalyptus pumila. The sequence goes on along the minus strand of CM027846.1, from coordinate 8,979,023 downwards.
ACCTGAAGAAATGCAAAATGTCATTCTAGTCATCCACTGATATGTCATTTTTAACAAACATAAGGAAAGGATCAAATCAATGTGCATGATCTAAACTCGATAAAAAAAATTGGGATATAACGGTTTCTACATCCAGATAATTTTTATATTTTGTGTTAGATCCATTCTCACTACTGTATTCCTTCATAATCCCCAAAACACCAAGATTTTGGTAAGTGGTACTAGACAACTGACGATCTGTTTCTATTTCAGGGGTGTTGATCAATCCCTGGAAAAAGCACAGAACCTGTGGTACTCCGTCTAACCAATCAAAAGACAATAACCAGCGCTCCTCTCTAAGGAAGGAGAGTTCTTTAAGAAAAGATTGGGCGATAATGTGGACAACAGGTATCCAAACCCCAGCACGAGCACAGAAGAGCAATGGTTGAATCCCTAAGAGAACAAAAGAATGAAAGTCGACCGAAAAGCACATACCACTTGGAATACAGACCTCGCACTCCAAAAGAAATCAAGCATCAGGAAGCGGAATCAGAAGCAGATTGGCAAATCAAAGAAACGCAAGAATCTATCTCAATCCCTCTAGCTACATTTTTTACATATCTGGTTACTTATGTGTCAAGTTATCTTGGAAATGGACATGAAATCGTCCAACTCCTTGCCTTATCACTTTTTTGTATAGTTCGCACACTAGATTTCCCCTAAACAAAGAGAGAAAGGGACTGAGCTCCTTTACCGAGTCAAAGCAATGATGACCCTTCGTTGATGAGATACTGCTGTCTGCTCAGTCACTGAGTAGGCACCGCCACTGCAGCACGGCGAGGTTCGCCGGCATTATGCCCGTGGAGAAGCAATTCGGAGGAGGAGGAAGAGGAGGAGGAGCGGAGCTGCAGATTTATGGAATCAGAAAGCAAAGAGGAGTGGCTTTTCTGCACAAAGTTGCAAATGACCAAGAGAAGGGGGACATCTTCTTACGGGAGAGGGGGAAAATCAGCACAAGGGTAACGGCAGAACCACGAGAATCCCACGTCTTCACACCAAAGCCAAAAGTGTTTGGGACTAATCACACCCGTTTCACAGGATCACAACCAATTCCAACAACTTCTCAAGACATAATTCGAGAGCACATATACTTTCTCTATCACAGATTCGACCTCACGAGGAAAACTAAGCAACCCAAAACTAGACATGCAGTAACAGAGCATTCGCCGCCACCGGTCCATGCCTGCTTGATTTCCCATCGTCTTTTCATCCTCAAAAAGCGACAACAACCAAGAAAATTCAAAGACAGGCGAATCTACCCATCTCCTATTCATACCCACGAGCAGCAAGCCCAACTCCAATCCCAAGATTCATACGCAAAAAAGCACACGTACCCATGTAAAAAGAAAGAGGAAAACGAAAGACGCGATTTTGACGGTGGAATCGGCACAAACCAACGAAGGAAGGAGACGGGTAGTTCTGCTTCTTTGCACGCAAACCCAACTCCAATCTCTTATTCATATCCACGCGCAGCAAACCCAGTTCCAATCCTAAGATTCATACGCAAAAAAGCACACGAACCCACGCGAAAAGAAGAGGACAACGAAAGACGTGATTTTGAAGGTGGAATCGGCACGAACCAGAGAAGGGAGGAGACGGGTAGTTCTGCTTCTTTGCGCACTTCGCGGTCCTGGGCCTCGTCGGACGAACTCGATTGACCAAGGAAGGCAGAGCCTAAGAGAGACTGTCGGACGAACTCGAGTTGGAGAGTTTGAAGTGGAGGGGCGAAGTTACAAAACTTGCACTGTGTGGATGAAAAGCAGAGGGAGATAAGTCGAGGCCAGATAGAGAGAGAGAGAGAGAGATTTTATTTTTTTTCCGAGAGATTATGCTTCGGGTTTTTTTTTTTTTTTTTTTGTCGAAAAAGATTATGCTTTGTCTGGGTGGGGAAAAAAGGCTTAGTTTTCATATGTCGAAATTACATGCCCTTTTCAATCAAATTCTTAAATTTTTATTTTAAAGTTTTTGAATTCACATAAATTTTCTGATCAAATCCATCTAACATCAGTTCCGATCAACTCAAGCCGATGAGGCGATCAGACCATCTTAGAGTAAAAGATCATAAAATTGTACCTCCAAGAATAAACCACTATTGACTTGATCTTCCCCATCACGAGGAAGCCTCGTGAGATTTTTTATTTTCATTTTTGTTAAGTGAAAAACAACAAAACTCAAGAGATTTATAATAAAAAGGGAAAAAAAAAAAGTTCGAGGCTCACTCTATTTTCATTCTTTTATTGGCTTCTTGACACTCCTATCACAATGAATTGAATATATTATCTCTTAGGATCTCACTCTTGATTTATAATTATTTATTACATTTTTTCTTTTATTTCAATTTTCCTAGAGACGAAACTACTTATGCTCTTTTCAAATAACATTTATTGAGATTAAATATGGGGTGACTCTTGATTTAAGACTAATGTTTGCCTTTATTTTCCTTTGTTGGGTTTTTCTTTTCTTTTTCTATTTAGAAAGAAATTAGTGTACATCTTTTCCACAAAATAGTTTATTTTGTAAACAGCTGACTAATTATTGTATTTCTAAGCAAAAAACTATTTATTTTGTTAATGAGTTCTATATTTCTTATTCAAAGAATAAGTTAAGCAGAAGTAAGAAGATAATCTTTGAATAAATTTTATATAATGCCTATATCAACCACAATATTCAATTTTTAAGTAAATTCTCATAAATTTGTACAAAAGGTCGCAGCGAAAATTTCACGATCATAAAAATAATATATCGAAATGAAGTAAACAATTTGCAAATAAAATCAAAATTTCTTTACTACAATATATAAATGGTACTTACTTAAATTATGATAATGAAGAATGAGTTCAGAGCAAACATTAAGGATGCGTTAAAATTAAACAGGTGTGGAAGAAACAATTAGAATGAAAAAAGACTTGTTTGGAAAGAATGTGGGTAAGTTTTCCTTTTAGGAAATATAATTTAGGGTTAATACTATGAGGGATAATATAGTCAATTCACCGTGATAAGTGGGGTGTGAACCAATAAATAGTGGAAAGGGTATGATTTCCGGTCAAAATTAGCCAGATAAATTTAATAAGCAAAAGATGAAAAGATTTAGAACTAGACTAATAGAATTAAAAGATTTATAATTAAATCGATAGAAATACAACAGGTTTATGGCTTTTTTAATAATTTTATAATCTACTTTATTAGAAATTTGTATATTGTATTTTCAGAGCAGCCAATGGAAATGAAATCACAATCATACATAGCAAATATAATTTAGGGCTAATACCACGTAAAATTCAAAACTAGTACACATGTGAAAAATTTATCCTAAGTTAATTTTTTTACCACTAAATACCCTGAATTGGTACATATGCGACAAACTCATCCTCATTTAGTTTCCGTTAAATTTTATTATTAAATTATTGTGTCGACCAATTTTGAGTTCTACCTTTTATTTGTCACTAATAAACTGATTTGTGTTTTTTCATGGTGATAATCTAATTCAACGGAAACTAACGATAATAAATTTGTTACAAGTATACTAGTTTTGGATTTTCTATAATCAAAAAATTAATTTACAATAAATTTATCACATGTATACTAGTTTAGAGTATTTTGTGGTAAAAAAGTTGTTTAAATTAAATTTGACACTAATATATTAGTTTTAGATTTTTCTAGTATTAACCCTATAATTCTTGAGTAACTTTTCTAATTTCTAAAACAATGAGCAATAAAAAACGAAATTGTAAAATTCAATTAATATATTACAAATAATCGAGTTATTATCCATAACTAATTTTTCAAATTATATGCTTATACCTTTAATACAATAAACTATGGTATATGTTAATCGAAATCGAACTATTCCAATTAAATATCATAGTTAATATTAGGTCTTCTATAATTTACGGCGAGTAGTATATTGAACTTAATAAACAAAGGAATTGTGGTACCCACACCGGGAGGTCGGGTACGCCTTTTTCATTTTTTTTTCCATCTGTCTTGACTCTCATCCTTACTTAATTCACTCGTGACCGATGACGAGGCATCGACCGCAACCTCAATATTTATTGAAACTGCTTCTCTACTCTTTCACATTTTACTTAAACAAATGCAAAAGACTATAGAAGCCGCCATTAGGTATACATTGGAATCCTATATTTTCCCTCATTAGATATGGGATACATTCAAATTCAAATCACTATAACGTATTTTCCGCACGCTTTTGAATATGGTATGATTTTTTTTTTTTGGTCAGTAAATATGGTATGAATTTAAATGCAAATAACTATAACGTATTTCTATACATTTCGCATATATAATCATGTGCTTTTTTTGTATTTTACCGTCGGAGCCTCAACGCGTATCTTACAAATTGAGTGATTACTTCGAGTGTGGAAACAAGTATGTAGATGGTTATAAAATTAATACGAAAGTAGTTTTGGAATGTCGAAAAAATGAGAGGAAAAAAGCTATGAGATTATATCAATTAATATTCCTAAATAAGCCTTTTAATCGAGGGTCCCAAGTTGGGAGCCAGTAGGGGGTGCATGACAACTCCCTATTTTTGTTCCAGAAATAATTTTTTTTTATTCCAGACTTGTTTCTTGAATAAAAATCCGTTTAATAAAATTATTCCATTTTTTTATTTTTGAAATAGATTTTTGTTCCAGAAATAGGTTTGGACTATAAATCAAAAGTAAAAATTTTCTACTTTTCTATTTCTAGAATAAAAATGAAAAATAAAAATTATTTTCATCGTTCGTCAACCGGTCCTCCATCCATCTCCGTTGCCACGGCCACTAGTCTCACCGCTTCAAAAAAATAAATAAATTTTGTATCGTTATCAAACAAATTTTTATTTTTTGAATATAAATTTTATGTCGTTATTAAACGGGTATTTTTGTTTAAAAATTCATATAGAAATAGAAAAATATATTTATCTCCATAAATTAATTTATGACCAGAATGGTTATCATTTATGACTTAAAGAGCTTGAGTGCATTACATAAGCATTTCACCCACTCTCAACTCACCCTATACTTTTCCACTGGACCGTACCAACACCAAAGTACCGTCGTGCTCACCAAACAGGCCCCTTAGTGAATGGGAATAGGAAAGTGACATTATGGAGTTTCTCGCCTTATAAAGTCGTCATTTTCTTTCAACGTGAAATTTTTTTAAGGATATGCTTAGGTCCAATCTTTTTCAGTTTCGATTAAGAAAATATTAAATTAAAAATAATAATACTAAGGCCCGGGGTGGGGGGCGGGGGGGCGGGTGGGAGGCACAGCTGGCACGCGCCTGGGAGGCGAGGGGGTGACGGAAGCGGGATGTCGGCACGCGCGGGGCGTGCGAGTGCGAGCAAAAGGCGAGTGGCGAGCGAGTGCGGGTGGGAGGGAGAGATAGAGATAGAGAGAGAGAGAATAGAGAGTAGAGAGAGAGAGAGAATAGAATGGCGAGCCCTAACTAACGCCGCAGCAGCAGCAGCAGCGAGGAGGGAGATCCAGCGCCCCCCCCCCCCCCCCCCCCCACTCGCCCCACCCCGTCGCGTGAGGCCGCCTCCCCCGCTCCCAGATCCCCACGCTCTCCCCCAGAGATTGGACCTCCAATCGCTCTTCCTCCCTTCCCCTCCTCCTCCCTCCAGTTCGTCGATACTCGTAAGGCCCAACTCCGCTTCTCTCTCTCTTTCTCTCTCTTTCTGTGCGCCGATTCTTTTCCCGTTGGATTCGCGATCGATGACGATCGCGATGGGCGGTGATCGGGGCCGTCGCCATTGATCGATGGATGAGCGGCCGCGATGGCGTGACGTCGCCGAAGCGACGTTTGAATGGGTCGGGCGCTCGCGTCCGCGTCCGCATGCGTGCGTGCGCTCGCGTGCCCCGATTCCGCGTCGACGCGCGGTTCCGTCCTCGGCCGGCGAAGCTCGCTCGGCTTATGGTGGGGGGTGGGGGGCACTGGGCGATGTGAAATTGTCGTTGATGCGTCTGGTTTCGCGAGGTTTAAGGGGGGCTCGTACGGTGGGAATTTAGGTTCTTGCTTCCTGCCGTTTGCTTCTTCTTCTTCTTCTTCTTCTTCTCGGCTTTCCGATCGTTTCCTTTCCTCTTCTATAGTCCTGCAATGGTTTGTGTCTTTCGGGTAGGTAGAAGATCCTTCGGGAAAGGTCTTCCGCGTTGGTTTCGGCTAATTTAAATGGCGATGATCTTGTTCGTTGGGATTTCAAGGGGGGGAAATGGGGGTTATCTTTCTTTGTCTGGGGATTCTGAGAACTGGGTGCGAGGCAAAATTGCGTTTTGCTGTGATATGTGTAGTGTTCTTCTTCCAATGTTCTTCTTCCAATGTAATCGACTAGTTCCAAATTCTCTCCTTTGGGGACGTGCTTCTTTACTTTTCTCTTTGCTAGTCTTGGTTTATCACGTGAGAGTAAGTATTTCGCTGTGTACAAGCCAATCTGTACTTTACCTAAGTGAAGCTTGAAATTTGTTTGAAAGAGAACCCTTCTCGTCTTATTTGGCGAACTGTAGTAGTGTCATTTGTCCTTTTTTTCAGAAAGAGACGTACAGGAGCTCACCATTGTAATTGAGAATTGCAAAATGGGCTTATTGTCCACTTTTGCCCATTCTAAATGGAGAAATCTACTCCGAACACCCCCCCCCCCCCCAAAAAAAAAAAAAAAAAAAAAAAAAAAAAAAAAGGAGAAATCTACACCAACTATTGCTGGATGTTCAACATGAGATAGCCCTGAGCATGCACAGTTTGAAATGGGCTTGATTGCATTTCTACGCAATGACTTCCTATCAAGGAACCATTATATTTATTTTTTGTCATTCATTCCGTTTACTTTATGTTATTCTTTTGGATTCAGGAGGATCATGTGCATGACCTGTTCTTTTTCCAAGGTAGTTGAAGATATTAGTCAATTTTCTTTATGTTGTGGTCATCCTATGAGATGAGCTGTTGTTTGCTTCTGAAGCTGTGTAATTCCATCTCCGCGTGCTGATTCTTGTGCCACTTTCATGTGAATGTCTGCAATGCAGCCAAGAAATGCTTTAAAAATGTGAATGCACTTCGATTGGATCATAAAAGAGGTTGATACTTGTGAGAACTTTTGTTATTGATATTGGGCTTGTGTGGTTTGTCATGTCCTTTGTATATACTAACTCGAATTGGCATGGTTAGTATTTTGAGTTGCTTTAATGCCCACTTTTTTCTCCACTTTTCAGGTACCGAAGAATAGCGTATTGTTGAAGCTTATCATCTAAAGTCATGGACATTGATCTGAGGCTACCTTCTGGTGGACATGAAAAAGAAGAAGAAGAGCCGCATGGTATTGACAACATGCTGGATGGCGATGAAAAATTGCATAATGGCAATATGGTGACTACAACTCTGGCAGATCTTGGAGATGTGTCTCATGCTTCAGATGGAGGTGCTCTGAATCCCCCCACAGCAGATATGATGGAGGTGAAAGAGTATATGAACCTTGAACCACTTTCAGGTATGGAGTTTGAATCGCACGGAGAAGCCTATTCTTTCTATCAAGAGTATGCTCGGTCTATGGGTTTCAACACCGCAATACAAAACAGCCGTCGTTCAAAAACATCTAGAGAATTTATTGATGCAAAATTCGCATGTTCTAGATATGGAACAAAAAGAGAATATGAAAAGTCTTTTAATCGGCCTCGGGCCCGCCAAAGCAAGCAAGATCCAGATAATGCAACTGGTCGACGAGCTTGTGCTAAGACGGATTGCAAAGCAAGTATGCACGTGAAGAGAAGGTCGGATGGAAAATGGGTTATACATACCTTTGTTAAGGAGCATAACCATGAACTTTTACCGGCCCAAGCTATCAGTGAACAGACGAGAAAGATGTATGCTGCAATGGCTAGACAATTTGCTGAATATAAAAATGTGGTTGGTCTGAAGAATGACACGAGAAATCCCTTCGAGAAAGGTCGTAACATCCTATTAGAAGGTGGAGATGCAAGGATCTTGCTTGAGTTTTTCTCACAGATGCAATGCTCAAATTCAAATTTCTTTCATGCGGTGGACCTGGCTGATGATCAGCGCATTAGAAGTCTGCTTTGGGTTGATGCGAAGAGTAGGCATGACTACAGTAGTTTCAGTGACGTAATCTCCTTCGATACGACTTACATTAGAAGCAAGTACAAGATGCCTCTTGCCTTATTTGTTGGTGTGAACCAGCACTACCAGTTCATGTTGCTTGGATGTGCATTATTGTCGGATGAAAGTGCTGCTACATACTCTTGGCTCATGCAAACTTGGTTGAAAGCCGTTGGTGGTCAGCATCCAAAAGTAATAATCACTGATCAAGACAAAACCATTAAAACAGTCATTTCAGATGTTTTCCATAGCTCTCGTCATTGCTTCTGTTTGTGGCAAATATGGGGGAAACTTTCTGAAAATCTCAGTCATGTGATAAAAAGGCATGATAATTTTATGGCGAAATTTGAAAAATGTGTCAATAGGTCGTGGACTGAGGCAGAATTTGAGAAAAGGTGGTGGAAGATTATAAACAGATGTGAACTAAGAGAGGATGAGTGGATGCACTCGTTGTATGAGGATCGCAGGCATTGGGTGCCAACCTTCCTGAAGGATGCTTTCTTTGCTGGAATGTGTAGCATTCAGCGAGCTGATAGTGTAAACGCCTTCTTTGACAAGTATGTACATAAGAAGACCACCGTGCAAGAGTTTGTAAAAATGTATGAAGCAATTCTGCAGGATAGGTATGAAGAGGAAGGCAAAGGAGAGTCCGATACGTGGAGTAAGCAACCTGTGCTGAAATCTCCTTCTCCGTTTGAGAAGAGTGTTTCGGGATCATATACACATGCAGTTCTTAAGAAGTTTCAAGTTGAGGTTCTGGGTGCAGTTGCTTGTCGTCCCAAAGAGGAAAGACAAGATGAGACCGGCACAATTTTCAGAGTTCAAGATTTTGAGAAGGACCAAGATTTCACTGTCACGTGGAATGAGATGAAGTCAGAAATTTCTTGTATATGCAGGTTGTTTGAGTACAAAGGTTATCTGTGTCGACATGCGCTGATTGTTCTACAAATGCGTGGTCTTTCTGCAATTCCATCATTTTATGTTTTGAAAAGATGGACCAAAGATGCAAAGAACAGGCTTTTGATGACAGAGGAATCTGAACAGGTTCAATCCAGAGTACAGAGGTACAATGATTTATGCCAGCGGGCAATGAGATTGAGTGAAGAGGGATCGTTGTCCCAGGAGGCTTACAGTCTAGCATCCCGTGCAATTGAGGAAGTTTTTGGAAACTGCGTTGGTCAAAACACTATTAGTAAGGGTCTTGCTGAAGCCGGGACATCAGCAACTCATAGTCTATTGTGTGCTGAAGATGACAGCCAAGTCAGAGGAATTAGCAAGACAAATAAAAAGAAGAACCCAACCAAGAAAAGAAAGGTTGGTTGTCAATGTGATTGGAATTGTTTCTTACTGGCATCCCTCCTATCTGATTATGACACCAATTCCTTTCTTTTACAGGTGACCTCTGAGCCAGATATAATGACAATCGGGGCACAAGAAAGTTTGCAACAAATGGTTTGTCCCCTCTCTTCGTCTTGGAGTGATAATCTATGATCAATCTACTACTTTTTGCCAAGGGGTCCTGTATTCAGATGACTTGCTAAATGCAGTAAAATTTTCTCTAGTATATGCTGAATGGAAAATGCTGGATGTTCATGTCGTTGAGTTGAGTTCTTTTTTTCTTTCTTTGTTACAGGAGAAACTAACCCCAAGAGCGGTGACCACCCTTGACAGCTACTATGGCACTCAGCAGAGCGTTCCGGGGATGGTAGGACATGTTCTTTATCCTTGCTTTGGGGGCTATTAATTCATTGTATAGCTAATTCTGTGCTGGAACTTTCTTGTAGGTACAACTAAATTTAATGGCACCTACTCGGGATAATTACTATGGGAGTCAGCAGACGATTCAAGGGCTGGTATGTTGTAAATAAAGTGGACAAGCTTGTTGTAAATTGTTCCCATGCAGTTTGGGTTATTGATGTAGCATCTGGATTCCACTGTTGTAGGGGCAACTCAACTCAATAGCACCAAGTCATGATGGATACTACACTCCTCAGCAGAGTATGCATGGGCTGGTAAAGTATCTCAGGCTTAGAATAGTTTATGGGGTTTGGTAGATCTCTTGCATGACTAATTTATGTGATTACTCTCGCAGGGACAGATGGACTTCTTCAGATCCCCAGGCGGTTTTACTTACAGTATTAGGGTGAGTTTGCCAGATTTAGTCAGACGTGGTTGTGTCTTTTAAATGGAGACACTTATGATGGTTTTTCTGCTCCTCAATTGGTCCAGGATGATTCCAATGTCAGAGCAGCACAGTTGCATGAGGATGCATCAAGACATGCTTAACATCTGTTAGATAAGAGAGGTGACAGCATGCAGTGTGTAGATCTCTTAATTTTTGTTGGAACTTTGTCAATATTTGACTTACATTTTTGTGTTCGACAGGAAACAGAAGCTGTAGTTTGCCGAAGGGCGGCAGTTGAACTTACATCTCAAATGGAAGTAATACATAAGTCTCCAATTGTAGTGTTTGTAAGATAGCGGATAGTCTAATGATTTCATCACCATAGATCGGCTGTTGTATTAATTATGGAATCCTGAGGAAAGTCAGGGTAAGCTCGAGGTAGGGTCGTCGTCAGTTGTACAGGCTGTTGTTCCTGTTGTATCTTGGATTGCATCAGCTCAATTAGAAATAGGATTTGTTGAGATCAGTCAGTAAATTCTCCATTTATTCGGTCTCATCTATTATGTTAACGTTTGCCAGCAGCAGGGTTCCCCTCTCTCTCTCTCTCGGTGTTTTCACTACACCCCCTTGGATTGATGCATTGAGGAATGTGGGGGTATAGGGGTGGAATACAGGCAGGCCTTTCCACTTCAAGTGGAAATAAATTTGATAATCTTTTGACAGGCTTCTCAGGCCAATGAGCTGCGAGTTTACATTTGTAATCGTTTGCACGGAACCTTTTCTCCAATGGGAACCGCGCGAGGTTAGCAACCAAAGAAGAAACAGGAGGGGAAAGAGCGCAGGGAGTAAGATCAGGCAACCATCACTTGCCAAGGAGCCAGCTAATTTGCTAATGTGTGGTCATTAGTACTTGCAAAGAGGTAATCTTGGGAATATGAGGTTGGTATATTAAATTGATCTTACCAACCATGTACATTGTATTCTGAGTCAAGTTACCTGCACACAAACCACTAGGTTCACCCTTCCCACTTGAGAAGGGAAAAGTAGGGAATTTGAATATTCACCTTTTTAAAAGATTGGGGGTGGGAATAATTTAGTTTCAAGTGTAGATTTTGACGCTTATGCCCTGTAAGGAGGTAGTGTAAAAATCTGAGGGTGAGAGTTAAAAATTCAAGTAGAGTAAAACTGACAAAAAAAAAAAAAAAAAAAAGATTACCTACACAAAATTGGTTTATGAAGGTCGGACTTTTAGGTAGCCCTTCAAGTAGCCATTTCTACATGTCTATGTCCCCGAATTGTAAGAAGAAGAAGAAGACAAAAACATTATTTTACAATCCATTTTTACGAATTGAGGAGGAGATGATAGATGAAAAATAGGGTATGGTGTCTTGAGGTAAACCCCTGTTGCTCTCTAATATGATTTTGTGGGCTTTACTTCTGTCAGGAAGATGCTTCATGTTTTTTTTTTTTTGGTCATGCTTGTATCACATGCGATATTTGTCCAACTCGAACATGATCAATTCAATAACCCGTGGTAATTTTGAAAGCCAAAAACCACACATTATCATACAAGTTAGACAAAAACCTTTTGTAAAAATGAGCTCTAAGACAGAGTGCTTAGACATATCTTAACGTGCCTACATGTATTTAAACGTCATTTTAATATGATTAACAATTCAAAAGATTAGACATGCATGAAACAAATTTGTATTAAAGAAACATGTTTATCACATCAACACAATTAAGTTCGACATGGACGGTCTCAATTGAAATGACGCTTAAAAGATTATATACTCTATTTTGTATCGGAAAATAACACGTTTTTGTCTTTAACGGGTGAAGAAGAGTGATCACCACTAGAAACTCCCTCTATGTGTTAGTTCCATTTACGGCATATTCGGTTCAAATATTAACTTTAAAAAAAAAAAAAAACATATTTCAATTTTATTGCTTGGCAAAAATGAATGATAGATCAAGAATCACAAATATATTTAAAAACATAGATTGGTTGGATTTAGTTCGGTTGGATAAAACACCGTTTCCCTATTCCTTCACGAAAAAAAGGCCCATGGGTTTGGGTTAGGGCCGTCAAATGGATGGGTTCAGTCAGATTCGGGTTGGGTGGGCTAGCCCTCATTTCCCCTAAAACCCGTTCCTTTTCGTGTTATTTGTTTATTTATTCCATTCAAATCATTTTCTTGGAGACCTAAAAGGTTATGTATAAATTTGATCCTTTTAATTTGGTGCAATTTTGTCCTCTAACTTTTTTTTTTATAACTTTCTATAGTTGTGTGTTTGATTTCTAAAAATATTTTGTGCAGTTTAATACTCTATTTTTCCATTTTATTGCAATAGAGCCTTCCCCAACTGTTATAACCATCCTGTCAAATTAGCTAATAAAGCGGCATTGCTTATGTGGCAGAAAATGAAATGTGATACTATGTGGTATAAAATGAAATGTTTTTATTCCTCCGAATTTCTGTTCTTTTATTCCTTGGAACAAAAAAAGAACAAAAATCCGTTTAGTAACGCCAAGTTGTTTTTTTATTTCTCGGAATAGAAAGTTAGCCGGGAATAGATTTAGAGCAGAAACAAGAAAAAAAAAAAAAATTGTTTTTTGTTTTTGGGAATAATTTTTAGAAATAAGTCAATTTTTTTTTTTTTATTCCTCTCTCTTGCTGCGGCCACCTCCAACCGCCTGGACCCACTGCCGATCGGCGGCCAACGGTCATGCAATGGCCGCGGCGGGCGATGGTTGGCAGTCGGCGATCCGTGAGTAAGAATAAAAAATGGATAAATACAAAAAATAAACTGTTGCGTTACCAAACGCATTTATATTTTTTTGCTATTCCAAGAGTAGAAATTTTGTATAGTTCTAAACGGGTTCTTCTACCTAGAAATTGTTCTCCGAATAAAAATATAAAAGAACTATTTCTAAAAAAAAAACTCTTCCCCACCAAAAACATTATCATGTGCAGCCTAATTTGACGTCAAATGAGCAAAAAATAAACGAGAAATATAAGAAAAAATAATTCGTAATTTCCTTACCAAAAAAAAGAAATCCTAATTTGATACCTACTAGTTACAGCGTGCAAACAAAGCACTTATGAGAGTTGGAGGATTTGATTGTGCAAAATAAAAATTAGAGTATTAAATTGGACAAATCCAGAAAGTCGGAGGACTTGATTGCATAGAATAAAATTTAAAAGGACCAAATTACACAACTACCAAAATTCAGAGGACTAAAAATCTGCCTTGAACCATATTCTCAAAGCCCTTCGGAGCCCTAGTTTGCCTTGCTCTCTCGTCGCTATTAAAGAAGCTTGCGGGGAAGCTGAAGTTGCCGCCGACCCGTTTCTGCTATCTCTCTCTCTCTCTCTTCAGTTCTTGCCTTGTGTATGCCTCTCTCTCTCTCTCCCTCTCTGTCTGTAGCTAGTTCTACGAATTCAAACGATGGTTTATTCGCATGTTGCAACCCTTTTTCTTGTGAATACAAAGGTTTCTGCTTTGATCGTAATGAACCGCATGGAAGCTTGCCATCGTTGTCCACTGAAAGTTTCTAGTGTTTAACGTAGTATTGGGCTTATTGGGTATTCGTTGTTTTGCGTGGATGCTTGGATTTCGGTTCCTGGAATGTTAATGGTGGGCTTCTGCTTATCTGGGTCTTTTTCCATTGATTTTGCTCCCGTATCTGCAGGTTTTGCCGAGCCGCGATGTATCTTCAGTTCTACATTAACGATAATGGTGACAAAGTGTACACCACAAAGGTGCTGTGTTGTTCCTTTTCTCTAGATATTAATTTTGTCTTGATTATATATGGGTTGTTCGTGGTTCCTGAAATGGTGGTAATGATACTAATTTCGCGCCTGCTGATTGGATTCATCCGGTGACGCTTGAGTTAGGAAAAGAGACGCCGAGCTTAATGTGACACCGTAGTTTATGCCTGCTACTTTATCGAACAGAGTAGGAAAAATGAGCTTTGCTTTAGAGTCCTTGTGTAAATGTCGGGTGATTTCGGTATATGCCTTGCGGTGAGCAAATGAAAATTACTTTTGGATGTTATGATGGTTGTTTCGACTCTCTTAAAACACTTCACAGAATTGGGTAGGTGCATCAGGTTTTAAATTGTAACATGTGATTGTCCTGCCAGAGAGTGATATTCGTGTGGTTAGTAGACAGATAATTACAAAATTATACAAGAATTCAGCTTGTTCGCTTTATAAAGAGCGCGATTTGATTGGTGATTGGTTTTTGGGTAGCAGTCAGTGCCCACTTGGGGCCTCTCTTACTTCGATACTATTTTGTAAATCTGTGTCCTAAAATGGCTGCTTGATTGTATGCAGAAAGAATCACCCCTGGGTCTTGCTACACAATCTGCACATCCGGGTAAGTCACCTCACCTCATTTGATCTTTCATTTTCTTTTCTTATGTATTTGATTGTTATATTTGTTTGATTTTGCTACACAAGGCTGTTCAAGTTTTTTAAGTTATCTTCTTTCTCTACCACCGTTGAGAACATTTTTTGCCCTCATGGGAGAAGTTGGATTTTCATTTGTTATCCATTCCCACATTCTTCTCGTGTGTGGACTTGGTTGAATCCTACCTTTGAAGTCCATCTTGGCAAAGCTAAGAGGTCTAGTGGCAATGATTAGCTTTGAATGCTAATGGACTTAGATCAAATGTCACTCATAACTATCCTGCGCTTTCTTCCTCCAATAAAGCTGCAGTTCAGTGGAGATGAAACATATAATGCTTCAACCGCCGAGTGTTCTTAGTCCAAAAGTTGGATTTTCATTTGTTATCTATTCACACATTCTTCTTGTGTGTGGACCCCCTTGAATACTGCCTTCATAGTCCATCTTGGCAAAGCTAAGAAGTCTAGTGGCAATGATTAGCTTTGAATGCTAATGGACTTAGATCAAATGTCACTCTTAACTATCCTGCGCTTTCTTCCTCCAGTGAAGCTGCAGTTCAGTAGAGATGAAACATATATGCTTCAAAACCACCTAGTGTTTTTAGTCCATATGATTTGAATCATGCCTCACGTATTGCTGCTAATTGCTTACTGCAGAACTTTAATAAGATTTCTACAATATTAAGTGTTTTTTGATATTTATTTGCATTTTGATCATGTTCTTTCTGCAGCTCGCTTCTCGCCTGATGACAAATACTCAAGGCAGAGAGTTCTTTTAAAGAAGCGATTTGGATTACTGCCAACCCAACAACCACCTCAGAAATACTAAATGTGGGATATCACATAGGTGTTTTTTCTAGCCAAACTAAAATCCTTGGCCCATGCAATAGATTTGGTTTAAGGGTCAAAACTTTGCAGTACCGTGTGTGTCGGCATGTGCAGCCCTGTTACACATTCCTTCGCTTGAGTACTTCGCAAATTAATGCAGTGCTTTAAATAGGACACAGAAATCTGGGGTGACTATGTTCTGAACTGAACAGTTGTTCTGCACAAGCTTCATTGTGTTACCGCAGTCTCGTCTTTGTCCTTCATGTCTTTCTGCCCTTCACATTTTCAAGATCGTATTATGTGACATCCTCGCTGAGCTGGTTCGTTCTGTTTTCTTCCTGTCGGCTCTCGCCCATTCGAGGCTCCATCCAGAGCTGGTCATGGACGGTCCTCGCCTGAAGAAGGGAATTCGTCAGTACTCGACTTGGTTTTGCTTCACCTTATGAAATGTTCATGAACGCGAGTGTAAATTCCTTGTTTAAGTCCGAAGAGGTTAGCCGGGAAGCAGAATCAATGTGAGGGTATGATAAGTTCAGCTCTGTTTTCTTGCGAATTTTGCTAATTTCAGCTTGGACGACATGTTTATGATTGAATCCTGGAAGTAGACAGACGATGGGGGTTTAGTTTTTTCCTCGGATGCAAACGTTAAGACTCAAAACATTTTGCCGAAGGGTACTGTTACAGATCCCCGATGACAAAAGAACAAATTTTGATCGTTTACCGAACACTTCTGATGTGTTTGCGAGGTACAACAATTTTGTGCCGAAAGGTATCTCAAAACGCATTAGTATAAAACGCATTTAGGACGGCAGATTGATTCCTTGAGTGATGGTAGAAAACGCCTATTAGGTACAACATTTTTTTTTTCTTTTTTGGGGTTCTCACGTTGCTATGGTTACCAAATAATATAAAACACTTTAGGACTAATTTAAGGATCCAATCGAATTAATTAAAAGTTGAAAAATAACATCACGTTTTAAATAAATTTTCAAGAATTCAATCAAACTAACTGATATATCAAAGATGCTGATAATGTCGCTATCCTTAATGCAACAAGTTAACTAGACTAATTGAATGTGTAGGGACGACATCCCACTTTGCAATCTTTGGTACATAATGATTAATCATGATCGACTATACAATTATAAAAGCCATGTCAGTCAATGATTCAAGACACTTATTACAATCCAACTCTCAAAATAGTGGTTAGGCACAGCATTAAAATAATCGGTGTACGAAAAATTACAATATTATCATTAATTACTCCCCTGCCCCCTTCCTTTCTTCTCAGTCGCCTGCTTCTCCTCCTCCTCTTCTTCTTCTTCTTCTTCTTCTTCCAATCATCATCAAATCAGACCAGAAGCTCCCGAATTCATCTGCTTAGCCGCCAGCTCCTGAACCGGAACGCTGTCGTTTCATCTGCCGCGGCTTCCTCTCTTCCGGGTAAATCTCCTTTCCGGCGCTTCCCTCTCTTCATTTCCTCAGCTCAATCTTCGCCTTCGCTTCGAGTAATCCGAGCATCGCATCGGGACCGGACCGCCTCGCGAGTGTCGATTGGCTCGCGGTTGTGCTCCCCATCATGGCTTGAGCCGGGGCGGGTCATTTGTCGGCGTGGGCAATCGCGTAATGACGCAAAAATGCGATTTTTATCTTCATTTTGTCGTACCCTTAAATCATCCACGAGACAAATGGTTCTAAAGGTGACAGATTTAAGCCTTGGACAAGTGAAAGGAGTGTCTCCGACGTGGGTTCACTGGGGTTGTCTTGTTACGTGGCGAAAAAGAGTATCAAACATGAGGAGAATTCCTCGTACAAGTAAGAAAAAATAACTCAGTTTCGGACTTCCACATGCGTAGAAGATCCATATCCGATACTTCGTGTCTTTTCTCTGTGTTGGTGACTAGTGGGGCGTACAAATTATTGACTACGAACGAATGGAATTACGTGATGACGGCTTCTTGCGGTCATTGACGTGTTTTGGTGCATGGAAAGTGTCGTACTGTGACCATCATTTCTTTTTTCTATGCCAATTATTCATCTGCTGAAATGCTTCTGTGTGAGATGAGTACAATGGATTTAGTTTCATCGCATAGTCTGTTATTTGTTTACATAAAGATTTGTAACAGTGCACAAGGATATGGATAAAAGTTGATACATCCAATTCCAATGACTAGAGAAATACTTTACATTATTGTAGGTGCTATTGTCGTATGAGGTTTGGACTTCACTACTTGGAGAGTGCGGAAAATTCAGTGGGGACACTTGCACCCACTGATCATATGGTGGTGCTGTCCCTGACTTGAGCTCTTGGACTGAAGGCTTTGTTGGTTGGTTTTGTAGTGAATTCTCTTTTTTGTATTCGAGTCCGGGTGTTACTGTTTAATCAGTCATTGGCTTACAATGGCATGGGGTCAGGTCAATCATGTGAAAATTTTTTGTTCAATTTCGTCAGAGTGAGTGGAAAAATCAACACATGCACGCACGCACAAATGATTGGATTGAGTTACTTAGTTATTTAAGTTGATTAAAATGAATGTAATGGCTCGGATTGACCTGGCTTGTGGAGTGTGGTGGAGGGAAGTACCCATTTTTTTCATCATTCCACAAAACTTAAGTTTCTTGAAAGATCTTCGAACGGCCAGCAATGAATTTATACAGGCATACTCAGTTTGTCTTGAAGTATTTTCCGCCTTCATAGTGTGAATTCTTACCCCCAAAACTAAAATATTTGGTCATTGCCATATCATTTTTCATGAAATATGTTTCTGGATTTGTCATCTGTACAAAGTTTACTTCTTTGTTTTGCCTGAAATTTGTGAAAAAAATTTCCCGTGTTCTTTCAAGAATCTAAGAGTTCATAAGGTAGTTTGAACTTCCTTCAGATAAAAAAAAGGTTGGACTCTGACAAAAATGTAGATTTGGATGTTGTAGAGTCTTCCAGCATAATGCCCGCTGAGGAAGAGGATGTAAATTCTCACGAGGGGAGTGAAAATATTCTGGTAGCACCCCACTGTAACAGCGGGGAAAATGTAAATTCTCATAATGGGGGTGAAGATATGATGGTAGCCCCCCAGCATGACAGTGAGGAAAATGATGCTTGTATTATGAATCAGGTGGGGACAAACTCCACTGTTGATGTTCATCATAGATTGTTGAGTACAGATCCCCAGATTGGTTTAGAATTTCAAACGAAGGAAGCAGCATACTCTTTCTACAGGGAGTACGCTCGCTCTGTTGGATTTGGCATCACAATAAAAGCTAGCCGTCGCTCAAAGAAATCTGGGAAGTTTATTGATGTGAAGATAGCTTGTTCTAGATTTGGAAGCAAACGCGAGTCCAGTTCAACTGTCCATCCGCGCCCCTGTATGAAGACGAACTGCAAAGCCGGAATGAATATGAAGAGGAGGGAAGATGGCATATGGATTATATATAGTGTTGTCAAGGAGCATAACCATGACATTGACCCAGATGACTTCTATAATTCCCTCTGGGGAAGGACCAAGCAAGTTGGTGCTTTAGCCTATCAAAAGAAGGGTCTACAAGCTTTCCTAAATGAGGAAGACACACAAGTGATGCTTGAACATTTCATGAGCATGCAGCAGGAGAATCCCAATTTCTTCTATGCAATAGATTTGGGCCCTGACAAATGCTTGAGAAATGTCTTCTGGGTTGATGCTAAAGGTAGGCATGATTATGGCAGTTTCTGTGATGTGGTCTACTTTGATATCTTCTATGTTAAAGAAAAATATGGTATTCCTTTTCTTCCTATTGTTGGAGTCAATCACCATGCTCAGTACTTACTGCTTGGATGTGCATTAATTGGGGCCGAAGGGAAATTGTCTTATAGTTGGGTAATGCAAGCGTGGCTCAATGCAATGGGTCATCAAGCTCCTAAAGTTATCATAACCGATCAAGACAAACAACTAAAAGAAGCTGTGGCAGATGTATTTCCAGATATACGCCATTGTTTTTGCTTGTGGCACATCTTCAGAAAAATTCCTCTAACTTTGGCACATGTTTTAGATAAATATGATAAATTCATGGATAAGTTTAACAAATGTGTGTATCTGTCTTGGACGGAGGAACAGTTTGAAAAGAGATGGCAGAAACTGATTCATAAATTTGAAGTAGGGGAGGATGAATGGGTTTGCTCATTATATGAAGATCGTAAAAAGTGGGTCCCAACTTACATGCAGGATGCATTTTTAGCTGGAATGTCCTCAGCTGATCGAACTAGAAGCATGACTGCTTTTTTTGATAGTTACCTATATAGGGGAATTTCTTTTAAGGATTTTTTGAAGCAATACAAAGTGTATTTGCAAGAAAGGTATGAAAGGGAGGCTGCATCGGATGCTGAATCACAGTACAAACCACCTGTATTAAGGTCTGCCTTAACATTTGAGAAGCAACTGTCAACAATTTATACAAATGCAGTTTTCAAGCAATTTCAGGACGAGGTTCTGGGAGTTGAGTTGTGTCATCTGCAAAGAGAAAATGGAAATGAACCGGCTGCAATCTTTCGAGTTGAAGAATATAGGAAAAGTCAAAATTTTGTCGTCTCTTGGAAGAAAGTTGACTCAGAAATTTTATGTTCATGTAAATCATTTGAATACAGAGGTTTCCTTTGTAGACATGCGATGCTTGTTCTTCAAACATCTGGCGTTTCTAGCATCCCGTGTCAATATATTTTAAAGCGCTGGACAAAGAATGCAAAGATAAGGGAAACTGAATCTGAAAAATCAAAAGAATTGCTTGCTTCCAGAATGCAGCGGTTTAATGATCTTTGTAAGAGAGCAATTAAACTGGGGGAACAGGGCTCTTTATCTCAGGAAGCTTACAATATTGCATGTCAGGCCTTAGAGGAAGTGTCGAGACAGTATTCAAGGGTTAATTCTAGGTGGAGTGTTTCAGAGCATGGCTTAGTTGCTGTTCACCAAAATGCTGAAGCCCCAGAAGAGAATAACAGGAACGTAGTCAAGTCACTTAAGAGAAAGAAAATATGTAAGAAAAGAAAGGTCAGTTTACGCTTGGAATTTGACACTTTGAGTAGCAAATGTGTTGCAGTTACTGTTACTTGATCCAGCCCTTGAGCACGACCTTATTCATGCTGCAGGTGGTGCATTTTGAGCAAGGAGGTGCTGCTATCAGGACTCAAGATAACTGCCATGATGTGGTTAGGCTTATTCATTTTAGTTCATTCTGTTGTTATGATAGTGTCAGCTTGTACATTGAGAAATGGTGTAACTTGTCTTAAACTGTAGGAACAAGCAAGTTCAAGAACAGAAGGCCAGGATAACCGTTGGATTTCCCAACAGGGCATGCAAGACATGGTATCCAGCATGGAAAATATTTCAAGATTATGCTGTGGTTATTGTCTCTCTCATATTGTCATCTTTCAACTGTGCAGGAATTAAATTTCAGAACAGCAAGTCTAGATGGCCATGGTGATGCTCATCAAAGTATGCAAGGAGTGGTATGGAAACTTATTATCTTTGCTAAATGGATTTTACCTGTCATGGATAGTGGTATCGAGCTCTTTTGTTCTACTAAATGCGGCAACAACTAGATTCAACATGTCCCACTCGCAATGGTTATAATGGCAATTTACAGGGTGGCCTGGTTTGTGTATTACGTGCCTGCATTCTGTCCTTAACTTCTAATGCATAGTTCTGTGATCCTTTTGGTCATATCTTCTGGTCTTTGATCCTGACCTCGATCTTATTAGGGACGTCTACATTCAGTGCCGTCACGAGTTTTCCACTGTGGGACCCCACAAAGTTTGCAGGAACTGGTACAGAATCTAAATAACCAATATCCCGGTGAGGAGAATTTCTTTCAACAATTTAATTGATGGAGCAAGTTTGTTGATTTCAGGGACATGTTGGTTTTAGAGCACAAGAGATTCCTGGGTGTTTCCCCGTCCATAGTGATTTCCAAAACACTGTACGCATCTTAAGAACTAAGTTGTGCTTTTTCTTTTTGACTTTCCGATTGTATTGGACCCTTAAGCTTGGCGCTGTGCAGGGACAGCCTGTTGGTTCGATGCATTTGCAGTTTCAAGGCATTGCATTGAAGAACTGGCAGGATAAGAAATTGCACGGTTGAATTTACCTATTGACCTTCCCGTGGCTTTATTGAAGTTGAAAATGGCAAGAGCATTTTTAATTAGCTCCCAACATCTATAAGGGGGGAAAGAGGAACTCCCAGCGTCATGTATATTCCCTTTTCTTCTAATTAGCTGAGCATGGGCGACAAATTGCAAGAAGTGTATCCGAATGATGTTCTCTCTCTCTCTCTCTCTCTCTCTCTCTCTCGCGCGCACGCGCATTAGGAGTTGTCGTCGCAACTTCCTTTTTCTCTTCCTGTCATAAGCATTCGATCTAGTTCATGTTGCAAATCAGAATCTGTCATCATTTCTCAGTTCTGTGTTGTAGTTGCCAAATCAAGCTAAGAATTGTCAATTGGATACTTCATTTGCTGCAGTGAATCGTATTGGCAATATCTGGTACTGTGCCTAAGATAACACTCAGCTCTGTGCCGGAAAAAACGTAAAACATAATGGAAAAGTTAAATTTCACGACCGATAAGATAGCCACTTAATACCCGAATTTTTTTTTCCCCAAATGAAGCAATTCATTTTTTTTTTTGGTAGCAACCAATTCCGTCCATACAACCTACAGACATCCAAGTAGGCGCATGCAACGAGTGCTCATTATGTTTTTCCGCATATGACTTGCTATTCAAGTCTCATATGACATGAAATCAAAGAGAAAGTCATTGTATAGAACACCAGATTCTTGCATCTGGTCTCAACTCTTGGTTGGGGAAGAGGGGCTTTGCCGGTTGAATCTGTACCATGCCGGTGAACTCGAGTCTGCAAAAAGCAAATGTAAGATCTGTTTATCAATAGCAAGATAAGAGACAGAAAGACAACCCGAGAGAAAGCTGATTTGCCCAACCATTAATAGCTTGTAATGCATTCTGACGATCAGATTTGCGGCTGATCAGATCTCTTCCTTATATTACACCACAATCCATTCTTCGTGTGGATTGTTGCGCCTGTAACAAGTTCCACAGAGTCGGCAGATCCTTTCAGTTCCACATCAAATTTCTGGAGCAGCATAGCCAATGCCACCGTCGACTCCATTAGGGCAAATTGGTCCCCGACACACTTCCTAGGCCCCCCACCAAACGGCAAGAAGGCAAAATCCGAGACGATCTGATCATCACAACAAACAATTAACATTCAACAAAGAACGTGAGGCATTTTTTTGGCTGATTAGAATGAGTCAAAGTGCTTGAAGCGTGGAGATTCCACTTTGAAAGGTCACCTCATTCGGATATAGCGCTCCAGGACTCCGAGATGGATCGAAGCCGCCCACCCTTCAACCCCCTCACTCTTTTTTTGTGTCAGGAACCTCTCCGGTTCAAAGTCACCGGGGCGATCCCAAAAATATGGAGATCGATGAAGGTTATACACCTGAATAATTAAATTTAAAGGATAAAAAGTCATGCACACCAGAATGAGCAGAAGCAGAAGGGACAGACTATAGATTTTTAACAAAAGTGGCAAGTGCAAACTGATAAGAACTAATATACGAGCAATGCAACTACTTACAGAAATGAAGATATCTGTGTCAGCAGGGATCGCATAACCATTTTTGTCACCTCTATAACCTCCTGAAAGGCAGAGTTGACTAAAAAATTTAGAATTCTAGTTCATAAATAAGGTGAGGACTAGCATAGAAAAATGATTACAAAAATAAAACAATATCTTCATTCCCCGTTGACATGGTTCTATTACAGCAATGCATTGAACAAACACTTTTGTCCCATGGAATAATGCCACCTCAACTAGCAGCTTGTTTGAATTTCACTTGGTCAATTGGATATTCCCTATTGATCATCACGTAAAAATTTTTTGAACAAAAATAATAAGATGAGGGACTTCCCAGTATAACTCTTTAGCTCATGCAGAGGAGAACTTGCAGTCGAGAAATTCATTGCAAACCATGTTTATCATTTATTTTAAGGATGACCTCCTGGAAAACCACCAAAAGTCGTCCCTTCAAAATGAACTTGAGATGGTAATGCCTGCAGATCAACATGACTGACTCATACTTAATCTATCGAGACATAAATTTGTTGAGAGTTTCAAATACAATTTCTCTCCTATTTGATCCACAAGTGGCTTAATATCTCCTTTCACCAGCAGTCATCTCAACCACTGATAGTATTTTTTCCTGTTATCTGCTATTGCACCAAAATGATCACTGAACTATAGGAGGAGATTAAGCAACAACCAGGCTTTTTATCCCAAGGTAGCATTGGTACAAATTATCAAGTGTAAAATTAAGTTAGCAATCAAATTTACAATTTAGTAGCTAGTATTACCTGGCAACCGATCTGATTTAAGGGCACGCCTAATAAGCAAAGGTGGTTGAGGATACAAACGAAGTGTCTCTACAACTATCAGTCTAATGTACCTGAAAGAAAGGAAAAGGCATATGAATTTTGAAAATCAAGAAAAAAAAAAATAGTCAAGATACAAAACCAATCAAGCGAATCACCAAACCAAGGATTAGAGGAGAAACCTTTCCATTACTGCATACAGTTCATAAACATGCATGAGCTTGCTACTAATGTAGATGGATTTTGATGAGAGAAAACAAAAGCACTTCCAGGAGATCTTTCTTTTCCACACGGTCTTTTGGGGGAAGTAAATAGAAACACTAAGATGAGAAGTTGCAGCTAAAAGAGCAAACAAATGCCATCATCAGAAAAGATCGAGGGAACAATTCTGCAAACGATCCCTCTCTCTCTCTCTCTCTCTCTCTCTAAAAATGCAATCAATTTGAATTAGCTTTGAGTAGCAAAAGCAGAGAAATTAATATGCAGCTTTTTTGGTTTTTCCCACACATGCTCTTTACACAAGATTAACATGTACAGATTACTGTCTGCAGAAGTAGCACCAATGACTTCCATTTATATAAGCCTTGCCTTCAAGAAAGAGATTAATGAAACAACACTCTGATTCTGAGCTAAGGAGTATTGCCCTTGAAGGGAGAAAAATCTCTCAAAGATGGGCACGAATCAACTTCCACACTCGTTTATCACTACAGTATTCACATATGCACCGAAAAAAAGGAAGATCATCCAAAACAAACGTTAACATCGTACGAGTAGATACATGACTTACTCCAACTTCTTTAGAGATTCAAAAGTTGGCCTCTTTTGACCAAGCACTGAATCAATTTCTACTTGTGCTTTTCTCATTTTTGATGGGTTCTGCATTCAGAAAATTAAAGTCAATAATTTAAATGACAACCTTAGGCAAGTAAATTTCAAGCAGCACAGACACGTCAAAAACGATACAAGATTGCAAGACAATGAAGTTGGTGATCAGACACATACTTGAGCAAGTAAGAAAACAGCCCAGGTAAGAACAGCAGCTGTTGTTTCATGGCCGGCGATGAGCATAGTCATAAGGTCGTCCCTCAGCTGTTAAAATGAGTGGTTCAGAAAAAGCCAAAGGTGCATAACTGAACTAAATCTGTGACTAAAGCAAGGAGTTTCAGAAGCATAGGTGCACTACTATGATGAATTTTTTAGAAGCATATGATCCAATGTAGGCATGAGCAACTTGCATTCACTACGTGTGAGCATACCTCTAGCCAGGGATGGATACAGCACTAATATCCTGGGCTTCAGACTTTGCAAGAGATATTAGTTTAGTGTTTAAACACCCTTTAGAGATATGTGCGTCCAAGATGATCAAATAGAAACAGTTCTTGAAAATAAAGAGTGGTGAAAGCAAAGAGAAATATGACACTGCTAAAGTGCAAATGAACTGAGCTGTATTCTTTGGTTTTTTGGTTGATCTGGTTGCTTTGGTTGAGAAAAAGGAAATTGATTGATTTGGTCTGGTTTCAGAATCACCCATCTCAAAAGTAAACCAAAACAGATAAACCAAAGACATCCTTACAATTTTACATGGAATCACAGATATTTCATTACCTGCGATTACTGGAAAATTTTACTTAAAATTGTGGACAACAGTCTAATCAGACCAATTGGAATTAAGAACCCTTAAAAATAGCACTAACGGTCAAATTGAAAACGAGACAATAATATTTGTTTGATTTAGAAGTTTTACTTCTCCAGTTTAGCCCTGTGAACTTTTCCTAAACAAGCTTGGCACGACAATGATTTCAAAACAAACCTTGGACAGCAAACAACTTGAGGCACTGCACAGAGTGAGATATCACATTGTTCAAGAAACCCAATAGCAATTTACCATTAACCACTGGGGAAACTTCACCTAGCTGAAGCTTTGAAAGATTACAAAATCATACTTTACCTGGCGATCATCTACATCCACACCGCGCATATCAACTAGAAAACGTAGAAGACTGGCATCCTGCAAACTTCAAAAACACATGGCCTGGATTTGATAATATATATGCTCATTGACTTATGCAAACGACTCTTAAATTGAAAGGCACAAGAAATTAAAAAATGTCTACCCACTTTGAGACTTAAGTAATCCCTCTGCTGCAGCTTTTCAACATCTGTTTCCTGCAGTTTAGTTCCATCAAAGATAAATCTTCAAATGGTTTAACTTGAAAGTAAGAGAATTAAACAGCAAATTTTCACACAGGCTGCTCCCACTTCACATAGATGTAATTCATTTGCATTTTGCAATCCATGTCTCCGCAAATGGTGTTCTTGCTGCTAAATTTCTCAAATGGAGGGCAAATTTTCTTTCATAGATTACACCATCCAAGAATACAAAATTTGTTTAGGTGAAGGTTTTCATCGCCAAGAGAACAAGCCCTATGTTTTTTTAAATATCAACAGCTATATCACACACTCTATATAGCGGTTATTTTCTAACCTGTCTGGTCTCCTTTGCATTTTTTATGAGTCCATCAAGACAGTCATTGATAACCTTGAGATCTTTCTGGAATTTCCGCTGCCTAGGCACAATCCAAGAAGCTAAAGGGACCTTCCAATAAGGGATGTAAAAGGTAGATCTATGCTCTGCTTCAAAAAGAGTACCATAAACCGCCTACACCAAAATGACAAAAGGTATCATCAAGCTGTCAAAGAGAGATTGGCACCATGAACTGATAATTTTGAATCATGCCTTTAAGATCCAGTGAACTAGCTGTCAATTCTAAGGACACGAATTAATATGAGAGAAAAATGTAAAATAAGACGTTTCAAGCAATGTTGGATGAGACCTGATCAATGTGAAAGTACCTTGCATTAAAATAAGACCTGCAAAATATAACCACTAAAATATCACCACATCTTAGTCTTTATTCAGAAAGCGAACTCAATGGGTCATTATTCTGATATTGTGGTCCTATGTGGAGCCTTTCTCCCTTAAATGACGGCAGTAAAATCAAAACCACATAAGAAACCAAAATTCTTCTAACTGACAAATCTTTGAAGCCTTAAGTTTATATAGATTTTTTTAATTGTGATAGAATAGTTTACACAAGAAGGAAGCATCTTTAACAGATTAAACAAAACGAATGGCACTAAAGGAAAAAGACTAGTCACAACTCATCAAACCTTGATGACGGGTGACTCTTTTGTGACTGAACCAAAGTCATAATTGAAGACGCCAAGGCCTATAATATCAAGAGCCAAATTTGAAAACTCTGCTTCAAGATCCAGCTCAATTTTCCCCTCTCCATGTTCATTTGTGCCTTCAGATAGCTTCTCAAGTTTCTGGATGGTCTTCTCCGAACATTTTGTGAACACTTCAGTCATAGCTTCCAAGTATAACGAATGAAACCCAGGAGCAATAACTGTAGTTTTCAAGACAAGTTATGCTAACTTTTAGACAAGACCACATACACTTGGATTACCCTTTCAATTTAAACAAGAACAATGATAGTTTGTTGATGACCAAGGCAATGAATAATTTATTACAAATACATTAACCAAAAAGAATGAGCACAACACTTCACTACAATAACATTTGATAATTCAAGATTAATATTTTCTCATCACACTCTTATAGCTTAAGCTTTCTGAAGAGCTGGCAATGGTCCAGCCATAACTTACAATAGATAGCTAATGATAGGATGACAAAGAACAGAAAAATTAGATGAAGTATCAACAGTATGCATTTGACAATAACTTATTTTAAAGCAAAAGGTGCAATGCTAAAGGGAATTAATTGAGGCACCAGCATCCAACTTACCATTGTCATCTGAAACAACTCTGATCAAACAAAGGGAATTCTAATTTAAATCTTAAGGACACTTTGAGAAATTGATGATATTGATACAAAACAAGCTAAACCATAATAATATTTCTTCCATTGATCTCCTACATACCCATTTGAAGGAAAAGTATGCAGTCATGATTGGCAAACCATGAATAAGCAAGGATATGATTGGAGTTAATCATTGTATGATTGTTTTGCTAAAACAGTTGTTTATTGCTTCTCAAGATAATTTATACACTGTATCACTCGTAAGAAGGTCAATAACTTTTTCTAAGAAAATATTTTGAATTGCATATACACTACTTCATGTGGAGGAAGCACGATATACTTGAGTTTTAACTAAAACTGATTGGCAGATACTCCACATTGGTCTAGACCCATGCCCAAACCTGAAAATGGCATAATCTTAACTTGCTCACCTCTTCTCCTCTGCTTCCAAGTGTCAAGGTCTGCAGGTATAAGTCCTTTTCCCATTATTGGCTCAAGGATATCAGCTAGAACTCCCTATTATAGCACAAGACACTCGCCAGTGAGCCTTTAGAAGGGATACTAAGATATGATGAAACTCTCAAACTGAAGTAAGTAGCCTAGACTGATCATATAAAATTTTTTATACTCCATTCTCTCTTTCTCAAACTTGTGGCAGAAATCCTACGCATTTAGCAAATGCTCAAATTACCAAATTGTCTCTGGATCTAATTATTCAATCATTTTCACACAACCAGATTATCTCAATTACAAAATTGGAAAATTTTGCTATTTTATTTTTCCAGCACAAGCACATAAATGGTACAAAATGAACCTTGACAGGTCACAGAAGCATATAACTTCATTACCTTATCGTACGAAAACGCATTCTCTCTAAGGATGTGCCTTGCGACTATAGGATCGGATACAACAACAAATGCTTTCGGTCCAAAAGCAAGTTTATAGACAGCTCCATGCTGCACAATGATTGAAGTGAGACTGAGTACCTTCACAACCAGTACAAGATAGCAGATAAAGTACCTTTTGAAATTTTCTTTTTGACATGGTTGGCATTATAAGAAATTGCAGGGAAAAAAACAACTGAGTTGGTAGTTCAATTGAATTATGAACTTTCTACACATTTATAAAGAATGACAAGCAGCAACATGTAATAGTGAACTCCTAAGAAGAAAATAAGTTAATTGGATGTTAACCAACAGCCTAATTGCCGAGCAAAAAAAAGAAAAAAGGAAGAAGAAAATGGCAAAGAACTTCAATGATTTCCATGAGTACCTCTAAGAACCAATCATACAGTGAGAAGAAGAGAGGCTTGCCAAATAAATCCGTCACTGCACCTTCAGCTATTGGCATCGATCCCAGACTTCCCCCACTCAACAGATTAGTAAGAAGATTGCTAGCATTGTCGAGAAGATTCCTTTTTGTTTTTGGTTCATCTGTACTTGTTGACTGACATCTGTCATTAAAAGTATTGATAATAAACATTCAAAGTGAAGCTCAATCAATCATGCAATGCTGGCAGTACAAAAAACATGGAACCTTTTCTCTTTATTTGGTAATTTAGAATTAGTTTATGTCAATACGAGCAGCATGCGGAAATGTTAGTTTGTTTGAACTAAAAGGAGACTCCATACTCTAAAATGACTGGACAGTCACAGACATCTCTATTACAGACCAATAGGACTACGCTACAGTTTCCATTTAAACATTTTCACCCAAGACTCTGCCTCGAGTCAAAAAAAATCTGTGGGCGTGTTTTCTTAAGATATAAATCAAATTGGCATTAACCTAAGTCCCAAAAAAACCAAGCACTCTTTTTGTATCTCTCGAGGTAGTTATCCATTCCCTGAATTCAAACTCTTTCAAACAGAACACTCCCTGGACCGTACATTAGCCCATAGCCAAACTGATGGAAACACAGTTTTCTCTCTCTTTCAGTTTTCTTGCAAAAAGGCAGGGAGGAGATTAAAAAAAAATATAAAATTGGGTCTTCATCACCTACAGCTTCATCACTTTTTAGAAGCCACACGATTTGTTTCCTGAAGGTTTCACTTCAGCATGAGAATTTCAATATTCAATACCAATTAAGCCACGATTCAAAAGGCTAAGCGACACTCAGAAACTAATTGACAGTTCTTGCACTCGCCCAGAACTTTAAACTTGAACTTCGCACCCTCCACTCAGCTGGCAAAAATTTCAAAGACCCATCACCGCACACCACACAAGAGCTTCTCCAAAGCCAAAACAAGCACACAGAACTAGACGAAACAACAAACGAGAAGAAATGGAAGTTATCCGGCGGTTCTGCTCAAGCAGTGTTCAAACAATACCGGATACAAGGCCCCCTCGGCCCAGCAGCGTAGGAGCGAGAAGATCGACGCGATCTGGAGACACCCATGAGCCCAAAATCGCTCCTTTTGAAGCCGTCGTTGAAGACGGCGACGGAGAGCGAGTGCTGCAGGAGAGGGACGGTCGCCATTGACGCCAGCTTCGTGCTTCGAGAAGTGACCAGCCCAGTGCCCAGCCGGCCAGCACTGACCATAAAAGAAACCAAAGATAAAGAGGCAAACGCTCGCCTATTTTCGGTGGAGCAATTTGCCGTGTTGATAAACTTTCATCATTAGATTCAACTTATCTGTCTCGTTTATTTTTCGTGCTACAATTGCATTTTGCCTAAACTGGTGGGTCGGTGTGCCTCCCACTATCAAAATATTGAACACCCAATAAAAATAAAAATAAAAAAGAACATGAAGAAATTAGGGGATGATTGATTCTTGGTTTGGTCCTGTTTCAAGGTGGAACAGAGAATCGGGTGTCGGATTGAACTACAAGTCTGGTTTAATGGAATCGGTCTAACGCGAAGTGAAAGAGAAAAAGAGCTTGAGAAATTTCTTTGTATACACTTCAATTTGATATGTATTCTTTACATACATTTATATTACATGGTGTAAACAATGAAAGGAAAATACAAAGATACAAAATCATTTTAAATCATTAATTGATATCAATCTAAACTTTAGATCGATTTAAGTATTTTCAATCAAATCAATTGCACAAATCATATCTCCAACACTGTCACTTTTTTCCCTACTATTTGGAATTGAATTAAAATAATGTTTACTTCACATTTTTCTAATTTTTTTTTGAAGAAATAATGTATATGTAGTTGGTCCGGTCTGATCCAATTTTCCCTTGGAGCCAAGAATCAGACCGCCTAGACACCTATTCCATTTTTAGGAATCGGAATCGGACTAACACTCCTAGGAACTAGACTCAACTAGTTGATTCAGTCCTATTCAGCCTGTCTATTTTGCACATTCATAAAAGAAACTCCTCTTTCATTGAAGAATCGGATAAATGCCCATAAGTCGTTAAACTAATTTAAAAGTGCAATGAAAAGTCTCATGTAGATAGATTTTTATTTATTTTTTACTTACTTTAAATCTTACCTTATGCATATTTATTCATTTTTTAACTTGAAACATTTGACAACTTTCAAAATATTTAAATGTTGTATAAATAGATTCACATGACTTTTCATAGTCTTTTGGCATTCATGCAATAATTATAAATATTAGCAAGAAAGTAAAAGAGTATTATTTTTCTTATTTCTAAGTGAAAATGAGTAAGTTCTAAAACTTCTAGATTACATAATCAAATTCTAAAATTTGAAAAAGATCATGCAATTAAGTATCTTAATCAAGTTGAATAGAAGTAAGTCACTATCGACAACTTATTGCAATGAATGCTCTAGTATTCCACAACGTGATTTGCAAGTGGAGGTTATGGGTACGATTTCCCCATTTATTTTTTATCTAAAAAAATTAAAAGGGACAAGTTAAGAGTTAGATATATAGTTAGTCTTGGATTTTCGACTCACGCCATGATGGGGCAAAATGGCGAGCTAGCCTAATGAGAAGTGATGCACCGTTGAAATCCGTGACAATAGACTTAGGGCATGTTTGTTTTTATTCCGGATAATGTCTGATTTTATTTTTTTATTATTTAAAAAATAAAAATATGTTTGGTAAATTTTTTGTTATAAAAAATAAAATATATATATATATATATATTTTTATTCCCTGGAGTATTTGGAATAGAATTAAGAAGTTTTTTGTTCTTTAGAACAAAAATAAGAAAAAAAAAAAACGAATTGTTTTCAAGGCGTTCTTTTCTTTCGCGAGTCATCTCTCTGTCTCACTTCTTGTCTCTCTCTCTCTGGTCATTCGCTCCGGCGCCTCTCAACTGCAATCGTCTCTGCCATTCTCTCCGTCATCCGGCGCCTCTCGACTGCTCACTTTCTCCGGCGCCTACGAGTGTTGCTCCTTCACCGACTGAAGCTTGTCGTTCGAGGTAAGTTATACCCATCTTGCTGACTTGCACACCATGGGAGGGATGCCCTTGGCGAGGGCTTGGTCGAGTGAGTGCAGCCGTCGCCGATCTAGGCGAGGGCTCGCTTCGGCGAGCGCGGCCCTCGAGCGATTCGTCGTCCAGGTCTGCAAGGGCCACGCTCGTCGAAGCCTTTGTTGATGTGGGCGACGGCTCGCTCGAGCCCTCGCGTTCTGCTCGAGCCCCGACCCAGCGCTGCTCGCTCGAGCGAGTGTGGCGAGGCGACGATTCGCTTCGGCGAGCTTGGCCCTCGTCATTCGCTGCACTCGCTCGAGCGACCCGTTGGTGAAACATTGAAACAGCAAGTTGACTCCGTGAGATGGTTTGTCTCTGCCCCAGTGCCTTTAGTTAAATGCTTTTAGTTAGATAATTTGGCTTGCAACCCAAAAACTAAAGAAAACTCGCGTCACTCCATCAGGCGTCGGTGAAATGGAGTTCCGCTAATCTTCTGGTTTTATTGCAAATGATAGTTCAGGGGAACAAAAGATCAGAAATTCCCTTCTTCTCTCTCTGTTTTGTTTGTTAAATAAATTTATGCAGTGTAGTCTGAAGATTTGTCTAGATCTATTTTGGAATGAACATTAACTTTGTAGGCAATCCAAAGTAGATCTGTGAATGCCGCGCTCGCCAATCTGGGTGACAGCTCGCTCAGAGCCCGAGCCAGCGCTGCTTGCTCGAGCCCTTGCGCTCAATTTCCTGCATTAACAAATACACATGCCCTTAATTGGTGATTGATTGCCAAATGCACAAAGTTGAGCTTAGGTAATTGGTTTTTATGCTATCCAGATCAGTAGACCTAACCGTTCCTCTGAGCAATGTTGACATGTTAACATCAATGAGGTTCACACTTAGTTTTCTCTTTTGTTGGTTTGCTGGTGTGAGAGCATGATCATTAGTTTTCTGTTTTGTTTTGTTGACTAGGCCCAAGTCGTAGTATGACATGTTGGCTTGAGCTTGTGCATGTCCAAGATTGGCTTTGGACCAGTGAAAGCTTATTGAAAATGAGAGTTTATCAAGACTGCACTCCACTTGACTAACCCTTCTCAATCTCCAGCTAAGCTTAACTATAAGGGCTAGGGGGCTTAGGGCTATGGCTGTCACGAATTCAATTTTTTCCTATTTGTGTAGTTGAGCTCAATTTGGTTTTCGCTTACTTCTTGTCATTGCGATTGTTTTTCATTCTCACTCAACCAGTTTCTACTTGCTGACTTGACCAGTTTTTAATTGCGTAGATCCATTGACATTGGTGCTTTCAAAATCTTGCTCATCTCCAAAATCTGATAGGTTTCTCATAGTGTTCTTTGTTTCATTTTGGGTATATTAGTTCATTGATCATCGATAGTCATAGCACTGTGTAGCCCCTCTAGCTCAAAATGCAATCTTTGTCATATTTTATACAAGCTAGTTCAAGAATTGTCAATGCTTTGCCATTAGAGTCTTCTCTGCTTGCATCTCTTGAGAATGGTCGTGTGTATTGCATGTAATTCATACATTATTATGTTATTACTTTAATTCATAACTCATATACTGCTCAACTGGTCAAGGTTAAATGGCATATGAGAAACAAACATTCAGAGCAAAGTGGACCGAGTCTTTAACCAATTTGTTTGTAAGTTTGTTGGTAGAGGAGGTCAAAAAGGGGAATTGCACCTCTTCTACTTACAACAAAGCAGGGTGGAATAACATACAGGTTGAATTCATTAAACAGATAGGATTCCAATATAGCATACTACAGCTTAAGAACAAGGTGAACAAACTAAGAAAACAATATGAGAGTTTTAAGAAACTCCTTTCACAGTCCGGATTTGGTTGGGATAGTGTGACAAAAACAGTTGTTGTTGATGATCCAAGTATATGGGAATCTCACATGAAGGTATTTTCTTAACTTTTGGTTATTTTGATGTCATTATAGATTTAAGTTTTGAAATGTATGAATATGTTGCTAACATGTCATTATTATGAAAATTGCAGGACAATGTTGAGTAGGCAAAATTCAAGAAGGATGGATTTCCTCAGTATCCGAAATTATGTATTATATTTTGTGATACATATGCTAGTTGGGATCACGCCATGGAAATGCGGAAGATTTGATGGTGTTGGAGGAAGGTGACAATGGTGGTGGCAATGCAGAGGACTTCAATGAACGTCACATTGATAAGAGAGTCTTTACATCCAACAATGTTGCAACTCCAGTTTATAACAAACACAAGTTGGATAGGACTCCAAATAGTAAGAGGAGAAGAAAAAGTAACTTGGTGTGGTTGATGCTTGTAAAGCCATACAAGATCCGATAAAACTTAGGACAAGTCAATCTACGAGTGATTCTATGATCTCAAAGGTCACGCCACCACCTGTAGACCCTTTCTTGGTATCTGCTTTGATTGATGTCCTAGTTAGTATGCATGAGTTAGAGCAAGATCTTTACAACAAAGCAGTGGAACGAGCATGCATTAGTGATACATGGGGGTGGCTTTTATCAAATCCCCACCTGAAAGGAGATATGGACTTCTTCGATATCTTTAGTAGATGTTGGGAAATGTATTATGGATTGTGTGGGGTTTTATTTGATTGTATGACTTATATTATCAGTTAATACTTAGGCCTCGTTTGGTTCGGTTTTGAGAAAATGTTCTTTGGAAAATGCAAAGGCGGATCTAAAAGGGATTTGACGAAATGCAAATATTGTTGGTAAACTAAAATTAAAAAGATGTCTTGAGATGCAACTTGGGGAAAATGCTATTTGGTACAGACGTACATTTGGAAAGTCCTTTCATGTGCCAAATTAAAAATTTAACAAATTTTTTAATTTGTTAAAAATCAAAAACAAAAATTAGTGACCTTAACTTTTATATATATATTTTTCAAGTTGAGAATAATGTATAAGAGACATGTTGATAAAATTTTAAATAAAAAAAATCACATCAAACTCAATTAAAAATAGAGTAATTTCATTACAATAAACATAACAACATATATCTGAAAGAAAGAAATAAATTATCGTTAAATATTACAAACATCCTTAACTATATATCAAGTTTATAGCTATTTTATCACGTAAATGTGCTATATTAGGGAATGCATTATCAATTGAAGCACTTGTCTCCTCATTTACAACATTATGGGCGACTGAATATTCATACTCGGAATCCAAATCTGTTATTTCAAAATTGTGCAAAGTCATTGTAGCTATGACAATTTGCACTTACTTTTTATAAGGATAACTTGGCATAGTAATTAAAATCTTCAACTTCATTTTTAATACAACAAAGGCTTGTTTAATTTCTGAGCGAAATGAGGAATGTTCACGGTTGAACACTTCTCGATGACCTGTAGGTGTAGGATCTTGTCAAAATATCAATGGAACTTCTCATAGTTTCTAGGAGAGCAACGAAATAATAGCAGTACGGTTTTTGAATTGCTGTATTGTATCCATGTTCTTTCATACTTACAGGGACTTGGCGAGCTAGTAGCTGTCATCTTATTAAATGTAAGAAAATCCGACAATGGTCCAGCGTCCATTTAAAGAACATAGCATCCGCAAGAGATTCTTTGATCCAAAAAAAGGAGGTAAGCAACATGACTTCATGAGAAGAAATTAGTATTCAAATCTTTTTGTTGGAACGATGCTTTTGCATCCATTCTCCATCAATCGATATAATTAACGCATTGTGCCTACGCCCATCTAATCTAAAGGAAGTAACTTTCCATATATTCTTAATTAGTAATTTTCACATAAGTACAAGGACTCATTTATTGATCTAAGAAGCATCAGCTAACATCAGTGAATTGAACCACAAAAGTCATCCATTTTTTGCCCACGATGTGATAGATGCACCCGCTAACAAGTTTCTTCACGTCAAAAGTCTAAACCTTATGATTGGCCTGCTTCTTCCACCCAACGCAAGCTAGTGTCCATGACATGCAAAAAATCATTCATTGTTCCAACTTTCGTGTATGATGTATGAGCGCAAATCGTGAGCCATGATTGGATCAAAACAAGCCAGATTTATGTGCATCGAAACTAGAAATACTTACAACCATCTAGAGAAATTGCACATGACATTTCCTTTACTGGGGAATATGGTACAGTGTTCTCAAGAGGACATCTGCTGTGAGACGCAATTAAATTATGAAGAGAATTACATTTACATGTCTATTCTTTCCTTTCATCAAGCTACATTTTACAAAACAGAAGTAAACGAAGTTAAGAGTATGCCGATTTGAAACCTTCAGTAAGGGTAACTACTTTTGCTGACACCTTGGATTGCAACTTGGATGTAGCTTGTCTAATATCCTGTGGACATTACTCAATTAATCAGCTCATGAAGTCAGTCACCAAGCGAGCAAACTTAGAAACTGCTTTCCAAACTGACCGATATGCCCTCATTCACTGACCTTGGATGATTGGATACTCTCAAGTTTTTAACCAACAAATATTCTGACGGTAAAAGTTCAACACAAAATGTACACTTATACTCACTGGAGTAAATATACACGCAACCATCCAGCTAGCAAAAATTAAGATGATGCATGAGGATGCTATAAAGTATAAAGTGTAAATGTGTCCTTTCAGATATAAAAGAATCCACTGACTGGAAATCTGTGGTATATGCTCAAGAAAGCTCTAAGAATAGAATGAGGACATAGAAACATCCACGTTTGAACGTCCTTTAGAGTAGTACCTCAATATTGTAACGGGAAGAAAAATGCGTGAGCAATATTGCCTTACTTCGAATCCATTGAGCGTGTTCAATAATCTGCATATGTAACAGAATCAGCCCAGTTCATGGTCCTTCAAATTTGGAACTTCTGGAGGTAAGTGATGGAGAAGTGAGGGGGGATCAACATACCTCAAATAAGTGAGTGTGGCCATGTTGCTGTGCATGCTCTATACTTATGTTATCATCGAGAAAAGTCGCCTGGTTCATGAATATCACCAGATTTTGTTAGGTTGATTTGATATTATATACGATGAAACTACTACTCAAGATTATGTTCATTATAGATAGCAAACAGTGAGCACACCATCTAATCGACCATGTCACCAGATACTTGTGCTTCACTGTACTCTTCAGCAGCTAGTATTCGTCAGCAACTTACTGACTCATTTCCTAATGCAAGGTTGCCATGGCTCAAACTTCAAACTATGGAGAGA
Source organism: Eucalyptus pumila (assembly GCA_016097595.1). Classification (NCBI taxonomy): domain Eukaryota; kingdom Viridiplantae; phylum Streptophyta; class Magnoliopsida; order Myrtales; family Myrtaceae; genus Eucalyptus; species Eucalyptus pumila. The sequence continues at coordinate 8,941,734 of CM027846.1, read as the reverse complement.
AACGTCTTAAAAACATGACCTATGCAAATGTGGTACCTAGGAAAATAGGACCCGAAGCGTATCTCTACGGTTGTGACGTGCATTAAAATATAATGCAAACAGATTTCTAAAGAAAGTAAGGCTATTGATAAAGTGCAGGCATGCATACTTAATTAAACTATTTTAATAGTGCTAAACTAAGGCCCCGTTTGGTTCGGCTTTTGGAAGGGGTTTTGAGGTTCTAAAAAGGGTTTGGGCCAATGCAAGTGCTATTTAGTTCAATTTTTTGAGGACTTTAGGAAGATGCAATTGCATCTCTAAGGGGCTTCAAAAGCCTTTAGGGGAATGGAGGGGTAGAGGTGCATTTGAGAAGTAGTATTTTCGGAATGCAACTTCCTTTGTTTAATGCGTTGCCTATTTTGTCCTCATTTATTAACCAAAATCCGTTTTTGCCATTTTCTAAATAGAAAACCTAAAGCCTCCTCTTCCTTAGTATAGCCTCACGCTTTTTGTAGCCTCACGCTTCCTCTGCACTCTCACGCCTCTCTACATTGTCCCTCACCATCTCCTTCGCACTGCTCTCCGGTGTCCATCCAAGATCAGCCATCCCAACCTCGAAGATCACCTCCCGCCGTTCTGCTCTCGCGCTTGCGTCGCGTCGTGCTCGTAGCAAGGCAGTTGGGTAAGCTTGGAAGCTTTGATTCCATGGCTCATTCGTCCGATTTCGCGGTTGCCGCTGAAGATTCCGCACAAGATTACTGGTAAGGGCCGCGGGCATTACTCTTTTCAGGCTCTCACACATCTCTCTACCTCACAATTGTTGTGTGTCCAACCCTCACGTTCACTCGCCTCTCTAGGTAAGATTTCCTCGGTTTGTTTGGATGTATGGAAGTCCATCGCCTTTCTCGTACCTTGACGACTCCCCCTTTCGTGCTTGAAGCAGCGTTCTCTGACGGTTGGCAGGGGTTTGAGTTCTCTTCCTCGCGTCACTCCTTCACGCTCGCTGCCCTCGAGCTCTTCTGTCACGCTCGCGCTTGCTTTAGTTTAGGTTAGATTTTCTCAATTCATGTTGCGATTTTTGTGGAAATTTGTGTGGATAATTGAATATCTTATGGCTAGAGTGACATGTTCTGATTTGGTGAGAGATCGTAGCATTAGGGAGAATGATTGTTTATACATCTTTCCTTTCCCCTTTGTCCTCTCTGTTCACTGATTTTGCTTCTCTCTTTCTTTGCTAACTTCAATTTCTGTATAAGTTTTTGTCGTGATGATTTTTCCTCCGTGAAAAAAAAAAAAAAAGAGTTGTGGATTTCGTTAGAGAAATTGTGTGTTCCATAGTGGGGTCTTTAGGATTGAGGAAACCTTATATTGAAGGTGCATCTACTGTCAAAGTTATCAAGGTGCAATTGATAAAAGATTGCCCATTGAACTGAATTGTCTTCTAGTCAATTTAACTGTATTTTCAGTGTACAAAATTCTGAATTTTATGGGAGTTTGGTGGTTGATCAGTTATTTTGAGCCAATTTTGAATTCAAGTTCCTTTGCTTTTGCTAGACATATACAAAGTTGGTTTTCTAGTATTCATATTAATAGGCTTAAACTTTTTTTTTTTCCTCTCACTCATTTAAACTCCCTTTTCTTTTTCTTTTTTGTTAGATTACAGACACCATTTTGTCTCCAGAGGTGGCCTTTACCGGAGATACAACATATGATTACATGCTTAATCCACCCAATGCATATGCTTTGAGGGCAAAAGTTTGATTACTGAGGTGTGAATGAAAAAGGCTCTAGTCCCAATGTTAGCTGTGTTGGTATATTCATTGTTATCATCATAGAGATAATTAATGTTTGCCTCTATTTAGTGGTCCAGCTAGTGATCGTTACAAATTATTTAATTAAAGTGAAAATCTAGCTTGTTCCTGTGTATTGAGATGCCAGAGTATTAAAATATATCCTTATTTCCGCAGGACCTCCCCTACAGTATCGTCACCGCAGAGAGTTTAACCACCAAGTTCGGGATGGATTGGTGTGGTTCCTCTACGCCTAGGACACCAGAATATCGAACCATGAACGAAGAAAGGCATGAGAGAAAAGCATATTGACTAGTGATTGGGAGGCCCCAATTCTTGACTGGAGGGGACACCAAAGGCCTCTGCCCTCCCTCTCTATCTATCCAAGGGATGGAAGGGCAGAGCTTTTGGTTTTTTCATGTTGTCAAAGAGTTGAACAATGAAAATAGATGGCGAATGCCTGATCGAATTGATCGGGTCAAGCTTGGGTTATCTTACTTAGTTTTTAGGAATAAGTGCAATAGAAGCCCTAAAACTTGTCACAAAAATGTAGTTGAGTCCTAAAACTTGTCAAATTGTTTGAATCGAGTCCTAAAATTAACACCGTCGGCCTTTTTAATTTAAATGCCGATGTGTGTAGACGTGGTATTTTAAATAATTTTTCATTTCCCACATGGTTTTTTTAATTAATTTTTATTCATTTTTTAAAAATTAGATTTAAAAACTAAAAAGAAAAGTTAAAATTTATTTTTAAAATTTGTTTAAAAAAGAAGAAGATAAAATTAGTAGCTCCTTCGCCCCCCACCGGCCATCGCCATTGCCTAGGGGCCGCAACCCCGCCCGGGGCTATTGTCGCCGGCCCCTCCGGTGATTGGGGGCGGCGAAGGAAGCTAGCCATTTTTTTTTTTTTTTTGATTGTTTTGTTTTTTAAATAATTTTTAGCTTTTCTTTTCTAATTTTTAAATCTAATTTAAATAAAAAATAATTTAAAAAAAGCCACATGGAAATAAAATATTATTTTAAACATCACATCCGCACCACGTCAGCATTTTCCATTAAAAAGGCTGACGATGTTAACTTTATAACTCGATTGAAACAATTTAACAAGTTTTAGGACTTGATTGCACTTTTTACAAGTTTTAGGACTCAATTGTATTTTTGTGACAAGTTTTAAGACTTCTATTGCACTTATCCTAGTTTTTATAAATAATGGTGTTGAGACTGTTGTATTTATGTAATGGCATGCGTACGATGGATTACTTGGAATTTTTATATTGGGTTTGCTTTCAATCTACAACTTATGTTATTGATTTTTATTTGATATTTTTTCAAAATCTATATTGATATTCTTATATTTGTGTGATGGTATATGTACTATGGAAGGGGGATCAAATAGTGTGTCTAATGAGCAGGTAAAACCAATTGAACAATTCTTGGATGATAGTGATTTTGACATATTGATAGCATGGTTGTGCATTGTTATGGTGGACATGTCCATGCATACGAAAGAACATATTAGAGACAGTAAACTATCAGGACCTGAATAGATAAGAGAGATTGTTTATGAACATTCAGATATAATATATGAAACATTCATGATGGAACCTATGTGATTTAATGAGGGTAAGAGATTGGTTGAAAGATAGTCTATATGTTAGGATAGATGAACAAGTTGGAATCTTCTTATCTTTGGTTAGTCACAATAATTCCAATAGAGATTTATGTGAGAGGTTCCAACGTTTGGGAGAAACGATCAGCAAGTATTTCAATATAGTATTGAAAGCAATTCTCAAACTCTCCAAAGAGATTATCAGACTACCGTCATTTGATATTGTCCCACAGGAAATTCTTATGGATCCTAATCATAAATGTTACTTCAAAGTATGATTTTCTTATTAATTTTGCACCATCAAATACATGTGATTGATAATATTGTATAACATTAGATTGGTAATAAATTCATAGGATTGCGTAGGTGCTATGGATGACACCCATATAAATGCTATCTTCCCTATGTCTTAGCAAATGCCATTTAGAGGCAGAAAATGGATTACCACCTAGAATGTGCCGTGTGTTTGTTCGTTTGATATGAAATTTACTTTTGTGTATGTTGGATGGGAATGATTTGCCAAAGATTGTTGAGTGCTTTCGGCAATACTAGAGACTCCTCGACTTCAATTTCCTTGACCACCAATCGGTATGTATTTTATCTATAAATAATTTCTTTTTTATAGTTATATTATGATTACATATCATAACAAATTTATATATACCATGTTATAGGGAAATACTATGTGGTAGATTCTGGTTATGCAGTACTTCCGGGATTTTTAACTCCTTTTAAAGGTGAACGGTATCATCCGAATGATTATAGAGGGAATGGAAGACGGCCAATAACAGCAAGATAATTGTTTAACCATAAGCACTCTTCACTAATGAATGTCATTGAGAGATCATTTAGGGTATTAAAGAACCGCTTCACCATTTTGAGACATATGCCTCCATTTACAATTCGAAAACAATCACTTATTATAATTGCATGTTATGCTTTCTATAATTATATTCGTGACCAAGACAAAATGGACAAATTTTTTTCCGTATATGGAGATCCGGAGTACCCATTTGGACCTAGAGAGCTGAAGGTTGTAGATGATACATTGTAGGAGCAGGCAATTGGGATAAACATGTTTAGGAAAAGTATTGCAAATAAAATGGCAAGAGATTATAATGTCTGAAATTTCATAACTTTGTGTTTTCCGAATTTTGTAATATTATTTTTAAGTACTAACTTATCAAAGTCAATCTAATAAAGTTGAACAATGGACTACATTACTTTATTATTATGATGTCATGTATGAAGGATCCATGTAGATATCTATAAGATACTCTTCTTCTTACTAGTTCTTGTTGTATAGACTTTACTTAAAATATTATGCTTTACAAAATTTTCTTCCAAAAGTATACATATCACCATGTTCACCATGTTTCCTTTACTCACCATAAACAAAATTAAATTGGTGAGTGCTTCATGAGAATGATAATTAAATATCAAGTTTACACTCCTCTAAAAAAAATCACTTGAATTTTTTTTTGAATATAAATTTTTTATAATTACTAAACTAATTTTTATTTTTTTTTATTTCAAAAATAAAAATTTTATATAGTTTTTAAACGCGTTTTTTACTCATAAATTATTCTTAAGAACAAAATCAGAAAAAATCAAGTTTGATAAAAAGTTATTTCCAAAAATATAATTATCAAACGTCGCCATTAATATTATCTCGTGGGTGGCCTACATTTTTGCCAATTCTGGACACCTCTTTTTCTGTGGAAAAGACATGACCGAAAAATTTAAATTGCATTGTAATATTTCTCTTTTTTAAAGTCTACTTTTAGGACCCTAGCTATAATATTGCACTCAGCACAACAGACAAAAAACTGAAGAAAAAGAGGAAGAAATTGGAAAGATAGAAGTGGCAGATGATTTTCTAAAGGAGACACCACCAAATTTGAAGTGGAAGCACTTACTTGGACTTTGAAAAAAATTAACAAAACAAAATTTTCATAGCCTGCTCTAGAATTTTGAGACAAGACCATGGACTTCCACGACCATTCCATATTTGGTTTCTTGGACTTCTGCAACTTCCATTAGAGCGTGAACCGTCTCTGCTTGTCTTGGGGTTGCCCGCATGAAGGAGTTGCTGCGGTTGAGAGCGAGCATGAGGCGAGGTGAATGTTGGGTAAGCTCCTGGGATTGCCTTATCAGGACATGGAAGTCGAAATTGAATCATCGATGCCGGTAAACTTATGGAGTTGGGCAGATCGCTCTTCTCCTCTGATGCTGAATGATTTGCGCGAATGCAGGACATAAGCTGGGAGGTTCGAGCGGCGCAGCCTGTGACACGTTCTTGAAGGAAGCTGGCGTGTCCGCAGATGGAACTTGCTCGTTCTGGGAAGCAGGAAGTTGACGCTGATGATGAATTCAGATCCGTTCCTGACTGTATATACCAGGTCTTTACTTTTGACCTGTGTTGGTGTTTTGGTTAGAAAGGCTGATGTAGCCCAAATACCTAACTTGTCTTATAGATATGTTGTGTTAATGTATCGGTTTTTCTAGCCCCCAAAAAAAAAAAAAACCATAATTATATTCATAGTAAAAGCCGATCGTATGAATAAAAGGGTGGTCAATTTTAAAGTGGCTGGAACTTATCATATTATCGTCCGTTTCTGATTTTTGAAATTGAGAACTGAATGAGCCGGTTCTAAAGTCAATTGAAGAATCGGTCATATTTTTCGAGAAAACAAATTTCAAGTAATGATAGTGAATAGTCTGTGGTATAGCATTAAGGTATTGAAGAATTTTTTTAGGTGTTTCAAACTTGAAGCCCATCTCCATCGTAGCTCTCTCTTTATTTAAACAAAGTAAGAGGAGAAAAAAGAAGCTAGAAATCGATTTAAAATGGTTCTCGGATAGAATGAAGGTTCTAATGGAATGGTCTAGACAAGTTCTCTCCATTTTATCTAGAAACTGATTCTTGTGTAAATAAGCTTGAAACTAATTTGTTTGATTCGACCGACGGCCAAGACAGATTCCCCGCATTTTATCTAGGAATCAATTCTCAAGTAAACAGTTCCGAAGTAATTATGTTCGGTTCAACAAACCGTCAAGACAAGTTTCCCGCACTTCATCTTGGAACCGGTCCTCATGTGAATGGGCCTGGAACGTTGCTCGCTTATTACATAAGTTTTCCAAAGTAAATGGGGCCAATTCCATAAAAAAAAAACATGAATTTTAGGTGTTGTTTCAAATTTGGCCCGGATTTTATTTTGTCTAAAAAAAAGCACAAATTTTAAGTGCTATATCAAATTTGACCCTCCGTTAATCCTCATTTCACAATCATCTGACGTGGCATTTTCACGTCAGCAATAATATCCAACATAGCAAAATGATGTTACATTTAAGTTTTTGGAGGAAGTGTTAAATTTAAGTTTACATTCCAATGAGGTGAACTTTATAGATGATTATCATGGGAAAATAATTCAGCAGCTTTAGTTCCAAGGGACGAGGCACATAACTATGGCCATTAGATCAATTTAAAAGCTGGGTTGGAAGCAAAATATTACATTGCATTAAAGTGATATATTAAAAGTATGTGCATCTTATAATTAACTAGAGATGTGAAACCTATTTATAATAGACTTATTTTATTTTATCTCAAATAAAATTTGGGTTAGATTTGGGACAACACCTAAATTTTATGCTTTTTTTTTTAGACAAAATAAAGTTTAGACTAAATTTAAGACAATACTTAAAGTTCGTGTTTTTTTTTATGGAATTTGCCCAAAGTAATTGAAATAATTCTAAAACCCTAGTTCTCTTTGATTTTCTTTATTTTATTTTTTCTTTTGTTAATTTCTCCGAGTGACCGAAGCGGTGAGCCTCGCCTCTGTCGCCTCTCTCCAACGTCGGTCTTTAGAAAAGGAGCAGAATCAGCCATTTCCGCCGCCGTCGCCGTCCCAGCAACTCCTCTCCGCCGTCGCAGGAGCATCGGCAGCGGTCGCTCCCCTCACCACGCTCACGACCGTAGCTCTCGCTGGCCGCCGTCGAGCCTCACCTTCACCGAACCGGGTTCGTTCTCTCTCTCGCGTTTTCTATGAATGCAGTAGAAATTTCGAAGTTTGTAGGCGAACAATCCCGTGGGTTGTCGTTCGATTCAGTCCGGCGATGCGCGGTTCGTGAAACGGTCAACACTGCTACTGCCCCTTGAGGGCGGAGACTGGGCTGAAGGTTCCCGTTTCTTTTCGCTGTTGTTGTTGGTGTAAGAAGAGGAGTTTTCTGTTTCTCCCCGTTGGGTTTTGGTGTAAAGGCGAGAGGGAAGATGGGTAGTTAATTTTACTGGCTTAGCTGGTGAATATCTCTTCGTTGAGGTTGTTTGGCGAGCGAATGTGGTGATGGCATACATTGGAGGAAGAAAGAGAGAATTCATAGATGCGGGTCGTGGCTATGATAGGTTCTTAATGACTTCTTTGTTGTTTGGGCGTTGTGATTTGGAATGTTGATTAAGGATGAGTTGAAGGGGTCATGATGTGAACCAAGTGACTTGAGCTCAATGAGACTGTGATAAGGAAAGAAGAGTTGAGGAGAGAGGGAGAGGGAGAGGGAGAGGGAGAGAGAGAGAGAGAGAGAGAGGTACTTGGGGAAGAACAAAGGAAAGGAAAGGAGAAATTTTGAGAGGAGAGGACATATATTTCCTACTGGTAGTTGTTGGATTCTACATCTTCTGTAATATGCATCTCTTTCTGAATTATTCTCCCCTTGCGATCCAAGTGTATTGGCACCCCCTTGGTGCCGAATTAAATAAATTTTCTTTTATGCCAAAAAGAGGAGAGCTGTATTTTCTCTGTGGGTCATGTGAACCTGGTGCTTCTGCATTGTTATTTCCATTGCATCCTGCTCTTTGCTTCTGATGCTACTGGCTTATACTCAAAATGATTCAACAGTTATAGTTAAACAGTGCACTGCAGTGATGCTATGTTTGAGACAAGTTACTGACCATGAATCTGGAACTTGGATCTGTAATTGCAGTTCTGCTAGCATGAAGCTATGAAGCTTTGATAGCTCTCTTTATCGTCTTAGTAAGCAGCTGACAAGAAGAGGTGAGGAAGAGTATGAGTGCCCGTAGATTATCCCAGCAAGTAGCAATCTCTTGGTCCAGTCTTATCTTTAAGCCGGGCCTCGCCAAGAGATCAATACACACTATACCCTTCCTGTACTCCGATACCTGCTATTCCTCTAGCAGAAAACTCCCTTTCCGTCATCTTCCCAGATGCCATTTCTTCACTTCCCCTGAGGCGGCATCGAGAGCTGTTCATGAACTATTGGCGGAGGTGGAGAAGGAGAAGCAAAGGGAGAGAGAGGCTAGGAGGAGGGCTGGCCTTGATACCAAAGACATCGATGCAGAAGATGAAGAAGACTACATGGGTGTAGGCCCGCTTATCCAAAAGCTTGAGAAGGAGAAGCTGAAGGCCGATGCCTCTGCTGATCTTGATATGTTTGAGGAGCCCACTGACTCAGAATCCGACGATGACGACGAGCGATCCAGTCCAAACAATCTCAAGAAGAGGTTTGAGCAATTTGAGAAGAAGTTCAAGCGCCATGAAGAGTTGCTCAAGAATTTTGTTGAGTCTGGTACTTGCATTTTGCTTTGTTTTATTCCTCTATCTCTTCAATGGTTTTAATTCCTTGGTGATTTTTAACGCTAGTTGAAGGTATATAGAGTTTTTTTTATCATCATACCGAGTTGGTACAAGATGGTCTTACCATTCCGATGCAAGAATTGATTTCTGTTGAATTTGTCTTAGTGGGACCAGTGGGATTGAGTTAGATCTGCTAAATGGTTATATTTGTTAGTTTTGTCCACAGTAGTTTAGATTGCTGAAAATTCCAAGCTTTTTCTTTTGGGCTTGAGCAATTTTCCTGTGATGAATGCAATTTCTATATTACTGCTTATCCCTTTCTGTTTGCTTTGTAACAGATACACTTGATGATACATATAAGTGGATGAACAGAATCGATAGGTTTGAGGATAAACATTTCAGGCTTCGTCCAGAGTATCGAGTCATTGGAGAATTGATGAACCGTTTGAAAGTAGCAGAAGGGAAGGAAAAGTTTATTCTTCAGCAGAAACTAAATAGGGCTATGAGATTGATAGATTGGAAGGAGGCTTATGATCCTAATAATCCTGCCAATTATGGAGTCATTCAACATGAACAAGTGGGTCCCTCAGTTGATCTTTTGGATCAGGCTGGCTTTGAGAAAGAGAGGCAAGTTATACAAGGGGTTGATGATGATGAGGATGAGGAATTTGATGACATGAAAGAGAAGGATGACATGTTGATTGAGAAAATTAATGAAATTGATAAGAAGCTTGAAGAGAAGCTGGCACAGTTGGATCATACATTTGGAAAGAAAGGAAAGGTGCTAGAGGAGGAGATCAGGGACCTGGCAGAGGAAAGAAATGCTTTAACTGAAAAGAAGAGAAGGCCTCTTTACAGGAAAGTAAGTAGTGGTGGCATTTTCTTTCTTATTTCATGCGTAACGGTTGTCTTCTTAGAGGAACCAGGATTTCTGGTCTGTGCCTTTTTCTCTTACTTTACTCCTTGCAAGTAGCAGACTACCAAAGACTGCCATAGGGCATTCGATTTTTTCTTCAACGTGGTGACAAGTAGACAACTACTGTTGCCATTGCTATTGGAACAACTTTCAAGGACTCTGAAGTCCTAAATATGCTTGCATCTTATTCTATGACTTCATTCTGTACTACTTAAAGAAAGATAAGATGGAAAAGGCAACCTCTTGGAACTTAATCTCTTCAGTGTGTAGAATTCTTTTGCTTCAGACATCAATAGTTTGAGTACATGCTGTTATTCTGGTTCAAAGGCTTTTTGCCCTTTGAAATTGTTTGACTCGATAACACATAATGATGAAATTTCCTTATTGATGGCAGGGGTTTGATGTGAAATTGATAGATGTGAATCGGACTTGTAAAGTTACAAAGGTATCATCTGCCTTAGAGCTAAGTAAGTGCTTCAATTTCTTTATTGATATTGAGTGGCTTGAGTGAAATTTGCGGCCCTATTCTCAGGGTGGGCAAGTGATCAAGTACACTGCTATGTTGGCTTGTGGAAACTACCATGGTGTTGTTGGTTTTGCAAAAGCAAAGGGCCCTGCTGTTCCTATTGCTCTCCAAAAGGTATAGTATTGGTTGATTGCTGTTTGAACTCTTACATGTTATATCTAGTTAGCTAGGATTGTTTTTTGAACATTCTTGTTCTTAATGAATGTGGAATTCTAAGTGTTACTCCTTATTTTGCTAAAGAGGAATTTGAAATTCAAGGATTGAATTCATTAACAAAGTATTTGCTGATTGAACAGACACTACATAAAAAATGTCCTGCATAATCTAGAAATACATGGCGTGCCTTTCTTTTTGGTGATAGGGCCATTTCCTGGTTACTCTATGTATGCTTGCTTGAATATTGGTTCACATGAAGGCTCTAAAACTACTGTGATGAAGAGAGAAGCTGCTTTAGTTGTATCGCGTTGTATGTTGATTATCTCCAAAATATAAGGTGGATAAGAAGTCCTTTTCATTTATCTTACGAATTTGTTTGAATCCATCAGGCATATGAGAAATGCTTCCAGAATCTTCATTATGTGGAAAGACATGAAGAGCATACAATTGCACATGCTGTACAGACAAATTACAAGAAAACCAAGGTTTTAAATTTTCTCTTACACTGTGCTGGGTTTTGAGTACTGTGCTTAAGTGGTCAAAGATCCTGTGCTTCCCGTGTTTTTTCTTTTTGAATCTATCTGAAGATGGTTGCTTGGTTAGGTGTATCTCTGGCCAGCTTCAACCAGGACAGGTATGAAAGCTGGAAGGACCGTTCAAACAATTTTGAATTTAGCTGGTTTCAAGAATGTGAAATCTAAGGTAACTGATCGTGTTACAAATGACAGTTAAAGTGATTATTCAGTGGGAAAGCTCTAATGTAAACATATATCTCTATAGGTCATTGGCTCGAGGAATCCTCATAATACCGTTAAAGCTCTTTTCAAAGCTTTGAATGCTGTAAGTGTACCCTGCCGCATTTACTGGATGGTATTTTTATTTAGTCTTCTCAACATGATGATACATATATTTGATTTAATGTCACTACAGATTGAAACTCCAAAAGACGTTCAAGAAAAGTTTGGCCGGACAGTTGTGGAGAAGTACTTGCTATGAAAGTTCTTGCATCTCCAGTATACTTTCTTGGATTTTGCAGTGGCCAACTAAATTTTCCTTAAGCATGCTAAAAAAGTTTGGTCAGTGCCGGAACAGTCGCCAACTACTTACTGTGAACTCTTTGTGTCTTCCAGGCAGTATGTTTTCTTGGATTTTGAAGGGTTCGACTATTTTCACCCCTTTGCTCACTTGAGGCATTTAGCTATTTATCCATACGCTCTTTTGAATAGGAAGTTTTTTGCGAAGAGGTAGTCTTTTTCACCGGATCAGTTCAGGCCATGATGGGTGTGCTCATCAGGGACGCCCATCTGGATTTACCTTGGATTCCACAGACAATGTATTAGTCTAGTTTTTCCAAAAATAAGGTACCCGTTTAGTCGAAATTTGATTTCTCTTTTCCCTGTATCATCCCTTCTGCTTGTAAAAGCTTAAATTTGCATTTTTCATTTGCATACCCTTTGAGGATTTGGATTCTTCTGTGTGTTCTTCCTGCTCTTTGATGAATTTGCTACTTGTTAGGTAGATCTTAGATCGTCTAAAGATTATATTAGAGTTTTGTAAATTGAATTTCAAACTCACCTCACAAACCTAAAATGCAAAATCTGTCGAAACATTATTATGGTTAGTAAGTGGGAGCATGGTTTTAGGGTGGAACCTAGAATATGGGAACTAGATAGGTAGGAATATGTAGGTTCTAGGTTCCAAGGTATGCAGAGTGGATTTTAGGTTCTAAAAAATGAGGAACCTGTTTTGATGGGTAGGATTCAAGTTTTTAGTTGGAGGAACTTGTGATATGTAACCTAGAACTTATAATAAGTTTTAATGTTTTCTTTTGGTCCATGTCTTCGTATGATCCTACAATATTCTATGCTATTCAATGATGAGTGTATAATATGAAAATATTAGTTTGAGCTTCTATTTTACAGCTGTGATTTTTACTTTATTAATGTTCATAAAAGCTATGGTTAATGAATTGTAGCAGCAAGTGGTAGTAATTAAATATTTTAATTCACTGCAATCGTTTAGTTAATTATATAGGTGGAACGTGGTAGACCTTGAATCCTGTGATGGAATATGTTTCAGGTTTTTAAGTATGTAGGATGCATTACTTGTTCCAAAAAAACGAGGAACTTGTTCCAACGAGTAACTTTTGGGTTTTAGGTGAAACCTGTACGGAACTTAGAACCGCTCACCCTAAGGGTGAGATACCCGATTGAAGCCAACTTGCTTCTATCCCTACCTTCGAATGACGTTGATGAGCGTTGCACAATTCAATAGTTGCTTAGGAGTTGATGGGCGTTGGAGCGTGAAATGTTTGTTGTTGCGATCGGATCGACATGCGATGAAAGGCCCATTTGTTTTGCACGGCCCTTTTTAAATCTTTAGAGCCTTTTGGCACTTGGCAATCGGGGAATTTCAATCGATATGATAGTTTCCTGTTTCAAGCCACATCGACACGGCAACTAGCAATCGACTAATCCTTATTAGATGTCATAATCTCTCGATCTCTAATTAGAATATGGACTACGGAGTTGCATGAGTTTGCCGTGTATGGTTTGGGTTTTAGGGAATTTTTTTGGGAAATTGTAAACTATCTTTGGTCAAGGGTGTTTTTTGAATTGTAAATAGTGTTTGGCAAAGTGTAATTTAAAAGTGCATTGGAAAGCAATTTTAGTTTTTGGTTTAAATGGTGTTTGGGAAAATCTTATTTTGCAAAGAATTTTTGCTATTTTTTAACTAAAAAACCTCACCAGTCACTTGAGATCGTGCAAGGTGATGGCATACGTGAAATTATGAAAGTTTAGTGAAGAGAAATTTGGAAGAAAAAATTGAATTAGTATCTTAGAAATGCTCATAGCCCAAAGCTCTTTTTAAATTAATATTAACTCTCTTATTATGGTTATATTTGGCAATTAAGTTAAAATTCTTATCACACGTTTAATATTTGCTCAAAATAGGATAAAGTTGCAGATAGTTCTGCCCTCTCACTCCCCCTAAAAAAAAAAAACAGGATGAAATTAGATATAAGAGATATAATCCGGATAAAATTATCTTATGAAAGAGTAGGTATGAAATTAGATATAAGAGATATAATCCAGATAAAATTATCTTATGAAAGAGTAGGTAAAGATGGATAGGATCTCTAATATTCATAATTGGAGAGTTATTTTTTGTAATAACAAAAATTTTAAATTAATAAATTAAAATTATATTTCAATACATATAATATATGAATTCTAATATAAGAAATTCAAAATAACAAAAACTAACAATTTATTATTTTTATTTATATATTCAAATTTAATTCAATCTTATAATATAATTCAATATATAAATATAAATATATATTTATTACATATTTTAGGTATTTTAGAATTTTAGGTATATTAATACAATTTACTATTTAATAAAATTTTATTAGAGAATGATGGAAGGGGAAAAAAAAAAAAAAAGGAAAACTAAAAATAGAGAGGAAAGATAAAAAAATAAATAAAAATAAAGTAGGCAAGAGTGTAGTAAAAGATTTTTGCCATTTTTGTTTGTGAAATTTTATATTTATTTATATTGATATGTTGTTTATACCAAACAATATACATAATATGATGTGAATATATTTGACTTTATTTTTATGATTCACAAAATAGTAGATAGAATATAATAATTTTTCTGAATTTCACAATTTATATTATCCAATCTTATCTTGATTAAAAATCAAAACAAGAAAACATAGCCTCAAGTGCATTTAGAAACACTTTAGGGCAAAGCATTAGGGAAAATATAAAATATTTTAGTAGAAAGGGTTTTTTTGAAATTGAAATAGTGCTTCCAAAACACATTGACTAGCAATTTTGACGTAAATGCTATATCGAAAGAACTACATTTTATAAAGGACTTTTTTAGTTTCTTTTAAATAAAAATTCTCCATGATTTTCTAGTAGAACTTAGCCACTTGATCTCGTGTGATCCAAGCGACTATTGTCTAGACCTAAGGGATGTCGCTTGAGCTTGCACGACTTTAGGTGAGGTCAGACGGTGCCAGATTGGTTTCTCACCAATCAGATTTGGCTTTGTCGACAATTCGTTGGCAATCTCAATCTTGCTGGTGATATCATGTGAGGTGGGACATTTTCGGAATTATGAAAGCCGAGTGAGTGAGGGGAAGTTAGAGAAAAAAACAAAACACGTGAACAAACATAGCGATAGAAGAAGTGGATGGTGCTTCTTCTGGAACTTCGAGGGGGTAAGAATGCTTCTTAGCCCACTTAAAGATTGGCTTATAAAATGGAGAGAGGACTTGCTTTTTCTGAGGAGGAGATGGTGGTGTTTTTGGTGGATCTGGTGAGGCCTGGGATGTAGTACTAGACTCTGGTGGTGGAGGAGGTGGTGCATAAGAAACCATGAACTGGTACTTGTTACATTCACCAAGAGTATCAACGGAGGAATCTCCGTCTAAGTACCTTTGGAACATCTTATCCTTTGGCCTTTTCCTTCTAGGTGGAGATTTTGCAAAAGGATCTACCTCGTCGGGGGAATTTGTACAGTGAGAGCACTGACAAAAAGGGTCCCAAAAACAATGACCATAATTGTCTTTATAGTAATGAACAGGATGTCCATCACTATCAAAGTGTCTAACATGCTTCTTTGGATCTGGCTCGGAAATAGATTGAGGAACACATGGTTCAATCATGAGGAAGGTTTGGAAGATAGAAGGATTTTCTTCCTTTTCCTTGCCAAATTTGATGGAAACAGTTCCATCTTTTTTCCTTACGAACTCTGAGTCCGTAGACTGGAAAGGCTTGTTGTGCTGGTGTAGCTTTTCGTAGTTGGTAATCCAGGTTTCTGGAAGAAGCTTGGCCAATGTATCCTTTGGAATTTGTCTGGGAACATGGATACAAGATGCCTGGTCATTTTGCATAGAGATGAACAAGGCATCTTCATTACCATTGTTGAAGTTGAGATCAAGTGCATGATTTTGCACTCGATAAACCATCTGGTAATGTAGTGTTGCAGCTACAGATTCAGCAGTTTGAGGGGCTCCAGTAAGTTGAACTTGGACTTTCATAAAGGAAAGTAACGAGGATCCGAAAGGGCGATGTTGAAGTTGGGGTATAGAGTGACAAAAACTGTTCCTCGCATTCAAAGTAGTTTGAACAGTACCAATGCAAGCATGCCGATATTGTAAAACCTGGTGTCTAGCAATGCTATTCTTGCCACAACCGGCAAACCTTTTCGACCGTGGAAGGTTAGAGCAAGACGAACAGCTCCATAATGGACATGAGTGTATCCCTGTTGAGTCCATTGTCTGGGAAATTCTGGAGGGATCTGGAGAGTAACAAAGTATTCATTTTCAGTAGCAGGAATATGATGCTGGTCGAATTTGGAGGACTGGACGTACTCCTTTACTTGCTTTGGGGTTTGGTGAATAAGTTGGCGGATGGAGCGGATAGGTGAGAATGAAGAAGTTGGTTTTGCGAAAGCGGAATAAGGGTTCATGAGGGGAGCTGGGTTTCGAAATCTTAGTTTCATCACTAAGAGAGACTTCATAAAGATAGTCTATCTTAGAAGCATTAGAAACGCGAAACTCAGGAGGTGTTGAGGACGAAGATGAAGGTATAAGAGAAACTGGTGCTTCGAGGATTTCTGGTTCTGTAGACATAATGTGAAGAGATCTTCTCAGCTCTGGATTCACCTATCAATGAATAATGCTAAAAACGAAACCATGGCTCTGATACCATGAATGGACCTAGACTTAGAACTAGGGAAGGAGAGTAAATTTTCTGCAGGTATGCATCCCACAGTGGGCGAACATCCTCGTTCAAGCCCTTCAGGGACAGCCTTTTAGCAGGAAACCACTCAGCCCTTTAGTTCAGAGCCTAGAGACACTCAGAGATGCCAGGATGGAAACGTTTCTAACCTACCTAAGCTGCATTTCTTGAAGGATCCTACCAGGCTGGAGAAGAAGGGGAGATTTAGAAAGCCATGGAGAGATTTTCACAAAGCACAACACTTTACTTCAAGGGACTCTGCCCAAAACATTACACCCTCCTTGCCTTATATAGGCAATAAGAGGTCACAAGGACACACACAGGGACCTAGCTCACGGGTCCGGAAACAAACAAAGGGCACCGAAAGGGAATTATTCGCACACTATGAACAAGACCGTATTGTGAACAAGTACATTCCCTAGCCTAGTGCTACGATAAAAGTGAACAGTGATTTGCTACGGTGAAAATGTACGGACTCAACGGTCTCTTCCGTCACGAGCATTGTAGCTACAACCTGAGTCATCCGAGCTGTCTTCTAGGAGATGTGCCTCGTACTTCTGTTCAAGGGCTTCAAGGTCTTCTGGTGAGAGGATCTAATTCAGCCTTCGTGATGAGGATGCTTGTTCATGAGCCCAGTGTGATGCTTCCTCTTCAGCCCAGTTTGTATTTTCATCCCGATCGGAATTCTTGGGCGAGGCCGGTTGGATGGATCTCGCATAGAAAGATACGTCCATGCTTTGGAATTGTTCGTAGGGGTCTGGGACAGAGGTCCTCCAAAGCGTGCATAGGGGTCCCGAGTGGATTGGACAATGTCATCTTCGCTTGTCATTTCGAGGCTCTTGGGACGATGAGGCTTGTCTCATCTTGTCCTAGTGCTTCCTTAGCTTCTGGTGCTAGGTCATAATGATCCCACGTAGTGGGTGCATTATTCCAAACATTCTCGGGAATGGTCTTGTTTTCCTGGCAAAGAATTCTCTGGAGTTCTCGATATTCATGTTCACAGAGTTGAATAGATTTAGGATAAGATTTGTAAATCCGGGCTTCTCGGCTGTTCAAGTTAGGTTTATAGGATGTGGTTCCTATTTCTAGTGGTGCATCGAGAATGCTTCCATTATTTCTGCAAAAATTCCAAGGACGTCGGAAAAACGAGAATGGTATGGATCTCGGGATTTGGCATCATAGATCTCAGTTCTTTTTCCAAGTCTTGTTTCCGATGTAGGATGATAGAACCAATTTAGAAATTCTAAAAGATTTCTATCACATTTTTTTCAACGTTTCTTTCGAGCAAGAATATCCTTGTAAGGTTGGCAATGAATCTTCGGGTCGGGATTTCAAAAGCTATCGATACTTATTGGTTAAGTACCATAATAACGTTTTTGAGTCTGTTCGGGAAATCATCTTCCTTCCGGATAAGAGGATGAATGAATGGATAATTAATATTTAACCCGAAAGGATAAAGAATCGAACCTCCATTGAATCTGAATAGGTCCGTGTGGCTTTGCCACATGAGGTTCTCCGTGTTTTCAGCAAAGTGTCGTTTTTGGATTTGCTGAATAATCTCCGGGGATACTTCCAGCTTCGTGAATCTTTGATGTTCTCGATTTTATATTTTACTCCATGGTTAAGCATATGGAAAGCAGGCCTTTTGATATACATGTTGATCTCGGCTGGTGCTTTTGGCCTTGATAAGAAGTCGGCAAGTACATTCTTCTTTCCAGGAATATGCTTATTTTCAAAGGAGTATTTTGAAAACCATTCAGCCCATCGAAGCAGTTGGGAATTTGGAATCTGTTTCTGTTTAAACTTGGTCATCTGAGGGAAAGATGCCATGTCTAATTCCACCGGAAATGGTGGCCAATGAGATGAAACTCAAACTTTTTGATTCCATTTTTGACTCGCTAAGATTTCTTTGAAAGTGGAATGGTAATACATTTCAGCTTGAGAAAACTTTCTACTCTTATGGGCACGGAGGAGTCTCTTACCATCAATTTCTTCGAATAGAACGGCTGCCCAAGTATTCATCAACGGCGTCGCTTTGAAGAATTCTTTTCCCGTTGATGGTATTTGCGGTGGCGGGAGATTCGCATAATCTCCTTAAGCTCGGCGGCTTTGCTTTGGTCTCGAGTTTTTCCCCAAGGTGGGGAGTTCTTTTTTAGCATGGATTGCAAAGGGATCGAAGCTTTGCAATATTGGGACGAAGACTCGAGATAATTGATTATCCCAAGAAATTGCTGGACTTGTTTTGTCGTGAAGTTTTCCTCAGGAAACTTCAATAATTCTTGAGCAATGTGTGGCCCAGGGTAGTATGTACCTTTGTTGAGGTGCATACCAAGGAATTCAATTTCTGTTTGGGCAATGTTTATCTTTCTTTGAGAGAGCATAATGCCATGCTTTCTCACTATCTCTCGCAACCGCTCAAGTAGTTGACAGTGTACTTGTTCATCGTGGCTGTAGAGCGAATGTTGTCGATATATACAACACTTGATAATATTGGTTGGAAAATACGACACATTGCCTTTTGGAAAAGGGATGGTGCCACCTTTAAACCAAAAGGAAGAACTTTCCATTGGAAGTCTTTGGTTTGGGATACGTAATCTGTTTTTGGATCTGTCTTCGGGATGGATGCCCAATTGCCAAAATCCGGCTTTGAGATCAAATTTTGAATAAATGTGGGCTTTGGTTAAACCAAGAAAAGAGAGAATCTCTCGGATGGTAAAGGGAATTTGTCATCTTGGAGAAAGAGGTTGAGAGGTTGATAGTTGATTACCAATCTCATTTTTCCTCTGTTTTGCTCAAAGACGTTTATTGACATAAAAAGCTTCACAAGCCCATTGGGAATTTGAGATTTTGATAAGGCCTTGCTGTAATAATTTCGAGCATTCTCTTTGAGCTAAAGCCAAGTGTTCTGGCTTCATTCCCATATGACTTGCCTTGGTCGGATTTATGTCTTCATTCTTTTTGAAGGAAAGACGGACAAAGAATTCAGAGTTTTCCCATAAAGGATGAGAACATTTCTGGGCAAATTCTGAATGAGATTCTGAACAAGATTCAAGCAGCTTTTGCATGATTGGATCTAGTAAACTCATCTCAATGGAAAAGAGTCTTTGAATATTAACGAACTCAGAGAATTGGTCTTTAAATCGAGACCTTTTCCAGAATGATTCGAAGTTGAGAGATTTGAGTCATGATATCCCACCCAATTATCAAATCTTTATTGGGAAGGCTTGATCCAAAAATTCTTGTGGTTATGGAACACCGAGGAAAAACTGGACAAAGGATCGGTGTGGTTCGACATTCGTGGAGAAAGTATCTCCCTGAAGCGGAACTGAAGTATCGGATGTAAGGAGTCCGAAATTCTTCGGGTAGGACTTTTGTGTCTAGAATGGAACAACTTGCTCCCGTGTCAATAAGAGCAATGACATGGATAGGTTTGGCAAACTTCGAGGTGAGGATTTTTACAGGGAAATGGGGACAGTGAGTATGACTAGAGAATATGTCAGGATTTGGCTCTGAAGATGTGGGAGATATGTGAAAAATATCTTCAGATTAAGTCGACTCGATATCACTAGAAGTTTGGTAGAAAGGAATAACACAAAGAGTTTGTTCTGTCGGTTCTTCGTCAGCAGAAAATAAGGATTCAATATCATCATTTTCAAGAGAAATCCCTGTTTCATTTTCAATCAGATGATTCTGACCTTTTTTTCGCCTGAGGACAGTTTTTGGCAAAATGTCCTTTCTTGTTGCAAATGTAGCAACGGCTTGATTTCTTATGGCCCGTGTGATCCTTCCTTTTGCGTAGGTATCGCCATTTCTTCTTTTTCCGGAAATGCTTGGAGCCATGTTTGGATCTCTTAATCGAGTACTTCCTGTAGTGCTTTTTCTTCCGGGAATACTGGCCACAAGTACCATCACAATCTTGTTTGGAGCATTTGATCTTTAACTTCTGAGAGGAACAAGCTCTTTCAAGACGCTTGTCATCCGTGATGTATGTTCGGACCATCCGACACTTTAAGCATAATTCTTCAAGACATAGATGGATTTCTTGTTGAATTTCTCCCAGAGGAACGTCTTGTATTCTTCTTTGCTTTCCAAAGAAAGATCTTTCAACCATCTCGTGATAGTTCTTTGGGGATAGAAGTAAGGAAGACATGCTTTAAATTTGGATCTGCTCCAATTTGGTAAAAGAGCTGAAGCATTAGTCGATAATGCTTATCAAGATGCTTTCTCTGAAGGGAGCAAAATCTTCTTTCGAAAAATTCTCTTCTTTTCAACTCTTTGAGATCTCCCGGGTTCCCACAAAGACATGATATAAATAAGTAAGGGCATGGCTGAAGTTGGGTGACATTAGGAACGTGATTTGGTCTTGTTCCGTGAGTGACCGCCACCCGAATTTAAGGCTCCCCGTGAATCTTGTAACAAAATTGTAAAGGACATCATTCATATCATGGTTGGTAATGGACCGTGTACTCAACCAAGTATGAAACTCTTCAAGTCTTTCTGGCCATTTTGGATAAGGAATATCATCAATGGAGAAGAATTGTTTTGATGCCATAGACACGTCTGGTGGAATCGTTTCTGGTGGGATTGCTAGTCTGTCCAAATTCGGATCAAAGATAGTTTGATTCCATTTCATAGTCATAGTCTGGAGGAGTGTCTCGCCATGAATATTTGTGAGGTTGGTGGAACAATAGGGGGAGAATCAGGTGGTATGATCTGAGAAGGATGAAGAAGAAGAGAGGGATGATGAGTCGATGTAGTAGAGGAAGTTTGTTCGCCTAGCGAACTGTTTTTCCTCGGTATAACAGGATCAGGCTCAGTCTGTTGGGTATTAGGATCAACTTCTTGCTTCCCCAAATTCTTTAGAAAGGATTCTAATGGATTTGCTAACATCATTTGGTCTGGCTTCTCTCTTATAACAATTGAGCTTGATTCTGTCTTTTGTTTCCCTTTTTCTTTCTGCAGGGCTTTAAGACGATTTCGTATTTCGCCATATCCTGGTTCTCTTCTTGAGGTATCTTCTCAATATTGGCAAAAACAGATACTTGTGGTCTTTGAAATGCGTACCCGGTTGAACAGGGGTGCTAGTGGATCAAAGGCGAATCTTCATTCTTCAAGAAGTTGGATCTGCTTCTTGATCTTCTCTATCTCGGTTTTGGACTTTCAAGGTAGTGGTACCCAAGATGTTGTCCTGATTCCAAGGCATGAAGCCTTTTCTGGAATTCAGAAAGTATCTTCTTGGTACTTTTATCATACCTACCTTGGGTTGAAAGGTTTTTAATGAAGACCCTTAGGAATGCAATGCTATCTCTCCAAAATTCAGCAAAAAAAAAAAAAAAGAAAAAACAAGGGTATTGTGCCTTGAGTCAAAGGGCTCTAGTGTTTCAAAGGGCTTTGGACAAAAGTGTTATCAATTGTACTTTTAGTGGTTGGCTTACCCTCCCAAAATGAAAAATTTGTCAAACCTCATAGCTTTCCCAAAAAGCAGTCTGAATCCCTGCCGTCTTCACCGCACCAACCCGCGGCGAGGGGTCACGTGGCAGACGAATCGTTGCAGAACAAATGGGAAGCACGACTTTCGGCCATCCACATGTCGACCGCATTTAAAAAAAAAAAACATAAAGAATAATAATAATAATAATAATAATAAAAGGGGAAAAATAATAAAAAAAAAGGGGAATATTCGAGACCGAAGGAAAAGGGGCACGGGAAGAAGACCCGTTCAACGCTGCAAGCCTGGGGGGAGGCATCTCCTGAGGTCCGACGGTTATTTGAAGGCACCTTTGATCGCCACGGCGATGGAGAACCAGGCGCCACCGCTCCCTCCTTCCTCCGCCGCCGCCTCCGCCGCCTCCGCCGCCTCGCCGCCGCCGCCGCCTCCGGAGGAGGAGACCGCCACCGCCGACGCCGGTGCCATGCCTTCGAGCAAGCCCGTACGCGTCTACGCCGACGGCATCTACGATCTCTTCCACTTCGGCCACGCCCGCGCCCTCGAGCAAGCCAAGAAATCGTCCGTCCCCTTGTGCTTCGGATCCTCGATCTATTTCGCTCGATTTGGGCCCTCGTTTCGCGGTTCGATTAGCGATGTCGATTTCGTGGGTGGGGGTTGATGCGTTGACGTAGCCGGCTCCGGCTCCGGCTGCGTCCTGTGCTATTTCCGCTTGATCTGGTGTTCGATGCGGGGGGAAGTGAGCGCTGATTCGTGTTTTTTGCCGTGTTTGGTTTGGGCTGTAGGTTTCCGAATACTTACTTGCTCGTCGGTTGCTGCAACGATGAGATCACCCACAAGTTCAAGGGCAAGACCGTCATGACGGAAGATGAGCGCTACGAATCGCTTCGCCATTGCAAGTACGTTTGCTCCTCGATCCCCTTCCTTTTTTTTTTTGGTGTTTTGTCTCGAAGTTCGTTCCGCTTCTGTCGATCCAAGAAAGTTTTCTTGAGTAGCCTGCTACCTCGGCTATTCGTTTTATATTTTTATGGCACAAACGATTTACTTGTCGATCTGTTTGTTTTGTAGATGGGTAGATGAAGTTATTCCGGACGCTCCTTGGGTGGTCACGAAAGAGTTTCTCGACAAGCACAACATCGATTTCGTAGCCCATGACGCACTTCCGTAAGACTACTAAAACCGAATTCTTGATTTTGTGATGAATGGGAGTATGCTGGATGGTGATGATCAGGCCGGAGATGAAAAAGGCTATGTTACTGGTGGAATTGTGAGGGCTCTTATTGTAAAGGGGAATGAGAGATTTAATCATGAGAAGAAAGTAGCGTCCTGTATTCTAACCTGGATGGCGGTAACCTACCTGCAATGTTGTTGGATAAGAATCGATGAATAAGTAAGTGAGAGTAGATTGTGGGATTGCTGTTTGCCTTCTGCTACCTTATTTTGATTCCCTGGAAGTAGCTGATTATTTGTCATCCAGGAACAATTGGTAATATCCCTGAATTTTAATCGCTTGCGGAATAGTTTGTGCGTCAAATTCTTAAGCAATGTTTTTGCACTATTGAGGATGTGAAGAGGATGGTACTGTGCTGGTGAAATCTCTCCCATGTCAGATAGCAGAAAAGGTTGCAGATAGTAGGATGTATTTTATCTACCTCTTGTACTGTTTCCATGGCCGTTAGTATGAATTAGGGATTATTGCTGACTTTTTACTTGATTCAAGTGCCAGAGGAGATGTAAACAAACTGCTCTAGGCCTTTTGCATGAAAAGAAAAGACAATTTTGTGTTTACTCATGACTGCGGTAAACGAGCATATTAGGTCCGCCCTACTAATACATCCAGTCCTTAAGGTTGAGACCCTAGGCAGTGCCTATAGATGCATTTCGTGTTGCATTTTCTGTTTTATAAAGGGCGCTGCGAATTTTTAAGGCCAAAATCTATTTATTTATTTAAGTTCCCATGCACCTATGGTAGTAGAATTGCCTGAACCTCTAGAAAGTTGAAAGGTTTTAAGTTGACTTTGTGAATATGGAAAAATAAGATGTTTTTTTTTTTTTTTAAAAAAAAAATACGGGTTGACTTCATGAAAAAATGACCATCATTTTGGCTAGCTATTCCATGGAGGCTGAACTCTATCATCTGATCCAATTTGCAAATATGGGAAGGACAGATATCTCGTATGGCATCTGGATCAAACGGATGACATGCTATGGATTCCTTGGTGTCCTGACTGGCATAGTCATGTTACGTTAGTTCACTCCAATCCCTTCTCTGGTTCGGGTTGGCAACCAGTGATTTTTACATGCCTGCAATCCTTGTTCATCTATATCTAGTTAATACTCGATAGTTGGTGGAGTCTGGATGGGCTTGTGCGACGTATTTAGACAACCCTGCAAAATCTGCTCGCAGGGCAGCGAGCAACTAGAAATGGTAGATATGTTTGCTTCTAAGATTGGAAGGTCATATTTAATTTTTTCTTCAATATGATAGTAAATTACTCAGCTAAACTTTGTGTAAGACATGTTGCCCTTATATAATCTTTCATGAAAATTGCATAGTTATGCTGACACCAGTGGAGCTGGAAACGACGTATATGAATTTGTACGTAAGAGATCTTCTGCTTCTTCTATTTGCTGTTTTTTTCTCCAAATATTATCTTAACAAGAGTTTACAGGTCAAAGCTATTGGGAAATTTAAAGAAACCAAGCGCACTGAAGGGATTTCTACATCGGACATCATAATGAGGATCGTCAAAGACTACAACCAATATGTGATGCGGAACTTGGACAGGGGCTATTCAAGAAAAGATCTTGGTGTTAGCTATGTGAAGGCATGACTCTTTTCTTTCATGTGAATATGTTCTTTCTGATGTCACGATGTAGCTTCAAATTATTATCCATGGCTAGGCAGTTATGTGTTTTTTACATTTTACATAGCAATGAATAATACATGTTATTCAGAGGCTATAGTTATTCGTGCAATGATGTGAGCAGGAAAAGCGACTGCGGGTGAATATGAGACTAAAGAAGCTTCATGAAAAAGTGAGGGAACAGCAAGAGAGGGTAAGTAGGAGATCAAGCTCCAGTTTGTTTCATTCTTTTGCCCTAAGTTTCGGATCTATTTCGCTGTATATTTTGAATTTGATTTTCCAAAACATTTTTTTTTCTTTGAATTTCTACATAGGTGGATAATTTATTTATTTATTTATTTTTTTCTGAATAGAAAAATGGCCAACATCAGCAGTTACGTACATTATGTTTCCCCACACGTTGATGATGTTTTTGTGTGTTCTTCATATGTTAGATTCAAACTGTGGCGAAAACTGCTGGCATGCATAGGAATGAGTGGGTTGAAAATGCTGATCGCTGGGTTGCTGGATTTCTCGAAATGTTTGAGGAAGGTTGCCATAAGATGGTAAGGAATCTCAACTTTTTGTAGCTTCTAATGATTTAACATGCAATTTTTTTTTTCACTCGCAAGTCGCAACTTCTGTATTTTGCTAGGGTACGGCCATCAAGGATAGGATCCAGGAAAGCATAAGGAGTCAGCTATTGAGAGATTCTGATGGCCTGTTGGAGAACGGGAGGGATGATGATGACAACACCGATGAAGATGACGAGTACTTTGATGACTATGCACAGGAAGAGTATTATGATAACAACGAATATTACGAAGAGAAAGTGGAGGAAGTGCAGAAAAAGAGCTAAGCGTTTCGACTGCGAGTTGCCGTCGAATTTTCGTTTTTTAAGCTTTTGCGTGGTATTATTATTATCCATGGAATGCTATGTGGCAAGTGCAAGCTCATATGCAGTTAGATGTATTTGGAATACCTTGTTCTTTTTCTTTAGTTTTATGAATTGAAGCTTTTACTATTTATTATTCTTTTCCTTATCTTAAATAGAATACTGTGAGCGCATACTTTCCCATCTTTTCATTCTTGATTTCCAAAGACTCCCTCGCCTTTAGGTTAGGCTTTTCCCTCTCCATTAAGGGTGAGCGCGGTTCCTAGGTAGAATCGGGAATTGGAGGTTCCAGTTCGGTTCCTGGTTCTAAAGGGACCGGTTCAGGTTCCCGGTTCCAGTCCGGTTAGGGCTCCAAAAAAGCCCCAAATCAGAAATTGACATTCACATTATAACACTTTCAGTTTCATAGTTCTCTCTTCACCCGATCTCCGCCTCTGCTGGACGCCACCGCCGCTGACTACTGCTCGACGCCATCGTCGCTTGCCCTTGACACCACTGCCGCTGACCTTTGCTAGACACCACCGCCACTGCCGCCCTCGATGCCACTGCTGCCGACCTCTGCTAGACGCTACCGCCGCTGACCTCGATGCCACTGCCGCTCGCCCTCGATGCCACTGTCGCCGACCTCTAGCTTGCTGACCTCTGCTTGACGCCAGTTTTGCTTGTGGTCTTTTTGAAGTTTGAGATCACGATGTCATATGACTTCGTTAGGTCACCATTTCGCTTTTCTATTCCAGAAAGAGTATGTCAGAGTATGATCCACTCCTAGTGGCTCCAGCCTGCCTGTACTTGGCAGCAAAAGCAGAAGAAAGCACTGTGCAGGCCAAAGCACTTGCATTCTACATCAGGAAAATATGTAAGGATGTTGTAATCAATCGTGTTTTGTGGTTATCAAATTCCAGCAAGATGGACGAAGCAACCATAGCTCAAATGTGAGAACTGCTAAGAGTCCTTTACTTATTCTATCCAGATTCTGATGAGAAGTATCGATACGAGGTGAAGGATATTCTTGAAACGGAAATGAAGATATTGGAAGCTCTCAACTATTATTTGGTTGTATTCCATCCTTACCGTTCCCTGACACAGTAAGTCCTTCGTTTCATCATCTTTGCTATGGTTCTTTTGCCTCTGCACTGCCTTTTGAAGTTGATGGTACTTTTGAGAAATGTTACCCCAATCCATGACTTGGGGAAAGGGTATTGTGAAGTTTATCAGAGGAAAGACTCCAACCATTTTTTGTGTCTCCTAATGTTTTAGGATTACTGGTCACAGCCATTTTTATGCCAAGATCTAGAGTTCATGTATGTCCTTCATGCATGATCAGACACAATCAATCTAATTATTTCTGAGGACTCACAATCTGAACTCTCTCTCTCTCTCTCTCTCTCTCTCTCTCTCACTCTCATATTCATTTTTTGGCAGCTTGCTTCAGGACGCGGGCATGGAAGAAATGACCCAATTTACTTGGTAAAACTTCCACTCTTAAATTTCTGCAGACACTGCCTGTAAGCTGTTCTCAAAATAGTAATGGAATAATCATGCATAGGCTTCTTCTACTTTTGGTGCACGATTTCTTGAAGTGAAATAGCTGCAGAGCCATTACCCTTTAGCTTTAGATATTTGTGACTCAAATTTATTCTTTGAACTGGATTTTTATTCTATTGAGATCAGGTGCTTGAGAGTTATATGTCTTCGGGATATCTAAAGATCAAATATTTTATTCATATCTAGTGCAGCATCTTCATTAACTGCTCCCATCCGGGTTCCCTTGACCATGTGGCTGTCTTTTCTGTGCACCCAGATAGCTAAGATATAATGCAGATCTTCTAATGTGCTCAAAAAATAAAATGTCCACATGACATTCAAGAAAATATAACTGGTCGTCAAGACAAACAAGTGCGACTTTTCAGGATTTCATATGTTCAGAGAAAAGCTTATTAGTTTAGTGACTTCTCAATAAGTTGCCCCTTTGATATGGTGCTCGGTCTTATACTTGTGACGCGAATATAGCACTATAATTTTCGCATGAAAAAAAGTATAGAGCAAATGAATTTTTGTTTGTCCTGTGGGGCATTTGATGCCATGATCTTGCTTTCAGTTTGTTTCATAGTGAAAAATGATTATGTATGCCAAATTGATATGCAGGGGACTTGTGAATGATACGTACAAGATGGACCTCATTCTTGTGCATCCTCCTCACTTGATTGCACTGGCTTGCGTATACATTGCAAGCATATACAAAGACAAGGACACTACCTCATGGTTTGAAGAGCTTCGCGTTGACATGAATGTTGTGAGTTTGAATCTCTTAAGTTTTCTTCCTTTTTCATATCTATACCCACTGCATAAGCCTAAAGAAGATTATCTTGGTTTTTCCTTGTACTTTAATTTCATGGCTCTTTAAGAAGATATGCAAATAATTTCCAAGGGGAAATTTTTGAGTTGTTCAATCCTTAGATTGCCTGGTAAAATTTGAGCATGTTTTCATCTAAAAAAACAGCTTACAGATAAAGAAAGCTTTACTTAGGCTTTCATCAATTCTTGTCAAATTTGATATCAAGAATGTTTATATACCTTCAGTCAGTCTTTACACAATTCTCTTGTAGTTCCTCTTCTTTTCTCTTAGTCAATCAAGGTTATTGAACTTCTCAATCCCAATTTTATTATCAGCAATTAAGAGGAAAATATATAGCTTCTTCTTCTTGAGGTTTTGGATGTGGTTGTTGGTACAAATGCCCTTTCCCGTTGATTGTATTTCTTGACAATAAGTCCTCATCATCCAGGTTTCAAGAATTTATAACTGGTCATTGAATCTGGCAACTTGATTAAGTGACGTGTTAATTTAGTTAAAGCTTCCAAGGGACATAAAACTTTACCATCTCTGCTTAGCTACTTTTTTCTTGTTATAGGTCTTTATGAATACGAGAATAGTTGCCTTTTTAAGAGATTATAAATAGTGAGTGGCCAGTGAACGGTTTCAAAGTCAGCACTCTAGTGTGCATAAGTTCAACTCTTGGTCATGCAAGGTGGAGTTTTGCTTTGTTGTAGCCCTTTCACTCGAGCAGCCAGACTAACATGATACTCATAAGTTGAAATCGTTTCTGGGAAAGATGTGAAAGGGGAATATGGTGTAAAATAATTCATCTGATGCATCAATCTTAAAATCTTAGTGGCATGATTTTTTGTGTCTATGTACTTGTATTTCTGACAAGCTGCTGTGAATTGATAAATGATATGGGTGTATTCCTAATCTCCCTTAAAGTTGTGTGGATCAAAAGGCTCAGAACCTTTAATGCCTACATCAATTGTTCATTGCATATCTAGCCATGCCATTGGTATATTATGAATATTTTGTTTAACTCTACATTACAAGGCTCATTTTTGCCATCTTTTCATTTCTTTTATAATGTTTCTTTAACTTTTTAACAAACCAAGCTGATGTGTTCATGAACAAGTGGAGAATTTAGCAGTGGAGATATTGGATTTCTACGAGAACTGTGAGGAAAACGTACATCGTATTATTCAATAAAGTTTAATATATATACATCAAAATAAACCCTAAAAGTGGTTAAAACCCATTTACCTTTCTTACATCTAATTACCCTTATTACTTCTAACACTCCCCCTTAAGTTGGAGCATAAATATTAATTATGCCCAGCTTGTTACAAATATGTTTTATCCTCCCATTACCCAAGGATTTAGTGAAGATGTCTGCAAGTTGTTCACTGGTTCGAATATGACTGGGAAGAATTACTCCACTTTGCAACTTCTCTTGGATAAAATGACAATCAACCTCAATGTGTTTTGTTCTCTCATGAAACACGGAATGGAAGCTATATGCACTGCAGCTTTATTATCGCTCCACTTTGCAATTTCTCTTGGATAAAATGACAATCAACCTCAATGTGTTTTGTTCTCTCATGAAACATAGAATGGAAGCTATATGCACTGCAGCTTTATTATCGCACCACAGAGTCACGGGTACTAAATCTTTAAAGCCTAACTCAGTCAAATAACTGTCGAATCCACATTAATTCACATGTCACTTGTGCCATGGCTCTATATTTTGACTTAGCACTAGAGCGGGCAACAACACTTTGTTTCTTACCTTTTCATGAAACCAGATTTCCTCTGACTAAGGTACAATACCCAGTAGTTGATCTTCTATCATCTGGAGACCTAGCCCAATCAACATCAATCAGCATCAGAAAAACCTTCAACCCGGATATGACCATGGTTTTGGTAGACAATTCCTTTCCCTGGAGCTTTCTTCAAATACCTCAATATCCGAATAACTGCAACCTAGTGAGATATACGAGGGGAAGACAAAAATTGGCTTACTACACTAATAGGAAAAGCAATGTTTGGTCGAGTAATTGTAAGATAATTTAGCTTACCTACTAGTCTTCTATATCTCTCGAGATTATTAAATATTATCCTCCATTAGCAACGAATTTAACCCCTTGTTCCATGGGTGAATCAAGAGGCTTTGATCCCAACATGCCTGTCTCAGCGAGCAAATCCAAGACATATTTTCGCCGTGACAGAACAATACCTTTCTGTAATTGTGCCATTTCAATTCCTAGGAAATATTTCAATTTTCTTAAGTCTTTAGTTTGAAACTGTTGCTGAAGATATGTTTTTAGCTTAGCTATACCAACCAAGTCATCTCTCGTGATGATAATATCATCAACATACACAATCAAGAATAGTTTGCCTCCCCCCGATTGTTTACAAAAGAAAGAATGATGATTTCCACATCTTGATAACCTAAAAGACAGTACAACCTCAGAAAATCTTCCAAACCATGCCCGTGGAGATTGTTTCAAATCATATAAAGACTTTTTTAATTTGCAAACTAGTCCAGACTCTCCCCGAGCAACAAACCCCAGAGGTTGCTCCATATAAACTTCTTCATGAAGAGAGCCATGCAAGAAAGCATTCTTAACATCAAGTTGAAATAAATGCCAGTTATATGATGCAGCAAGAGAGATCAAAATACAAACAGAGTTAAGTTTGGCAATAGGAGAAAATGTGTCTAGATAGTCAACCCCATACACCTGTGTATACCCTTTGGCAACAAGTATTGCTTTTAAATGAGTAAGAGAACCATAAGGATTGACTTTTACAGCATATACCCATCGACAACCAATAGCAGTTTTGCCTAGAGGAAGTGGTACTAAGTCCCAAGTTTGATTAATTTTTGAGAGCCTTTAATTCTTCTTCCATTGCTCTCCTCCAGCTAGAACTTTGTAATGCTTCACGACAGACTTGGGGACAGGATATTGTTCAACAGTAGTTAAAAAAGCTCGTAAAGTATGAGACATATAAGAGTGAAATAAAATTGCAATAGAATGTTGAGTACAAGTACGTGTACCTTTCCAATGAGCAATAGGAAGATCAAGATCAGATACAAGAGGAAAGTTAGCTAATGGTGGATCTAGAGTAGAAGATGATGTAGTAGTGATGGGAGGAGTGGGGGGAGCAGTAGCGACATGAGGACGTCGAGTATAAACCTGGAGAGGAGGTGGTTTCCCTGTAGATACTAGTGATATAATTAAAATAGTAGACCGAATGGTGGTCATATGCAAGTCTTCATCCAATTCAAACACATCAATTGGAACATTATGATAAGAAGTGGATTCAAAAAATGAAACATTGGTTGTTATAAAATATTTTCTCAGTAATGGAGAATAACACCGATATCCCTTTTGAGTGCGGGAATAACCTATAAACATACACTTGATTGCCTTGGGATTAAGTATTGATACTCCAGTTCGATGATCATGAACAAAACAGACACAACCAAAGATACAGGGTGGTAGGACAAACAGTGGTTCATTAGGAAACAAAGTGGAAAAAGGAATACCACATTGCAGAACAGAAGAAGTCATGCGATTAATGAGATAACATGCAGTTAGAATAGCATCGGACCAAAAGGTTTTGGGGACCTTCATCTTAAATAACATGGATCTAGTAACTTCTAATAAATGCCTATTTTTCCTTTCAGCAACACCATTTTGTTGTGGAGTATCTAATAGGAAGATTCACGAATCATACCATGTTGAGTCATAAAATCGGAAAAAGATGTGGAAAAGTACTCCTTAGCATTATCAGAATGCAGAACTTTAACATGCATGCCAAATTGAGTATAAATTTCAGATATAAACGCACGAAAAATAGAAAATAATTATGAATGATCTTTCATTAAATATAACCAAGTAATTCTCGAATAGTCACCGACAAAAGTAACAAAATATTTGAAATCCAAATTAGAAACCACATGACATGGACCCTAAATATTTGAATGAACTAATAAAAAAGGAGATGCTGCTTGTTTAATGACTCGAGGTGTGTAACTAACACAATGTAATTTACCAATTTGGCAAGACTTGCACTTTAGACTAGAAAGAGATTGAAAACTAGAATCCAATTTTTGAAGACTACGTAGAGAAGGATGACCAAGACGACAATGAATTTGATGTGGGGATGCAACACTTGAGCAAGCAATTGAAGAAGCATCTTCAAGTACATACGGCCCCCCTTCCTCACGTCCTCTACCAATTGTCTTCTTCATAGCCAGATCCTAGAAAATACAAGAATCAGGATAAAAGGTTACTGAACACTGAAAGTTTTTGGTTAACTTATTAATAGACATGAGGTTAAATGGAAATTGTGGAAGATAAAGCACTGAGGACAATAGCAATGAAGGATGGGTTAACTGTGCCAATTTCCTTAACGTGTGTAGGTGATCCATTGGCTAGAGTAACTATGGACAAAGACGGAGAAAGAGAGGAAAATATACCTAAAAGACCCGACATGTGATTAGAAGTCCCTTAATCAATGATCCAAGGATGAGAAGTAGCCGAAAGGCATGCAGTAGCATTACCTGTCTGTGCCAAAGTAGTAGTGGAAGAAATAGGCTGTGAGATTTGAGATTGTTTGTTACCGAGCATATTCCTCACTAGACATAATCACTACCTTGTCTTCAGATGACTGTGGAGTTGAGTCAATATTAGACGCCATATTAGCGAATTGATGTTGTTGCCTTGGTCTCCCATGTAGCTTGTAACCAAATTTTTGAATATGACCATGTTTGCCACAGTAATGACAAACTCGTGTAGTCCTCGAATTATCAGTAGATATGTGGAATTGTCTATAAGGATGTTGATGACTTTGACCTCTCCCTATTCCCATGCCTCGGCCTCCTCCTCGACACCACGTCCACTATATTCGCCACGGTTTCCTCCATCACTCTTATTACCACTATCAATTCGAGTCTGGGACACAAGAGCTGAACTCTCCACCATTGATGTAGTATCCTGAGAAGACTCACGAGATACTCGAAGAACTCAAGCAAACGTATCTGTTAGTGATGCTATATTCTCTCCTCTAAGAATCTGAGACCTAACAGTTTCATATTCAGAACCAAGAATTCCTAAGAATCCCATTACATCCAATTGTTCCATCTGACGTTGCATTTGTTGAACATCAGCTGAAATAGGGAAAACATCATTCAACTTCTTATACAATCTCTTAAAGTCTACAAAGCACTAGTAATAGAGCGTCCATTCCTTTCAAATTGATAAAACTCCTACGATAGCTCATAAATCCGTGACAAGTTACCTTGGCCAGAATACAACACATTCAAATACTCCCATAATTCTTTGACCATATCAATATGAGTTACCATGTCAACTACATTACTCTCCATAGAATTCAGCATTTGGCCAAGAATACGTGCATCAACACCATCTCAAGTTACATCATCTCTGGGCTTAAACTTAGTTAAGTGTTTATGTTGATTCTTGCCTGTTAAAATAAGCATCATGATTTTCTTCCATTGGTGGAAGTTAGCACTACCTGCGAGCTTTTTCGATTAGATGAAGAGGAAATCACCTAAGTTATCACAGTATTATTCTTCTCGGGATCTACTTCAACTGTACTCTTTGAGTGATCACCCATTTTCCAAATAATTATAAGCAAACTCTGACCTTAGCTTTCGTCAAACAACTCAGCCTCAATAATTTAAAAACTCAATATTACCACACCACTTTCAGATCACCAATGTACCCAAGCAGCAACTATTTTGCTTCATCAAAAGTCTCGAATAAATTAATTAGCCAAAACAGTAAGATCTCTTTCTTAGCAACTTAAAAAAATAAAAGTTCTAACCCACAAAATCATCTTCTCCCATAAAAAAATAGCGTTGTTTGCTTCCCAGTGTTCCTCGGCTACTGTTGTCACCCCCTTCCCTCAATAGAATCATGGGCAAGATTCGGTCCCTGGCGATGTTGATCATCTACAAATCCAGTGAGTCAGTAACCAAAGAACAAAGACCCATGAAGTCGCGCGAGTGCGAGCGAGTCGTGTGAGTAGCGTGAGCCACGCGAGCGAGTCGCACAAGCAGCGCAAGCCGTGCGAGCAAGCCGCACGAAGAGGCGAGAGAAAAAGGGAGGGGCGCTCGAGTGGCGGGGGCATTCGACGGTGAGTGGCGGCGACAGCCAACTATTCCAGCGAGTCGACGGCGGTGAGTGGCTGCTCCGTCGTCTAGGGTTAAGCCCTAGGCTCTGATACCATGTGAGGACAATGTACATTGTATTATTCAATAAAGTTTAATATATATACATCAAAGTAAATCCTAAAAGTGGTAAAGACCCATTTACCCTTCTTACTTCTAACAAGAATCGTACATCGATCATAGAAGAGAGTAAATGTTGCTTTGAACAAGTTGGCTATGAAACCATAAACATTAGGTGAGTCTTATGCTTGCCATAAGAGATCTTGTTGCATATGATACGATTGAAATTTGGTTATTGGTGATATAAGACACTTAGAATAGTTTGGTGATGGCTCTCTTGTATGAAGTGAGACATTTGACACCATTGAATGTTCCCTTCTCTTTTCTAATTATTAAAGATTGGTTATATAGGATGATAAGAAAGTGCTTGATGATGCCTCTCTTTAATGTACTAAGACATTTACTGCCATTGGAATTTCCTTTTATTTTTTCTTGCCAACACCACAACTGAAAGTTCTCTTGGATTGCTTTATCGTATGACGTGCTGAAAAGTAGTTTCTGACAAATAGTTTGGTGATATCTCTCTTCAATGAAGTACAAGCATATGCTATTGTTGGAAATTCTTATTGGACATCTTTTCATTAATAACTTGAGTTAGGAGGGAACTTCTGTATCTCATTTTTTTTTTTTGAGGGCCTGATCAACGAAGTAGAGTCTAAGAAAATCAGAAAGTCAAACCCATTCATCTGTTTAGTTTTTCGTCTATTGTCTTGAGACCTGATATTGTGGAATGCCTTTCTACAAGGTTCTAGGTTTTCTCAAGTAGCTGCATCTTTACATGAGTTTAAGTACCTTGTGGTTGAGTGCAGGGAGCCAGGCTCTTCATTATATTGGACAGAAAGGGTAAGATTGTTTGGTTTAGTTGAGATTTGCATCACTCAATAGCAAATGGGCAAGCTCATATGAACTTTGACTATGCTGCTGCCTTTTTTTGTCCTTGTTTTTTCTTCCTGTAACTGTTGTTTCATCTAAGAGATAG
Organism: Eucalyptus pumila; assembly: GCA_016097595.1. NCBI lineage: Eukaryota > Viridiplantae > Streptophyta > Magnoliopsida > Myrtales > Myrtaceae > Eucalyptus > Eucalyptus pumila. The sequence goes on along the minus strand of CM027846.1, from coordinate 8,906,660 downwards.
ATTTTCTCCTTACAGTCTGTGAAGAAAAAAGCTATATTTATGAAAATTCAGTTTGCTGATGAGTGGCATTAGTCAAAGGGATAGAAATGTGTTTTTTTTTTTTTTTTTTTCTTTTGGATGCTTATGCTCCCAAGGAACTATTTTTGGCAATTTATGGATATAGAAGCTTTGGTTTGTCTCTTTTCTTTTCGTTATAGTTCAAATATGAAAAAGAAAAAAAAAGAAAAAAGAACTTGTTGGAATTTGGAACCGACCCTAGAACCTGTGACAAAGTAGGTTCCGGGTTCTTGGTTCTGACAGGTAGGTTCCAAATTCCAAAAAATGAGGAACTTGTATTTGAGGGTAGGTTCTAGGTTTTATACGGAACTGAATTGAAACTGAGAACCGCTCACCCTTGCTCTCCATTACTTAGTCAACGCCTAGGGGTCTTGTAAACCCCGTTCACGATATAAGATGAGCTGACGTTGTCTTCGTCTTTTAGGAGTTAGCATTCGTGCATGTTTGCATCAATGGTGGTGCGTAGATCTATATGTACAGACTCCCCATTATATAAATAGAAGAGTTAAGACTTCTGGGATGATTCTATGATTGGATCGTGAACTCCTCGGCCGATGTCAAGGCATTTCAATTTTCTTTGATTCAGTCTTTGAATTTTGCGGATCGGATCGGTTTTGGTCATGGGACTTCAATTTTGTGCAGATCAAATCTTGAATTTTGAATATTGAATTGGTTCTTGGCCCTAATCGGTGTCGGTCCAATTATGTGTTCAAATCCTCGTTAGATTGGGATCTTAACAAGAGAGACCCTTGCTGCATCACCAAGAGAGGAGATAAGTAATGCTATAACTTTCGTATGATGGTTCACTTGAGGATGTTCATCCTCCTATGTGGATGTGGACAATTCTTAATTTTTTCGCTTATTTAAGTGTCACAAATTTGAAAAATTAATTATTGACATAGAATGAGGGAAAAGGGGTGGGAAGTTCGATTCCCCACCTTCTTAAGAGGGTGGGGGTGGGTACATTAAGTTTTAGGCATGGGGTTTGACTTCCATGCTTTGTAAGAAGGTGAGACAAAAGTTTAAGAGTGAGTTGAGAATTATATTCTGTTTGTTTGTGGAAAACAATTTTCAAGAAAACGTTTTTTTTTTTTTTCAGATTTTTCAGTGTTCGTTTAATGAAAAATAAATTTCTTGGGGAAAACATTTTTCATGAAGGAAAAAAAAAATTCTAAACTAGGAGAAAATGTTTTCCTCTTTTGAAAATGAAAAATATTTTTCTCATTTGGTCTCTCTTATCTAAGATCCCTATAAACCCCCACTTCCTCCTCCCCTTTCTTCTTCTTCTTCTTCTTCTTCTTCTTCTTCTTTTTAATTGAAATTATTTTTTAATTTTCTTTTTCCTTTTTCTTTTCTTTGTTTTCCCTCTTCAGGTGGCCATGGTGATGGCTGGTGACCAAGAAAAAGAAAGAAAAAAATTAATAATCAATTTAAAAAAATAATGAAAAACCTATTTTAAAAAAAAAAATAAAAAAGAGTGTATGGAGGAAAATATTTTCTTTACTGAACAATAGAAAATATTTTGCATTTCATTTTGAGATTTTACCTGAACACCGGAAAATAATTATATTTTCCTAGAAAATGGCTCTTTAGAAAATATTTTCCAAAAAGGTCACACTTTTTCGCGAAATGAATGGAACGTTAGAGTATGACAGACAAAAAAAAGGAAAACTTAGGAGCCATTGACAATTTGTTTGGTTGGAAAATTCGCCATTGATCTCAAGCATATTTGGCAAGGGCCTTCACGATGAGATGAAGGCAAGGCCTTTGCAGTTGGTTATGGAGCACAGACACTTTCCGAAGTCTTCGTGTCGTTTTCGACACTCCAACGTGTTTGACACGCTTTGACACATCCGACGCTCGACACGTGGTCAACGATTGTCGAAAAATCTGACACGTGGTAAACTCTCTCCGACACGCTTCGACATGTGAGTCCAGAATTCCGACATGCACGGGGTCAATTTTAAAAATTTCTAATACTTGAGGGGTCAAAATATAAATATACACAAAAAAGTAATAAAAGAAGTAATAAAATTGCTATAAATATACATGCACGGGGTCAATTTTTTTTTTTTTCAGTTTTTTTTTTATAATTGTTTTAGTTTTTTTAGAAGTCTTTTACTATGAAAGAAGTAATAAAAAATGCTATATATGATAAATAAAAAATTTAAAAGTATCATTTTGGCATTTTTCTTTAAACAATGTTTTTTCCTCTAAGTTTTATGTATTATTGTAACAAATTAAAATAATGAATGATATTATTTAATATTTTTTGTGTAAATTAATTCTAGGCTATTATTATTATTATTATTATTATTATTATTATTATTATTATTATTATTATTATTATTATTATTATTATTTATGTATTTATAGATAAAATATATATTTAATATATAACGTGTCGGAACGTGTCGAAATTCTCTATTTTTAAGAAATGATGTGTTGGCGTGTCGTGGCGCATGTCATGTCGGTGCTACATACATAAAGTTGGTGCATAAAAAAAAGGAAAAAATAAGAGGAAAAATAAAAAATTTAAAAAAACTCATAAAAAAGTCATTTTTTAATTGGAAAATCTCCAGGTAGGACAATTTATAATGACATTGATTTTTCTTCGATGTAGCACTTAAGTAAATGAAAAAAAAATATGGCATTTAAGTGAGCGTTGTACAAAGATTATGACACTCATGTTGTACTTATCCCTGAAGAGTGTGATTGTCATTCACAAGCTTTGGTTCTAAATTTCAAAAAATAATTCATAGAGAAAATAACCATTTCGATATCTTTAGAAGGATAATTTTTTCTGTTATAATGTGGTATTTGTAGATTCAAGAATTCAGGCTCCGGTTGTTTTGTTGAACATTTTCTCAAAAATAACCATTTGAGATAGTGAGTTAATGAAAAATGTTCTTAATATTGACAATAACTTATGATTAAATATTTTCATTTATTCATTTTTGTAAATGATACAAACAATTATTTTTTGGAAAATTATTTCTAAATCACTATTTTTTATGAAACAAACATCACATCAATTTACTTTTGTAAATCGTAACAATTTCAAATGCCGATTAAGATGCGAATTTATTCAAAACATAGTTCGAGCAGGTAGATCCCAAAAAGGACGTTTAGTTGCTATTCATCCCCAAAACAAAATTTCCACGAAGTCATCAAACTAACAACCGCAATATTGGGAATCTCCCGATTGTAATCATTACTGAATATGAAGGCAACATCAGAAGTGGAACTTGGAAATTTTGTAGTCCCGTGTGGAGAAATACGAGATCGGTCCTTATTCAGCACGAGCTTTTAGATTAAGGGAGAATAAACTTCTACCGTCGATTGATTTTGATAAGGAAAATGCTTAAGTAACGGTCACCATTATCATTGCAAGTTTCCGCGGTATGTAGGCCACAAGATGCAACTAATAAAAAAGGCAACTGATGTTATACTAACATCATGATAACAAAATTTCCTTCCCTCCTTCACAATTGGTGTTATGCTAGCACAACAACTGGGGCTCCCATGCCACCGTTATTTTCAATAGTAACAGTGACTGTTATCTTAGCATTGTTCTTTTGAAGAGATAGCAATTACAATTTCTAAGGAAAATTTCCAATTATAAACTTGTCGATGTTATCGCTGATCATGGAGAATTGTGATATGTAAGGATAATCATTCGTTAGTAGGCTATTATATCTACGAAAAATAATGTTGCAACCATTGAGATAAGTTACTAATATTAGGAAAAAAAATGGTTTGAATAAATTCAGGTTGTTTAAGAATTTTTTTTTTTGTAGAAACTTATTAATATCATGGCATCCAAAGTTATGGATGTCTGAGCTAAATTATATATATCATAATCCATTACTAATAGGGATTTCTCGGAATATTACAGTGTTGAGGATCACTCGCAATAATTTGAAGTATATTACTACGTTATTGCTTAATTATTGAATATTAACATTTCAACGTTACGGTCTCCAAAGTCAAACTACGATCCATAAAAGAAATTACTAACCACAAGTGCAAACGAACATCGACAAGCACAAGTCAATCATGATCTACGAATAAGATGATCACACAGGTGCATTGACGTCACCACGATGTTGAATAAATTCTAATAGGAGAACGATACTAGAAATGCTAAAAGTTATTTACAGTGACGAAAGATTTTTTTCTTTTCGGGTAGGGGTTAAATTTAAGAAATGCTAAAAATTATTTACAGTGCTTACTTTAATGTCAAAATGTCCCATCCACGATTTGAGTCCCTATCTCAATCATGAGAGGTGGCCATGGGATCGGTAAGCCAATTATTGAGATTGACCATGGACTGATCCAAGGATTGGTTATGGATTGATTGGCTTGATCAAGAAAGGCGACTACAGATCAACCGTGGTTTGATCGAAGGATTGGGCATGGGACAGCCAGGGGATTGGTAGTGAATTGATCCACTGATTATTCTAGTCAATTAGAGTTATTTGACTATGGATTGGTTGCTCGACCATGAGGATCAATTGTGTGATGAGTATGCACCATCACAAACCGATCAATGGACAGTCACGGATCGATTCCACGTAGTTATGCACCAGTCGTGAGTGATTCCACATAGTCATGCATTGGCCACGAATGACCATGGACCGATTTTGTGTGATTGTGTGTTGGCCTCGAATTGCTCGATCCCATGCGACTGCTTGACAATCGAGGATTGACCACGGATTGGCTATACTCAAATGTGGATTAGTCATAGATCCAATCTTGAGTTGATCAATTAGAACAAGAGTTGGCTTTGAGCTTGGTTAGTCGAGCTCCGAGCCTATTCAGCAAGCTCCAAGCTTGGTCAACCAGCCCTGAGCCAGATCGGCTAGTCTCAAGCTCGATTAGCTTGGCTTCGAGCCCAGCTGATCCTAGCCATGCGCTGGCCAGGATAGACAATTGACTTAGCCCCATTGGTCAAGCTTGGTTATGTCCAGCCTCGTCCGATTGCGAATTAGTCACAAACCTTAGTCCGAATAGGGTAGCTGATTGTGGATGAGTATGAGAAACTCTTTCCCAATAATGGCGGCACTTACATTAGCTTCCTTCTCATGCTTGCAATTATGTACTTTGGAAGTTAGTAATTTGAGGGGGATGACTTACATGCCCAAGTGGCAAGAAAGGGGTTTAACTCATGGTTGCAATTATGTTCCTTGGAAGTTAGTAAATTAAGGAGGGTGGATGAGTCACACGCCTAAGTGGCAAGTTAGGGGCTTACCTTGGAGAACAAGTAGTCTAACATGTGACAAAAATCCAAATTTCATGATGACACCAAATCTAAGCAATTAATGAAGGGATGACTAATAAGCTTAGTTCTTCCTATAGAAGTATGGTCATTGTTACACTAAGATGAGCCTTGGAGAACAAGTTTAGCAAAGTTATTATTGCAAGATGGCTCATTACATAAGTGGTCCAACGAGAAGAATGACAAGTGTCTTCTAGGGCCTTAGGATGCCATTTCATCAAAGTAGAGGGTGCCACCTCTTCAGGATAGGTTCTTCATTAAAGTGATGACTCATTAACTAGGTGGACCAATAAGAAGACACAAAGGATCCTAGGCGTCATATAACCAAGATGGGCGACACCTCTCCTAAATTAGCCTTGCCACTCAAAACAAGTTATTGGACCATTTGGAAAGGCCATCATTGAGGTTTGGCCTATAACTAGAAGCACTAACCCTTCATTTCCCCACTTCTCCTCTCTCTTGCATGCCCCCTCACTCTCTCGGCTACTCTCCCTCTCTCTCGGCCACTTCCCCCCTCGCCGCTTGCCTCTCGCCGTTTAGCCGCCATTTAGCTGTTTTGGCCACCACTCGATCAAGTAGTAAGCGACTTCCCTAGTCCTTGGTTAGGGCATTGCATTTTATGTAGTTCAAACTTGGATATGTTCTTACTTGTGCCTGTATGTGTATGTCAACGATTGTTTGCTTATTGCTAGTATACGATGAAGCATACTTTGGGCCACAAAAAGGTCTAGCTTGGTCTTGGATAGACGTTGAGGCGTGATGGATCAAACCTCACTTGACCTTGAATCGACATTGAGGTGTGTCAATCTGAGCCTTGTTTGGTATTAGGTCGGTGCTTAGGCATATCCTTCAAGCCATGAACCTTGTGCCACAGCCGGAATATTGTATATTATTGTTATTGTAAGTCATGACACACACTTGCATATTTATGCCTTCGAGCCATGTTGCATTGGCTAAGAAAGAAAGATAAGAAGCTGGATTATGTGATGTTTCTTGATGGCCACATGATAGAAAAAACTATAGCTATCACGAATTTTGGTAACATTGCTTGATTGGATTTCGGATGCCCGGTGCATTCCGGATGAGCTGATGGATTTCGATTAAGTTAATAAATGAAGTTCTTTATTCATGTCTCCGTGTTTCATTTTGATGATATTGAGTACTTCATGCATCAAAGGTAAGTTGAACTATGCTCTACCATCGACATTTGATGCGGTGATAGTTACATGCTTTGTTCGATAGTGAGGTATCCTCCTAATCGGTGTTACTGAGTCCATGGCTCAATCCTTGTTTTTTACACTTGTAGGTATGGACTCCCCTCTCGTTCATCATTGCTTGCCTCTTGATATGGAAATGTCTATTACCGATATTGTCAATGTAAAGTACAAGACCACCTACCATAGATGCTTTACTACTTATAGATCAAGGAGGGGCTAGACGATTTGGTCTCCCACCGCTATGAAGCCTGGTACGTTTGGTTTGACGGCAACCTTGTCGGACCCCCACATTGGTTTGATGGGCCATCAGGGCCAAGCGACGCATCCGCGTTTGGTGGGATCGCATCCAGTACCTAGGGAGTCGGCCTAACAAGGGGGAACCAATTTTGGAAGTGCAACCTTGCTAGAGAATTTAAGGCTACCCTGACTTTTGTGGATAAACATGTAAAAAGAAAAGTGGCTTGTAGTAAAAGGGCTTGTACAAAGCACTAATGTTGTATAATAGTAGTAGTGTGTTTGTAAAGTGTTTTCTCCCAGTTGCTTCTTGTTGTGTTTGGGTGTTTGCCGTATAGACATTTCTGCATGCTCATAATAAAAAAGACTAAAGAAATGGGACTGTGACACGCTTGGGATATCGCAACAATAACCCTCGCTAATTGCGACCTAAGACAGGTCCAGACATGACATAAGTTTTCGCTAGATTACTTAGGTGTCAAATTGAAGAAAAAATGATCATTTATGTGTCAATGACGAGAAATTCCGATCCAAATTTACATGTGGCATTTTTAATTAAATTTTTTTATATGAGTTGGCAAGATATTTAAAAAATTCCATTTGCGTGGACTTGCAAAACGACGCGGCTTCATCCAATGTGGCACCATAGTTTCAAAACAACGCCGTTTCATGGGTCTACAACAAATGACGTCGCACCAATAGTGTCCCAGAATGGCTCAACAAAAGACGACGCCATCCCTTCGTGTTTAACCCTCGTCGCTCGGTTGCTGTCGCTCGCTCTCTTGAATCCTCTCGCGCAGCTTCCGTCGCACCTCGCTGACTTTCGCCGTCGAACTTCGTCGGTCTCCGTAGTCACCGCCTGCCGTCACGCCCCTGTCGGACTGAGGCGACTCTCTCTGTCTCGAGCCCCTCTTACAAGGTCTCTCTTCCTCTGCAATTTCCTCATCGAACTGAAAGCTGTCTCTTTTTGCTTAGCATTGCAAGACCAATGGCCAAATCACAACACATCCATCAAAACGACATGAATTCATCTCAATTGGCTATCGAAGGGCGGAATCTACAAAACAAAACGACGAATTGGACATGCTTGCGAGACAGGCAAACACTACTCGCAATGCACCTGCTCGATGGAAAATAAAAAACAAGAGGAAGAGAGGATCGAGACAAGGTTGAACCTGTTAAAAAATGGTGAGAAACGAGAAGACGTCACCAATCTTCATAGGTACTGTTATAGTTTGCAATTGGGGAAGGAGAACCCTCTTGCCCTGCCTATTTTCTTGGGGAAAAAGGCATTCAAAATGTCGTTTATGCTTTAGATATTGACTAGACTCCTCTAGCAAGATATTAATGTTAAAAAGGTCATAAATAATTTGTAATTTGATATTGAAATGATCATTTTTCACAAGATTTGACATTTAAATGATTAAAAAACAAATTTTTAGTATTAAAGTGAGTGTCATGCACAATTTTGGTTACTTCTAAGAGAATACAAAATGAACAAAACTATCGAAAGAAGAATGAATTATTGGCAAGGAATTCAACTAAATAGAAGTAGGGATGATTGAATCTAAGTTCCGTACAAGTTCCACCTGAAACTTGGAACCTATATGTTGGAACAACTTTCTCATTTTTTTAGCACTTAAAACCTATTTTGCATACCCTAGAACTTAGAACTTATCTTATTATAGGTTTCAAGGTCTACCTAATATGAACGATTACAATTCACTAATCATAACTTATATTTAAATACGCGAAAAATATGAATATTAATAAAGTAAACATTTTAATCATAAAATAGAAATTCGAACTAGTGCTTTCAAATTATACACTCATCATCGTACAACACGGAATATCGGAAGTTTACACGAAGATATGGATCAAGAAAAATATTAAAACTTGTTTTAGGTTGTAGGTTATAGGTTTCAGATTCCTCCAACTAAGAATTTGGAACTTACCCTGTTGAAACGGATTTATTATTTTTTGGAATTTGAAACCTACTCTGTATATTTTGGAATTGAAACCTACAAATTCTTACCGGTCCGGTTCTCAGATTTCAGGTTCTACTCTATAATCATGCTCACCCCTAACTTTTAATATCATATTCCCAAATTCTAACAAATTCAAGAAAATAAAAGAGGAATGAGGGAAGGATCCTCCTCTATTTTTTTTTTTTTTTTTGGGGTCAACGTGACCCGAGAAGCAATCCCTATTAAGATCCTGCCCATATCCTTCCTTTTCGCATAAATTTCAGACCTGATTGTCAACGTTTCTGTCACATCGAGGCCAATAAGCCATGCCGAGTTGACCATTTACACCGATTGGGTGAACTGACCCCACCACCGGAACACTCTCAACAAATCTTCACCGTGAGGCCACGATATGGAAGTCAAGCTTTTCGACATAAGGCATGTTTCTTGCCTCCCAAAAATCAAAATGTCTTCGATTTTTATTACGATAATTAGATGGCCAAACTTTCTGCGCATTAGATTACTGTATTCTTGAGGCAATTGAAAACACGGCATCCACCTAGCGGCGCCGTGTGTTGCTAACTCGGGGCAAGTGCCCTCGTCGAACTTCGAAATTTCTCCATTTAAATTTATGTCTCTGATGCAAAGAACTGACATTAGTTAATGGGTTATTGGTTTTTGAACCCAAAAATGTTGTAATCCTCGTATTTCATCCTCTATTCTATGTGTAGATTACAGTTTAAATGGCCCATAATCGGTGAAAGGAAGGCCCAAGACTAAGAAAGGGATCCAAAATACTACTAAACAAATAAAAAAATAGATTAAATTAATATTGTGGGGGATAAATTATAGTAATTTTAAATGTATTCAAATGGCTAGCAATCTGAATGTTCACGTAAAAAAAATGGTAATATCTTTTGGTGTTTGGTTGAACCATGAAAAGGGTTAGGAATTTTATCTCGCTGTATGGAAAGAAATAAACTTTTTTCATTTTTTTTCCAAACCGAAATGCACCATTTGTAAGGTATAATAAGGGCTACACATGTCTTATCATAAAATTTTATATAAAGGTTTATCGAATTATAAAAAGAAAAAAGAGTTCATTAAAAAAATTTGGACAGAGCAGATGCAATTGCAAGTCATCGACCAAGAAAAAGATCAGTTAGGTTCATTTGGAAAATCGGTACCCGTTACTTTCACTATCAAAATCTCATGCAATGATGCCATGACATTAGACAAAGCTTGTACTTCAGCAATTCCTTTGATTATTGATGGTCGATAAAAAGAGGGAGCCTGTGATCTCATGACACACGCCCGCACATATAAATATATTTTCCGTCATAGGCGGGATCAACTTGTCCTACTTTCCCTACTCTCATCACGGATGACTTTACATGCGCCAATGAATAGGAGTAATCAAATACAATTCCTTCTGTGAAGAAAGGGATCGGCCTAGTTCCATCTCCCCGAATCTCATTGCGGTTGACTTTACGTGTATTGGACCGGCGCACGAAAACGAATGCGTTCGGGAAATTTGAGAATTCGTATTGCCTTATCAACATTCCAATCCACAAAATATTGTTCCATCCCATTCTATGGATCCCACTTTTCCTGGGTCACCATATAGAGCATGCCCCTCACTTCAATTTCGACTCACAATATGAAGGGACAAGATGCTCCCTACGATTTTATGGTATCTCTCATTTTCTTTTTCTTTCCACGATGTCATTGACTTATCAATTGAAACAACATCGATGCAAAGGACAGGAATTTAGGGATGTGCTTATTTCGCGAAAAATAAACAAGTTGAAAAAGACCTAAAAATGATAACTTATATCGTCTATAGAAATAAATGAACAAAAAATATTTTCATTATTCACAAAAATATTTATACATAATTAATAATTATTTCAATCGATATAAATGATTATTTTTTAAGAAATATTTTTTAATTATTTATTTTATGTGAAATAACTGGAGGTGAAGTTTTCAAAAGGAAGGCGCAGAGATGGGAGTTGCGTCGGTGGAATGAAGGTGTGAGCCCATGACGCAAGGCAGAGCATCATCTAATCCTTCGGTACGTGTCTCCGTAAACTACGTTTGCATAGCTTGGATTCTGCATCAAACGCTTGATTTGTCTTAACATGTTCGGCCTCACTCTTCCTCCTCCTCCTCCAGCTAGTGTTTGAACCCAATCCAGCCCACCATTTTTATGCCAAACAAATGAAAAAAATTCTTCTTTATTTAGCTAGCCAGACCAAATTTTGTTAAGGTGTGATTCATACTCTCCATTAATAGGTGGAAATCTGGGGTTGCCTTGGCAATGGTTGTAGAAGACTGTGCCCTCGAGCCTCTAGATGGCTTCTATATTTTAGGCCTATATTTTTTTTATAATTTGGACTTGGGTTCACAAATAACTATTGACGTATGCTGGCTCTATATAATTTTTTTTTTTTTTTTGGTGATTGAGAGTTGTGATTGAGAGGTGGGGTGTGTTAACTATAGTAAAATTCCATCTTTGGGATCTACCTCTTGTTTAAGGGTGAATTGCTATAAACCTTGTATCTCGATTTTTCTTTCTCACTTTACTTTTTTATTTCATTGTGTTTGTGGACCTAATCCTAAGAGACCCACCACATTGTTTCGACCAAAGATTAGGCAAGTTGAATGCGGGGTGAGAATAGTAGTAACCAAATCGCTTATTTATAATCATATTGCAAGTGGCTGGATGGAGCTAGAATCGAACATGAGAAATTGCACTTCTCGAGTTATTATCGATTAGGGGTGAGCAGTTTTAAGGTAGACCCAATTTTCACCCGTAAGCTAAAACAAACTTGTCGGAATTAGTTCTAAATTTTTTGAAACCTAGAGCCTACCTTTGCAATCTGTGGAATTTGGAACATACCTTGTTATAGGTGCTAGAGTCAACTTAAGTTCTACCTATATTTATAAGAAAATAATTGCAGTGAATTATTTCATCTAGTGAATACTATTTGTTACGACAATCAACTAACCACAATTCATATATAGACACATATAGAATATGAAATATTAATAAAATAAAAGTCTCGAATCATAGGTACGTTGAAAATTGAAGCTCATAATAGTGCTTTCATATTACCCACTCATTATTGGATGTCATAGAATATTATAATATTATGCGAAGACATAAAATAAGAAAAATACAAAAACTCATTCTAAATTTTGAATTCTAAATTTTATTCCGACTGGAACGTAGAATATATCCATTAGAATAGATTCCTCGATTTTCGAAACTTACAATTTATCCTACATAACCTAAAACTCGACTCCGTCTCTGGTACTGATCTGAATCTAAGGTTCTGCCCTCAAATTATACTCCCTCCTATTACCGATCATTCCATCACTCAACGAGTCTCAGAGGTTCATTTGGTCAAATACTCTACTTCATTTTAAGAAGGTAAGCAATCATCATTGGGCTAGTCGGCAACCGGCGGTACGACCCAGTTCAGATGTGTCCACAAGCGGAGCGCTGACTTTTGGGCTGGTTCAAGTCATGGAAACCTAGGATGCGACGGGGGTCTTGGAAAAACCGCTCCCCTCGAGATCAGTTATGTCGACATCGTGTCGACACCCGAACTGTCCTCACTCCCTCTCCCTCTCTCCCTCCATAAGTTGTACCTCCCCCCCACGTTTCAAACCCCTTTCTTGCCGGCTTCCACGTTCAGTCCCTCCTCCGGATAATTGCCTCCGTTGCGGATATTATAATTGCGGTGAACGGGCAAAGATTTCATGACCAACGCCCCCAACTGCGAACAAAGAGTTCAAGCCAGTCCGTCGCTGTCAAAACCGGCCGAAAATGTCCTCATTTTTGGTCTAATAGGCAGCGTCAGCACGGATTCCTTCCATCGAGTTCAGATGCAATACTCTCCCTTATTTAGCTTGCAGGCACGCGACAAGACGAGCCCCGCGAGTCCTTTCGCCTTTCGCTCTTGACAAGCAGGCGCCATCCCTCTTCGCGTCGCGTTCTTGATATCGGGCGTCGAGTCGCGATGGCGGGCGAGCCGGGCCGGCGCCGTTCGCAACGGCTCCTGATGCTGTGCGTTCTCGTTCTTCTCCCCTCGCTCGTCCTCGGGGACTGCTCGTGCGACAGCACCGGCGGGGGGGACGACAAGAATGTGCTGCGCAAGTACAAAGTGGCCGCGATATTCGCCATCCTCTTCGCGAGCGCGGTCGGCGTGTGCATCCCTCTGCTCGCGAGGGTCATCCCGGCCATCGCCCCCGATAGGGACGCGTTCTTCGTGGTCAAGGCGTTCGCGGCCGGGGTGATCCTGGCGACGGGCTTCATCCACGTCCTCCCCGACGCGTTCGACAGCCTGACGTCGCCGTGCCTCCCCCAGAACCCCTGGAGCAACTTCCCCTTCGCGGGGTTCGTGGCCATGGTCGCCGGGATCGCGACGCTGATGGTGGACGCCTACGCGACCTCCTACTACACGAGGTCCCACTTCAGCAAGGCTCGGCCGGCAGCGAGCGAGGGGGACGAGGAGACCAAGGCCGCAGCCGGCAGCGAAGATCACGCCGGGCATTTGCACATGCACACCCACGCGACTCACGGGCACGCCCACGGCTCGGCATATCGGGATCAAGATCCGGGCACGTCGGAGCTTCTCCGCCATAGAGTCATAGCGCAGGTAACATCATCGATCAATCTTCCAAGTTCCTTCAAATGGGTTCTCTCTTCAAATCTTCACACCGAGGATCTGAATGCAAATATGGTGTTTTCCGGGGGTCTAAATGATAAAATGAACAGGTCTTGGAGCTGGGGATCGTGGTGCACTCGGTGATAATAGGGATTACGGTGGGGACTTCCGGGAGTTTACAGACGGTGAAGACATTGACGGCTGCTCTGACTTTCCATCAGTTCTTTGAAGGCACGGGACTCGGCGGGTGCATCGCTCAGGTAAATAATAAGTCGTTTCATCTCAATTTCATTCATTTATAACCTAATGTGCTTTTCCCAATTCTTTATATATATATTATTTATTTATTTATTTAAAGTGCCTTAATAATGTTTCAAGATAATAATAATTTCGTGTCGCCGAATTTAACTTGGGCCTAATCCGTTGTGACCACTTGTTTCTGTGAGCGATGTCAAGATGTTGGAGTAAGTGCACAGTAATCGTATATGATTCGATTAAATTCGTGATGCACACAAGCTGCATTGATCGATATTGCTCAGGGAATCGAACATGACATAACATTTAACCCGATATACCCTTCTATAGGCTTTATACGTTATTGCTATGACTTGAGAACAAAAGGGGGCGTTTGACGTCGAATGGAAGAAGAAAAGATCGTACTTTATCTCTCTAAAAGGCATGTAAATGGGACATGCATCTTTCAAAAGTTATGAATTTTAACGTGCACCGACCCCGAAATCATAGGAGGGTAAAAGGATATTTTCGTGGCCTCGTGCATCGGTTTTTCACTGTGCTTAAATGTCGTTTTTTGAGATCAATATTCAAAGGCTTGTCATGACTCGCGGCGATGCGGACGGAGTCTTAATCTGCGCCCTGGCCTTGCTTTCCATTTTCAATTGTACCTTCCAACTAATTCGCCTGCTTAATAAGGAACATTAACAATGAAAAAGAATGAGTTAACCGCATCATCATAGATTCCAAAGCACTGCGATTACATGAAGTGAAAGATTACTGCGCTTTTTTAAAGGGTTACTGCTCGATGCCGTTGACTTAAAGGCTAGTGCGTCTGGTCCCGGCACAGAAATTATTATTATCATTATTTTTCACGAATGAATCGTAATTACGATTGTTTATACATTAATTAATCGCTCCCTTTTGTTATCCCCTACTTTGAAAGGCCAAGTTCAAGGCAACATCCACAGTGATAATGGTCATCTTCTTCTCCCTCACCACGCCACTCGGGATCGCCATCGGCATTGGGATATCCAGCTCGTACGACGACAACAGCCCGAAGGCCCTGATCATCCAGGGCATCTTCGACGCCGCGTCGGCCGGCATCCTGGTCTACATGTCGCTTGTTGACCTGCTCGCGGCGGACTTCATGAGCGCCAAGGTGCAGGGGAATGGGAGGCTCCTCCTGCTGTGCAATTTCTTCCTCCTGTTCGGTGCTGGTTGTATGTCCTTCTTGGCCAAATGGGCATGAATGAGTCTCAAACTATTTTGTTCTACAAAATTGTGTACAATAAAAATGGCGTTCAGTATTTCCTTTTTGTGTTTCTCAATTTGGCGCATTGGATTTTCTTGCTCCCATAACTGTTCATGTATCCGATGATGAAATGTGAATTGTTTGCTTTTTGAATGAAATGAAGGTGGAACTTTGCGTTCGTATGAAGTATTTACATAAAATATAGAGGACTCGATAGTGGGTAGAAAATTCTTAATTGTTGTGGCCATATGACAGAGAAATTTTGTATAATCAATTACATTATCGTAATATCGAGAGAATATAATAAAACTCTTCCAACGATATGCCTAATAGGAATAGTTAAGAGGGAAGGATGTAAATAGTAAAACGCCACATCATTGTTGAATGTAAAGAATTTGCCAATTAGAATATTATGAATGGCCCCACCGGTATGAAACAATAATAAAAAAAGAAATAGGGAATGCATCCGTTAAATTTTCCTTATCTGTTAAAAAGATATTTTATTATATTCCGTTCATATTACAATCGCACGGTAGAGTGCACTTGACATGCCATACCCTTCCCGATGTCATTGACAGGAACCAAGGTCTGGCGGATGAACCATGGCTGTGCGACCAAAGCGTGATTTACAGCTCTGTTCGGGTTCCTTTGGACCCCTCGGAGTCGTAGAGGATCATTCTCAGTCGGAGTCTCCGGCTGGGGTGGTCGCGCGGTGGCCTGACAGACTCCTCCCATTCATCCTTTTCTTCGTTTTTTCGTCTGGAGAGGGCTGGGACCGGGAGCTTGCTTGCCACTTCGATCATCATCGCGCAAGCACGGGGAGTTCGCGGCCTTGTAGCCTTGGGTGTAGAGATTACGGACCTTGCGGGGGTTAGTCTAGCAAACGGGACTGACCCGAGGGAGACGAAAGAAACAGAAGCGGCCCCAGCCATCAGACTTGGGCGAGCGATCGCCTCCGGTTGTCGATGTCAGCTTGAGAGTGGCGTGGCGGCTTTCATGTCAGGAGGGTGATCGATAGGCGGGGGGTGGTCGCATCTGACGAGGAGCCCGGTGGTGGAACGAACGCGAGCTTTGCTTTGACCATGATGACGATTCTTAGGGGTTTCGTGGTTCTTACATGCAAGGAGACGGTAGTCCAGGCGGTGGATGAACATTTCAAGAGCGGCATGGTTTCTTGTTGTCTTTCATCTTTCTTCTTTAATAGACATCCGACACGTACGAGTCCTTGTCAATCCGCAATTTTTCTTACTTTGATAATCCAAAATGGAATTCATTTATTGGAGATCGAGGATGGATTACAGTTTCCAAAAATCAACATGGAAAACAGTCACCATGAACACCGGATGACACACTCCAAGAAATCACGGTTCAAAATAACAACTTATCAAAAAACAATGATAATAATAACAAATAAATAAGAAATATTTGGTTATGTTTCTGTTCAAAAATTGTTTCAGGAAACAGAAATAAAAAAAAAATGTTTTTGTTCCGGGAAACAATTTTTGACCAGAAACACGCGTTTGGTAAACTTGTTTCGGGAACAATTTTTTTTTGTTTCTTTTAATTTTTTAATATTTTTATTTTATTTTTCTTTATTTTTATTTTTTATTTTTTCTTCTTTTGGCCAGTCGCCGACCTCCAAACCTCCGGCCGACGACGGCCAACAGCCTCGCCCAGCCACGGCGAGGCTCGCCTAGCGGCCGGCGAGGCTCGCCTAGCGGCCGGCGAGGCTCGGCCTCGCCGGGGGCCGGTCGCCGACTATGGCCGAGGCTGGCGACCGGCCAAAGAAAAAAGAAAGAAAAAGAAAAAAAGAGAAAAATTTTAAAAAATTTTGTTTCGAAACACGAACAACTTTTTTTTGTTTCTTATTTCTGTTCCAGATGTGTTTCTGGGAACAAAAAAAATAGTTTTGGAACAAAAACGCACACAAACGCGTTTCTGTTCCTTTTTTGATCCCAGGAAAAAAAAACAGAAATTTTTGTTCCTAGGAACATAAACAAGTTGCAAACAAACAGGCCCTAAAAGTACGTGAAGCACCAGTCAACCTGTCCCCTAGACAAATGGAGGCTCATCGTCGGCAGACGTCCTCAATGTAATGAGCCAAGGACAAGGAAGAAGGTTCACCCACCATCAGAGCCTTCCTGCTCTTCTCGCTCGCCTCCTTCACCTTCTTCCTTCTCTCCTGGCCTCCTCGCCTTCCATTAACTTCCTTATCCCATCCTCTATTTTGATGGCTCTGTTGCGAGGCCGAGCTTCACCATCAGCTCATATGCATTGATATGTTCCTCCCGAATCTGGGGCCATGTGATGATCGGCACATTGAACCATATGCTCTCTAGGGTAGAGTTCCACTTGCAGTGCGACAGGAATCCTCCAATGGCCGGGCGGGCCAAGATCGCTACCTGAGGAGCCCACCCGATCACTCTACTGACCTTAGCCATATTGTCTAGGAACCCCGTGGGCAGGATCTCTGCGGGATCTGCGTAATCCCAAGGGGCTTCTAGTTTGCCCTTCACAGGCAACTGCCATAAGGACCACGGGAAGCGAGACATGCTTCGCTCCAGTGCGCTTCACCTCCTCGTCGAAGCTCCCAAAGCATAGAAACACCACTGCCACGTTCGGATGTTGGTTGAGCCACTCCGGGATCTCTGAATCGCGCGGACTATTATTACCTTCTGGCCCCTTGATGTTCAACATGGAGCCCATGGGGTACATCGTGGGCGCTCTAAGGCCTGCCAAGGCCCTCGTCCTGTGCAGCTCTGACTCAGCGAAAATGCCCTTGGTTTCCCCAAACCTCAAGGCGTCGGTCAAGTCTACCCAGGAGTCTTCTTTCACGTAAACTTCACAGGGAAAGAATTTGGCCATGGACGATGGGTTCGCGGAGCATAGAAAGTCTAGCTTGGTGTTAGAGCCATTGAGCCTGGTCCATTTGTTGCTCGTCTTGGAGAGACTGGAGGTGCAGTCCTCCTTGGTTGTTTGAGTTAAATGAATAGTATAAAATAGAATAGAAAAAATTTCTGTATAATTTGATATATTGAGAAGGGTACATGGAGAGCCTATTTATAAGCTTACATAGAAGAAATTAAAGGAAATAAAACCAGATATGCCTAATCAAAATAGATATTGAAAATCAAAGAAATTATCTTAAATATCTCTAACAAATATTTTAATTTTCTAATATTGCAACATCCACCCCACAAACGCAATTTGAATTAAAACACATCGACTTGAGTTTGAAAACTATTTCGAACAATGTCCCAAAATCTTCAATTAAAATGAGCTCAACAGATCCAAGGTGAGGTAGTACACGGTGGCGCATGTGATTGCTCTAGCTTCTGTTGACAAGAAGATTTCAATATGTTGATTGTATGATAGCAGCGAATCTAGTGGTAGAGTCGGCTTCTCAAAACGAGAATTGAAAAGCCGAGAATTGAAGGTATTAGAGTCGAATGGCATATACCCTTTGCGGTCAACTTTGCTATTAAGACAATAACTTAAATGCGGCTGATACGGCTGGCGTGGCTGCAGCAAGCGGAGTAAGCCAGGCTTTGTTGAGGAAAAAGTTATTGTGTGAGGACATGTCCTTGCCGCATCGAAAAATACCACCGTAGAAAGAAAAACTCCACTTAGTGACGCGTTAGAAACGTTGTAACACAATCACCATCGTGCTTACTTAGACGGGAATGATGCACTTGCCTGAACATTGTCAAGCAGCGGGGATAGATTTATTCACTTGAATGCATGGGTGCAAAGGAGAAAAAATTGGGAAATTTCTTAAGTGCACCGGGTGCACTAGGATCGCCTCAACTCTAATACCAAGTTAAATATAAAGTAAAATAGAGAATTGAGAAATTTGTTGTATAATTCGATATATTCAAAAGAGTACATGGAGAGCCTATTAATAGGCTTAGATAGAGGAAATAAAAGGAAATCAAGTCAGATATGTATAACCAAAATAGATATTGAAAATTAGAGGAAATATCCTAAATATCTATAAAAAAAAATATTTTAATATCCTAATATTGCTAACAGTTTGTTTGTAAAACAAATAAAATGATGCTTTTTCTTGTCTCGCATAAGAAAATTAAGAGTACATAGGTCACTATATCGGTGCGGATATTTTTTAACTAGTTCAAATGAAGACAATAGGCTATGGCCTAGACCCCACCATATTTGTGTGCAGGTGCACGACAAATTGTGCACTTTTCAATTTGTCTTTCTAATGTATCTATTCATTTTGCAACATTTTCCAAAGAGTTGCTTATGCTAAAAAAGTAGACATAAATACATCAATTTTTTTTTGGACTCAATGTTAATCAAGTCTTGTTGAATTTTTTAAAAAAATGATTACGTGACAGTTTTTAATCTACTTGAGAATAACGATTTATTTTAGACCACAAAAAATTAAATAATAAATAATTATAAATTATTGTGGGACCACTCCTTATAGCAAAGCTTAATCTTCTTTTCAATTGTTTCCCTTTGAGAGTTATATCAACATTGTTATATGGAATTTTGTTGTATCTTGTAGGATTTTTTTTTTAATAACCATTAAAAATGTTGCAGGGTAAATAATTCATTAAAGATAGGGTTATCACGCCTTAAAATATGATTCTATTTCTTCCCAAACCTCTCTCCAGCGAAACAAATACTTCGATTTTCATTACTATAATTACACGGTCAACTTTGATGCGTCAAATTAAATTATGTTCTTAATATGAACACGCAACAACGACGCCACGCGTCGTTAACTCGGGGCAAGTGTCCTCATCGAACTTCGAAATCTGTTTTTTTAAATTTATGTTTCCCATGTAAAGAACTAATATAGTTAATGGGTTCTGGTTTTGGACCCAAAATGTTTTAATCCTTGTATTTCAGCCACAATTCTATGCATAGATTATAGTTCAAATGGCCCACAATTAGTGAAAAGAAGGCCCAAGACTAGGAGAAGGGATCTAAAATACTATTAAAAAATTAAAAAAGAAAAGATAAAGCTGATATGATGGGGAGAAATTATATTAATTGTATTTACATTCGAATGACCGGCTATTTGAATATTTGGACAACAAGTTGGTAATATCGTCTAGTATTTATTTCAACTACGCAAATGACTTAGAAATTATTTTTAGTCGTTTAGAAAGATTTTTTTTTTTAATTTTTTTTTTTCACAAATCGACATGCACTATTTGTAAGGAATGAGGGCAACATGTGCTATATCATCAAATTTCCCCTATAGTTTTGATGAATTATATAAAAGAAAGGTTTTATAGAAAAAATCTGAATAGAGTAAACATAATGCCCCATATGTCATTGTGGGTGCGTTTGGGAAAGGGTTTCCCGAAGCCCCTTGGACGTTCAAAGTCCTTTAGGCTAAATAGAGTGTGTTTGGCAATTTTTTTTTTTAATCGCATTTCCCAAATGCAAGTCTTCCAAAGGCTAAAAGCCCAAGATAGGTGAGGGGATGCCTTGAGCTTTTGCTTTGTGAGCATGATGAGCTACTGTTCATCTTTTTCTTCAAGCTACTATATATCTTCTTCTTCTTCTTCTTCTTCTTCTTCTTCTTCTTCTTTGTTGAACAAGGTTGGCATGGCTGCGAGTGGTCGACGGCGAAGGGCAGGCGATTAGGCGACCCTCGACAACCTAGTGCGACCTTGCCGAGTGTGTCCCAAATTTGGGTCATTGGGTCGCTAATCGTATGACCCACCTCCAATGATCTAGATCTGGATTGTTGAAGATTACATGACCTCGTCGGGCGTGTCCCAAATTTGGGTTGTAGGGTTGTTGGTCATGCGACCCGCCTTTAGTGACCCAAATCTAGGTTGCGAGGAGGTCGCGTGACCTTTCATGACCTAGTGCAACCTCACCGCGACCCATTTGGATCACTGGAGGTTGTGCAACCTCATCGAGGGCGACCCAAATCTAGGTCATGGCAAGGTTGCGCGGAGGTTGTGGCCACTTGTTGGCACCCTTGCTAGAGGTTGCTCGACCCCAGGCAGCCTTTGCCAATGGTCTTTGGAGGTCACCCAACCCCGTTGTCTTAAGGGGCTGCTAAGGTCTAGCAACCTCATTTGTTGGCTGTTGGCAATATATTGCGATCACTGGCGGCCGCCAGTCCTCACTGGCCAAGTTTTTTATTTTTCTTTTGATGATTTTTTTTAATTACAAAAGTCTTTTGTAAATATAATTTTTTCAAATATTATTTTCCTCAAAGGGACTTCACAATAGACTTTCATATTACAATTTAACAAACACAATTTGTATTTTGAAAAACTCTTTTAATTTAAAGTTCTTTGTATTTTCCAAAAGTCTAACTAAACGCATCCTATGTATATAATGATCTCTAGGGTGGTCCGGATGAGATATATATTTTATTGTAACAAAGATATAATTGCTAGTCATTGACCCAAAAAAGATCAGTTTGGTTTATTTGGTAAATCGGTATCCGTTCACGCCAAGTTTGGAGGCTTTCACTATCAAACTCTTATGCAATGATGTTGTGATATCGGTCAAAGCTCACACTTTAGCAATTTCTTTGATTAATGATGGTCGAGAAAAAGAAGGATCCAGTGATCTCATGACACACGCGTACCCACACACATAAATATCAAATATGTACTGATAAATAAAAGCAATCACCCCGATTTTTTTTTCTGTTGTTTGAAGAGAGGGATCGACTTGCTCGATCTCCTTGAATCTAGTCATGACTAACTTTGTATTACCAAATCGACAGCAGAAACAACCATGTTCGAGAAATCTGAGAATTCGTACTGCCTACCAGCATTCCAATCCACAAAATAATTTTCTATCCCGTTCTATAGATCCTACTTTTTTTGGTCACTATATAGAACATGCCTCATTTCAATTTGGACTCACAATATGAAGGGAGGAGATGGACATGCCCGCTACGATTTTTGGGTATCTCCGCTTTTTTTTTTTTTTTTTTTTTTCCAAAATGCAATCAACCCTATGGGCGCGTTTGGTAATATTTCTGTTTAAAAATTGTTCCAGGGAACAGAAATAGAAAAAAATGTTTATGTTCCGGGGAACAATTTTTGAATAAAAAAACGCGTTTGGTAAACTTATTTCGGGAATAAAAAATGAACAGAAATACGTTTGGTAAATTTGTGTTCTTTTTTTGTTTC
The DNA here is from genome assembly GCA_016097595.1 of Eucalyptus pumila. Classification (NCBI taxonomy): domain Eukaryota; kingdom Viridiplantae; phylum Streptophyta; class Magnoliopsida; order Myrtales; family Myrtaceae; genus Eucalyptus; species Eucalyptus pumila. The sequence goes on along the minus strand of CM027846.1, from coordinate 8,884,597 downwards.
TTTTTTTTTTAATTTTTAATTTTTTTCTTCTTTTGGCTGGTCGCCGGCCTCGACCATGGCCGGCGACTAGCCGACGAGGGTCGGCGGGCTTGCCCCGGCCGACGAGCTCGCGCCCCAGAAGGCGAGGCTTGGCCTCGCCTTGGTTGGGTGAGCTCGGGCTCGCCCGGATCCGGTGAGCGAGTTCGCCTAGCCACCGGCGAGGCTCGTTGCCTGGCCGAGGTCGGCGAGCCTCGCCAAAGAAAAGAGAAAAAGAAAAGAAGAAAAAAAGAGAAGAAAAAGATAGGAGGCCGAAATTTTGTTCTTAAAAATTTTCTTGTTTATTGTTTCTGTTCCAAATGTGTTCCTGGGAATAAAAAAATAGATTTGGAATAAAAACGCAAACAAACGCGTTTCCGTTCTCTTTTTATTTCCTGAAACAAAAAAACAGAAATTTTGTTCATAAACAGAAACAAAGAACATTAACAAACAAGCCCATAGTGACAAAGGATAGACACATAAAGTGTGCTTATTATATAAAAAAATGAATAATTAGAAGAACATTTTTTTTAAATGATCACTTGTATTGTCTATAAAAATAAATGAATGAAAAATATTTTCATTATTCACAAAAATATTTAAATATAAATTATTATTATCGTCTAATTATTTCATATAATATTAATGATTATTTTTAATTATTTTTATTAATTATTTATTTTCAATGAAACAAGTGGAGCCATGAAAAGATTTTCAAAAGGAAGGTGCATGGCACCGGAGTTGCGTCATTGGAATGAAGATCTAAAGCCCATGACATAAGACACAGCATTATCAAATCCTTCCGTACGTACCTCCTTAAATTACTCATTTTGCACAGCTTTGATTGGGCATCGAACGTCTGATTTGTCTTAAACATCGCCCGGCCTCACTCTTCCTCCCTCCTCCAGATAGTGTTTGAACCCATTCTAGCCCACCATTTTTTAAATCAAATAAATGAAAAAAATTCCTTTATTATTTTTTCCTTTTTTCGCCCGCTGGATCAAACCGGCCACACTGCTCCGATCTCACTTCTTTACAATCCAACCCCCGGTAGCTGGACCGAGCAGGAATTGAACACGAGACGTCGTGCTTTTTCGAGTAACATCGATCCGTTCATCGCTCATCGAATCTCTCGATACTCGGGCAAACACTCTCTAGTTCTCTGATTTCTTCGTAAAATGGCAAGCGATTATTAGATCAATTATAAGATTGGGGCACATGCAAAGTGTTGACTTTCAGCAGATTTAAGCCGCGAAACTGGAGCACGACTAGATCGCATATTATTGGTCAAGCCATCAATTCAAACGTATGCATAAATCTAATTTACATGTATTTCTTCGAGAAATGAACCATTCATTATCGATTACAAACCCAGCCAATGATTTCAATGCAATGCCACGATCAGATCGCATATGATATCAATATTGTATATCCATATATAACAAGAAAATATATTTTCTATTGTGCACGCATGGACCTTTGTATGTGAACAAACTATGACTATCAAATACAAAGACGATTTGATGAAACATCAATATGCGCACTTGTGAGCCACAGCCATCCAACATACAAGTCAACATCGTGCCTCAAGTCTAATGATCTTATACCTAACCAAAGCATGAATGATCAGACATTGACCTTGCTAAAAGCTTCTATGTTACCAATTGTTCTATGTATGTTATGTTTAGTGAATTTGTCCAAGACAAGCACCTGTATTCTAGCTCGGATATCACAATACCCAATGACTTGTGACTCATTGTCCCCTTAAGTATCCAATACTAAATAGTGAAGCTTGAGAACACATCGCTCTCAACAAGATCATTAATATCCTATCAATGATCCATCGACTAGGAACTGTTTAAATATTTAACATAAATGTAAACTTATTACATATATTCTTAACACCTTAAAATATGTTCAGTTGTAACTGATCATATGGACTTCATTGATATAAATTGGACAATGAATGAAAAACCTTATTTGCCATTAAATAATCCCTAACATGTAACTATTACATGATTGCTTTAGGGCATACAGCTAACAAAGTCTATCGAAAGTCTTCTTTCACGTAAACTTCATAGGGCAAGAATTTGGCCATGGACGATGGGTTCGCGGAGCATGGAAAGTCTAGCTTGGTGTTAGAGCCTTTGAGCATGGTCCATTTGTTGCTTGTCTTGGAGAGACTGGAGGTGCAGTTCTTCTTGGTTGTTTGAGTTAAATGAAAAGTATAAAATAGAATAGAGAAATTTTATATATTGAGAAGAGTACATGGAAAGCCTATTTATAAGCTTACATAGAAGAAATTAAAGGAAATAAAATTAGATATGCCTAATCAAAATAGATATTGAAAATCAAAGAAATTATCCTAAATATCTCTAAAAAATATTTTAGTTTTCTAATATTGCTAACATCCACCCCTCAAACGCAATTTGAATTAAAACACATTAACTTGAGTTTGAAAAATATTTCGAACAATGTCACAAAATCTTCAATTAAAATGAGCTCAACAGATCCAAGGTGAGGTAGGCGCGTGGTGGTGCATGTGATTGCTCTAGCTTCTACTGACAAGAAGATTTCAATATGTTGATTGTTTGATATCGACGAATCTAGTGGTAGAGCCAGCTTCTCAAAACGAGAAGTGAAAAGCCGAGAATTGAAGGTATTGGAGTCGAGTGACATACACCTTTTGCGGTTGACTTTGCTATCGAGACAATAATTTAAACACGGTTGATACGGTTGGCGTGGGTGCAGCAAGCGGAATAAGCCAAGCTTTGTTGAGGAAAAAGTTACTGTGTGAGGACATGTCCTTGCTATGTCGAAATATAATGACGCGTTAGAGATGTTGTAACACAACTACTATCGCGCTTACTTATATGGGAATGATGCACTTGCCCAAACATTGTCAAGCGTTGGGGATGGATTTGTTCGCTTGAATGCATGGGTGCAAAGCAGAAAAAAAACTAGGAAATTTCTTAAGTAAACCGGGTGTACTAGGATTGCCTCAACTCTAATACCAAGTTAAATATAAAGTAGAATAGAGAATTGAGAAATTTTGTTGTATAATTCGATATATTCAAAAGAGTACATGGAGAGCCTATTTATAGGTTTAGATAAAGGAAATCAAAGGAAATCAAATCATATATGTATAATCAAAATAGATATTGAAAATCAGAGAAAAAAAACCCTAAATATCTATAAAAAATATTTTAATATCCTAATATTGCTAACGCTTTATTTGTAGAACAAATAAAATGGTGTTTTTTCTTGTCCTGCATAAGAAAATTAAGAGTACATAGGCCACTATATCACTGTGGATTTTTTTTTTTTTATAACTAATTTATATAACTACAATAGGCCGTGGACTAAACCCCACCATCCTTGTGTGCGGGTGCATGACAAATTGCACACTTTTCAATTTGTCTTTCTAATGTATCCATTCATTTTGCAACCTTTCTAAAAGAGTTGCTTGTGCTCAAAAGATAGACATAAATACGTCATTTTTTTTTTACTTAATGTTAATTAAGTCTTGTTGAATTTTCTTGAAAAATGATTACGTGACAATTTTTAATCTATTGTGAAAATAATAGTTTATTTTGGACCATAAAAATTAAATAATAATAATTATAAATTATTGTGGGGCTCATTCCTTATAACAAAGCTTAATTTTCTTTTTAAAATACAAATTTTCTTTTAAATTGCTTTCCTTTGAGAGTTCCTAGAGATATATCAGAATTGTTATCTGGAATTTTGTTGTATTTTGTAGGATTTTTTTTTTCGGTAAACATTAACAATGTTTTGGGAAAAATAATTCATTAAAGGTAGTTATCACTCCTCAAAATCTGATTCTATTTCTTCCCAGTCCAAAGCATTTTTCCCTACAGTCTCTCCAACTACAAAACCAATACTTCGATTTTCATTACTATAATTTTTTTTTCATTACTATAATTAAATGGTCAACTTTGACGCGTCAAATTAAATTATGTTCTTAGTATGAACGAAAAGCACACGATCCACCTTGTCCTTAGGCAACAACGGCGCCACGCGTCGTTAACTTGGGGAAAGTTTCCTCATCGAACTTCGAAATCTGTTTTGTTAAATTTATGTTTCCCATGTAATGGGTTTTAGTTTTGGACTCAGAATATTTTAATCGTTGTATTTCAGCCACAATTCTATGCACAGATTATAGTTCAAATGGCCCACAATTAGTGAAGTGAACGCCCAAGACCAAGAGAAGGGATCTAAACTACTATTAAAAAATTAAAAAAGAAAAGATAAAGCTGAGATGTTGGGGAGAAATTATATTAATTTTATTTACATGCCAATGACTGGCTATCTGAGTATTTTTGGACAACAAACTGGCAATATCGTCTAGTGTTTGCTTCAACTACGAAAATGACTTAGAAATTATTTTTAGTAGTTTGGAAATAATTCTTTTTTCTCAAATCGACATGCACTATTTGTAAGGAATGAGGGCTACATGTGTTGTATCATCAGATTTCACATATAGTTTTGTTGAATTATAAAAAAGAAAGGTTTTATATAAAAAAAATCTGAATAGAATAATTGCAATGCCCCTTTTGTCATTGTGGGTGCGTTTGGGAAAGGCTTTCCCAAAGCCCCTTGAGCATCTAAAGTTCTTTAGGCTAAATAGTGTGTTTGACAAATTTTTTTAATCGCGTTTCCCAAATGCAAGCCTTTCAAAGGCTAAAAGCTCAAGGCAGGTAAGAGGGTGCCTTCAGCTTTTGCCTTGTGGGCATATGCCAAAATACTGTTTATCTTCTTTTTTGAGCTACAATCATCTTCTTCTTCTTATTCTCCGTTGAACAAGACCGGCATGGTTGTGAGTGGTCGTCGGTGAAAGACAGGCGGTCAAGCGACCCTCAGCAACCGAATGTGATCTCATGGGGCGTGTCCCGAATTTGGGTCGTTAGCTCATTGATTGTGCAACCCACCTCTGGCGACCTAGATCTAGGTTGCGGCGAGGTCATGCGACCTCATCGGGGGCGTGTCCCAGATTTGGATTGTTGGGTCGCCAATCGTGCAACCCACCTTCAGCGACCTAGATTTGGGTTGCGACGTGGTCGTGCGACCTCCGATGACCCAGTGTGACCTTGCTGGGTGCAACCTAGATTTGGGTCACGGCCACCTGTTGGCGCCTTTACTGAGGGACACGACCCCGGGCAGCCCTCGCTAGTTGTCTCTGGGGGCTGCTGAGGTCTTCCAACCTCATATTTTAGTCGCCAGCGATAGATTACAATCGCCAACGGCTAGCGGCCACCTACTCTCGTCGACCAACTTTTTTATTTTTCCTTTGATAATTTTTTTTTCATTCACAAAAGTCTTTTCTAAATATGATCTTTCCAAATATTTTGCTTAAACATACTTCACAATAGACTTTCATATTACAGTTTAACAAACATAATTAGTATTTTGAAAAGTTCCTTTAACTTAAAATCCTTTATATTTTTCCAAAAATTTTCTCCAAAAGTCCAACCAAATACATCCATTGTATACAATAATTTCTAGGTGGTCCAGATGAGATATATATATATATATATTATTGTAACAAAGATATAATTGCCAGTCATTGACCCAAAAAAGATGAGTTTGGTTTGTTTGGTAAATCGGTATCCGTTCATACCAAGTTTGGAGGCTTTCACTATCAAACTCCTTTGCCATGATGTCATGACATGGGTCAAAGCTCACACTTTAACAATTCTTTGATTAATGATGGTCGAAAAAAAAGAAGGATTCAGTGATCTCATGACACACAAGCGTACGCACGCGCACACACACACACACACACATATATTTATATATATTTTCTGTCGAGGGAGGGATCAACTTGTTCTTCTTCTCCTACTCTGCTCACGGTTGACTTGATATGTACCGATAAATAAAAGCAATCGACACATTTTTTTTTTTTTTTTTTTTGAAGAGAGGGATCGACTTGCTCGATCTCCTTGAATCTAGTCACGACTGACTTTGTATCTACCGAATCGACATACAAAAACAATTGTGTTCGAGAAATTTGAGAATTCGTACTGCCTACTAACATTCCAATCCACAAAATAATTTTCTATCCCATTCTATAGATCCTACTTTTTTTGGTCACTGTATAGAGCGTGCCTCACTTCAATTTGGACTCACAATATGAAGGGAGGAGATGCTCACTATGATTTTTGGGTATCTCTACTTTTCCTTTCTTTTCAAGACCTCATCAACTTATTAATTGAAATAGGATCGATGCAAAAGATAGACACATAAAGTGTGCTTATTTTACAAAAAATGAATAATTTGAAAAATATTTCTTAAAAATATCACTTATATCGTCTATTGAAATAAATAAGAAAAATATTTTTATCATCCATAAAATATTTAAACATAAATTATTATCGATAATGAAAATACTTTTTAACGTCTGATTATTTCATATAATATAAATGATTATTTTTTAAAAATATTTTCCTAATTACTTATTTTCAATGAAATAAGTGGAGCCATGAAAAGATTTTCGAAAAGAAAGTGCATGGGACTGGAGTTGCGTCATTGGAATGAGGATCTAAAGCCCACGACATGAGACAGCATTATCAAATCCTTCCGTACGTACCTCCTTAAATTACTCATTTTTGCACAGCTTTGATTGCGCATCAAACGTTTGATTTGTCTTAAACGTCACCGGGCCTCCCTCTTCCGCCCTCCTCCAGCTAGTGTTTGAACCCATTCTAGCCCACCATTCTTTACATCAAATAAATGACAAAAAAAATTACCTTTTTTTTTTTTTTTTCAGCCTGCCGGATCAAACCCGCCTCACTGCTCCGATATCACTTCTTTACAATCCAACCCCAGGTGCTTTTTCGAGTAACATTGATCCGTTCGTCGCTCATCGAATCTCTCAGGCAAACACTCTTACTTCTCTAATTTCTTTGTAAAATAGGAAGCGATTGTTAGATCAATTATTTGATCGGGGCACACGCAAAGCGTTGACTTTCAGCAGATGCAAGCCGCTAAACTGGAGCACGGCAGTGGTTGGGTTTTGGAATCTGCTGCCCCCTCGAGATCAGTTATGTCGACATTGTTACGACACTCGAACTGCTACAGATAAATGCCAACTTCCACGTTCTGTCCCTTCTACAGATAAACGCCTCTGTGGCGGATATTATAATAATAATAATTGCATTGAACAGGCGACCATTTCATCACCCAGATGCATACGAAATAGAGTTCCAAGCCGTTCTGTCATCTTGAAACTGGCCAGAAGGTGTCCTCATCTTTGCTCCATTGGGCAGCGGCAGCAGCAGTAGCAGAACAGAGTCCTTTTCGTGGACGGCTGATGCAACACCGATCCTTATACATCTCGCGGACGTGTCTCGAGCCTCACGAGGCGTTTTCCCTTTCGCTCTCGACAAGCCAGCACGGCAGTCTCTTTTCGCGTCGCGTTCTTCGTCTTCTTGATATCGGGCATCGAATTGCGATGGCGGGCGAGCCGGGTCGGCGTGGCTCGTGTCGGTTCCTGATACTGTGCGTTCTCGTCCTTCTCCCCTCGCTCGTCCTCGGGGACTGCACGTGCGACGGTGCTGCCGGCGGGGGGCGCAACAAGAGGGAGGCGCTCAAGTACAAAGTGGGCGCGATCGCCGCCATCCTCCTCGCAGGCGCGGTCGGCGTGTGCATCCCGCTGCTTGGGAAGGTCGTCCCGGCCCTGCGGCCCGAGAAGGACGTGTTCTTCCTGGTCAAGGCGTTCGCGGCCGGGGTGATCCTCGCGACGGGCCTCATCCACGTCCTCCCCGACGCGTTCGACAGCCTGACGTCGCCGTGCCTCGACGAGAACCCTTGGGGCAAGTTCCCCTTCGCGGGGTTCGTGGCCATGGTCGCGGCGATCGGGACGCTGATGGTGGACACCTACGCGACCTCCTACTACACGAGGTCCCACTTCAGCAAGGCTCGCCCCGCGGCGAGCGAGGGGGACGAGGAGAGCGACGCCGCTGCCACCGCCGGCGACGATCACGCCGGGCATCTGCACGTGCACACCCACGCGACCCACGGGCACGCCCACGGCTCCGCATATCAGGGTCAAGAGCCGGGCACGTCGGAGCTTCTCCGCCATAGAGTCGTATCGCAGGTGACGGGAAATCTTCCAACTTCTTTCAATTCTACAGGTTCTCTCTCCAAAACTTCACACCGAGGATCTGAATGCAAATATGGCGTTTTTCGGGGGGGCGAAATGATAATATAAACAGGTGTTGGAGCTGGGGATCGTGGTGCACTCGGTGATAATAGGGATTTCGCTGGGGACTTCCGGGAGCGCAAAGACGGTGAAGCCATTGATGGCCGCTTTGACCTTCCATCAGTTCTTTGAAGGCATGGGGCTCGGCGGATGCATCACTCAGGTAAGTAAAAACTCATTTCATTTCATTCATTTTGACCTAACGAGCTTTCCCACCTTTTTTTTTAATCTCTTTTCTTTTTTTCTATAAATGCCTTGATAATATTTCAAGATTATAATAATTTTGAGCTGGTCAAATTTAACTTAGGGTTTATCCCATCGTTAAGAGACCACTTGTTTGCATGAACGATATTGAGATGTCATATGGTAAATGCATAGCAATAACTCGAACATAATTCGATTAAATTTATGATGTGTGCATGTCTCGTCTGTGGCATCAAACACGACATAACATTTTGTATAGGCAATTTTACCTTTCTATGGGCTTGATGCGTCGTTTCTATGACTTAAGGGGGAAAAAAGGCGTTTGATATAGAATTGAAGAAGAAAATATGGCACTTTTGTCTCCCCAAAAGGCATGTGAACGGTACATGCATCTTTCAAAAGCTCTAAATTTTAATGTGCCACCGACCCCGAAATCAAGGAAAGGTGAAAGGAAATTTCCTGTAAAACATATGCAATTGTAACTTCGCGCTTCGATTTTTCATCACACTTAAAAGTGTTTTTAAGAATACTTAACCTGCATTTCATGATACGATTTAAAAGGGTAGCTTACGAATTGGTGCATTTGGATTCCTCCTGAGGCTTCCGATCTCAATTCAATCTTCAAACCAATTTGCCTGCCTGAGGAAAATAAACTATGGAAAAGATTAAGGGTGCGAATGGTAACGTTTTTGTTCTTTTTTTGTTCCCCGGAACAAACAAAAAAAAGTGTTTCGTTCCTAACAATTTTTGAACAAAAGAACGCGTTTGGTAACGTTTGGTCCGGAATAAAAAATGAACAAAACACGTTTGGTAAATTTTTATTCTTTTTTTGTTTCTTTTAATTTTTTAAACATTTTTATTTTATTTTTCATTTTTTCCTTTCTTTTTATTTTTTATTTTTTCGGCCGGTCACCGGCCCTCGCGACGGCCGACGGGGCCGGGCAGCGGCCTCGCCCGCCACGGCGAGGCTCGCCGGCCCTCGGCGAGGCCGAGCCTCGCCCAGCCCACGGCGAGGCTCGCCGGCCTCGGCGAGGCTCGGCCTTGCCCGCGCCGGCGAGGCCGAGCCTCGCCTTGGCCGGGCGAGCTCGGGCTCGCCCGATCCGACGAGGCCGAGCGTCGCGAGCCCGAGCCTCGCCGGAGGCCGGCGACGCCGGCCTCGCCGGATCCGGGCGAGCTCGAGCTCGCCCGCCAAGGCGAGGCTCGGCCTCGCCAAGCGCGGCGACGCCGAGCCTCGCCGGGGGTCGGCGACGCTCGGCCTCGCCGGATCTGGGCGAGGCCGAGCCTCGACGGCCGGCCGCCGGCCATGGCCGAGGCCGGCGACCGGCGAAAGAGAAAAGAAGAAAAAAAGAAGAAAAGAAGAAGAGAAGAAGAAGAGAGAGAAAAAGCTCGCGGAAATGTTTCTTCATTTTTGTTTTCTGGAGCAAAACAACAAATTGTTGTTTCTTTTTTCTCGTTCTTATTTCGTTTCGAAACAAAAAAACAAAAAGAACAAAACGCAACCAAACGCGTTTACGCTCCTTTTTTTGTTCCCGGAACACTTTCCGTACAGAAGTGTGCCGGAAACACTTTTTTGGAGTGTTTCCATGCACGCCCTAAGCTACCTACATCATGTCGAGAGGATGTCGTTGACCTTTTGCCTCCGTTGACTCAAAGCAGGTGCGGGTGGGTCCTGGCACGGGAATTATTATTATCATTATTTTTTTAAAGAATGAATTATAATTATCATTATTTATACATTGATTAATCAGTCTTTTGATTTTCCCCCTGCTTCTTTTGCAAAGGCCGAGTTCAAGGCAAGAACAACAATAATAATGGCCCTCTTCTTCTCCCTCACCACGCCCTTTGGGATCGCCATCGGTATCGGGATATCCGATACGTACGACGAGAGCAGCCAGAGGGCGCTGATCATCGAGGGTGTCTTCAACGCCGCGTCCGCCGGCATCCTGGTCTACATGGCGCTCGTCGACCTGCTGGCGGCGGACTTCATGAGCGCCAAGGTGCAGGGGAATGGGAGGCTCCAGCTGCTGTGCAATTGCTTCCTCCTGTTCGGTGCTGGTTGTATGGCCTTCTTGGCCAAATGGGCATGAATGAGTCTCAAAACTTTTTTGTTCTACAAAATGTCAATAATAAAAATGGCGTTCAATTCTTTTTTTTTTCTTTTGGTATTTCTCAATTTGGTCCAATGAATTTTCTTGCTCACATAACCGTCTATATCTTCGGTTTTACTTGAATTGTTCGTGTGATATATTTATGTGAAATATAGAGGACCCAATAATAGATAGAATTTTCTATAGAGAAGTTGAGAATAGTTAAGAGGGAAGGTGTAAATGGTAAAATAACACATCATTATTAAAGGTAAAGAACTTGCCACTTAAAATATTCCGAATCGCACTAATGGTACGAAATAATAATTAAAAAATAGGGAATATATTTTATTTTCACTATCTGTTAAAACATCTTTAATTATATTCTTCTTTTCCTATTCGCATCATTTTGCGTGCTTTCTTCCTTCCCATTAACTGAGTCCATAAGATCCTTCAACTCGCAATCATCTTTGCAATCGAGTGAACTCAGTTAGGAAAAGAAGAATTTTCGAAGGCATCATCGTCTTCATGAGTGCTGAATCCGAGCTCGTGTTCATCCCATGTCCGGGCCTCGGCCACTTGGTGTCGATGGTGGAGATGGCCAAGCTCCTCGTCGACCTCGACGATCGGCTCTCCATCACCGTCCTCATCCTGAAGTTCCCCTTCGACTCCGAGATTGATTCCCGCATCGAATCACTCACCGCCTCCGTTGCTGCCCGCATCCGCTTTGTGCTCATCCCCAGGCGAAGCCACTCCCCGAGGACGTCTCGCCGTGCCTTCATCCATCACTTCATGGAGAACCACAAAGCCGACGTCCGAGAAGCCGTCGCTGAGCTCTCTGCCCGCGGTTCGCCACGGCTCACCGGGCTTGTTGTTGACATGTTCTGCACCACGATGATCGACGTGGCCATCGAGTTCGGCGTCCCTTCCTACATGTTCTTCACGTCGGGCGCGGCGTTCCTCGGAGTCATGCTGCACCTCCAGTCTCTCCGAGACGAGCAACACATGGACCCGACCAAGCTAGAGGGCTCCGACGCCAAGCTGGACTTCCCGTGCTTCGTTAACCCACTGCCTGCCGCCAGGTTCTTGCCCTCGGATGTGTTTATAGAAGAAGACTGCCGGCTGCTATTGGACATCGTCCTGAGGTATAGGGAAACCAAGGGAATTTTGGTAAATACATTCGCTGAGCTGGAACCACGCGCGGTGAAGGCCCTGGCCAGCCTTGGAGCACCTGCGGTGTACTCCGTGGGACCCATATTGAGCATCAAGGCTGAGAGCGAAAAGGGTTTCAAGATCCTGGACTGGCTCGACCAGCAGCCAGATGCGTCAGTGGTGTTCCTGTGCTTCGGGAGCAAGGGGAGCTTCGACGAGCACCAGGCAAAAGAGATTGCCCACGCATTGGAGCGGAGCGGGTACCGCTTCCTGTGGTCCCTACGACAGCCACCGGCGAAGGACAAGCTGGAGGCCCCCCGTGACTATGCAGATCCCGCAGAGGTCCTGCCCGAGGGGTTCCTTGATAGGACTACCAGGGTCGGGAAAGTGATTGGGTGGGCCCCGCAGGTCACGGTCCTGGCCCACTCGGCCATCGGAGGGTTTGTGTCGCACTGTGGGTGGAACTCCATTTTAGAAAGCATATGGTTCGGCGTGCCGATCGTTGTGTGGCCCCAGCATGCAGAGCAACAATTCAACGCGTTCCAATTGGTGGTGGAGCTCCGCCTTGCAGCAGAGATCAAGATGGATCATCGAAGAGATCTCGTCAAAGGTAGTGATGGCGTTGTGACGGCGGACGAAATAGAGGGAGGGATAAGGAAGCTAATGGAGGGTGAGGAGGCCGGGGAGAAGAGGAAGAAGGTGAAGGAGGTGAGCGAGAAGAGTAGGGAGGCTTTGATGGAGGGCGGCTCTTCTTACTTGTCTTTGGCTCGCTTCATTGAGGATGTCTGTAGTCGATGAGCCTTTATTTAGCTAGACAAGGTTGTCTGTGTTAGAATATTTAAATAATAAATCACGTCTTCATCTAATAGTTTAAGTTTTTAGAACAGTTGGCAGTGGTCTCACAAAATCTCATATGGTATCAGAGCTGAGGTCCTGAGTTCAAATATTCCAGACCCTTATTTGCCTCTCCAATTAAATTTCCACGCTTAGTACTAGGCAAAAGACCAGACTAAGCGTGAGGGGGAGTGTTAGAATATTTAAATAATAAACCACGTCTTCATCTAACAGCTTAAGCATTTAGAACAGTTGGCAGTGGTCCCACAAAATCTCACAGGTTGATAGGTTGAGCACTTTTGGTATTTTGATTCAATGATTACTTGGAGGGCATGTTTTAGTGTTTTTGTGGCTATAGAAACCATGTTTGATTTTTCTGGTGCGTCTGTGGCTATAATCCATGTTGATTTTTGTCGACCCTTGACGTGTTTTATGGGGAACCAGTCAATTTGGGTTTGGCCCGCGAGCTGTAATCTGCAAAGGTAACGACGAATATAGAATGTGTTCGAGAAGACATCATTTGTAAAACTCCATATGGTAGATTTTCGTATCCTTGCCCCTCCTCGATCTCCGAGTTTGAATGAATTTCATTTTGCTCTCGCTTTCCCCTCTCCCAAGGTTTGTTGTCCTTTCTCTCCCTTGCGTCCATTGCTGTTCACATTCCGGCTTCTGAAAGTTAGGGCCCTCCTTTCTTGCTCGGCGTGCAATGGAGAGGGGAAGAGTAGATAGAATTTCGGAGTAGCAAATTTAGAGAAATTGAGCTTTAGTCGAAAGTGTAAATTTGATTTGACTCCATGTGAAGCGCAAGGGACCCGCATAATCGGTCCCTCCTTGCCCATCGGATGAGACGGTTTTACGAGGAAGGCTGCATCGAACGGTTGATAGAGCGAATCCCATACAGGCCAACATCTTGTAAGATTAATGGAACACTCAATAGACAGAAATAAAGGCAAAATCTAACACGCTGGAGTTTAAGGGCATGATGCTTGAGAGTGCACAAATAATTCATAGAATATAATCAAACTTAATATAACTAACGCTGATCTCAATGATTGTTACTTCCCGATTGTCTTAATTACAAAAGGGAATATCAATTTCGATATACAAATTGAATATATGTATTGGTGCGACAGAATTAATAATATTTTTATCTGTCATTTTTACATTAAGATCAAGGCGGGATGATTGCATAGCTGTGATCAAAGTAGTGGACTAGTTTTACCATGCATGGCCAGATCGTGACTTTGGACCAAGAATTTTTTTCAATCCTCAATTTGATTTTCCTTATAATGATGCAAACACCTCGTGATCCATCACATCGAGTAAACTTATATGTTTAGTATAAAGTCGAGAAATTGATTTTTTTTTTTTTAAAAGTCATTCATTTATCATAGTCAAACATGAGATGAATTTAGAAAACTTCCAACAAGAACTAATTTCAAGAAACTGCAAACTAAACAAAACAAAACCCAACAAACAAAAAGGTATAGCTTATAATTATAAGCATGCTCTCATCCTTAAAAACCAAATTTGTCATAGCATGAAAAACAATTAGAGATTGATCATCGGAACCGTTAGTGATGGGCATACGTTGGGATCTTCTCATCCAGAAATTGTGGCTTGCAATACACACCTAGATTCAGCATCCTCAACACTATCGCCATATGAAGAAAACAACAATAACCACATGAGGAACTCCACAAATTGAACGCCTTTAAAAAACTCTCATATCTAGATTTGGATTGAAAGAGAAAATCGAACACTTCTTAAAAAACTTCTAGATCTAGATTTATATTAAAAGAGAAAAGCTCCAAATTTAACACCTAAATTGGGAGATGAGGGTTTCCGTCGAATCTTGGAGAAGTGAAAAAATCATGTCTTGAGCATCCTACTGGATGGATTGGTGATGACTTCTCACAAAATTTTCAGTCAAGCAGATTTATTCACTACGACGAGAGAAAAAAAGCAACAAGAATTAGCAAAAAGAAGAGGCCAAATAAGAAAAAAAAGACTATCAAATTAAATCGGGAGAGAAATAAATAAAAAATCAAAATCTAGAAAGAAAAGCAGAGCAAAGCGAGCTCTCAGCTTCAGAACTTGAAGCCTCTTGCGAGGGGAAGGTCCTAAGGGACAATCTATACACCTCTATTTTCTATTGCAGTCATTCTCAGAAATAAGGACTGGCAATCGCTCCATGCACTCAATGAGGAAAAGAACAAATGGCAAAATGGAAGGCCAGTTTTGGAAAATTGGAAGCAGGTGGATTACCAAGAAGAAGTTGGAGGTTTTTCAAAGCAAGCATCGAATAAAGGCCTAATATCCTAAAAAGCCTCAAACTTTACCTCTTGTCTCAATTCTATCATTTCATAAAAATATTTAAACTTTTAGTCACATCTCAATTCTACTATATATATTTTTTGTCCCATAAAAAATCCCCCAATTTTAGATCTAGTCCCATATTTACCCTAGACTTTTGTTTCATAAAAAAACCTCAACTTTAGGTTCCATACCAATTCTACCATAAACTTTTTTTTTTTGTCTCATAATAAAATCTCAGCTTTAGGTATAGTTTCAATTTTACTCTCCTTGTTTGTCTCATAATTACTAGCTTTTATTGAGTCCCAAATTTGCTCTCTATTAACCCTTCATTTTAATTGCCCATAGTGATTTTGCGCTTGTAGGGGTCGGAGAGCTTGCGCTCAAGACGCTTGAACAACTCATGTTTGGAAGTTTTCTATCTCTTGGTTGTTAATGATACATTTTGGATGCAAGGTTATGGGGATAGATTTGTGACTCAAGTAAAGGTTTATGGTTTTTTATGACATCGTAAAATTTTTTGGGTAAAATTGGGATAAGACCAAAAGTTGGAGGTTTTTGATAGGACAAAAAAAGTTTAAAATAGAATTGTGACATAACCTAAAATTGAGGGTTTTTTATGAGACAAAAAAATGTTTATAGGAGAAGTGAGACTGGATTTAAAGTTGAAAGTTTTTTATGAAACAAACGATAAAAATTAGGATAAAAATTAAAGTTGGAGGGTTTCTAGGGTATTAAGCCTTGTATGGATTGTAAATCAATTTCGTTAAACCAATCACATGTTAATTATTTATAAGACTAATGTTGGATCACGTTAGTACTCTTCTTCTATTTAAAGAGGCTTGATCTTATAAGAAAAAACTTTAATTTTAGGTTCAGTTACAATTCAAACTTAAATTATTTTATCTAAACAAAATCCCAATTTTAGTTTCAATTGCCAATTTGCCTCAAGCTTCAACTCTAGTTCCAAATCTATTCTTGTTAGCTCTTTGTCCAAAAATTGCCATTAGTTGTCCCTAATTTCCCTAATTTTAACATCGAAGAATGGTTTCTTTTTGTAGATAATTTTCCATACCACTTTGCTCATGAATTTTTTACCAATGTGAAAATGCCATGTCAAATAACTTATGAAGATTTTTGAATGGAGAGTTAATGAATGAAATTTGTTTTCATCGTTCACGAAAGTAAATAGGCATATATTGTCGTCAATGATGAAAATATTTTCGGTTTGACTAATTTTTCTTAATGATATAAGCAATAATTTTTCAGAAAATATTCAAAATCAGTCAATTTTCGCAAAACAAATGGACTAAGTTTAGAGCTTTTTGGGGACGGCTATTTTAAAATAATAGATGAGATTCCTTTTTGGTGGCTCTCACCGTCCATCCCATTTAACGTGCTTGGGACTCTCTCTCTCTCTCCAGCAAGGGGACAAGAAGACAAGACAATACACGATCACTTCAATTAAAATAATACGAATCCTCCCTTGCCAAGATACTAAACAATTAAAAGACAGAAAAACAAAAGAGAAGGAACCGGTGGAGGGAGAGGTGTAATATTCTTTAAATAAATTTTATATTGATTCTATTTCCATTTTTCCTTAAAGATTTTATTTAATCAATATTCCATCCATATCACTTTTCCATTCACGGAGCGCACTTGCTAAGTGCGACCTCCAAAAAGTCCCACATTGGAAACTCGCTCAAAGAAAAGTGGGTATTTAAAGAAGAGAGTGAGGGTAAGAGGTCACGACCTTACTTGAACAGGATCTGTTCTATAGGCTCGTACCTCTGTGTCCTTGAGACCTAAGGAGACAGGAACCAAAGTCTGGTGGATGAACCATGGCTGTGCGACCAGAGCGTGATTAACAGCTCCGGCGGGTCCCTTCCGACCCCTCGGAGTCGTAGAGGATCGTTCTCAGTCGAAGTATCCGGCTGGGGTGGTCACACGGCGGTCTGACAGACTCCCCTATCTTTTTCCTCTGTTTTTTTATGCTGCGCTCATCCTGCGGCATCTGGAGTTGGAGCCTCAGCCCAGGAAAAGCCGGACTCAACGTGAAGAACCCGTAGATGGGGATCTGGAGCTCGCTTGCCACATCGCTCGGCATCGCGCAGAAGATGTCGAGGACAGCCTGGTGAGCTCTGAGGTGAGTCGGGACTTGAGCAGGACTAGGCGAGTACGTTGGGCTTGCAGCCTTCGGTGTAGAGGTTACGGACCTTGCTTGGGTGGGTCTCGGAAATGGGCCGGAACCGGGGGAGATTGATCGAAACGAAAGTGGTTGTGGCCATCGGGTCGGCAAGGCATCGCGTCCGGTCGTGAATGGCAAGACCGAGACTCATGTGGCAGCTTCATGATCAGAGGCGGGTCACTGAGAGGTGCGAGTACACGGAAATCTCTTTCGAGCTGTATAAAACTTCATAGATATTAATTGATTTTTGTACACTTTCTATATCTATTATGATTTTGTAAATAACAGACATCACCATAATGAACGGCAGCTCATGGCCGGACCCGGGCGATCTGTTCTCTCCTTATGATTTAAAATACTGACTTATAACAGCTCATGGCCGGACCCGGACCCGGGCGGAGCTCCACCACCAGCTCGAATGCGTTGAGCTGTTGCTCTGCATACTAGAGCCACATGGTCACAAAATTTGATTAAGAATTTTGATTTTTGAATTTTTCAGTTTTAGGTTCTAAATTGACCAAAAATAAAAATTACTTTTATTCTAGTTATAATTAGGTGTAGTTCATTTTTGACATTTGGTTTAGGGATTATTTGAAATCTATGTACGCATTCAATTTCTCGATTTATCAAGTCAAAATACGAATTGTCGTTATGAGCCATAATTAGGGGATTAAAATTGATCATTCATAACTTGCGAAATGATGATTATTTCTCACTCACTTCCTTAAGATAAGTCCAAATTCGAAATCGATTTTGTGAAATTCACACAAGAACTTATCAATTTGAAGAATTTTATCCTCACAGACATTAGAAAATCAAACAATTAAGCTTCAATCCATAGAATTTGAATTGACCCATTCATGGCTATGGTTTAATTTCATGAATCTAGGTCTAATTTTAATATTAGACTTAGATCCATTTTTGACCTAAGCTTGAATACTTCAATTCAAGGTCAATTTGAATAAGATAAATCATTTTACATATGGGTAGCTCATTAGATAGGGCAATTGTGACACTAATTGAGTTCAATTTGAGTTAATTTGTAATTTTGGTCATTGAATTGTAAATTTTACCATTTTAGCCCTTTAGGCCCAATTCAAAGCACTCACGGTTTCGACTCATTTTTTTTTTCACGACAATAATTCAATAAGGTCAATAAAAGACCCCTAGATCACATTCAAAAGATTTGATTAGCTTAATTGTATCTTAATTGGCCAATTTCTTTTAAAAAAATAAAATTCATTTTCAGTTCTGTCATTTAGGTACCAAATTGCATAAATTTTAGACCCACAGGGGTCCCAAGTGGACAAAGTAGTCGGAACTGGACCAAACTTCAAGAACAGGTCAAAATCCGGTCGAACCGGACCGAATCGGTTTGATCAGTCTAATCGGTTTAGGCCCTTTCCGGCCGGTTCATGACCTCCGGCGACTGGTTCTGGAACCCTCTCAATGTCAATTTCACTTCTGCACCTTCAATTTCTCAAAATTTTACAAATTGACTCTCGAATTTTATCAAATTGCAAATTAACCTTAATCAGACATTTTGACGCAATTCTCAATTTTGGCTTGAGTTTTTACAAATCAAATCCACTAGATCAATTACCCAACACCTCAAGATGATGATTAAGCCTTCGAAGTCCATTTTTGACCATTTTGGATTGAAATTTCGACTTCTTGAATCGAATCGACGGTCAAAATCACTTAATTTGGGAAGTATATAAGTGAAATTATCCTTCTATTTGAAGGGGTTTCATTATGCATGAAAATCTCTCTCTCATCAGCCTCTCTCTCTCTCTCTAAATTGTCGCCGGTTTCGCCCCTCATTGGCGGCCACTTGATTGGAGCCATCAATTGAAAGGTCCCTTAGCTCCTCCTGTCCTTGATCGCTAGCATAGGTTACTGGAGAGGCGGCCATAGCTCCATTTGGCGGCTTCTCGATTATGGCACTGAAAAGAGAACTACTGCTAACAAGCGGAGATTTTCTCTCGACATGAAGAGCTTTCTCTCTCGACATGAAGAGCTTTCTCTCTCGACATGCAGAGTTCGAATTTGGGTTTCCCCCCCTTTATCTGTCGTAAACCCAGATATCATCATACATAACCAGCCTTCATTGATCTAACCGGCCCTAATTGTACCGATTTCTCTCACTCCTCTGTTATTCTACCTTCCTCTGTAACCAAACCCGAACCCTATTTTCAACGATTCCCATCAATATCGTTCACATCTGCGGAGGAAGTCCCTGCTGGTCGACTCTGTTTCCATCGCCAATGCCAATTGAAGCTCGCCATCAACTTTTCTTATATGGCTGAGGTTCGATATCCACCATCTCATCACGGATGGGTTGCATGCATGACCTAAGGTGCTTCCTGTCCATCCTTCCTCCTCGGTTTCTGTCTGTTCTCTATAAGCTTGCTGCAATTGGTCCGATGGTATGGGTTTTCTTCCGATTATGGCATAGCAACAGCTCTTTAGACTTAGTCCAGTACTACCTCATCTACGACGGATGGCTTCGGAAAGTCATGAAGAATCGCTCCGCTTGACTGCTTTGTGCCAAAGACTTGGCCGATTATGTTCTGCACATGAAATAGAAGTATGGGAGGAGGAACCAACACCAGCAATTTTGGCAAAATGTAGGCTAACTTTAGTTGGCAAAGTACTAACACAAACCTCTGTTCATTTCCCGTCATTACAAAGTACTTTATAATGTATATGGAAAATAGACAATGTAGATTTTGCTCAACGCGAATGAGGCTTATATTTGGCTAAATTTCGATCTGAAAGTGAGAAGCAACGAGTCTTGGATGGTGGTCCGTGGCTTTTTTCTAGTAACTTAGTCTGGTTCAAACCTTGGGTTCCTCACACGCCCTTACTGTGTTATGACTTTACCTGTTGCGCTTTTTGGGTACAAGTCATTGGTCTGCCCTTGGAATGGACTACGGAGCCGATGCTAAGGAAGGCCGTTCATCAGCTTGGTAGGGTATTAGAAGTCCGAGTGGACTTTAAAGAAGGCTCGGCTTTAAGGGCAGGGAGGGTTAGAGTGGAGATCAAGTTGGATGAACCTCTCAAAAGTGGCAAACTAGTGAGGATTGAAGGGAGGATGTTATGGCTAGACTTTCGCTATGAAAGGCTGTCTTACTATTGCTACTCATGTGGTAAAATTGGCCATTATGCTACATATTGTGCAGAGTATCCTTTTGATGAAGCCAAAATGGATGGGAAAGAGAAGATGGCTTTTGGTCCTTGGCTAAGAGCGGAAGTTCGCCAATCTAGCCCTTATTGGGATGCATTCTATAACCCCCACTCCATCAATCAGGTACAGAATGAAGAGACTATACCTGAGACACCTCCAGCTTTATTGCCGCCTGCTCCCCTCTTGCCCACTGCATCTACTGGAATTGCAATTCACATGGACCCACCTGTGTAGCCTCATCCTAACTCAACTACGACAGCAGGGTCACCACAGCATTCACTTCATAAGAGAGGTCACACCATTACCACAGCTCTGATCCCTGCACAAGACAAATAGAAAGCTCCGATCAGCAATCTCATGGAGGATCCTCCACTGAAACAAAAGCAAGCTACTAGACTAATTCCTAGGGTGGCACCAGCGAAGAAACAGAAAAGATATGCCCCATATGAACTGAAAACTGTCCTTCTTGACAACTTTGATGATGCTAATTTAATGGAAACACCGGTAGTTGACACCCCACAAGAGAATCAATGGGCTTTAGTGGCTGGCCCTAAACAGCCACCGCCTTACAAATGAAGATGGTTTGCTGGAACTGTCAGGGTTTGGGCAATCCCCTGACAGTTCAAGCTTTAAAGGCCTTGACGGCCAAAGAAAAGCCCGATTTTTTGTTCCTCATGGAGACTAAAAACCCTGAGTTAGTTCTTCAGCGTGTTCAAAGACGCTTACGTTTCAGTCACTTGTTTGTGAAAAATCCTAGTAGATTGGCAGGAGGTATGTCAGTTTTTTGGAATGACAATGTGTTAGTAGACATCGTGAGTTCCTCGGCGGACTTTTTTGATATGATCTGTCGGGATGTAAAGGAAGATAAGCTTATGAGGTTCACTTGTCTCCATGCTCCATCATCCTACCAGCATAGACAGATGCTATGGGATCAGCTACGCTCCATCAGCACACTTAACAATCTCCCCTGGATCTGTGCCGGGGATTTCAATGAGATCCTATATACTTGGGAGAAAGTAGGTGGGCGATCCCCAGACAGGTATAGACTTCAATCCTTTTGGGATGTCATCAATGACTGTACTTTTATGGAGATTGAAAGTAAGGGATGCAAGTTCACGTGGTCAAATAATCGAGAGGGTCCAGATCAGATTAAGGAAAGGTTGGATCGTGTATTGTGCACACCGGAGTGGCGTCTTCTATACCCTCAAGCCCAAGTCTTTGCGCTGCCTCCCCTGGGTTCTGATCATAGCCCCATTATCATCTCCACATCCCCATCTTATTCGAGGGGCCAACGTAATTTTGTCTTTGAGGCTTATTGGAACAATGACCCGGAGTGTCGTGAGATCATTGCTAATACCTGGAATTCAGCCGACTTGCGCAGCACCAATTTACTACGCAAACTCAGGATTGTCTCTTACCGGCTACAAAAATGGAGTAGATCCAAGTTTGACAATGTTCAGTTGATGGTACCGGCACTACAACAACAGCTCCAATCGATAATTAATAAGCCTTATAGCTCTAATACCGACGCTGAAGAAGTTGCCTCTCTACGTGGGAAAATCAGAAACCTTTGGCAGTAGGAAGAACAATTTTGGGCTATGCGCTCCCGAGTCAACTGGCTACAGTGGGGTGATAAAAATAGCAAGTTTTTTCATGCCACCACTGTACAATGGAGACAGCGTAATAGAATCGGAATGTTAAAGGATGAAAATCTCAACTGGGTAAGAGAACTACCGATTCTAAAGGAGATGACACTTGATTTTTTCTGCCGATTATACACTTCAGTGGGTTCTCGTGCTTATAGTCCGATACTTGCTCAATGTCGAGCCCTAGTAATTGACGAGATGAATGCCCAGTTAACTGCTGAGGTCACAATGGAGGAGGTCAGAGTTGCAACATTCCAGTTGGGTGCGACTAAGGCTCCAGGTCCCGATGGTCTCAATGGACTTTTTTATCAAACACATTGGGATATCATTCAACATGACATTTTCAGGTTAGTTCAAGACTTCTTTACTTCAGGGGTTATGGCTGCTGAGCTTAACAAAACAGTACTTGTTCTAATTCCTAAGATCAAACACCCTGAAAGTCTAGATCAGTTTAGACCGATAAGCCTCTGCAACTTTGTATATAAGATTATCTCTAAGGTATTGGCGAATCGTCTGAAACCTTGGCTAGGCGATCTCATATCAGTAGAGCAAGCTGCTTTTGTGAGTGGGCGTCAGATTCAGGATAATGTGTTAATTGTCCAGGAGCTTATTCATCACTTTAAGACAAGGAAAAGGAAGCAGCACTTTAATGCGTTACTCAAACTAGATATGCAGAAGGCCTACGACAAAGTTGAATGGGATTTCTTATTGGACTATCTCATTATTTTGGGTTTTCACCCCTCATGGGTTAGACTGGTGATGCAATGCATTACTACTACTTCCTTCAGTGTTCGTTTTAATGGGGAACAACTGACCTATTTTCGACCATCAAGGGGGCTACGACAGGGCGACCCGCTATCGCCTTACATATTCATTCTAGTGACAAATCTATTATCCACCCTTATGCATCAAGCCATCAATATGGGCAACCTCCGTGGTATTCAACTAAACAGGTTCTGTCCTACACTTTCCCATCTTTTCTTTGCTGATGATTCCGTGTTTTCCTCGAGGTACACTTACCGAATGTCAAAATTTGGCAAACTGTTGAATCGCATTGTCTAGCAACTGGCCAAGTAATTAATAGAAATAAATCCGGAATGTTTTTTCCGAAATTCTGCCCCTTTAGTCTTCAGCATAATCTAGCGGCTGAGTTTCGAGTACCAGTCTTGCAGAAATATGGCAAATACTTAGGTATGCCTTCTGATTGGGGAAGATTTAAACACGACATGTTTGGTTGGATATTAGGGAAGGTAAATGCAAAACTTGAGGGGTGGAAAGAGCTTCTATTGTCGAAGGGGGGGTAAAGAGATCCTACTCAAGTCGGTTATACAGGCTATTCCGCACTACGCTATGTCAATGTTTAAGCTTCCTCTATCCTTATGTCGCAAAATTGAATAGAAAATCTCCAATTTTTGGTGGCGGAATACTACAAGAAAGACTGGTGTTCATTGGCAAAACGGGAATTACTAAAAACCAAGTAGCTGAATGGTGGATTAGGTTTTCGTGATTTGATCGCTTTTAACGAAGCTCGCTTGGTAAGCGTGCTTGGCGCCTTCTTCAACAACCTCAACTGTTATGGTGTAGGCTGTTCAAGGGTCTTTATTTCCAAACCAAGGAATTTTTGTTTGCTGAGAATGGGACAAGACCCTCTTGGGGCTGGCGCAGTCTTATCTGTGGAAGGGATGCCATCTTACCTTAGGTAAGATGGTCGGTGGGGGATGGCAGACATATTCACATACGCAATCATCGCTGGCTGCCAATCGGCACCATTGGCGGTCCACCTAGAAGACACGAACCAGAGTTGGTGGGCAGTCTTATTGACCAAGTACACCACAACTGGAATGTTCCCCTTATTTCAGAACTATTTGATAGCAGCATTATGACTGAAATTCTTAAAATCCCAATCAGACCATTACATGCCAATGATCAATTAATCTAGACAGCCACCAAGAATGGACAGATATACGCTTAAAAGCAATTATCGATTCTAGCAAGCAGCAAAACAAAGCAGAGACACCACCAAGCATCAACGTCATATCAACCACCCACCATTCTTTGGCGTAAACTTTGGACACTTAACACAAAATTCGAAGATCCGTCAATTCCGTGGGCAGCATGTCACAACGCTCTTCCTACAAAAGCTCAGCTCTACTCTCGGCATATTACCCCTGATCCCATATGTGAAATTTGCAAACATAACTTACCTGAAACGGTGGAGCACTTATTTTTCTTTTGTTCATGGACAGCCGGATCCGGAATCACTCGCAGCTCAACATCACAATCTCTCCTCGCACTATTACTCGCCTAGATGCATGGATCACAAGAGCAATAGAGTCGAAAGCCGTACCTGGTTTGCGCAGATCGCCCATGTTCTGTGGAAGATTTGGTGCTCCCGTAACAACTTTATCTTCCGCCGATTTGTCCCGACCCGGTGCGTGTCAAGTTATCGATGCTCTAGCACAAAGCGAGAATCCGCACCCTTTCCTCCCAACACGACCAGCGAACTAATCATTCCGAACGGGGACTTCTCCGCACACCCGTCACCACAAATCTGGATACCTCCACAACGTGGAGTCCTCAAATGTAACATAGATGCATCCCACTTTCCAGGTACTTCTCATGGCACTATGGCCTGTATCAGCAGAAATCACCAAGGAATTCTTACCGATGTCTATACACAAGAAATCACAGCAGCTTCAGCATTTCAAGCAGAGGTTCAATCACTTACCCTTGCTCTGCAACGTCTGCTGCATCAGGGAATCAACAAGGAGAACATCATTATAGAGAGCGACTGCTTGGCCTTGATTGACATCCTTCAACAGAAACGAATGCCGCCGTGGGAAGAACGAGTCCTCTTTGCGGAAATCGACAGCCTCCTCTCTCGGTGCCTAATTTGCGTCTTCAAGATCGCCGAAGAGAGGCAAACGGAGTTGCTGATTGGGCCGCCAAAGCCCATGGGCGATCTGACTTGGCCCACAATTGGAATATATTTCCTCCCTTTACGTTGCAAAGTCTGGTAGTTGCAGAGGCTATAGCCTCTGGATGTAATATGCGTTTCCCATGTACTGCTACCTTCCAGTAATGAAATACCTCTATTTCTGACCAAAAAAAAAAAAAAAAAAGATTATGGCACTGAAGATCGATAATCAAGTCGGTTTATTCCCCGATTGGCCGGTTCAATTAGATCCGCGCCAATTGCTGATCATCCTCCCGAACAAGATCTGGTCCTAGGAGGTTTGTGAAGATTCAATCAAAGTTTCAGTGAAAGTTCTACTCAATCACGACCAAAATCGAGAAAAACCGCATTAAAATGTAATTTCTCGGTCTTGAACCCCGTGAAGCGAGGCTGGATTAGCCGATCAGGACTAGGATTCAATATTAGGGATATATGTTGATCATTGATGAGTTGTTGAAGTTTGAATTTGAATGATTGTACTTGATTAATCTTAAATTTGCAATTTCGTAGCCTTAGGACTAACCTATTATTTTAACCAAAACGAGATCTGAAACGACCTCATTTCAACTCGAGTCCTCTTAGGATTAGATAATAGACATCCCAAGCTTCGAAATGGTAGGTCGTACCCACCAATTGAGTATTGTTTGACCCTCAAAAAATATCTTCGAAGATGAGTGATTCTGCTGTAGTTCAGTTAGATTTTCGGTTCTTTCTTTACTCCGAAATGAGACTTTACTAATTTTGTGTAACCTTTTAAGATGATTTTTGAACAGTGTTTTCTTCATAAGTTTTGTTCCAAATCCTTTTGTGCACATCCTGTAATTTTTCCATGATTTTTTTGATGTGTTTAACTAGGTCAAATCTACTCAGATCCAAGCCTAGTCAATATGTTCCGTATTGATTTATGATTTTTTCATTTTTGAACTGATTTTTGTGTTGAGTTCTGGAATAACTTTTCTTCATAAAATTTGCTCATATTAGTGTTGTACATGTTCTGTATTTTTTTTTTCGAAATTTTTAGATATGTTTAACTAGGTGAAAATTGCTTAAATCTGAACATAGGCTAGTAAAGTCCACAAATGCACCTACTTGGTCTCAAATATTTCATGAGAGTTGAAATGCATGATACATATGTTCAATTAATGCATGCTTTGTAAAGTCTTGACGTTAGCAAGTGGGTCAATTGCATGAGTTAAAGTTAAAACGTGCTGCATCGGTACATAGTCTAAATGTACATCACTGTTTTGTCATTTTTGCTGTGATTTGTGCAATCGCATTTAGGTTTTGAATCCTTAATAAGAGATGTTCATCATTGCATTTTCTGTATGTAGGATTTTTTGTAGGATTTTTGCATGTCTTAAGATGGCTTAAATTGTACACGTTCTGTGAAATCAATGCTGAAATGAAATCTTGCCATTTATGCATCTTACCATGCTTGTTTGAGACATTTAGAAACTAAATTTTGAGATAATATTTTCTTGACACTTAAATTACATGTTACAAGATTTGAATACATGTTTGTATCATTGCATTTGAGTGTCATTTTGCATGTTAAAGTTGTGCCACAAGAACATATGTTCATCAAGAAACTCTCAAGCATTTCATCATGAATCTTGAGTCATCTTATTTTGTTATCGAATTATATGACATCTTCTCTTTCTGACTTAGGGCTAGATAATTACCTAAATTGTTTTTTGCATCTAATATTAAGTCACATGTGATCTTTTCATGCTATTTGTGCATTACTGGAATGATTTTGAGATTTATTAATAGATGTTTGTGTTCTGATTTTTAGTTACTGACATGCGCACATTTTGAAATCTTGATCTTAGAGCACCTAATTGACCTAATTTGGACTCGAGCCCTTTTAGGAAGTCGAAAAGCACATTTAAAAGTTTCCAATGCCGCTGATTTCATGTAAATCACTCATCATTTGGACCACTTTCCTTTTTATCAAAACTAGATTAGAATTTAGATATGAGATCAAATTTGGACTCGTATTCTAACCCCTGTGTAGACAGACCTTAGATATTTTTGTTCCATTTTTTCTATTAATATTTTGCACTTGGCCTCTTAATGAAACTTGTTTGTCAACATATTGGCTGTGTTGTGTAAAAATGTGGTGATTTTTAGACTTGTTTTGATAGGACAAATCCTTGAGATATTAGCTGAGTGTTTTGCTGATTTGACAAATTTCTGATATTGACACATTAGGTAAACACAACATACTATTTAGATACCGAAAATACGCTAATAGAAATATTAGCATAACCCAAGTCCCCATACCTAGATATTTGGTTGCATAGGAATCGATGGAACACTTCCGATTCTCAATTGGATTTTCTAGCTGACTCTTGAAACAAGGCTAGTGGTGACTCCTGTTTTATTTCTAGGTTGTTTTAAAACAACTAGATTGTTTAAATAAATCGTTGCAAGGGGTACGGGTTTCGATAAAAATCACCATGGTTTAGCATACTTGATGTGGGAGTACCTCAAGGGATAAAGTGATGCCATCCTTATGGGTGAAGTGTACTATTGAGACGGCTACCATGGTAAATGTACCCTTAGATCTAATATCCACGCCAGATCTCTTCTCCTGAGGTGTGTTGTGTGGGTATGGGTCGCAATACTCTGTTGTCACATGGGTACGAGCTTGGGAGAGCTGACGATCTCATGGAGGGAACTTATGAGAGACTTGATCCAAAATGCGAGGTGATGACGTCTTTTGGAATGCGAGCCATGAGGGAACTTTTGTGATCAAGTACCCCTAAACCCGACATTTTCCCTTCCTATCCTGATGGAGAGGGATCGATGGGCAGTGAGATTGGGTTGTGACAACTGGCACCCCAAACCATATGTTCTCTAGGGTAGAGTTCCACCCACAATGTGGCACAAACCCTCCAAATGGCCGGGTTGCTCAGGATCGCGACCTGAGGAGCCCAACCGATCACTCTGCAAACCCCGGCTGTCCTGTCTAGGAACACCTCGGGCAGGACCTTTGCCGGATTCGCATAGTCATGGGGGGCTTCCAGCTTGCCCTTTGCAGGTGGCTGACATAGGGACCACATGAAGTGGCGCCTGTTCTGCTCCAACGTGTGAGCAATGTCCTTCGCTGGTCCTCGTTAAAGCTCCCAAAGCTTCCGAAGCACAGGAACAACACAGGTGTTTCTGGCTGATGGTCGAGCCACTCCAGGATCTCGAAACCCTGCGAACTGTTATTACCTTCTGTGCCCCGTTTACACTCAACCTTGATGTTCACTATGGGCCCACGGGGTACACCGCGGGCGCTCTAAGGCCTGCCAGGGCCTCCACCGCATGCGGTTCCAGTTTGGTGAATGTATTTACCAAGACACCTCTTGCTTCCCTTATCCGTAGGGCGTGGCTCAAAAGTAGCCGGCCAGCTTCATTTACGAATACTTCGGAGGGCAAGAATTTGGCGGCAGGCAGCAGGTTCCTGAAGCACAAGAAGTCCAGCTCGGCGTCTGAGCCCTCAAGCTCGGTCAGATCCATGTGGTGCTTGTCTTGGAGCGAATGGAGGTGCAATATCAAGCAAAGAGCTGCGGCACTTGATGTGAAGAACACATAGGAAGGGACGCTGAGCTCACTGGCCACTTCGATCATCATGGTGCAGAACATGTCAACGACGAGCCCAGCGAGCCGTGGGGAGCTGCACAGGTGGAGGTCAGCCACGGCTTCTCGGACATTAGCTTTGTGGCTCTCAATGAAGTTAGTGAGGAAGGCCATTCTGGACGGGGCGGCGTTCTGCCGAGGGAGGATCATGAAGCGGATACCCACAGTGACGGAAGCCACGAGCGAGCGACTCGACACATGAGTCAACCTCGAAGGGCAACTCCATGATGAGGATAGGGATGGAGAGCTGGCCGTCACGGTCCAGAAGGAGCTTGGCAATCTCCATTGTCGATAGACCTGTTAAACGGGTGGGTCGGGTTGGGTTTGGGTCGGGTCATAAATGGTCCGACCCAAATCGACCAATTTAACTCGTTTATGACCCATTAATTATAGTGCAAATTTTTTGACCCATACCCGACCCGACCCATACCCAACCTATTTAACGAAACTTAAAAAAGCTTATATATATAAATGTATTGCTAACATGATTTTATAATTTTAAAATAATTATTTTAAAAAATCGAATTTTAATTATTTTTTATTTTTTAAAATTAAATTTTAATTAATTTTATTTTTAATTTTCTTTTTCTCTTTTCTCTTTTCTTTTTACTTTTTTCTTCTTCCTCTTCTTTGGCCGGCTGCTGGCCACGACGATGGCCGGTGATCGGCCATAGGCGAGCTCTTTTGCCCGGCTCGTTGACGCCGGTGAGTTCGAGTCTCGCCCGATCGGCGAGACGATGGGGGCATACTTGCCCGACCGCCATCATACTATATTATGCTCATGGTATAGTATGAATAGTTTTTTCTCGGGCCTCAGTGGACGTCGGCAAGGCCTCCGCCTCGCCGGATTGGGCGAGCTCGAGGCTCGCCAGACGTCGGCAAGGCCTCCACCTCGCCAGATCTGGTAAGCTCGAGGCTCGCCGGGCGTCGGCGAGGCCTCTGCCTTGCTAGATCCGGCGAGCTCGAGCTCGCCCGTCGCTTGACGCCGGCGAGGTCGAGTCTCACTAGATCGGCGAGGCTCGAGCCTTGCCAAATCCGGCGAGCTCGAGGCTCGCTTGGCCGGTCACCGGCCATCGCCGTGCCGGAGACCGGAGGAAGAAGAAAGAAAAAAGAAGAAGAAGAAAGAATAAAGAAAAATAATTAAAATAAAAAATACTTATAATTTCGGTTTTTATAAAAAAAAAAATTGTAAAGTTAAAGAGAAGAGAGAGATAGTGAGGTTTTGAGTGAAAATAAATGGGTTCATTTTTAATGGGTTGATAAATTGGACATAAACGGGTCAAATAGTTGACTCATTTAAAACCCATATATCTTTGTCTTGACCCATTAAAACTCATTATGGGTGATTTATAAAATAAAGCTTGACTCATTAATGACCCATTTAACCATAAATGGGTCCATAAATGGGTTGCACGACCCATTCAACACTTCTAACTGTCGACACCAGGTGGCCAAGGCCTGGCGATGGGATGAACACGAGATGAGATTTAGTACTCATATCACGATGACGACGCCTTCAAAATTTCTTCTCTTCCCTTGCCGGGTTAGCTTGGATGCGAAGGATAACCAGGTGGAGGAGGCTCTTATAGACATCAATATGCTAGTCGTCGCCGGAGTCGCCGTTAGTTTGAATCGAGTTTGTTGGATGCTGAGTTTTAAAATAGGGCTTATTGCTTGCTTGCCATCGTTTTACTTCATGAAAAATGCTTAATGGATCCCACATGAGACTAACAAAATTTAAAAATTAGTACGCTTCCGATTCACATCCATTTAGTAAACTCGAGTAGTTATTCCAAAGAGAAAATATAAGGCGGTTCTATGATAAATGTCACATCATGACAAATTCATAAATTATTGCATGGTCCGTGAGTTGTTTAGACTCGATAATTTATAGTATATAGTCTACATAATCAACAATTTAAATGACCTCAGCTTATCTAGTTGTTATGGACCATATAACATCTTTTCAGTTGAGAAGTTATTGCATGATGTCAATCTCTCGGCCAATGACCTGAGCTTATATAGTTTAAGTCCTTAAAGGACTTTGGTCCTTATACGACTCTATCTTTGAAGACGGCTGGAATCGTTCTAGGTGCAATCTTCCTAATTGGACTTTGGTATATCTAGTGCGTCTCGAGCTATCTTGTTTTACCGCGATAGTGCTTTTGCATACCCAATAAGGAGTATTAGAGCTACACCTCTAAATTGCTTATGATTGGCATCGGAGCAAGGTTGTGTACTCTACATTTGGTGTATGCTCTTAACTATGGAGAATGTGACTGAGCAGAATAAATACTTTGCATGCGTCGCTACCTCCAAAACTTATTTCGTACAATCTTTTTTTTAATCATTTTTGAATTACAATTGTATAGATTGAATGAGAGAACCGTCAAATTTGTGCATAATCCCTCTAATTTTCATAGAATAGTTAAGACTTCCATTCTAAGTGCAATATTGTAACTTGTTCTTATGCTAAAAGTAGGGATCGACTTTAATAATTTATATTTTCACTATTTAGTGAAATTCATTGAATTTTAAGTCTGTATCTTCTTAATTAGCTTGGTGCTTGTTTAAAGTTGCTACCTCATGTGTCCAAGTAAGAATAAAAGGTATTAGACTTTCAAATTACTATATCTACATATATAGATAGATTGAAATAAATTAGTTTTGCTACTTTAATATTCGTTTGTCTCTAACTTACGGTAAAATTTTAAGTTGAAGTTATCCAGCGAACGTTTCTAGTATCATAAATTAATTGACCAGAAACTTTCGACCGAAAAGGTGAATTAAAATTTTGCAAAACAGTGAAGAATTGTAATGTAAAAATATTTAAGATAGTTATTTTATAATTTCAACGGCTATTTTGAATTTAAAGAGATTGAATGTTTGGACGATACTATCTTCGTCTTTATACTAAACATGTAAGTTTATTCAATATGACGGATCATGACATATCTACTAGGGGTGAGCGGTTCCAGGTTTCTTATAGGTTCCACCTAGAACTTGGAATCAAGAACTTGGATTCTACCCCGTCATAGGTTCAGGGGTTGGTTCCAGGTCCCAGGTTTTAACATGTTTTTTTTTTTTTTTTATAGTTTCATTTATAGTTAAAAAAATAAAATGAAATGAACACAATAATAATAAAGAAGCTTGTCATTCATCAAAGAGAATACAACACGAACAAAACTATCAAAATAGGAAAAGGAATTCTTGCTGAGGAATTCAACTAGATAAAAGAGAGAAAATTAAACAAAAGTCTGCATTAAAATGGAACAAAATTCATTAGACCATAAATTTTGTTTGGAACTTTGTATCGGAGAATCTATAACACCATAGAACAAACTAGACCATAAAAAACAAGAGCATTAAGGATCATATTCTCAGTCTGGTTGCTAAAAAATGTACTAATAAAGCGCCACCATCTCAACGCATTAATAATTCAGATAGAGTAACATATAATAATTAGACACTTGCAAGTCATAAAAAATAATAGTTTAAAATCTCTAGAGCCCAATATTTGTAACTGCGAGGATTATTTTATGAGAAGCTGTATAAAGATGAAAGTGATGGATGCTCTTGGTGCTTCTTATGTATGGGAAAAATGAACAGGTCCTGCTATATTGGAGATTAACATTCTATGTAAGGGGAATTGCTCGTTTGCATGGGGGAGTTGGGGACAGGGTCGTCAAGAGAAGTGAGTCGAGGGTGGTGAGCGACGTCGAGCATTGTCAAGCGGTGTCAAGGTCGTCAAGAGGAGTGAGTCGAATCGTCGGAGAGAGACTTCAGAGTGACATGGGGGAGTCGGGGACAGGGCGAAGAGGGAAAAGGAAGAAACAAAAAGAGGAAAGGGGAAGAAACAAATTGAAATCTAGGGTTTTCACTTTTTAGGTTCTAGAACCCAGTTCCTGGTTCGGTTCCCAATGGACCCAGGAACTAGAACCCCTCTCTTTAGAACTGGGAACCACGCTCACCCCTAATATCTGCATCACTATAAGGAAGATCAAATTGAGGATTGAAGAAATCTCTTGGTGCCCAAGTCACGATCTTGCCATGGGTGGTAAAACTGGTCCACTTGATCTTCCCATGGGTGGTAAAACTAGTCCACTTCTTTGATAAGAGCTATGCGATCATCCGTCCTTGATCTTGATGTAAGAAAGACGTGTGAGGAAGCTCTTAATTTCGTTGCATCACTATATATATTGAACTTGTATATCAAGATTGATATTCCCTTCTGTAAATATGACAATCAAGACGTAACAACCACTGTCATCTACATAAGTTGTGTTATGTCAAGAGAGATTATGTTCTTTGAATTATTTGTGCACTCTTTTTGCCTTTTAGTTCTGTCAATTGTGTTACATTAATTTTACGAGACGTTGGCCTATATGGGATTCTCTCTACCAACCGTTCGATGCAGACTTCCTCGTAAAACCGTCTCATGTGATGGGCAAGGAGGGGCTGATTAGCATGTCTTATAGTGTTCTAATCGGTCCATGAGTATGTGGATCCTTTGGGTTCCACATGGGGTCAAATCAAATTTACATTTTCGACTAAAGTTCAATTTCGCTAAATTGCTACTCCGAAATTCTTTATGTTCTCCTCCTCTCCATTGCACGCCAAACAAGAACAGAGGGCCCTAACTTTCAGAAGCAGGAATGAGAGGAGCAATGGACGCAAGAGAGAAATAGGACAACAAACCTTGGGAGGGGAAAACAAGAGCAAAATGAAATTCATTCATACTCGTAGATCAAGGACGTGCAAGGACACGTAAATCTACCATATGAATTTTACCAATGATGTCTTTTTGAACCCAAATCGACCGGTTCCACATAAAACACGTCAACAAAATCAACATGGATTGTGGCCACAAAAATGCTAGAACAATCAAACATGGATTGTAGCCATAGAAACCCTAAAACAAGCCCTCCAATAAGTCATAGAATCAAAATACCAAACGTGCTCAAAGTACCAGCCAACCCTGTCTCCCAGCTAAATGGAGGCTCATGGACTATAGATATCCTTGATGAAACGAGTCAAAGACAAGTAAGAAGAGCCACCCTCCATCAACGCCTTCCTACTCTTCTCGCTCAACTCCTTCACCTTCTTTCTCCTCTCCCCGGCCTCTTTGCCCTCCATTAACTTCCTTATCCCTCTCTCTATTTCATCTACCATCACGACACCATCACTACCTTTGACCAGATCTCTTCGACAATCCATCTTGATCTGAGCTGCGAGGCCGAGCTCCACCACTAGGCGGAACGCATTGAACTGTTGCTCCGCATACTGGGGCCACGCGGCGACCGGCACGCCGAACCATATGCTTTCTAGGGTGGAGTTCCACCCGCAGTGAGACACGAACCCTCCGATGGCTGGGTGGGCCAGGACTGCGACCTGCGGGGCCCACCCAATCACTCTTCCGACCCCAGCTGTCCTATTAAGAAAACCCTCGGGCAGGACCTCTGCCGGATCTACGTAATCCCGGGGGCCTTCCAGCTTGCCCTTCGCCGGAGGCTGCCGTAGGGACCACAGGAAGCGGTACCTGCTCTGCTCCAGCGCGTGGGCAATCTCTTTTGCCTGGTGCTCGTGGAAGTACCCGTCGCTCCCGAAGCACAGGAACACCACTGACGCATCCGGCTGCTGGTCGAGCCAGTCCAGGATCTCGAAACCCTTTTGCTCTCATCCTTGATGTTCAGTATGGGGCCCACGGAGTACACCGCCGGTGCTCCAAGGCTGGGCAGGGCTTCCATAGCGCGCGGTTCCAGCTCAAAGAACGTATTTACCAAAATTCCCTTGGTTTCCCTATACCTTAGGGCGAAGTCCAAGAATATCCGGCAGTCTTCTAACATAAGCACTTCCAAGGGCAAGAACTTGGCGGCAGGCAGCGGGTTAGCGAGGCACGGGAAGTCCAGCTCGGCGTCAGAGCCCTTGAGACTGGTCGGGTCCATGTGTTGCTCGTCTCGGAGAGACTGGAGGTGCAGCATGACTCCGAGGATTGCCGCGTTTGACGCGAAGAACATGTAGGAAGGGATGCTGAACTCGACAGCCACGTCAATCATCGAGGTGCAAAACATGTCAAGGACAAGCCCAGCGAGCCGTGGTGAGGCACGGGCAGAGAGCTCAGCGACGGCTTCTCGGACGTTGCCTTTGTGGCTCTCCACAACATGATGGATGAAGGCCAGGCCAGGCCAGACGTCCCTGGGGAGTGGCTTTGCCTAGGGAGGAGGACGAAGCGGATGCGGGCAGCCACGGAGGTGGTGAGCGACTCGATGTGGGAATCAATATCCGAGTCGAAGGGGAACTTCATGATGAGTATGGTGAGGGAGAGCCGATCGTCGCGGTCGACGAGGAGCTTGGCCATCTCCACCATCGAGACCAGGTGGCCGAGGCCCGGAGATGGGATGAACACGAGCTCGGATTTAGCACTCATGATGACGACGATGCCTTCGAAAATTCTTCTTTTCCTAACTGAGTACAGCCGGTTGCGAAGATGATAACGAGGTGGAGGCTCTTATGGATCTCAATATGTAAGTCTTCAGGTAGTGGGAATGAAGGAACCAATGGGACGAGGTTACGACGTCGTGCTGATTGAGGTCTGCGTCGCCTCGTCCATTTTTTCTTGGTCGAAATCGCCGTCTAGTTTATTAAAAAAAAAATAAAAAATCGCCGTCTAGTTTGACTTGCGTTTGTTGGATTTTAAGTTCGGTTATTGCTTGGAGTCGGTTTACTCCACGAGAAATTCTTCAACTACCCCGGCTAACGTCAACCGATGCATCCAATCAAAGCAATGCGAAAATTGCTAAAAAATAAATGAAAAGTAACGAAAAACACTAGAGATTTACTTAGTTTGATCCAAATATTGATACCTACTCCATAGAGAGGGCAAATGACAAATACTCCATTAATTAATTAAAGAATTACAGAATTATAATTATTCACATGCTTGAACGTTTCTCACACACGTAGAGCTTAGTATGTTTAGACTCGCAGAGAATTATCTCACTGCTTGAAACATTTACATTTCCACAAAGAAAACGTCACAATTCGAGTGTAGAATCCTTCGGATAAACGAAAAAAGAAGAAGCAAAACCCACGTACTTTTATTTTTCTTTTACCTCACATACCCTCTGGCTATACTATTCTATGTATGTATATGTGTGTGTGTATTCTTTTACTGTATGAAGGATGTCAATCTTTGATCGGTCAAACCCTGGAGACACAAGTAAGAAAGATCTTTCCCCATTTAAATGACTTCTTTAGTTACCGACCAAAAAAAAAAAAAAATTACTTCTTTAGTTGAATCCACTGGCCAAGTAGATCCAAGATTATCATTTAAAAAAAAAGGCCAAAAAAAAAAAAAAAAAAGAAATCAAAATCCAATTAGGACTCTTTCATTGACAACTCATTTAACACGGATCAATTTACATCATCCAATCAAGTTGGGTCTTATATATGGTTCAAACTCGAATGCATCGGATGCATATGAACCCAATACATCTCATCCATTAAATCTTATCTGTCTCACATCGGATCCGCCATCAGAGTCGTTAGGAAGGGCTAGTGGAGGTCGCCTGCCACACGAGCCCTTGGTGAACCCTGACGAGGGCTTGCCAGCTCAAATCTAGGTGTGGGCACAACCCTCGCCCCAGATTCGAGTGAGGATAGTGGGCCCTCTCTTGGGGGTCGTGCCCACCCCTAGATTTGGGCTAGTAGGCCCTTGGCAGGGGCTGCCAAGGGCTCCCTTGGGGCTTGGGAAGGTTGCTGGGCTTTGGGAAGGCCTAGGTGGCCTCCGCTGGCCCTTCTAGACGGCTATGGCAGCAGCCACTAGCGGGGTGAGTTTTTTCATTTTTATTTTTATTTTTTATTTTTATTCGTAGTTTTTTATTTTTTAATCTATTTTTGTTTGTATTTTTTGAATGATGTGGCGCTTAGTGAGCACCACGTCATTGTCATGTGTCTTAAGTAATAAAATAAGACAAATCACCATTTTTTGTTAGCTAAATCGAATGGAGTTAATGAAAGAATTAGATTGAACTAATTTGACAAATTTTACTATTTGATTGTATTTGTTTGCAAGTTTTAAGACTTTCACTACATATATCCCAAAAAATATCGACATCGCAGAATTTTGCAGTCCCGTTGTATACTGTATTTTTCCAGATTTTAGATACTAGTCATTTTGCTTATTGGTCCGACGTGCGAAATCAGCTGGAATTTGGAAGAAGGGGCCTTAAGGTCATTTAAATTTTCAAG
Organism: Eucalyptus pumila; assembly: GCA_016097595.1. Lineage (NCBI taxonomy): Eukaryota > Viridiplantae > Streptophyta > Magnoliopsida > Myrtales > Myrtaceae > Eucalyptus > Eucalyptus pumila. Next base: position 8,847,908 of record CM027846.1, on the reverse strand, counting down.
GACCGAGCCCACTTGAGCTGGACCTGTATCCGAAGTTCTTGCTTGGCCATATGAGTACGTATGCGATGGATATGTGGCGTTACATTTCGGAAAGAAAACGACGGCAAGATAAGAATATTCAGCGCTAGTACCATCCAGGAAATGCGAATCTGGCCAAAATAGAAAGGAGCAGAGGAAAAACTTGGCTAGAATTCTGGATTTGAACGTGGATTTTCACGGTTGAATTGGGCAAGATATGGGGCCTGAGGAAGACAAAATAGGAGAAAAAACAAAGAAATATACGGTGAACTCGGAGTATAAAACACAACCAAACATAGAGCAAGTGAAGGCAGCACGCTCAAGACAGAATAAAAAAGAAAGCCATAGAATCTGTTCAAGCAAGGTGCAGAGGTGTGATCAGCGGAAGCGGTGGAAACAAAAGTTGTCCGAACTAAGGAAACGGTGGAATTTGGACTTTGTCTGAGATTGTTTTTATTTCACGAAAAATTAATAATTATTAAAAATTCATTTATAATTAGTTCATGGAAAATATTTTCAGTATCAATGATAATTTATGTCTTCTTATTTTTATGAATGATAAAAAATATTTTTTTATTACCAAAATGTGTTGGCTCAACTGGTAAGATTCAAACTCTCTACACATCATATTTAGGGTCAAATCCCACAACTAGTAGTGGTATGCCCTTCATCGGCGTGGAGTAACCTCCCCTCCTCCTAAATTTTCTCATACTATAGATTCACAATATCATTTTATAAGGAGGTGATACCTTCATCATTGTGTTCTTGAGAGAGCATTACACGTCTTGCTCTTTTTAGCTGTAAAGCAAGCTGGATCTTTTCCAAGTTTTGTTTGGCGACTTCCACTCTTTTCTTGTGAGGGCTGGATGTGCTAGGGCTAGGTACATCAGGTTTTATTTGAGGCATGATAGGCTAGGGTGAAGCACAGACACACATATGATAGAGTTGTGGAGTTTGATAGAGGAAAATAATGTTCAAGCGCAAAAATAATTTATTTTAGGCAGTTGCCAATCCTATAATGTTAAAGCAGTCAATAAAGTTTTTATTGTTGCTAATGGCATACATGTAATTTACATATTAATTATGTATGTCCTAAACTCCAGCTATATATAGAGCAATGTCTTTTATCGTTGTAACGCTAAAGCTTATAACCTTAGAATTTGTAACACTAATATTGATAGTAGAAGATCGCCTAATGTCGTACTGTGGTTTTTTTTTCCCTCTTTTCCTGATTTTGGGAAGGGTTTTCCACGTAAAAATTCTTGCTTGTTTTCTTCTCTATTTTTTCTCTTCATATATTTGTGTTCCTAACAATAGGTATCAAAGCTTGGTTTTGGTGAAATAGTGGGAACAAATATATATGAAGGGAAGGTGAAGATTGATTGGTTCGATGACAAGGATTTTGGTTTTTGGAAGATGAAGACCGAGGATATACTGTACCAAAAGAACATGCACCAGCCTTTGTCTGGAGAGAAACTAGACTCTATAAATCAAGAAGAGCAAGAATTGTTAGATCAACAAGCTCTGGGTTTGATTTGTTTCACATTGGCATGGAGCATTGCTTTCAACATTACCAATGAGGTGACAATGATGGATTTGATGGCGGCATTGTCCAATATGTATGAGAAGCCTTCTGCATCAAACAAGGTATATTTGATGCGTTGTCTTTTCAAATTGAAGATAGACGAGGTTGCTTCCAGATCTCTCTCTCTCTCTCTCTCTCGTTTCGGTGCAATTGGACCTCTTTTTGGTGACCGGATCGCTGCCGGTTTAATCCCCACCGGCAATGATTCACCTTCACTGGCAATTTGCTGACCTAGCTCAAGCTGTTAGAAGTTGATCTCACCTCAGGCGGCTTCTCAATCTACCCATTCAAGTTTGAGATTCTTCTCTAGTGTGGAAATTGATCCATCTCTTGGACTGATTTTATTCTAGGCTTGAACCGGCGGTCGTCGGAGCCCCCACGTGTCCCAGCCGCTGGTGATTTGTAGTGCCAGAAGTCTCTGACCTTGCTATGGTGAGAGGTAACCAGATCGGTTGCTCGATCTTCACCAGTGGCCCAATCTTTGCTAGCGAGTTAAGGCCGGTCCATTTTGGACCGGTTCTTTCTTTTTTTTTTTTCCTTGAGTTGATGGTTTGATTGATCGTGATCTGATCCATAGTGATTTGACCTGCATTCTTGAAGTCTCGATTATGATCTGGCGGCTTGATCCGATTGATCACGGTAGAAATCGACAAAAATCGCAAGGAAGGTAACGATTCGAAACTCGAATATGATGAAGCGAGATCGAGTTAGTTGATCGAGGCTATGATTCAAGATTAGAAACTTTTACATGCTTAAGATTAATGATTATGAATGTTGCAATGATTTGTTGATGATTTGAGTGATGATTGTGCTCTTGAGTCTATTATGGATTTTCGTATGTCTGTATCTAGGTTATTGTTTTGACCAAAATGAGGTTCGAAACGACCTTGTTTCAACTCGAGTCTTCTTAAGATTAGATAATAGACACCTTGAGTTTCAAAACTGTAGGTCACACACCCTAATCAAGTATCGTTTGACCCTCAAAAAAATCTCCAAAGATGAGCAATTTTGTAGTAGTTCAGGTTTTTTTTTTTACATTCTGTTTTTGTTCCGCCTTCTATCTTTGTTATTTTTGTGCCGACTTTCATGATCTTTTTTTGACAAAATTGTCTTCATGAGTTTTGTTCCAAATTGTCTTGTGCATCTTTTATAAATTTTTTTCATGATTTTTGGATGTGCTTAATTAAGTCTGATCTACCCAGATCTAAACCTAGGTTAATCTGTTCCATATTGATCTCTAATTTTGCCATTTTTGTATTGATTTTTGTGTTGAGTTATGGAATAACTTTCCTTCATGAAATTGCTCGTATTAGTGTTGTACATGTTTTGTATTTTTTTTTTTTGAAATTTATTGACATGTTTAGCTATGTCAGAATCGCTTAGATCTGAACATAGGACAGTTTGTCCTACATTGGTTTGAAATTTGTTTTGATGAAATTGAGTCCACAAATGCACCTATTTGGTCTCAAATCCTTCATGAAAGTTGAAATAAATGATGCACATGGTCAATTGATGCATGCTTTGCAAGGTCTTCATGTTGGCAAAGTGAGTCAATTGCATGCATTAGAGTAAAAGGCACTGCAACAACATGAGCTGGACATATAATTTGTTGGTTTTGCCATTTTTACTACGATTCATATGATCTTAATTGAGTTTCGAACTCTTAACAAGAAATCTTCATCATTGCATGCTCTATATGTGAGATTTTTAGTAGGATTTATGCATGTCTTGAGGATTGCTAAAATCATGTTCGTTCTGTAAATTTAATGCTGAAATGAAAGCTTGTCATATGTGCACATTTCCGTGCTTGTTTAAGTCATTTAGAGACCAAATCTTAGGATCATGCCTTCTTGACGATTGAACCGCATGTTGTGAGGTTTGCATACATGTTTAGGTCATGCCCTTTAAGTATCATCTTACACATTAAATTTGTCTCACAAAAGTGTTCATCACACTTAGGATTCCCATGCATACCATTAAGAATCATGAATCATTTCATAATGTCATTTAAATTATATGACATTTTGCATGCCGATTTAGGATTAGATGATTATCCAAACTTTCCGTCGCATCCAATCCTAAGTCCCATGTGATTTCTTCATACCGTTTGTACATTCTTTGAACGATTTTGAGGTTTTATAATGAATGCTTGTGTTTTGTTTCCTTAGTTATTGATACACACACTTTTAGAGATCTCGATCTTAGGGTACCAAATTGACCTAGTTTGGACTCGAGCTCTTTTAGGAAGACATAAGGCACACTTAGAGGTTTCCGATGTTGCTGATTTCACATAGATCGCTCATCGTTTAGACCACTTTTTCATTTTTCCAAAATTAGATCAGAATCTGGACAATGGATCAAATTCGGACCCCTGTTCTAACCCGTGTTTGGACAGGTCTTTGATATTTTTATTTCATTGTTTCTATTTGGAATCTGCACTCAGTCTCTTAATGAAATTTTCTTGTCATCATGTTGGTTATGTTGTGTGTAAATTTGTTAATTTTTAGACATATTTGATAGGAAAAATCCTTGTGACATTAGCTGAATATTTCTATTGTTTTGACAAATTTCTTATGTGTTGTTGCTTGTTGTTTGATTTTTGTAAAATCATGTGTAGATTTTTTAAGAAAACTTTCTTCATGAAAGTTGTTCATCATCATGTCATGTATGTTAAGGAATTTTTTTCATTGCCAGATTGTCATTAGGTATTGTCTAATTTTGCTGTCTTTATACGCTTGTTCTGAAATTTCTGAATATAAACATGATTGCGATTGTTTAGTTATACCTTTAGGCTAATTTGTGCATGAAATTAGGCCATGCCATTTTCATGAAAATTGTTCTAATTGCTTTGATCTTTGTTGTTAAATAATTAATTTTTTCAAAATTGCATTCATCTTTCAAAAAATACTTTGGTACATGTGATGTTTCCAAAAGATAATTTCTAAGAAATTATTTTCCAAAAAGCGATTTGGCTTAAGGAAAAATTGTGATTTGGACAATATTCAAAATACCTATGATGCTTGTGAATGCATTTTTGCGAGTTCCAAGCTAGCCTTGGCAATTGAATGTGCTTCATAGCTTTGACATTCTTTAATCCTAAATGTTTCCAAATTTTTCCGAACTTTGATTTAGACAATCGCTGTTTGGATTGTATTCAAAATGGCTATGACGCTTGTGAATGCATTTTTGCGAGTTCCAAGCTAGCCTTGGAAATTGAATGCCTTCCATAGTTGAGACATCGCTTTGTCTCAAAATTTTCGTTGACAATTTCAAACCTTTTTGAAACGTCACATGTGCCCCTCATACATATAATCCTGTCATGCATTAGAAACTGCCTGTGTTTGTGATTGGCGCATGCTCTTGGTAATAAGTGACCCGCTGACGGTTCACTTTCTTGCTTAATTGGTTGTGAAATAAGGTTCAAAAGAGTTACATGCATGTTTAAATTTTTGAAATACATGTGACTTTTAGATGAATGGTAGGGTTGATGCATAATATCGAGGGAAAATCCTGGGATCACATAGATTACTTGATTAGGAGACTTATAAGTGTTGTTGGCCATGTGAGAACACAATTGGTCAACAATTGCTATAAGTCACAAAAATTGATTGGGTAGGTGTCTTAGTGGGACCCTTGCATGAAAGACAAAGGCCGACCCCAAGGCCCCAAAATTTGACTTTCGTATTGAACTTTTTTTAAATGATTGATCTTGACATGATGTTGTGTTTTTGATTGTTTTGATATGTATGTTTGTTTATTTCCATTGTATGTACCTAGTTATTAGGTTTCTAGATTAGGTTTATATTAGGACCCCGAAAATGGAGAAAGCACGAAGATGGTGGAGGTTGATGTCCATTCCGATTATTATCATGTACTATTCATTTTCTCGACATATGTCTCGGGTTCTCTTTGTTGTATAAAGCTCGACGAGTTGCGGGTTTTCTCTTTTTCCGCTCATCTTTTTCAATTGGGTTTCTCTTTTATATTTTTCTAGGACTGCATGGTAGATTTACTGCTTTCCTTGATTGTTTACTTATTGTTTCGTAATTTTAATTCCATTGATTGCTTTCTTGTTATCTAGAAATAGAATAGTACATAAATGACCAACCATGCACGATCGCTTATTTTAGGACTAATGATCCTGAAAATGTAAGAAGAAATGCATGGACACATTGGGAAAACACAACATATTGTTTAGATGCCGAAATGACGCTAATAGAAATATTAACATAATCAAAGCCCCCGAATCTAGATATTTGGTTGTGTAGAAATCGAGAGAACACTCTCGACCATCAATTGGGTTTCTAGCCAACCCCCAAAACGAGGCTAGTGGCAACTTCCGTCTTATTTTTTAGGTTGTCATAAACAACTATATTGTATAAATAAACCCATCTTGAGGGGTACGAGTTTCGATGAAACTCACCATGGTTTAGCATACTCGATGTGGGAGTACCTCAAAGAATGAAGTGATGCCATCCTTATGGATGAAGCGTATTGTCGAGAGGGCTACTATGGTAGAGGTACCCTTAAATCCAATATCCACACCCGACCTCTTCTCTTGAAGTGTGTCGCCCGTGTGGGTATGGATCACAACACTCTGCTATCACGCATGATACAAGCTTGGGAGAGCTTGCGATCTCATGGAGGGAGCTCACAAGAGGCTTGATCCAAAAGGAAAGGTGATGACGTCTTTTGGAATGCAAGCTGCGAGGGAACTCTTGTGATCAAATACCCCTAAACTTGACCTTTCCCCCTTTTCTCTCCTCGTGATAGTGAGGGATCATGGGTGGCAAGATCGGGTTGTGACAGACTTGGCGACTCCACTGGGGATTGGTTACTAGATTAAGAGGACTTGAAGCCGTTTAAAATGGTTGTTGTGTTTATCTAACATGTCTCGTGTAGGATCGCCTGCATGTCAAAGTCGCCTGGAAAATCAGGTTAGTCACTAACCTCGTGTTAAATGGTCTTGTAAGTGGGAGTTATAAGGGGAGGCATGCTTGTAAACCTTTTGTTTTGCAGGGGGTGTACGAATGTATGAATGTATGAATGTATGAGGGTTTATATTGAAGTGCTGGATGTTTAAATTTAAATGCATGTTTACAAGCTTTAGCATGACACTGCACACACAATCGCAGTCTAAAACCTCGATCGCCCAATTTAGGACCTTATGAGGGTTTGTGGGTGGAATCTGCAAGTGAATACTCATGGTAATCCATTATTTACATAAACCCGCTCGTCCCAACCGATAAAAATAGCATTGACCGATGATAGTAGCGGTGGGTAAACTATTTTTATCCTTTGGGATGGGGACCTTGAGCCTTTAGCACCCTCACCCTAAGCGTCGAAACACCACAGTTTCATGCAACATGTGATTTGTGATTGCCATGTGTTTGGTGGGTAAGGTATTGTTCCTTTCTTATGGTTCTAATCGTCTTACTCTCCATATTTCAATTATGCGCTTTATATTTCAACAACGATACATTTTAATCATGGATGCCCTTTTAGGTTTAGGTTTAGATGGGTAAACCCGAAGTGGACATTGTCCCCGTGCTAAGGAATCTCAAGACTCTATGGGAGAATCTTGACTTGAGACATCAAGATTATGTGGAAAAACACATAGGTTTCCTTATGACTTTATTAAAAGTCGAACCACGTATTGCAATGGTGAAAGCATTGGCTCATTTTTGGAATCCCATGATTTCCACTTTCGTGTTTAATCGATGAATTGACCCCTACAATTGAGGAGTTTCGGAAAGCCATCAGGTTAGGTAAAGCCTCTTTAGGTTTCATCACTCCTCCTATTGGTCAAGATTTAATATCTCTTTTAAGTCAATTCCTCAATATCCTTATCGACAAAATTAGGGCTATTCTTAAAGGTAATTCTCATTACATGCCTTATACTTTCCTTGAACAACATTTCCTTAGCCTCAATCCTAAATCTGAGAATCAAATTCATCGTGTCTTCCTACTCATGTTTTTTGGTTTTGTGGTATTCCCACATACCCGAAAAACAATGAATCCTTTAGTCACTCGCATTGTCAATCAAGTGTGCGTCTTTAATTGTTTTACACACATGATCCTTGCTGAAACTTTTGTGTCTCTTAATCATTTCAAAGCAAATGGCTGAGGAACTCTTAGAGCCCCATTAGGACTTCTCCAAATTTGGCTCTTTTCACATATCAATGAATTTATCCCTCACATGAAGATTGTCGACGTCACGAAATATCATCATCCCATTCTTAGATTTTGCCAAAGAAATGAATTCTTTCTGTCATGGTCTTTCTCTATATGGTTTCATTTCCTCAAAACCCTCAACCCTAACTTAATCCAATGGCATGTTCGGTGGCTTGGGAATCCCAAGATGCGCCTTGTTAGTGGAGTTGACGACACGCTCCCCCTTGTGGGATTGACTAGTTTAACATCGTATTACCCTTTAAGGGTGCTCCACCAATATCACGTGCTTTAAACAATCCCGCCAATCCTCAAGCTGGGGTTATATCGTATCGATTATCACGATGAAGTCATCGAGGAAAACCAAATTGGCTATTTCAAGGCTGTGATTCAAGCCGTTATTGGAATTTGGTACTCCCATTCCTCGCATTACATGGTCGCTGTCAATGAAGCTGACTTGGAGGGAGAGATGAAGACTCATCATGCTATCATCGATTACATATACCGTTAAGTAGAACTTGAGCTTGAGGTTCAGTTGCTTGATATTCTCGAGGCTCAAGGTTTTCAGCGAGCTCATATTGAGGAGCAAGAAGACGATGCCTTGATCGATGGGGAACGCTTGGCCCATGATAACAAGCGTCTCCTCACAATCCCACCTAGTCCTTAGGTTTCCATCTTATATTCTTTTCTTGTAAAGGGATTTCCTTTGTATTTCCCTCATTTCTATCAAAGTTTCCCTATATTCATTTTCATATCACATATAAAATTGAACCACTTTGTAAGCTTCAAGAATGCAAAGTTTTGTTTCCTTTGCAATTGTTCGATGAAATGAATAAAATTTATGAACATTTTCATGTAATTTTTAGAAAATGGGCATTTTGATTAAATATTTGTTGTCATTCCTTTTCAATTGTATAATTTCTTCTGAAGAAATTTTGATGATGGGATGTTATATGATATTGAAATCATATACACTTCTTATCATTATTTCATCTCAAGAAAATATAAAATTGACTAGGTTTTGTATTTTTGTGATTTCTTTTGACTAGTACTACTTTAAGCCATCTTCTTTTGAAAAGGTACTGAAAGATGGCTGACAATGGTCTATCTACGTACTCGCCACCAAACAAGAATGGAGAACAAAGATACTTATGCTCGTGTTATTAGCATGGAGAATCAAATGACGCAGATGATGGCACTGTTAGCTGATTTCTTCAATCAAGTCAAGAACTTAACTTCTGTAGTTCCTACTGCTCCTACCATGAATCCTCTTACCGCGCCCTCTGATGTGCCTATAGTAGAACCGTGGGAAAAAAGGCCTGTTGAAGAGGCTCCTACTGCAACCCCGATAGTGATTATTTAGAGGCTCCATTTAAGGAGACCCCAACTCTGTACTTTGATGAGGAAAGTTCAAGACACCTCGCGAATATTGAGGAACGCCTTTGCATGCTACAAGGCTATCAACTACAGGGGTTCGATAAGCTGTCACCCTTCGCCAAGGTTAAGGTCCCTGAATTCTACAAGGAGCCCGAGTTTACGAGGAAGTATGATGGCATTGGATGCCCTAAGACCCACTTAAAGTACTATATGGGCAAGATGTCTTATTACTCAGACAATCCTCCGCTCCTGATTAACTCTTTTCAGGATAGTTTGGTTGGTCCTGCGTTGACGTGGTTTATAGAGTTGGACTTGGAGAAGATCCACACTTGGGAGGATCTTGCCAATGAATTCCTCCAACAATATAAGTTAAACATTGAGATCACTCCGACTCGAGAAGAATTGGTCCGAGTCGAGAAAAGGAGAACTAAAACGTTCAGAGCTTATGCTCAAAGGTGGAGAGCCACTATATCTCAAGTAAAGCCACCCCTATCTAAGTAGGGGGCCATGAAATTGTTGTTTCAAGCCATGCCTCAGGATTTCTTTGAGAAAATGTATAACCACACTTGTATCAACTTTGCCACATTGGTGGAGTTAGGTGAGCGCATTGAGGGGATCATGCACGAAGGAAGGTTGATCGAGACCACGAATCATCGATATGCCCCAAACATAGATAATGAATCAACTGTGGAGATTGCTTATATACAAAACTCCTCCTCATAAAATGTACAGTCCTCGGGTTCATAAACCTGCCATGGAGATAGAGAGCTCTTCCCAAAACTTGGAGCGCAAAGGAAAAGCCTCACAAAGGCAATTTACTCCATTGCTTAAACCCATGTCTCAGCTACTTTTGATGCTGATTGAAAGTCATCTTGTGGCAAGAGAGATCCTGAGGGATAATCCGCCAAAGTTCCTTAGGTTCGACCTTAATAAGACGTGTGAGTATCACATGGGAGAGAAGGGTCACCATGTGGATAACTGCCTTGTGCTCCGTTCCAAGATCCATAACTTGTTGGATAAGAAACTGCTCACTTTGAGGATTCAATGCCAAATGTCCAACAAATCCCTTCCGAAACACTCTGAAGATGTCAACATGACTTTTGGGGATGATGACAAGCATATACTCCTAACGGATATCCAAAAGTTGGAACAAATCACACCTTTTGTTGATCGCTAGCTGGAAGGTGACATTTCTTGTGATGAGAAGATAGGTTGCTTAGCAAAGCTAGCTGAGCTGAGAATTATCCAATATGAAGATGGTGAACCCACTCTGAGATGGATGTCTCTGGTTGAAGTTGATTTGCTGGCGAGGATATAATCTCAGAATTCATAAAGAAGGCTGGGAACCAAGTCAGGATGACAACACTCGAAAGGAGGATTGTCGAGCCTCGAAAAGCAAAACCCTTATGTACCAAGACTCTAACACTGGAAGCAAAAATGAAGATAAAGCTTCTCGCATGGATAGTGAGTTCGTTCGAAAAGCTCGCGGAAATGGTGAAGTTGTTGGTATCCTTGGCCAACTAAGTGGCAATTATGACTTTAAGGTGAAGTTCACACCACCACCAAGTTTCTTCGTTGACGTGAAAGATATTGTCTTGAGTGGATGTGATGATGAAGAAAACCTTACTTTAACTTTGCCGAAAGATAAAGAGGTCCACTCCGATGGCGAGGATGAGGATGAATACAAAACTTCTCGTTGGGATCATGAGCTCGTTAGGAAAGCCTGTGAGAGAGGTGAAGTGGTAGACACCTTGGGACAACCAAGTGAGAAGTATGACTTTATGGTTAAGTATACTCCTCCTCCAAGTTATTTCTAAAACCCCAGAGACATTGTCCCTAGTGGATGGGGATAGAGTTCGGGGATGACTTTGTGGCTATGATTGAGCCTATTGTGATTGATTTGACTAAGGAGAAAATCCCCCATGAGGCTGAAGCAATTAACAAGAGCATCATCAAAGTCGGCTCAATGATTGACAATTTTGAAACCATGAAGATCTCAAGCTCGGGTTTTAGACCCGTTGTGATTGAATTGCCATGGTGAATGTTCCAATACCAAGGTGACTCTTACTATGACACTAAGGCGGTCCCTTAGAACTATAATATAAATGAAATCAACACTGTCGCCTGATTAGTCAAATCTACCCACCACGTGAAGGTGTGGAAAAGAAGGCCATAACTGATGAAGAAGTTGAACAACTCCTCAAAACACTCAAGACAAGTGAGGCAGGAGTAATAGACCAATTGCGCAAGATGCCTGCACATATTTCCCTATTGGAGCTTTTCAAGACCTCTGAAAAGCATAGAAATGCTCTCCTCAAAATCTTGAATGAAGTCCATATGCCTGAGACCATTGGTGAGGTACAGTTGGAGGAGTTTGTGGGTGCTATACTTCTTAGATCAGATAACCTTCTCTAAGAAAGACCTCCCTCCTGAGGGCCAAGCACACACTAAGGCGCTATATGTGTCCGCTCAACATTTTGGGACTAGGATTTCGAGGGTCCTGGTCAATAATGGTTCTACCTTGAACATTTTCCCTTTATCCATCCTCTGTCAATTGGGGATAGGAATGGAAAGTGTCCGCCCTCCAAAGGTTCCCATCCAAGACTTTGATGGGATGAGAAAAGAATTGATAGGGGAAATCCACCTGCCACTGATGATTGACCCTATTACTATTACTAAAAAATTTCAAGCACTGGATATTCCAAGCAACTTTAGTCTGCTGTTAGGATGGCCTTGGATCCACGTTGTAGGGATTATTCCTTCAAGTCTTTGTTAGATGATGAAACTTCCCATTGATGGAAAGATTGTGACAATCTGATGTGAAAGAGATGTGGAAACTTTCCATAAATCGCTATACCTTTCATTGAGCTTGAGGTCAAGGGAGAGTTGAGCTACCACTTGTTTGAGATGGTGTCTGTTACTCATGTGCTTGTTGGGTCGATTATCAGGAAGCCTCAGTTCTCAAAGGCATCCTTAATGTCAAGTAAAGAACTGCTCAAGAATAATTTTGCTATTGGAAATGATTTGGGTAAGCTCATCCAAGGCATGCTAAATCCCATTAAGGTGGTCAAGATCAACAAGCGTGAAGGCCTAGGTTATTAGGGTGACTGTAAGGGTTAAAGTAATCACAAAGGCCTAATCATTAAAGGTAAGAGCTATTAACGCCTCTTTCCTCCACCATTGAAGGATTTCTTTCCTGGTCCACCAAAGTTCTTGCAAGAAGAGGAGGCAAATGTCTACCACTTTGCTGATTTGATCGAAGATGGATTGGTTGGCACCATTGGTGAAGATGAAAAGCATGCAGTTCCTACTGTGTAAGGGATGTCTCTAGTTCTTGCATTTCATTTTTAGCCGTATTCCATTCATTTCTCCCCTGCGAGGGAATTTCCCATTCATTTCATTCATTTACACTTATAATAATCTAGGTTACAAACTCTATGGATCCAAGATGATATACGTTGTAATGTAGTTTTTGCATATCAATAAAATTCACACTTGTTAATAGACGTGTCGGGTTTCCTAAATCAATTTTATGATGATGCTTTGAGGCATGGACCTACACATGATCTATAGTTTCAAAATGTTTTAGTGGAATGAGGACATCCAATGACACGAGGGCTATGAATTTTTTCATAAACTCGAATTTGAAAAAAAAAATTCACTACATTTGTATACATTGCATTCATTTATATTTATATACACTAACCATTTTTTGATTGCATCTCAGGCATGACATTTCCCATCATGATAGTCATTTGCATGGCTTAGATTTGCATTCAAGAGATTTTGATGAACCCGATTATTTCGACTCAGAGAATGAGGATGATCCTCGAGTTATTGAAAAGGAATGGGTCAGACATGAAGAGTCCAAACCTCCTACCATTGATGAACCAATCACCGTGAATTTAAGATATTCAGATAATCCTAAGAAACCAAAATTGGGGTAGGTCTTTCTCAAGTGGATGCCAATAGATTAATAGGATTTTTGAAAGAGTACTAAGATGTTTTTGCTTGGTCATATGTTGATATGCTGGGTTTAGATTTCGAGATTGTGGAACATGTGTTACCACTCAATCCTAGTATTTCGCCCAAGTAGCAAAAGCTTAGAAGGATGAAACCTGAGTTGTCGAAAAAGATTGAAGAAGAAATCATGAAACTCTTAAGTGTTGGTTTCATTGAAGTCACCCATTATGCTGATTGGATTGCTAATATAGTTCTAGTTTTGAAGAAGGATGGACGAGTCCGAGTTTGTGTTGATTACTGTGACCTGAATAAGGCAAGCCTAAGGATGATTTTCCTTTGCCACACATTGATGTCTTAGTTGATAGTACTACTGGATTCGAATTGTTCTCCTTCATGGATGGATTTTCCGGTTGTAACCAAATTTGGATGAAAGAGGAAGACAAGATTAAAACGTCCTTCATCTCTCCATGGGGGAACATCTTGCTACAAAGTTATACCTTTTAACTTGAAGAACACATGGGCAACATATCAAGGAGCCATAGTAACATTATTCCATGACATGATGCATGAGGAGATTGAAATCTATGTTGATGACATGATTGCAAAGTCAAGACAAGGTGAAGACCATGTTGAAGTCTAGAAAACTATTTGACTGATTGAGGAAATTTAAGTTGAGGCTCAACCCTGCAAAATGCATATTTGGGGCAAAATCTGGAAAGCTTCTTGGATTTATGGTTAGTAACAGGGGTATTGAGATAGATCCCTCTAATGTGAAAGCCATATGTGATCTAAAACCTCTTTCCACTATTAAGGAAGTCCGAAGCCTATTGGGAAGATTGAATTATGTTGCGAGATTCATCTCCCAATTGTTAGAAACCGCTAAGCCGTTCTTCAACCTATTAAAGAAGAACGCCAAGGTCAACTAGGATGAAGAATGTCAGAAATCATTTGAAGAGCTTAAGTGATATCTTTCACAATCTCCTGTACTCGTATCGCCTATCCAAGGCGTGCCTCTAACCTTGTATCTCACCATTCACAAAGAGTCTTTGGGAGCCATGTTGGTGCAAAAAGGACCAAATGATGGACCAAATTTGTTATTGAGGTACGAGGCGTGCCTCTAACCTTGTACCTCAATAAGAAATTTACTACCTTTGAAATCCGATGTGGAAAAGACCCGTGTAGCCTTTATTTGGGTTTTACACCGATGGAGGCAATATACTCTTCACCACCCCCATCCTTCTGGTAATTGAGAATGACCTGATTAAATACCTTTTGGAGAAGCCTGCATTGGTTGGAAGGCTCATTAAATGGCAAATATTACTCTCTGAGTTTGATATCCAAAGCATAGCATAAGAGTCTGTCAAAGGGCGAGCTATAACCGATATGTTAATTGAAAATCCTAGGAAGTCTGATGATTGGGATGAAATTGGTGAACAAATTTATTTAGTCTCGCCTAACAAGTGGACTATGTATTTTGATGGTGTAGTCAACCTTTCTGGTTCTGGCATAGGAGCAGTTTTAATATGCTCAGGAGGTCAACATTATCCATTAGCTGCAAAGTTGGTATTCCCTTGTACCAACAATATTTTTGAATATGAACCTTACCAAAAAAAGAAAAAGAAAAACAATATTTTTGAATATGAAGCTTGCATCCTTGGTATGCAATTAGCTATCGATATGAAAGTAAAAAATCTTCAAGTTTATGGTGATTTTGCACTCATCATTTTCCAGACGGGAGGTGAATGGCAAATGCGAGATGTAAAGTTGATTCCTTACCATGAATATCTCAAAGACTTGGTTAAGGAATTTGATGAAATCTCTTTTGACTATCTACCGAGATCACAAAATAAGTTTGCTGATGTCTTGGCGACTTTATCTTCAATGTTACAAGTAACTGATGGTTTGAATGTTGATGCTTTGCAAATCGACGTATTGAAGAAGCTTGCTTATTGCCTGATGAAAGAAGAGGAATCTGATGGTCAACCCTGGTATTATGACATTATGAATTACCTTTGAGAAGGCAAATTTCTCAAAGGGAGTTAAGCCAATGATAAAAAATACATGATGAAGTTGGCATCCAAATTCTTCCTTAGTGGAGGAGTCCTTTATAAAAGGTCTTTCGATTCAGTTTTACTAAAGTGCATGAATGCACAAGAAGCTAAACTCTTGATGAAAGAGATACATGAAGGAGAGTGTGGCCCTCATATGAACGGTCATCTCTTGGCAAGAAAAGGCATGAGGCTCGGTTACTATTGGTTAACCATGGAAGCCGATTGTATTCAGAATGTGAGGTATTGTCACCAATGCCAAGTCTATGTAGACAAAATCAACGCTCCTCTTAATGAACTACATCAAATGTTTGAGTCCTTTCAATGTGGGGCATCGACATCATTGGCCCAAATAATCCTAAAGCATCGAATGGACATCGTTTTATCTTAATAGCCATTGATTACTTTACCAAATGGATTGAAGCTAGTTCTTATGCCCATGTTACTACAAAAAGCGTGGTAAAGTTCATCCGTCGTGATATCATTGCTCGATATGGAGTTCCTGAAGCGATCATCACAAACAATGGATCAAACCTGAACAACAATGTGGTGGATGAACTACTTGGAGAATTCCACATTCGCCATTTGAATTCTTCTCCTTACTGCCCACAAATGAATGGAGCTGTGGAAGCAGCAAATAAGAACATCAAGAGATTTAGCCAAAACGGTAGAAAATTATTGTGATTGGTATGATTGGTTACCATATGCTTTGCTTGCTTACCAAACTTCAATTTGCACTTCAACTGGGGCAACACCATTCTCATTGGTTTATGGGATGGAGGTTATGCTACTCGTAGAAGTGGAAATCCCTTCACTAAAGGTATTTTCTCAAATCAAGCTCTCTGAAGAATAATGGGTCCAACAAATATTTGAACAACTTAATATGATTGATGAAAAGAGGGTAAAAGTCCTATGCCATGGATAAGGCTATCAGAAGAGGGTAGCCAGGTCATTCAATTACAAGGTCAAGTTAAGACATTTCGAGATCAACGATCTTGTTTTTAGAAAGTTCATACCTATCATTGCAAATCCTCGTTGGAAGTTTACTCCAAACTATGAAGGTACATATATTGTAAGGAAAGTGTTACCTGGTGGGGCACTGATCCTTGTAAAAATGGATGGTCAAGAATTGCCAAGGCTTGTAAATGCTGATGCTGTCAAGAAGTATTATCCATGAATAAAGCGAAAGGCCTTTGAGCTGCTTTTAGATTGAATTTGAGCCACTTTAGGATATTTGCATCATGCATACATGTTGCATCTGCATGTTTGTTCATTTTGCAGAATCTCTGAAGAATATTCTACCTGTCAATAGGAGATTGATCTCAGAAATGCAAAACTTTCAAAAAGTGACCATCTTCTTTAGAATTTAAAATCGGCCCTATCCCTTAGAATGCTGAAAGAGTCAGTTAGAACTTTAGAAGTACCCCTATACTGAACAAAGCCTGTTCAGTTCACAAATTTTATTTAACCTTATTTCCAAAAGTCTCCCTAGTAGGGTCAAGGGAACATGTTTTTTCAAACAAAATTTCATTACATTTTCATTCCCCAGGGAGTTGAATTTAGCCAAAATGTGATTTGGAAAACTTGAAAAGGGTTGTTAAATATGTTAAGTGGAAGTGCCTAAAATGATGAGAGGCAACCCCTTTACCAAACATGTCCTTATACACTCTCTAAGAGTATTGAGTGAAAAGAACCATGTCTTAGGGCATAGGGTTCATTCACAGTGAATACATGGTTTGAGATGATAAAAAGCATTTTCTTTCTCAATCCCAAAGAATACTGATATCCCTTGCAAGCCACTTTGAGCCAAATAAGGAGCATTTCCAAAATAACCCTATCAAGAACAGCCCCACATTGGGGCAAAATAGGGGGTGTCGGTTGAAGATTATGGAGTAAAAGATCAAGAAATATTTTATTGCTTTCACTTGCATCAATCTTCTTGTGCTAGCTTTAGGTGATTTCTTACCAAATCTCAAAGCATCCTAAAGTGACGAAGAGCATTTTGTTCACTACTCCAAACACAATTACCCTTTGCTTAGCCAATTTGAGCCTTATGCAATTCTTTCATAATCCCAGGTGATAATTATCCCCCTACACTGGGGCAAGCCATGTGATTTACCAACAAAATTAAAAATGTTGGTCATGTTTATAAGTACCACTCGAGAATCCTCGATACTCAATAGAAAGTGAAAACTAAGGGGTATGAAAAACTAGTGTGCTTGGTAAAAGTAAGGCTAATGCCCATGAAAAAAATGTAAAAAAAGAAGAAGCATAAATGCAAAAAACAGCAAAATCAATGGTCATGCAAAAGACCATCCATTGAAAAACAAAAGAAAAGCCTTGCAAAAGAAAACATGTATTGCAAGCAATGTCATTAGAAAAGAGAGTGAAGCTCTCATGTCTCAAGAAAAATAGTCATGACTTTCGAGATAGGTTAAATTTCAAGAGTTAAGTTTTTGAAAAGTTGTGTGATGGTAATGATGCCAAAATAATCACTCACTTTTAACCCTTTGATATTTGAAAATTTTTCAAGCATTTTTAAGCCTCACCCAAACCAACATTACAACCCTTATCCAAAGTCTCTTCTGGTTAGAATGGTTTGAGTTGAAATTAGAGTATCACACAAGAGCTACCGCTAGCAGGAGTTGAAGCAATCCTATCTTATCTTATTTCTAGGTTCTTGACTTGTAAACCTGATGAAAATACTGATTGAATATTCATTTCTTGGCCTCAAAGTGCATACCCTTTGTGTAAGCCCATGACCAAACCATCATTACGGTCATTTCAAAAGACCTTTTGATCAATAAATTGTATTCACTGTGAACATTTTTGAAAGCCTTAGATATAGGTTGAGTGAGACCTCTACAGTGAGATTTAAACAGTTTTCCCACATCAATGGTTAGGAATAAAAGCCATTTTTGAGAGCCAGTGTGAAAGACCTCTTTTGATTAGGATATTTCCACTTGACATATTTGATTTAACCCTTAGGTAGTTAATCAAATCTCATGTTAAAATCCTCTCCGAAGGGATATGACAATCGACATTGTTTCGCAAGATTAGCTCTCAAGCAATCTTGAAACCTTTTTTCAAAATATGTGTTCCTTAGTGAACCGGTTTTTGGTCATCCTAAATTATAATCCTTGCTTTTGGTTATTGGTAATCCTAAATAATACCATTGTTTTCAGTTTTTGGTCATCCTAAACCATAACCCTTGCTTTTGCTTTTTGGTTACCCTAAACCATACCCCTTGTTTTAGGTTCCTGGTCAACCTTAAACCTCGTCCCTTAGGTTTTAGGTGTTGAGAAAACTCCTATAAGGTTTTGAAGTTGACAAAACTTTATTGTTCTTACTTTTATTCTGAATAATACTAGACTTCTGTAGTCATATCGCAGACTCTTGTCAAAGTCTATTTATTCCAAAAGTCTTCCCACTCTGACGTGATACAGACTAAGACCAAGTCTAAATGAAGATATAATCAAACTCAGAATTATTGATCTTATAACAAGGATTTTGTATGAATGTTATAGACATATATCTATAATATCTAGCTTTATGGTGAAGAATCTCACTTACTTTTTATAGATATATTGATGGAATCAATCACAAATTGATGAAATCAATCTTCAAGACAAGTTCCTTTTTGTAAAGCATCTACTTATGGAAATCTATATTCTAATTGTATGGGCGACCAGAATCATCGGATTTTCATCTCAATCTTCAAATGCTACAAGATTTCATTACTCGATTTTGTCCAACGGATTGATTAGAAGAAATTCCTCTGGAGAATGCTAATGTCTAGAAAGGCATAGAGGAGTATTTAAGGAGATCATTAAATCCATTTGAGATTGTGCATGAAAATTGAAATTTCAAAGTTTGAAGCCTTTCCAACCACTTGTTTTTCAATGACAACACTTACAAATTATATTTAAGAGAGGAAAACACAAGAAGAGTGACTTAGTGAGAGGAAAAGAAAAATCTTTCATTGAGTGTTTGCCTCGAACCATTGCACTTCTCTATTGATACTTTGGTGAATTTTAGCCAGAAGGCTATTAGTATGGGAGAGTGGATGTAGGCTTGATCTAAGCCGAACCACTATAAATTTCCTACGCAATTTTCTCTTCCCTTAACTCTTTTTAGCTTTATTCGTTGCAATCTTCTTATGAAATTATCAAATTTCTAAACCATCTCTATTTGAGTCTGAATTTACTTCAGAAGTCTGGCGGTACTTTTAGTCAGATTTTGACTCTTATTCAGACTTTGCTTGCAATATAATTTATTCTACATTTATTTGCCTATTTTTTTAAAACACCTATTCACCCCTCCGCTAGGTGGTAATACTAGCATTTTCAATTGGTATCAGAGCTTCAGTGCTCGTTTTATTGAAGTGTTTTTACTTCTAAGCCAAAGATCTTCTATGACTAGTATCTTGGCACCAGAGCTAATTAAAAGACAGAGCAATACCAGGCCACCCTATTTTAATGGAAAATAATATAGTGTGTGGAAGAATAAAATGAAGGCATTCCTAAGATCCAGAGATCCTCTAGAATGTGATGTTGTGGAAAGAGGAATCAACCCAAAGGAAGTTTCAGCTTCAAACAAGGGAAAAGAAGTTCTAGATAAAGATGTAGAGTATTCCAACTAAGCAGAAATTACCATGAGACAGGCTTTTGATGTAAAAGCTATTTATTCTTTATACTGCATCTTGTGTCATGCTGAATATAACATAATTTTTTCATGTGAAATGGCTAAAGAAGTTTGGGATAGGCTTCATGTCACATATGAAGGAACTGATCGGGTAAATGAAACAAAAATAAACATCTTACTTTGCCAATGTGAATCTTTCAAAATGAAGCCTTGATAGTCTATTGGAGATATGTTAAGCCATTTTATGGAAATTGTAAATGGATTGGCATATGAAGGTCAACTAATTTCTGCTCCAATGAAGGTGAACAAACCGCTGCAAGGACCTTCAAAGGACTAGAACCATGTGAAGACATCAATTCGAGAGACACAAAGGATCATGCCTCTTTCTGTTGACGAGTTGATAGGCACTCTTCAATCATATGAAGTGGAACAAATCAACGACAAAGAGGATCCAAAAGGTAAGAAGTCAATTGCACTTAAGTCTAATGCTGATTCTGATGATATAGACATAAATGATGACATGGACGACGAGGAGCTAGCTCTTATGATAAAGAAATTTAAAAAGCTGAATAGGAAAGGAAGGAGATTGAACTGGAAAAAATAAGCAAGCAAAATTCCCATAAAAGATAAATGAAAGATGTTGAAATAAGCAAGGATGTAATTTTCTTTAAATGCAAGAAGAAGGGACACATCAAGCCCAACTGTCCCTTGCTAAAACATAAGAAAAGAAAGCATGAAAAATATAATAAAACTCTTAAAGCAGAAATCTGGAGGGACACATAATGTGAGGAAAGTGAAGAAGAGTTTACAAATATCTATTCGATGGCTCACTCAGAATTAGACTCAAAGTCAGAGTTAGACTCAAACACAAACTCAGAATCTAATAAGGAAATCAAGGTAAGTCATTTGAAAATTCCTATTAAAGTTTCTAAGTATATAGATGAACTTTGCTTCAACCTCAAATTTGAAAATGCTAGTATGAACACCTAGACATGGGTGAATAGCTGTTCAAAATAAACCTTGGCAAATAAATGCGGAATAAAATAAATTTCGAGCAAAGTCTGGATAATGATTAGAGTCTGACAAATGAGCCACCAAACTTCTGGTAGATGTTCAGAATCTATTATGCGATAGAATAGACTTCTAAAATAACCTGTAAGTATGCAACAAACTTAAATAAGAAGAGTTCAGGAAAGAGAATGTTGCACACGAAATTTATAGTGGTTCGGCTTAGATCAAGCCACTCTCCCACGTTAACAGCCTTCTGGCTGGATTCCACTATGTGATCAACAAGAGATTATAACTTTGAGTACAAACACTCAGTGATAAATCACACTATCTCACTAAGTCATTCTTTTGGTATTTCTCTCATAGTCACAAACGTTTGAGCTCACTAAAGACAAGTGTATGATCAAAGTTTGCTAAGACTTTGGAATTATAAATTTTATGCTTCGTCTCTTACTTGCTCATCGGTTATTAATCTCCTTAAATACTCATTCACTTCTAAACTAGCCGTTGGACAGTATCTAGTGGATCATGTTCCAATCTACCTATTAGACAGATTTGTATCTAGAAGATTTAGTAGCTGTTGAGTGATAGAAGTAGAATCTCAAATTGATTTTGATCGTCTATACAAACATAATATTGGTTTCCATAAGTAAAGCTTCTTCGTTTAGAAAGTTGTTGTTTTCATGATCAAATTGTTAATCAATTAGATTGAGTCAATCAAATCTATCTTGAAGTAAAATCCAAACTAGATCACTAGCCGTTATATGTTTTGGGCTTGTGTCACGTTCTATCAAGTTGTTTTGCTTTGAACATGCTTTATTCTTAACCTGCTCCGTTCTGAACATGTGTCTTATTCTAGACTTGTGTCTCGTTTTGGACTTGTGTCTCATTCTGGACCTGTGTCTCATTGTGGACTTGTGTCTCGTTCTGGATGTAAAGTCTGAGAATATTGTCTGAAGTAGAGTCTGAGTGTCTTCCGTTTGAAATAGATTTTACAATCTGGGCGTAAGTCTGAACAAATTCTGCTTCTGAACATATTTAGCCTTAAGGTCTGGACACAGTCTGAATAAGTTCAGCTTTAGCATAGGGTCTATCTTATGATTTATTCAAGTATAGACTCAATCATTAAACACGTTAGTAGCCTTCGATTTATTTTGTCATATTCAAAACATCATAAAGGATTTTCCTAACAAAATCCTCTCTTAAAAGGATTTTCGAACTAAAGAAGGAACATTCAAAGCTCGGGCAATAGGATAATTCTTGGAGAGAAATGTTTGAGAGTATGAAAAATGATTTTTAAGGTTTGAAAGAAAATACTGATTCTCTTTCAAAAGAAAATGAATGTTTAAAAAAGAGATTTAAGATATTCTACAAAATTTTCCAAAGGATAAAAAACTTTAGAGAAAATCCTTTTAGCTCAAATACCTTATTTTAACAAATTTGGTTTGGGTCTGTATAATGATAGTACTCCTTCAATCAATTTTCCTAAAGTTAAAGAGAGACTTAGATAAAGACCTCCAAAATCTTCTTAAAAAAATTATTTTTAAAAAGTTTTTGTGAAACCCGTTGGCTGGAATGCTCTTAAATGTTCTAAGTGTAATAGTTCATACATTTTGAGAATGAATGTCCTAAAGTTTAGAAAACTGTTAAAAAGGATTGGGCAAAGGCTATCTTTAAAACTAACTCATTAGGACTCAATAAAATTTGGATACCAAAGAAAATTTGAGATTTTTTTTTTTTTTTTTCTGATTGTAGGTTGTTGTTAAAAGGAAAAGTAAATGATACTTGGATAGTGGCTGTTCTAGACATATGAACGGAGATTCAAGTAGCTTCATAAAACTAGAAAAACAAAAAGGAGGAAATGTTTAATTTGGTGGGAACATTAAAGGAAAAATTATTGGGCATGGAACAGTGATGATTGGAAGTTTAATCATCAATAATGTTTCATTGGTAAAAGGTTTGAATTATAATCTTCTGAGCATATGCCGGCTATGTAATACATGATTTAGAATTAGTTTCCAAGAAGATGTCTATTTTGGAGTTAGTCAAGACTTGTCTTAATCCTTCACTAGGCAAAGACATGACAATATTTATTTTCTGGACATAAGTTCAGAGAGCTCTCAATGTCTTATTTCAATTTAAGATGAAGCATATCTTTGGCATCACAAGTTTGGACATATGAGTATTGTAACGACCCCAATTCCATCTCCAGGGTCTCGAGTAACAAGAGTTATTTTTGAGACGTCCTAGGCGTGTCACCATCTCGTTTCTTTTTTATCTTTTCATTAAGCACATGCGGAAGCGTATGTATAACACCCAAACAACATCAAGTAGCTAGGAAAACAACCATTTGCAAACATATAATTACATCAGTTTCATTTACAAACCATTCTATCTCGAGCCGATATATTTATAACCATTACATCTTCAAAAGGCCGGGATAAACCTTAGCCCCTCTAGCAAGACTGCAACTCCTCCATTCTGACAATTCTGAAAAACAATAGGGTGAGTGATGGACTCAGTAAGTAAAACCCTAATTCTCTACTAGGAGGACATCTCATCATCAAAATCTAGTAAGCACAACACTCGCAATGCAATGTCAATAGTAGATCATTAGCAAACTTATTACTACATCTTGACTACATGCAGATGTCCATTGCAACATGCTTACCTTATGCTTGTCAATGAACATACGGACATATCATACTTATGCATATACCGGCACTCATACAAATTCATTTATCGTCGTCTTAGCTTAATTAGGCCCTCTCAGCTCAACCGAGGCATCTAGCTTCAAGCTAGGCATCCTGGCTCAATCAAGGCATCCTGCCTTAATCGAGGCATCCTAGCGCTAGCTCACCAAGGCATCCGTGCTCAACCAGAGCATCCTGGTGCTAGCTTACTTGAGACATCCGGGCTCAAACCCAGGCATCTTGGCTCAACTAGGGCATCCCATTCAATGAACGAGGCATCACCGCCAATGCTATGTGGTGACAGATGTTTTTTCCTCTTTAGGTGCATCATATAAGTGCATCACACAAGCCGGTTCTTCATCTTTCATGTTAGCCGATGTATACAAAGCTCGAGGGCGTGCTCATTCAAATGAGTGTATCATTGGTCTTAACATCATTGTATATAATATGCAGGCCATGATTCTTGGTTCGTGGCTTGAGCCACATGCTTAGGCCATCATGACTTGATGTCGATTCCAAGCCGAGTGAACCTCAGCCTAATCCTGGTGCATGAACACACATAAGTATGCAACTATGAGTAAACTGCACAAAAGAACATTACAACATACACACGGTTTACATGGATGAGTACACGACTAAACTCGACAATGTAGGCTATCGCCTTAACCAAGAGTTAGAGATTCTACTTGCAACTTTTGAGCCTAGCTCCAAAAGGATCCTTTAGTGACTGGACGTCTCCTAAGGTAGCTTGGAGGAGAAGGACATGAAAGAGAGGAGGGAAATGAAGAGGAAATAATAGAATGGTTAAGCCTCCAAAATGTGAGGATCCCTTCTCCTATTTATAGGCCTCATCCTTTTCAATTATTGGTGCCAATATCATGATTAAGTCTAAATAACGAGTTGGCCTTTCTAGTCTCCTTAGTTGGCACCTATGCTTATTCATGTTTGATTGTGATTGGTCCATCTATTTACTCACCCTCCAAGGCTCACTTTAGGCTTATGATGTACCTATGGCCCTAGGGGACACATAAGCCCCTTGATGCCTAATGTCTTCTCTTGATTGGCTGGCCTTTGCCTTTGTTCACCAAGGATATCCTTTCGGCTCATCATAACCTAAGATTCTAGTAGACACCTACGCTTACAAGTCATCGACTTCTTCTCCAAGGCAAATCTCAAGGCATCATTACCCAAATCTTCGAGTGGATAGCTAGGCTTATGAGGTGGAGATCTAATGACTTAGAGTCATCATTGAAGGCCTTGCTTGTCTCCATTTCATTGTACCACATTAGCACTTAGCTCATTATTAAGGGGACAACTCATTATGGATAGGTAGCACTCTAAAAGATAAGGTGTCATCAAGGCTATAGGGTAGCCATAATTAGTTTCAATGTGTCCTATTTTTATTGAAACACTTGGCTTGAATACTTTGCTTAATCCCCAAGGTAAATCCTTGGTAATCATAACCATATCTAGAAAAATCTAGGTGGGATGATAAGTCAACCTCCTTCATGAAGAAGCTAGGGTGTTCTAGAGAATTCCATTTTGTCATTTTCTTCCTCAAGAAAGTGGTCTAGAGAATTTCATCGTCTAAGTTGATTCCGGGGCCAGAGAAGAGATCATTAGGTACATCTTTAAAAATCAAATCACGTACACCCAAGGTTTGGTCATCACGTCCCATGCTTGCCCAAATTGTTCCTTTGGATGGTCGGTCGGCCTAAAGGGTCAGTCGTCCTTCGGTCGCTTTAAGACCAATCCTAAGGCTTTTGATGGTCTAGCACTAAGCCAAGGCACTCATGGACCTTAAAATTAATGATGGAATAGTTAGGTCTATCCCCGAGCTCATTCTAGTCGGCACCCAATTTATCGATAGGGTTCGTGGTCAGCACATTACCAATCCACAGTCGGACATTACCAACTTGAGATTCCATTCCGATCACTTAGAACTAAATAAGGAATGATGCATTTTTGGAAAAGACAGTTGCATTTGATTAATTTGGATCGTCCATGTATCGGTGCATAGCCGGGCGGAATCATCCGCGGCCAAAAACTGTGACTGGTCAAATCGACCCATGACCATCCACTGATCCAAAATCATCCCACAGCCAATCCTCGTGATCAAAATGTCATCTTATGATCTAGTGATCCTATATGATTAGTATGGTTGGTACAAAATTCACGGCCGATACCTCGATCAATTCGTGACCGGTTGGTTGGTCGGTCAGTTGGTTGGACCATGACCAATCTATGATTCCTTGCCAATCGAACCGATTGATCCATGACTAATGGCCTATGATCGATCTTCTTAGGACCTTATGGTGAATCCTTATGGGCTCGGAATTGAGGATGTTACAAGTATGAAACAGATTGCTAAACTTTCAATTAAGAAGCTGGTTCGAGGTCTTTCCAAAATGGTTTACCAGAAGTCTGAGCTGTGTACTCCATGTATCTTGGGAAAACAAGTCAGAAGTTTTTTTAAAACTGTAAATCAATTTTCTACTAATCACGTCTTACAGCTTCTTCATATGGATCTCGTTTGACCAACCAAAACATAGAGTATTGGTAGTAAGAAATACTGTTTGGTAGTTATGGATAATTATTTAAGATTTACTTGGGTTTTCTTCTTGGCAAATAAAACCGAAATTTTCTCATTTTTTTCAAAGTTTGATAAGAAAGTTTAGAACGAGAAAGGTTATGTCATTTTAAGCATAAAAATTGATCATGGAAAGAATTTGGAAATCAAGACTTTGCAAATTTTTGTGATGAGAATGGTCTGCAGCATGTTTTCTCCTCTCCATATACTCCAGAACAAAATGGAGTTACGGAAAGGAAAAATAGATCACTACAGGAGATGGCCAAAACTCTACTGATAGAAAGTAAAATCTTTTGTCGTTTTTTGGGCAGAAGCAGTCTCTACTGCCTATATATAACTAACATGGTATTTTAAGGCCCATCCTAGAAAAGACCCCTTATGAAGTGTATAAAGGGAAGAAGCCAAATATCTATTATTTTCATATGTTTGGTTGCAAGTACTTTATTTTGAAGAATGGAAATAATCGGCCTGGAAAATCGGAAGAAAGATCGGATGAATGAATATTTCTTGGTTACTCTACTTCAAGCAAAGCCTACAGGGTCTTCAACAAGAATACACAAACTATCGAAGAATCCAAAAATGTCAGATTTCAAGAAAGTATTCAGAACCAACAAGATTAGATTTAACTTGAAGAGTCTGAACTATTTTTAGACTTAATAAAGTCTAATTTCCCCAAGGAACTTCAATCTTTTGGTGATCAAAGTCAAGTAGAACAAAAGTCATCCAAGAAAACTGACAGGAAATGACAAACCTAATAGGAACAAGCATAAATCAAGACATCCTAAAGAACTCATCATTAGCAATATAGAAGAAGGAATTCGTACCAGATCCAAAGCAAAAGGAGACTCAAGTGCACTAGCACTTATTTCTGAAATAAAACCTAAATGAGTAGAAGAAGGGTTATCTGACAAAAGCTGGGTAGAAGCAATGCAGGAAGAACTTAGACAATTCAGTATTAACAATGTCTGGGAGCTAGTTCCAAAACCAAAAGGGAAATTTATGATTGGAACAAATTGGGTGTTTAGAAACAAAATGGATGAAAAGGGCAAAGTAACCAAGAACAAAGCAAGCCTTGTTACAAAAGGCTATACACAAGAGGAAGGAATAGACTATGATGAGACATATGCACCTGTAGCCAGATTATTCCAGATGGATGTCAAGAGTGCTTTCCTAAATGGATTCATATAAGAAGAAGTCTATGTGGAATAACCACTAAGATTGAAGATCCCAAAAAATTATACTTTGTCTATAGATTGAAGAAGGCATTGTATGGTCTGAAACAGGCACCTCGAGCTTGATATGAGAGATTAAGTTCTTGGTAAGCAATGGTTTTAAGAAAGGAATGGTTGACACAACCTTGTTTATCAAAAAGGAAAAAAAAAAAGACTTTCTACTTGTTCAAATATATGTAGATGATATAATCTTTGGGTATTCTAATGAAAATTTGTGCAAGAAATTCTCAAAGTCTATGTAGGAAGAATTCAAAATGAGCATGATGGGTGAACTAACCTTCTTTCTAGGTTTACAAGTTAGACAATCAAAGAAAGGAACTTTCATTTATCAAGATAAATATGCCAGGGATGTTATCAAGAAGTTTGGGATGTAAAACTACAAGAAGAGTAAGACTCCTATGTCAAGTTCTTCCAAACTTGACAAGAACAAAGATGGAAAGAAAGTTGACCAAAAGACATACAGAAGATGATTGGTTCTCTTCTCTATCTCACTACCTCTCAACATGATATTCTATTCGGTGTATGCATGTATCCTAGATTCCAAGCTGACCCAAGAGAGTTTCGTCTTAGTGTTGTCAAATATATCATCAAATATATTGTGACTTATCCAAAGTTAGATCTATGGTATCCAAAAGGAGGAGACTTCACTTTACTTGGTTACTCTGATGCTGATCTGGTTGGTTGTAAAGTTGATAAGAAAAGTACTTTAGGAACATGTCAACTATTATGACACATGTTAGTGTCCTGGTTTTCAAAGAAGTAGAACATTGTGGCACTCTCAACAACAGAAGCATAATATGTTACTCTTGGAAGTTGCTCTTCACAAATTCTCTAGATCAAGGTTACAATTAAGGAACTTTGGAATAGAAGAACCTTGCATTGAAACCAGATGTGACAATACAAGCGTGATTAATCTTACCAAGATTCCCATCATTCATTCAAGGGCAAAGCATATTGAAATTTGCCATCACTTCAAAAGAGATCATGTGCAAAATGGTGAAATCAATGTTCAATTCATTGATTCAAAGAATCAACTGGCATATATCTTCACTAAGCCATTGGAGAAAGGTTTATTCGAGTCAATCCGTGAAAAGCTTAATATTACTCTTGCAACTGGCTAAAGTCTATGGATGTACAGACTCATTAGTTTAACAAATGGAAGATACATCCTTCTGAAAGCCTTCCAGACTTAGGTAGTTTTAATTCAAATTTTGGCGCATAAGTTTCTTTCCTTCTTGAACAGGTACGATTATTCTCAGATTATTACTTGCCTTTTATATTTTTGGAAATTGTCATATCTCTGTTGATTTTTCGAAATTCATTTTAAAAAAATTATTGACGGTTATATTTTTAAAATTTTTTTAAATGAAAGTTTCTTTTTATGATGGTTCAGCTGCCTTGCTTCATTTTCATTAAATAAAATCCTCAACTTCTTTTTCACGATAACCAGACTAACTTCAAACCCTAATCTTATTCTCAAACCCTCACTTCTCTTGATTTTCTCTCACATCCTCTGCAAAATTTCCCACCCGATCAAACATGAACATGTCATTGAAGTCTTCTAAGTCTACTTCGATGTCCTATCGGAGGAAATCCTCTTGTATTACTAGTCGCCGGTCTCGGTTTGTCCTTGAAGGTCTAACGCAATTTGATCTCACTAGGGATGATTCACCTCGAAGCTCGACGCGCCAATTAGTGGAAGAGGAAGTTACTGAGGAAGCAACTCCTATTCAGTAAGAAAGCCTATGGTACTTCTGAAGCATAATAAGTTTTTGAAAGAGGAAGTTCCATGGATTTTATAAGTTCTTTCTTGAAAGAAATTGGCTACGGAAATGAAACCTTGTTTTTGAGAGCCATAGAGAACTTAGGGTTGGTAAAGGTTGGAAGAGTAGAAAAGGAATTCTCAAATTTTCCTATTGATCCTCGCTTTGGCATAGAGGGTCAGACTAAGAACAAAAAGGAAGATGATGATGAAAGGGTTTTCAAAAATTTTCAACCAAAAATGGGTGTTGTTGCAAAAAATCATTGGAGAAAAAGGGAAGTTGTTTCGATCAAAGGACCATAATAAAGTTTTCACTCATATGCTGAACAGTGGGGTCATCAACCCTCGTACCATGGGTTTTGATTTTTTGGATTCCATCAAGGTGAACTTGAAAGAAAAGTTTGCCAAGCTTCAGATGGAGATGTTCTGTGTGGAGACGTTCGATGCCTACCCCGAATTGACAGCTTACTTTTATTCCAACCCGTCTATCTTGGATCCCACTCACATTCAATTTACTGTGAGTGATAGAGTGTTTGATGTTGATGTCAATCTTTTGGCTGACATTCTAGGGGTAGAAAGGAGTGGATTCTTGCCCATTAATGTGTCAAACGAGCAGGTCACCAAGTTTCTGGTGAGGGACAGGATTCCTCAGGGAAGCATTACTTACTCTAGAATGTCTACTTCTAATATTTTGCTGCACAAAATCATCATCAACTGCATCAGACCTAAGGCTGCTTAAAAAATTGATGTTTCCAAATTTGAAGCAAAAATGATGTGGGTCATCTGCAATGGTGTTGCTTTCTCACTCCCTCACACAATCCTACTGCACATGTACATAATTTTCATGAAAGGGAAGGGACAACAACCATACAAGGCATTGGTAACCATACATGAAAGGGAAGGGACAACACTTTTAAATTCAATCGCCATCCAAATTTGGCTCCAAAACCATTGTCCCCATGCAAATTGGACTGAACATGATCTCAAAAATGAGATTATGGGATCTCTCTAGAGCCCTGACACTTCTGAAGAAGGAATCTACAAGCAAAGCCAAGCCAAGATCTGTTGCTAAGAAGAAGCGCAAAAGGAAAAGCGTTGTCTCAAGGACACCAAAAAGAAAACGACATATTCTTCTCCAGGATGAAGAAGAGGAAGATGATGAGGACGAGACCATCTCTGCTATTTCCTTACGTGATCTTGGAGGTATAGCTGATTCTAAGGAAGATGAAAGGATGAAAGCGAGAAAGAATGAGAAGAAGAGAGTGATGGTGAAGAAACTGAAATGAAAGAGAGTGAGGATGATGACTCAGATCATGAACAAGGAGATGTCAATATGAACAAGGAACAGGAGGACACTAACAAGGAAGGAGAAGATACAAGGAAATTGATGCCCAAGATGTTGGGGAGACGGGAACTGGTAGACAAACCCGTGCTGGCAGAGAAGGAGTTCAGGAAGGAGAAGTTATTTCTCAAACTAAAGCCACCAAAATAGGGAGAGTAGGTGAGAAAACTCCTCTTATTGAACCACCTGCTAGTGATGGCATCAGTTGATCTCCTCTAGATGTTGAAGATATATATGCATCTAATAGCCGTTGAGTGACAAAAGTATAATCCCAAGTTGATTCTTCTCACCTATACAAATAGAATCTTGGTTTCCATAGTAGAGTTTCTCCGTTTAGAAAGTTCTTGTCTTAAGGTCTAGACACAGTCTAAATAAGTTTAGCTTCAATATAAAGTCCATCTTCTAGTTCTTCCAAGTATACACTTTGATAATATTCTTTACACATTCTATCATCTGCAAAGTCTTTTACTCAATCATTAAAGACGTTAGTAGCCTTTAATTTATTTTGTCATATATTAAAAACATTGTAAGGGATTTTCCTAACAGTTTCAACTTGAATCCTCTTAGAATTAGATAATAGACATCTCGAGCTTCAAAAAGTTAGATTGCACGCCCTAATCAAGCATCGTTTGACCCTCGAAAAACACCTCCAAAGATGAGCGATTCTGCAGTAGTTTAGGTTTTTTTTTTTGTTTTTAATTCTATTTCTGTTCCGCCTTTTGTCTTTATTGCGCCAACTTTCATGATCATTTTTTGACAAAATTGTCATTGTGAATTTTGTTCCAAATCATCTTGTGCATCTTTTGTAATTTTTTCATGATTTTTGGATGTGTTTAATTAAGTCATATCTACTCAGATCCAAGCCTAGGTTAATCTGTTTCGTATTGATATCTGATTTAGCCATTTTTGTACTGATTTTTGTGTTGAGTTTTGAAATAATTTCCTTCATGAAAGTTGCTCTTATTAGTGTTATGCATGTTATATATATATACTCGAAATTTTAGACATGTTTAGCTAGATCAAAATCACTTAGATCTGAACAGAGGACAATCTATCCTACATTGGTCTAAAATTTATTTTGATGAAATTGAGTCCACAGATGCACCTATTTGTTCTCAAATCATACATGGAAGTTGAAATAAATGATGTACATATATATTCTCTTGGGATCAACTTGTTATTCTTTTCCTACTCTGGTCACGGTTTACTTTATATGTACCAATAAATAAAAGCAATCGACACATTTTTTTTTTTGTGAAGGGAGCGAATTTTTTTTAAACCAAAGAAATGAAAAAAAATTCCCTTTATTTTTTCCAGCCCGTCGGGCCAAACTGCCTCACTGCTCTGATCTCAATCCTGTACACTCTGACCCTGGGTGGCTGGACCGAGTAGGAATCGAACACGAGATGCCGCTCTTTTTTCGAGTAAATACCAATCGGTTCATCATCACTCATTAAGTCGGGTTCTCAAAGTTCTTCGGGAGCAAGTGAGCAGTTTCTCCGACCCATTTAGCCTTTTTGGAGGTTCAAATATTTGAAAATGAAATCCCCGAGAGCTTCAAAAGGAGATGGAACATTCAAAAAGCATTTTGCCTCCAGATGAGTTTAGAACGAATGTGCTGCGAAAAGTTTCTTATTCTTCCCCTCCCCCCTCTTCTTCTGTCAAAATAGATGCGAAAGCATAATGCTTTTTTTTTTTTTTTTTTTTTTTCCTATGGTTGGAGAAACTGCTGCAAAAAGAAATAGAGTATTGATACAGATGAACAATTTGTGAATCTAGTTTCGTCTGGTCCACAAGATACCAATACACCATTTCACTCGGAATCTTCTACGTGAGATCAACTAATGACTCTGTTCATTTGACATTGCCAAGAATACAAGTATAGTTAGCGTGTGGCAAGAAAGGAAAAAAAAAAGGCCAGACCCAAAAGAAGAAATCGCCACTGGAGCACCACACAAGTCAGAGCTTTTCGATTCCCCATCATCAAACACAACCATCTAATAAAATCTCCTCTAGAAGCTTACATAGAAACATGTGCTAACAAGAATAGAATTAGCACAATTTAAAAACCAAGAGAAAAATAAAAAGAAAAGAAAAAGAAAAGGGCTATGTCAAATGTTGCCAAATCATTCTCTTTACACAAACAAATCATCGTCAAAAATCCCGTCCCCTGAAGTCTTCACCAGCAATTTCACACTCTTCGGCTTCTTCACCGGTTTCTTCTTCCCCTTCGCGGCAACCTTCTTCACAGCTCTCTTCCCAGGCATTGCTTTTGCAGAAGTCTTTGCTACTTTTGCCGCAGGCTTCAACTTCGGCTTCTCAGCTTCACACCTGCCGCAGCTTTCGGCTTCACAGTTGCTTTGGGCTTGGCGGCAACAACAGCCTTTGCCTTGGAAGCCGCCACCTTCGATTATAGTGGATTTCAAATTTTGGCCCTTAACTATCACCATTTGTAAATGTTAGCTAATCGTTCTTGAGCAGTAAAATTGCACAAGGATTGGCGGTGGCAATCGGCGATGGATAGCGAAGTGAGATAGAAGCCAAACAAGTTGCCTTCCTAATACTCCAAACTTCTCTTTTCTAAAAGAAATGCCTCTTCTTCAATGCCCTTTCCCAAGCTCATACTTGCTCTTGAAGAACTTCAAGAACCCTTGTTGAGGGCGGTCACCAGTCCCTCGACCTCTGCTTCACTCCTTCTGGGGCGTGCGATAATGTGCTTCGTCGGCTACGGCGGGGCAATGGCCACTTGACGAACATCGGAGAAGGAACGAGAGTGGAGTAGCCAAATCTGATAGGAAGAAAGAAATTCAAATTTTGAAAGTGTTTGCTGGAGAGGAAAGAGGTTTTCTTTTCCTCTGCCTCAAAGAGGAACGAAGGAAAGAGAATATGATAGAAATAATTGTGTGCAGAGCACGAGAGAGAGAGAGAGAGAGTAGGGGGCTAGTGTGTGCAGGCTAGTGAGAGAGAAATGGAATTATTTTTGTGCATAAATTCGTTTGGTTGCGAGCCGGCCCCCACACCTCCACGTGTCGCTTCCTGAGTGGTCGGAGACCATGCAGTCTGGGACCACCTAATATTTTCTCCGATGATTTCTTTGTAAAAGGCAAGCGATTATTAGATAAATTATTAGATCAGGCCACACGCAGAGCGTTGACTTTCAGCTGAGCTAAGCCACGGCACTGGAACACGACGGTGGTTGGGTTTGAAATCTGCTGCTCCCAAGAGAACAGTTATGTCGACATTGTTACGACGCTCAAACAGTCTCCTGGCACAGAAAAATGCCAACTTCCACTTCTGTACCCGCTACAGATAAATGCCTCCGCTGCGGATATTTTAATAATAATAATTGAATTGATCAGGCAGCCATTTCATCGCGCAGATGCTTACAAAATAGAGTTCCGAACCATTCTGGGTGCGTTTGGGAAGGCTTTTGGGGAAAGCCTTTAGAAAAATGCAAAGACCTTTGAGTTAAAGGTATTTTTTAAAATGCAAAGTGTGTTTGGTAAATTGTACTTTGAAAGCCCATTTGAAGTATCTTTGAGCAAAATGGTGTTTTGGGGAATTAATATTTGCAAAGGGCTTCGGTGATTAAAAAAAATTATCAAAAGAAAAATAAAAAAAATTGACCGGCAAGGCAGGCGGTCGCTGGCGAGGAAGGTGGCCGCTGGCGGCCTCAGGCAGCCCCCAAAGAGGACCGGCGAGGGTCACCTGACCCTAGGCGACCCTAAGTGGCCCTTCACGGAGGTCACTTGACCCAGATCTGGGTCCGCCGGAGGTCGCGCGACCTCGCGGCGACCGGTGCGACCTCGCGGCGACTGGCGCGACCCAGATCTGGGTCGCCGGAGGTCGCGCGACCTTGCGGTGACCAGATCTGGGTTGCGCCTGAGGTCGCGTGACCAGATCTAGTCGCCCCGAGGTCACGCGACCTCCGGCGACCAGATCTGGGTCGCGCTTGAGGTTACGCGACCCAGAGAGCGCGAACCAGAGTTGGTCGCGGCGACGCGACTTGCGTGCTGTCGCCGAGACTCACGGGCAGTCGCCGGGACTCGCCGGTGATGGTCGTTGTGACCTCGCCGACCTCAGCTATGACCTCGTCGGCCTCTCGAGCTCGTCTCTGATCAGCGGCGTGGCTGGAGAAGGAAGACGATGAACAGTGCCTTGGGCTTTTAGAAGGAAGACGATGAACAGTACCTTGGGCATTCCGAGAATGCAGAAAGCCCAAGGCAGCCTAGGACCTACCTTGGGCTTTTAGCCTTGCAAATGCTAGCTTCCCCCATAAGCCCCTTCGAAAGTAGTTCCCAAACACCCCCATTTTGGCCTAAAGATCTTTAGCCCCTCAAAGCCTTTTCCAAAGAAGTTTCCAAACACACCCTCTGTCGTTGTCAAACTGGCTAGAAAGTGTCATCATCTTTGTTCCATTGGGCAGCGGCGGCGGTAGCAGCACAGAGTCCTTTTCGTGGACGGCTGATGCAACACCGATCCTCTTATAGCTCACAGACATGTCTTCAGCCTCACGAGGCGTTTTCCTTTTCACTCTTCACAAGCTAGCACGGCAGTCTCTTTTCGAGTCGCGTTCTTCGTCTTCTTGATATCGGGTAGCGAATTGAGATGGCAGGCGAGCCGGGTCGGCGTGGGTGGTGTCGGTTCTTGATGCTATGTGTTCTTGTCCTTCTCCCCTCGCTCGTCCTTGGGGATTGCAAGTGTGACGGGGGCGCCGGTGGGGGGCAGAACAAGAGGGAGGCGCTCAAGTACAAAGTGGGGGTGATCGCAGCCATCCTCGTCGCGAGCGCGGTTGGCGTGTGCATCCCGCTGCTTGGGAAGGTCGTCCCGCCCTTGCGCCCCGAGAAGGACGTGTTCTTCCTGGTCAAGGCGTTCGCAACCAGGGTGATCCTTGCAACGGGCCTCATCCACGTCCTCCCCGACTCGTTTGACAGCCTGACGTCCCCGTGCCTCGACCAGAACCCTGGGGCAACTTCCCCTTCACGGGGTTCGTGGCCATGGTCGCCGCCATCGGGTCTCTGATGGTGGACACCTACGTGACCTCTACACGAGGTCCCACTTCAGTAAGGCTCAGCCAGCGGCAAGCGAGGGGGACAAGGAGAGCGACGCTGCCGCCATTAGCGACGATCACGCCAGGCATCTGCACGTGCGCACCCACGCGACTCACGGGCACGCCCACGGCTCGGCATATCGGGATCAAGAACCGGGCACATCGGAGCTTCTTCGACATAGAGTCGTATCCCAGGTGACATGAAATCTGCCAACTTCTTTCAATTCTATGCGTTCTCTCATCAAAACTTCACACCGAGTATCTGAATGCAAATATGGTGTTTTCCGGCGGGCAAAATGATAACATAAACGGGTGTTGGAGCTGGGGATCTTGGTGCACTCAGTGATGATAGGGATTTCGCTGGGGACTTCCGGGAGCACAAAGACGGTGAAGCCATTGATGGCCGCTTTTACTTTCCATCAGTTCTTTGAAGGCATGGGGCTCGGCGGCTGCATCACTCAGGTAAATAATAAGTCATTTGATTTCATTCATTTTGACCTAACAAACTTTTCTCACTTTTTTTCTCCAAGAAATGCCTTAATAATTTTCAAGATTATAATAATTTTGAGTGGCCGAATTTAACTCGGGCTTTATCCGTCGTTAAAAGACTACTTGTTTGCGCGAGTGATGTCGAGATGTCAAGGTAAATGCACGGCAATATCTTGAACACGGTTCGATTAAATTCATGATGCATGCATGCCTCGTCCGTGGAATCGAACATGACATAATTTTGTAAAGGCAATTTTACCTTTTTATGGGCTTGATGCGTTGTTTCTATGACTTCATGAGCGCCAAGGTGCAGGGGAATGGGGGGCTCCAGCTGCTGTGCAATTGCTTCCTCCTGTTCGGTGCTGGTTGCACGACCTTCTTGGCCAAATGGGCATGAATGAGTCTCAAAACTATTTTGTGCTACAAAATGTCAATAATAAAAATGGCGTTCATTTTTTTTTTTTTGGGTATTTCTCAATTTGGTCCAATGGATTTTCTTGCTCACATAACCGTTTATATATTCGGTTTTACTTGAATTGTTCGTGTGATATATTTATGTGAAATAGAGTACCCTATAATAGATAGAATTTTCTGTAGAGAAGTTAAGAATAGTTAAGAGGGGAGGTGTAAATGGTAAAATAACACATCATTATTGAAGGTAAAGAACTTGCCACTTAAAATATTCCGAATCGCACTAATTGGTACGAAATAATAATGAAAAAATAGGGAATATATTTTATTTTCACTATCTGTTAAAACACCTTTAATTATATTCTTCTTTTCCTTTTCGCATCATTTTGCATGCTTTCTTCCTTCCCATTAACTGAGTCCATAAGAGCCTCCAACTCGCTATCATCTTTGCAATCGAGTGAACTCAGTTGGGAAAAGAAGAATTTTCGAGGGCATCATCGTCTTCATGAGTATTGAATCCGAGCTCGTGTTCATCCCATCTCCGGGCCTCGGCCACCTGGTGTCGATGGTGGAGATGGCCAAGTGCCTTGTCGACCGCGACGATTGGCTCTCCATCACCGTCCTCATCCTGAAGTTCCCCTTCGACTTCGAGATTGATTCCCGCATCGAGTCACTCACCGCCTCCGTCGTTGCCCGGATCCGCTTTGTCCTCGTCCCCAGGCGAAGCCACTCCCCGAGGACGTCTCGCTGGGCCTTCATCTATCACTTCATGGAGAGCCACAAAGCCGACGTCCGAGAAGCCGTCGCTGAGCTCTCTGCCTGCGGCTCGCCATGGCTCACCAGGCTCGTCGTTGACATGTTCTGCACCACGATGATCGATGTGGCCGTCGAGTTCGGCGTCCCTTCCTACATGTTCTTCACGTCGGGCGCGGCGTTCCTCGGAGTCGTGCTGCACCTCCAGTCTCTCCGAGACGAGCAACACATGGACCCGACCAACCTAGAGGGCTCCGACGCCGAGCTGGATTTCCCGTGCTTCATTAACCCACTGCCTGCCGCCAAGTTCTTGCCCTCGGATGTGTTATAGAAGAAGACTGCCGAATACTCTTGGACCTCGTCCTGAGGTATAGGGAAACCAAGGGAATTTTGGTAAATACATTCGCTGAGCTGGAACCACGCGCGGTGGATGCTCTGGTCAGCCAAGAAAATATTGGCCGCAGCTCTGACTGCAGCGTGTCTTCCTCCGAGTCCATTCACCGGGCAACACGTGTCGCCTGGCAGCCATGCTGGAGACCAAGCGCATCCCTTATATTTTCGGTAAAATAATCTTCTTTCTCTCTCCTCTAGCGCCTGTATGCTAGCCATGCGCTCTCTCTCTCCTCTGCAGAGTCTGCACGCA
Organism: Eucalyptus pumila; assembly: GCA_016097595.1. NCBI lineage: Eukaryota > Viridiplantae > Streptophyta > Magnoliopsida > Myrtales > Myrtaceae > Eucalyptus > Eucalyptus pumila. The sequence continues at coordinate 8,810,129 of CM027846.1, read as the reverse complement.
AGAAAAGCCATTCCAAGCGAGCGAGCTTTCAAATTTGGAATCTCTGGTTTCGCTCTCGTTTGCTACCCCGCGCTCGTTGTTGTTGCTCCGGCACTGCATTTGTCAAGCGGCCGTTCCCCGCCGTCGCCCGGCGCTCGCTCGTCCCGTCGCTTCCTCTGTCTCTGCTTCGGCGCTCGCTCTTTGCTCCGTTGCTCGCTCCATCTCTGCTCCGGCACCGCTTTCCTTCGCATATTAATCTGCTTGGGCGGCCGAGATTTGGGAGATCCCATTTCTGCAACCACCTGCAGAGCAGCGTCGACGCCTTCCAGGCCGATTACAAGATCTGTGGGATGTGTACACGTAGAGCAAGAGTAGTAGATTGCCCAAGTTCTGGCGGGACGCCTTCCAGACTGGTTACGAGTTCTTGACGAGTGACGTGCCGGGTGTTTGCGACGTCGCCATTTCGGAGATCGCGAAGATTTCCCTTCTCTCCTTCACCTTCTCCGATCCTCTCACTGCTCATTCTCGTCCTGCGGTAACCCATTCTTGACGAAACTTTCAGAGGCCAATGACCATTTTGGCAAGGAGAGAGTGCAGACGAAAGTTTCAGAGGCCAAGTACCATTTTGAAGAGAAGAATGCCGCCCTCGAAAAGTTGAGGGCTCAGCTCGAGGCCTACATGAGATCCAAAATGAGGGGATAAATACACTAATGGTGCCATAAGTTGTGTACGGCGCTCACTTTGATGCCAAAAGTTTCCGTCGAATCATTTAAGTGCCAAAAAATTTGAAAAACGCTCACTTTGGTGCCAACTCCGATATGGTTGGCCAAAAATCCGACATGACACTTTTTTATTAATTTTTTAAGCTGATGTGGCTCACCGGAGAACACAGTCAGCATCCTAACACCAAAACGACGCCGTTTGGTGTCTCCCCCAATTCAAAACCCTAATCTCCGGCCGTCGCCGTACTCAACGGTCCTTGCACTCAGCGGCCACGTCTTCGACCCCGACCTCGACCCCGACCTAGACCCCAACCTTTACGATGGCCACTCAATGGCAGCGGCTCCGACCTCGACCCCGACCCTGACCCCGACGTGGCCACTCGGCGGCCGCAGCTCTGACCCCGACCCCGACCCCGACCGCGACGATGGCCACTCGACGGCCGCGGCTCAGACCCCGACCCCGACCCCGACCCCAACAATGGCCACTTGACGGCCGCAGCTTCGACCCCGACCCCGACCTCGATGATGGCCACTCGGCGGCCGCAGCCGACCCCGACCCCGACCCCGACCTCGATGATGGCCACTCGGCGGCCGCAGCTTCGACCCCGACCCCGACCCCAACCCCGATGACGGCCACTCGGCGGCCAAGTCGAAACCCTAATTTCAATCCCCAATGAGTTAAACATCGTCGTTTTTGTGAGGCCATCCATGTAGATGGCAAAACGGCGTCGTTTAAGGCCTTGTCGATTTAAAAAAAAAAAGCCACGTAATTATTTTGGCCGAAATCTTTCGCCGGTGGCCGGAATCTTTCACCGGTGGCACCAAAGTGAGCGTTTTTCCTCCAATTTGGCACTTAAGTGATCCGACGGAAACTTTTGGCACCAAAGTGAGCACCGTACACAACTTATGGCACCATTAGTGTACTTATCCCCAAAATGAGTTAAGATGAGAATTCTCTGAAATCAGAGAAAGCCAAGGAGCTCGAGGCGTTCTTGAGCGACAAGATCAATCTTGAATGCGCTGAAAACGAATTATTCTGAGAGAATAAAGAAGCTGATGGAGAGGAGTGCAAAGGAAATGAATCCGCAGAAAGCGATCTTCATTCGATCGAATTGAACATGGAAAACAACACCAGGAGCTACAAGAGGAGCTACGCGCACGACGATACTAATCAAGAGAACTCGAAATGGGTCTTGGTAAATAATGAGTTCAACTTCAATGGGAGGAGATCTTCATCCAACAAAATTCAATGGGAGAGCATCTCCTTAAGAAGAGGAAACTCTAAAGGGGCGAATCTTCATGACGGTGCCAGAACTCATGACAACCTGAATGGGTTCGACGCAGGGAGACTAATAGAGTTCTTCTCGCCAGCTAAAATGGACAGCAACAAGGAAGACGAAACCAGAAGAAACAGAGCACTCGCAGGCCTGAAGGACCATCAGCTGTTGAATTTCGCTAGTCCGATCAGGCCATGGAGCCAGTCCTTGCCTCTGCAAGATCACGGCATGGAGAGTTGGACTGTGGGAGAGAGTAATGAATGCGAAATCGAAGCGAGTCAGGATTAAAGAGTTTTTTTCCTTCTTCCTTTTGCGCTCATCTCCATGTTAGGCAGGGAATACTAGAAATTGCAGGCAAACGATGTCCTCGCGTTAGTCCTATTCGAGAATTTTGATACTATAATTGTATATGTGTTGCTGGTCTAGTGCTGATGTTAAAACCATCCCAATTCACAATTTTAGTTCTTGCTGCTAAGTACCATGTTGATGTTGCTGCTGTCCCAGTTTGCAAGACCGGTGTCATCTGCCTGAAAGAACTTAAAATAAACTTTTCCACGAGAGTTATGATCAACATGAGAGAATAATTCCACCTATGCTCTTCATCATTCCATGTGCTCCTTAACAACTCATTTCGTCGTCAACTGGCCAAATAGATTCTCTGGCATGAGGGCCAGCATTTGTTATATGATAAACCGCCTGTCGAAATAAGACCAGGTGCATGGAACTGGAAAATATTGAAACGGCGAAACCCCAACCCCTCCCCCCAAAAAAAAAAAAAAAATAAAAAAAAAATAACTCGACACTGAGTTACCGAAAGAAAAGATCGAATTAATTCATGAGAAAAAGTCATTAATGTTCTTATTTCATTGCCAAGATACAGACTAGTTACAAGAGTCCTACTGCACAGGATACAGACATGTTTACTGTGCAACTGAAATATAACATTGCTTTCTCAACTATCAAGCAGGAAGTATTTATGAACTATGTTCCTTGCAATCATTATTTACAATAGCCCATGAAGTCGAAAAAGTCGAACAAACAATCAGGAGTCCAAAAAGTTGAAACAAACAATCAGAAGGTTCCCACTGGGACCAACATTTGCTAGGCGTTTTTGCCATGATTCGTTCCCTCTCCTTTCTTCTCCAAGACGCCTTTTCTTCTGCGAAATGCTTCATGAGGAAATTAATCTGGTGAGAATGAGACCTCTCTTTCATGGATCAACTGCTCAACCTGGATGATGGAACGATCGAGCTCGACTCCTAAGGCTGAGACGAGGGCTATAGTCGGTTTATGCTGCTTCTCGAGAGCACCGACCCGAAAAAGAACTTTCAGAAGCTCCTTCGACGTGGTTAAACTACTAACGACGTCCTTTAGAGGGCTCAATGACAAGAACCAAGACCTCATAAACTCATGACTTCCATCCAATCTCTTAAAGGACAAGTCAGCGACCAAACTCCCAAAATTTCACAAGAAATGCCCAACTTCTCAGCACTAAAAGTTCTGCAAGCAAATGAAGTCAGTGACAAAAGCATTATAGAAGAAGGGGGGTTTTGAAGGGCGAGAATGGGTTACCGCAGGATGAGAATGAGCAGCGAGAGGATCGGAGAAGGTGAAGGAGGGAAGGGAAATCTTCGTGATCTCCGAAACGGCGACGTCGCGAATGCCCGGCACGTCACTCGTCAAGAACTTGTAACCGGTCTGGAAGGCGTCCCGCCAGAACTTGGGCAATCTACTGCTCTTGCTCTGCGTGTACACATCCCACAAATCTCGTAACCGGCCTGGAAGGCGTCGACGCTGCTCTGCAGGTGGTTGCAGAAATGAGATCTCCCAAATCTCGGCCGCCCAAGCAGATTAATATGTGAAGGAAAGCGGTGCCGGAGCAGAGATTGTGACAGCCTGAATTTTCATAATTTGTTTTCGATTAAATAAATCGGGCCTTTCATCAAAATGCTAATAGTGCTATTCTCTGAGCTGATTACTCACGAGATAATTGGACTATCTGGGGAAGCAAGTAGGGAATCTAAATGCAATTGCACTTGAGAATTTGACCAAGAATCGATTGCTCGACCGTGTTGATCTACAAGGGTCATTACGGCACCGTCAGAGATCGATCAGAAATCAGAGATATGTCGATTCGACTGAGATATGTGATCAAATTGTGGGTGATTCCACTTGATTGAAAAATTCTCATCGATCGACACTAAATTGATTTTCTGTCGTTTTGGTACCCGGTGCCTATAATTGAAACCTTGAGATTTTCACGATAATTGATAGTCGCTAATGTGTTGAAGATGTACTTTGTGACTCGAGATAAATCGATCACAGGTCAATTGCACCAAAAATTCCTAAAAGTTATCCGGTAGACTAGGTCACGCTAAAAGTGTGCCGGATTGAAAATAACCGTGAATTTAAACCCGATTTCAAAAATTGAAAGTTTTAAGGTGTCACGAGCTATTTTAGGAACGTCGACTCATCCTCTAAAGATTTTTCAGAGATTTCGGGATTTTTGCGGAATATCGATTCGGACGTCGTGGAAAAATAACAGAAATTCGGATTGGCCGAATTGAAGAGATTTTCGACTTGCAAATCGAGCTACATGGCGAAGGAGACTTGTAGAAATTTTGTGGCTTTTCTAGATCAATATTTGACGTTGCATTTGGGAAATTGTTGACGAAATTGAAGCTCAAAATCCAATGAAATTCGGATCTAGAGGAAGAAAGTAATTTTTAGCTTTAAATGGGATAAGTGGTGGATTAATAATCAAGGAAAGTAATAGGAGACAAAGTAATAAATTAAGTGGATAGGGATTGTTGACTCTTCCGCACGGTGGCTTCCTCGGCAATCTCTGCCAGCTGCTTCACGTCACTTTCATCATTCCCTTGAAGCTTATCCCGATTTCCCCACCGCATGCAGCTCAGCCGAAGTCTTCTGCCTCTGCTTTCTTTCGATTTTCTCATTCGAAGCTCCTTCCTTCATCCCCTTCGAGCTAGCTGCCGCATCCTGTGTCGTCTCCACGCCCGGTCAACCGCCAGCAAAGAAGACCGACTCAGCTTTCTTCAATTCAGCGCCCATGTCTCCAGTTGCTACAGCTCAACATCACCGAAGATCTGGGCCCACGCGTCTTCAATTTTGTCGAGCTACCACCGTCTGAAGAAGCCCCCACCAGCTTCTCCACCGAAACAGTTTCGGTCTTGCCGCGCTGCCATCTCCAAAGCCCACCGAAGTCAGCTGAGTTCCTACTTTGTTGACCGAAGCTGCCCTGCCCGTGTCTTCGTACAGCTCACCCACCGAAGCGGCAGTCTTCCTCCACGCGACCAGCAAGCCCAGCTCGAGGCTGCTTCTTCTCCGTGGCTGCTCCTTCGTTCAGCCAAGTGAAGACCGAAGCCCACGGGAATTCAGCCGCCAGCGAAGCCGAAGGTCTCCACCGAAGCTGCTCCATTTGACGCTCGCATCTTCGAACTCCACGGGATTTCAGCAAAGTCTGAAGTTAGGCCCACGGGAATTTTGGCCCACTTTCAGCCCATGAGATTCAAGCCCTCAGCCCATCTCCAACAGATTTTGAAGTCCAAGTTCAGGCCCAAGTTCAATTGGTTTTAGCAGCCCATTTTGGGCCCAAGAAGAAGGCCCAAGTCCGCGACCAGCAGCCTGCAGAAGCCCAAGACCTAAACTCAGCCTTGCTGAGTTGTGTTGGGCTAAGTTTAGGCTCGGCCCAAGTTTGCCGACGCCGCCGAAAATTAAGATTTCGGCCGCCGTCGAGTCGTTGTTGCGGTGAACCGGTTTCCGCAATAAACCGGTGAGTTTATACTCTAAACTCTGCTTAGTAGGTTAATAATGTTTAAGGGGTGTTAGATTTATTTTATTAGGAATTAGGTTGTTAGTTAGATTAAATTAGAAATTGAATTATTTAATTGAGCATGTTAGGTGGTTAGGATGGTTTAGTTAAGGCCTAAATAAATTGTACTATTTATCTAGAAGGGTTCGGGAATTTTTCCGAGTCCGTATTGGTTATTAATTTAATGATTCTGGCCTACGTTAGTATTTTTAGAATTTAAATTGATTTATTTAATTAATTTAAGTAATTATTTAATTATTAATTATTTTTCCGGAAATTAGGCTGGGATAGCTAGTGACCGGAATTTCGTGCTGATTGCAATGGTGTGGTTAATTTCTGCAATTGAGTGTTAAATTATGCAAATTGAGTGCTGATTGGATTTTTGGTATTTAATTTCAAAAATTGTGAATTTCCAATATTTATTCAGAAAATCCCAGGTGTCGGGTTTTGATACCGAAAATGGTTTTTAGTACTATATGAAATAGTGTGATTTTAAAAAGGATGAATATCAATTTTTTTGGATCAAGTGGACCGTGTACTCACACACGAGTAATTTTATGTGAATTTCTAATACGAAGAAAAAGGCCAGGCTCACCATTTTAATTGAAGCATTTGAGTGCAATGAACGGTGCCATGGGCCATATTTGAGTGATCGTGTGATGGTTATGAGAAATCGTCCCGGGCTATTGAGCTGGACGTTATCCCAATGTGGGATACCCCCTGGACAACGGGAAGCCGGGCGCAGTTGATTCTGGACCCTATGCTCCTTCGGGAAAGCCATCTGATAAAGAGACGTGCCATGCTCAATGGGGTGAGACGAAGCCTAGCAATGCCAGAAGACCGCTGAACTGAGAGTAGGCCGTGCTATATGCCGAGATCAAAACTAGGAACGCATGATTAATTGAGTGTGGCGTTTCAGTTATTTGGAGCTTATTGTTGCTCATGCTCTTATGTTGTCTGTGATATAAATTATACTGACCTGCAGGGTGGATCTGAGACAATGTAAGTCTTATTGATTGTGTGATTGCGGGCTTAGGACGCTTCTGGGCGTATTTCCCTCCTAATTGGGGTTTAGAGCTTAGACTCGCTGAGATGATATCTCACCCCATTGTGGGACAACATTTTCAGGGTCGTCGAGTGGAGGACTTGGAGCTGAGAGGAGGTGATTGGAAGCGTAGGTCAGTTAGGACCGCTTCTTTTTGGAAGGCCAGTCTTTTGTAGCCTTTTGGCCATAGACTTGTGTACGTGACTCAGTGTATATATAAAAGCATGTTTGTTTGTGAATCTATTATCCTACTTTTCTATCTCGAGATGATTACTGTCAGGGGATTTCTTTTCGCTTCCGCATGTGCAATAAAATGGAAAGGGTCGACGACTCGTCCTGGGAAGTCGCAAATTTTTATCGACCAGATAGGGATGGGCACGTGCTCGGGGTCCGGGGCGTGACAGAGATGGAGTGAGCAACGGAGCAAAGAGCGAGCGCCGAAGCAGAGATGAAGGAAGCGATAGGATGAGTGAGCGCCGGGCGACGGCAGGGAACGGCCGCTTGAAAAACGCAATGCTGGAGCAACAACAACGAGCGTGGGGTAGCAAACGAGAGTGAAACTAGAGATTCGAAATTTGAAAGCTCGCTCGCTTGGAATGGCTTTTCTTCTACTCAGAGGAAAGAACGAGGGAAGGGGAAAGAGAATACAATAAATGCGTGCATACCTTGCAGAGGAGAGAGAGAGAGAGCCAGGGCTAGCGTACAAGTGCTAGAGGAGAGAAAAAGAAGATTATTTTACCGAAAATATAAGGGACGCGCGCTGAGACTCCAGTGTGGCTGTCGGGCGACACGTGTCGCTCGGTGAATGGACTCGGAGGAAGACACGCTGGAGTCAGAGCTACAGCCAATATTTTCTCAGGTCAGCCTAGGAGCACTTGCGGTGTACTCCGTGGGACCCATACTGAACATCAAGGCAGAGAGTGAAAGGGGTTTCGAGATCCTGGACTGGCTCGACCAGCAGCTAGATGCGTTAGTGGTGTTCCTGTGCTTCGAGAGCAAGGGGAGCTTCAACGAGCACTAGGCAAAAGAGATTGCCCACGCATTGGAGCGGAGCGAGTACCGCTTCCTGTGGTCCCTACGACAGCCATCGGCGAAGGACAAGCTGGAAGCCCCCCGTGACTATGCAGATCCCGCAGAGGTCTTGCCCGAGGGGTTCCTTGATAGGACTACCAGGGTTGGGAAAGTGATTTGGTGGGCCCCGCAGGTCACGGTCTTGGCCCATCCGGCCATCGGAGGGTTTGTGTCGCACTGTGGGTGGAACTCCATTTTAGAAAGCATATGGTTCGGCGTGCCAATCGCTGTGGCCCCAGCATGCAGAGCAACAATTCAATGCGTTCCAATTGGTGGTGGAGCTCGGCCTTGCAACAGAGATCAAGATGGATCATCGGAGAGATATCGTGAAAGGTAGTGATGGCGTTGTGACTGTGGACGAAATAGAGGGAGGGATAAGGAAGTTAATGGAGGGTGAGGAGGCTGGGGAGAGGAGGAAGAAGGTGAAGGAGGTGAGCGAGAAGAGTATGGAGGCTTTGATAAAGGGTGGTGTTAAGAACAGCAAGAACAGAAGCTCTACTAATGCTATTACTGATATCAGTAAGAACATGGGAAGTAAGATATACAAGAGCAATGAAGAGAAAACATATAAAGAAGAGGAAATTAGAGAATATAAATGCTGTTGAGAAGAATGAGAAGAAAATGGGCTGCAAGTCTTAGCAAGTCTCGGTAGTTAGTCTGGTGTACTTCAGTTCTGGAAGTTAGTTTTTTGCTTCAGTTAGTTAGTTTTCATTTCTTCAACTGTTCAATACCTGTAAAACACAGTTTCCAGAGATAGCCATTGTATATAAAAAGGCTAACTCTCGTGATTGTAAAGTAACGAAGAAAGAAATAGAAAGAAGTTTTCCATCTCAAGATCTCTCTACTTTACTGTTCTTTCATCCCAAGATTTCCTATTTCTTCTTTGCACATAAACTTCTTCAAGCGGCTCTTCTTACTTGTCTCTGGCTCGCTTCATTGAGGCTGTCTGTAGTCGATGAGCCTTTATTTAGCTAGAGACAGGGTTGGCTGGTAGGTTGAGCACTCTTGGTATTTTGATTCAATGATTACTTGGAGGGCATGTTTTAGGGTTTCTGTGGCTATAGAAATCATGTTTGATTTTTCTGGTGCGTCTGTGGCTATAATCCATGTTGGTATTCGTCGACCCTTGACGTGTTTTATGGGGAACCAGTCAATTTGGGTTTGGCCCGCGAGCTGTAATCTGCAAGGGTAACGACGAATATAGAAATTGTTCGAGAAGACATCATTTGTAAAACTCCATATGGTAGATTTTCGTATCCTTGCCCCTCCTCGATCTCCGAGTTTGAATGAATTTCATTTTGCTCTCGCTTTCCCCTCTCCCAAGGTTTGTTGTCCTTTTTCTCTCTTGCGTCCATTACTGTTCACATTCCGGCTTCTGAAAGTTAGGGACCTCCTTTCTTGCTCGGCGTGCAATGGAGAGGGGAAGAGTAGATAGAATTTCGGAGTAGCAAATTTAGAGAAATTGAGCTTTAGTCGAAAGTGTAAATTTGATTTTGTTGGAAGATACGCAGAAGATAGGAAAGTTTAGCAAATCATGTCAAATTGTAAATTGATATGTAATATTGTCTATCTTAGGCCTAGAAAGATAGGGATAATTATTTTCCTTTATTATTTCTTCCTTTGTAGTTAAATACAATGTATTGTGCTCATATTACAATATAGAGAAACACACAGAAATTCCTACACCTCATCTCTCTCGATTTACCTTTCCCTTCACATTTTGACATGGTATCAGAGCTTTTGACTCTGACATTGCTTCCGCACCATCTCTGTTGATTGCCTAGAGGAACCCTATCCTGCAAAAGGGTTACCGAGAGGAATCAAATCCTTTTGAAAGGAATTTTTTGTCAAATATGAACCCACCAGATAACCAACCAGAGAACCTCACCTTCAATCCAGATGAACCAATGTCGACGAATCCTCAGACTTCCAGTGGTACTCCTCAGACTTCCACTTCTGTGACTGAACAACAACTCCGCCAGATCCAAAATCCACATGCGTATCGGCAGAATGCTCCGGCTCAGTTTAATCTAGGTCAGCCATTTTCGGCGTATCCCTACCAATGGATGCCATATCCATGGATCCCAGGGATGAGTCCAGTCACATCATCGCCGGGTAGTATGCCGAGCGACGGAGGTCCACCAGCCAATATTGGGGCAGACGCGACCATCGGCCCGGAGCAGACGGGCACATCGAATTTTTCTGGAACAGGATCTCAGGGACAATCTGGTGCGGGACTTCAGGGACAATCCCAGGGAATACCACCTGGTTTTCTTAATTTTCCGTTCGCGGCGCCATGGGACGACCGAGCCCGGCGACGCGCTCTATGTTTCCACTTCCGACGGACCGGAGTTGCGGCTCATCAGCCACCCTCTCACGGGTCCAGAGAATTACTCAACCTGAGCGCGAGAATTTCGGCGAGCCCTAATCACCAAAGACAAAGAGGGTTTCGTCGACGGGACCGTTCCGATCCCGACCAACGAAAAAATGGGAAAACAGTGGAGAAAATGCAACCAATTAGTCAGAACATGGATCGGTAATTGCATCAACCCAGAAATCACGGCTGGGTTACCACCAACGAGAGGATTCAAAAATTATTTGGGACAAAGATCCGAGAAATGTACGGCAAATTGGATCGGGCAAAAATTTTTCGCTCCATCAAGCGCTCGCCGAACCAAGCAAGGAAACACATCGGTGACGACGTGCTTCAATAGGCTTTCAGCACTCTGGAACGAGTTGGAAGCCGCTGAAGAAAAACTGGAAGGGTCCGAATCAACCCTCCAGCAGTACAAGGCTATAAAAGACAGGGAGAAAGCGACTCGGTTCTTACTGATTTTGAACGATTCGTATCTCACCTTCCGATCGCAGATCCTGGCGATGGAACCACCGCCAACCCTCGGCCGAATCTTCCAGCTTGCGGTGCAAGAGGAGAATCAAAGGCTTGCCTCGTCGGACAGCAAGATCTCCGAAACCCTAGCGCTGGCGGCAAGAGTATAAAAGGAGAAGGAGAAAACCCTAGATCGAAAAGGAGGAGAGAACGGGGAGCGGCTAGGGTTCGCGGAGAACCGAGGGTTGCTAGGGTTCGCGGATCAAAAGCCCTATAAATGGGGCAGCTCGGACGGCTCAGATCGAATGTCGCGATCCGACGGCTCCAGAGGCACGCGAGCTTTGGATCATCTGGACGGTGGAGATACGTCCGCTTTAAGAGGATCCAACGGTCCTCAAAATTCGAAAGGATATGGGCCAAATTTTCGAAATAAAGGCAAATTATTTTGCGATTTTTGCAAGCGGCCTCACCATACCATCGATACCTGCTGGAAATTGCATGGCAGCCCGGAGAAAAAGAAAAAAGAGGAAAAGAAATATCTGCGGCAGCCTATCAAACTTCAGGATCAATGAATTCTATAAATCAGCCTATTACACATGGGGAATATCAGCAACTTATGCAGGGCTTTGCGAAATTGGATGTCTAGAAAAAGGGAAGCAAATTTTACGGTATTTCATATTGTCTAGCAAGTACTATTTCTAGAAATACCTGGATTATAGACTCAGGAGCCAGTGATCATATAGCATGTGATAGAAGATTATTTTCTGCTGTTAATGAAGAGTTAGAAAATCATGTCACTGTGCAATTACCCAATGGAAGTGTTGCCTATGTCACTACAACGAGAACAAAGAACTTAATCTCCATATTGTCCTTACTAATGTCCTCTATATTCCAGACTTCCAATTTAATCTGGTTTCAGTGTCTAGAGCCTGTAAGGACAACTCTTGTCGAGTTCTTTTCAACACTGATACATGTCTGTTTCAAGCCCTTTCGACTGGGACACTGATGGGCTGGGGTAGTCTCTCTGAAGGATTGTTTTTCTGGAAAAGCTTGCCTGCAAATTTCAATTTCCCTTGTAATAAGAAATCATTGTGTAACTCAATTTCCAATGATAGAAATTTCCTTTTGCATTCCAGATTGGGTCATAGTTCTCAATTTCCTTATCCTCATTGTCAAATTTGCCCTCTTGCAAAGCAATCGCGTAATTCTTTCCCCATAAGTCAAAGTCGTTCGAGAAATATCCTTTCCTTACTACATATTGATGTCTGGGGACCTTACCATACAGTAAATCATGATGGATCTCGTTTTTTCCTCACTATTGTGGATGATCATTCCAGAGCCACCTGGATCTTCCTCATGCAGTCTAAAAGTCAAGTTGTGTCCCACTTGAAAACCTTTCTTTCCTTATCCAAAACCCAGTTTGGAAAACCTGTGCAAAAAATAAGGACAAACAATGGGAAGGAATTCTTTAATCATGAATGTGCGGATCTCTTTTCATCTCAAGGAATTTTACATGAGAGCTCCTGTACTTATACACAACAACAAAATGGAGTGGTGGAAAGGAAGCATCGTCATCTCTTAGAGGTTGCCAGAGCTTTGAAGTTTCAAGCTTCTATTCCAGATACATTTTGGGGCGATTGCATATTGACCGCGCTTATTTAATAAATCGAATGCCGACCAAAGTTACGGATGGACAGTCTCCTTTCCGTACTTTTTGGAAAGAAGCCCGACTTGAGCCACACGAGAGTTTTTGGCTGTCTCGCTTTCTGCTATTGTCGGGCCCAAAGATAAGATGGGTCCACGTGCTCGCTACTCGCATATTCATGGGATATTCTACCTTACAAAAGGGATATCGAATTTATGATCCAAGTACTTTGGAGAATTTTCTCGTCAATGAGAGATATTATATTCCAAGAAACTATTTTCCCTTTTGTCCACCAGAACAAAAGTGGCACTGAACCAGGGCATTCTCCGACCTATTCTGCTGACGATGGATCTGTAGGTTCCAGATATATATTTATTCCTCCGCCGACGGATACACAAGGTGTTTTCAACTCCACTAACAGCACAACACCTTTCGAGGAAGCCCAAGATGAAAGACTGAATGATAATGAGATTTCTTCGATCTACCTATCCCGCACTCACTTCCGGAAAATCCCCGAGACAATACATCTTCAGGAGATGATCCACCCAGACGTTCTGGACGTGCTACTCGACCTCCTACCCGGACTAAAGACTATATATGTGGAGTCAGGAATTCACCAGGTATTCCTTTTCCAATCTCCTCTTATGTTTCCTTCGATCGTTTATCCTCAATGCATCGATGTTGCATTGCTCATATTTCTGAAGACCAAGAACCATCCAACTTTCATGAGGCAAGCACTGATCCACGATGGCAAACGGCAATGGAGGCAGAATTGAAAGCCCTCGTGTGGATAACCATACATGGGATCTTGTTGCTTTACCTCCACATCGTAAAGCAATTGGATGTAAATGGGTCTACAAGATCAAATATCGAGCAGATGGATCGATTGAACGATACAAGGCGCGACTTGTGGCTAAAGGCTTCACACAGAAGGAAGGTTTCGATTATCAAGAGACTTTTTCCCCTGTGGCCAAAGATGTCACAGTTCGCTCATTTCTCTTTGTAGCAGCTTCTCACGACTGGTCGTTACATCAGATGGATGTTCATAATGCCTTTCTCCATGGTGATTTAGATGAGGAGCTATATATGGAAATACCTCAAGGCTTACGGAGACAGGGGGAGAATAAAGTATGTCGTCTCCGCAAATCCTTGTACGGACTCAAGCAAGCATCCAGACAGTGGTACGCAAAATTTGCTGAATCACTAATAGCTGCTGGTTTTCAGCAATCCAGATTTGATTATGCTGTATTCACATGGACTCAAGGTACGTCGTCTATCTACTTGATGATATATGTAGATGACATACTCATTATGGGGAATGATGAAATAGCTATCAAAGGCCTTAAAGGATACTTGCATTCTACTTTCCATATTAAAGATCTGGGATCGCCAAAGTATTTTCTTGGGATTGAAATTGCTCGATCTAACCAAGGAATCTCTCTCAGTCAGAGAAAATTTGCATTGGAAATCATTTTAGAAGCAGGATTATCTGGGTGTAAGCCAGCTGTAGTGCCTATTGAACAAAATGTCAAGCTGACAACCGCTGATTATGATGTTGAAGTGCCTCAGGAGGCAGACCCTACTCTCAAAGATCCTTTGGGCTATCAGAAGCTTGTCGGGAAGCTCATATATTTGACTATGACTAGACCAGACATAAGTTACGCTGTGCAGACACTTAGTCAGTTCATGCATAAGCCAAAACAGTCTCATATGAATGCCGCGCTGAAAGTCGTGAGGTATTTGAAGAAATGTCCTGGTCTTGGGATTCTTCTCTCTAGGAAGTGTGACATGAAAATGATCGCATATTGCGATGCAGATTATGCAACCTGTCCTATGAGCAGAAGGTCAATAACCGGTTTTTGTATCAAATTGGGGGATTCTTTACTTTCCTGGAGAACGAAGAAACAACCAACTGTCTCGTTATCTTCGGCGGGCGAATATCGAGCCATGGCTAAAACCACATGTGAAATAGTGTGGTTGAGAGGATTACTTCAAGATCTTGGAGTGCATGTCAAGGGACCAACAAGATTGTTCTGCGACAATGATGCAGCTCTCAAACTTGCATCCAATTCTATCGTGCATGAAAAAACAAATCACATTGAAGTCGATTGTCATTTCACCCGAGAAAAAATCCAGGAAGGGATGATTGAGACACAAGGGATTGGAACACAAGAACAACCGGCGGATGTCTTCACCAAACCTCTGTGTCAAAAACAACATGCGTATCTCTTGAGCAAGCTAGGCGTCTTGGACATCTACAAGCCACCAGCTTGAGGGGGAGTGTTGGAAGATACGCAGAAGATAGGAAAGTTTAGCAAATCATGTCAAATTGTAAATTAATATGTAATATTGTCTATCTTAGGCCTAGAAAGATAGGGATAATTATTTTCCTTTATTATTTCTTCCTTTGTAGTTAAATACAATGTATTGTGCTCATATTACAATATAGAGAAACACACAGAAATTCCTACACCTCATCTCTCTCGATTTACCTTTCCCTTCACATTTTGACAGATTTGACTCCATGTGAAGCGCAAGGGACCCGCATAATCAGTCCCTCCTTGCCCATCGGATGAGACGGTTTTACGAGGAAGGCTACATCGAACGGTTGATAGAGCGAATCCCATATAGGCCAACCTCTTGTAAGATTAATGGAACGCTCAATAGACAGAAATAAAGGCAAAATCTAACACGCTGGAGTTTAAAGGCATTATGTTTGAGAGTGCACAAATAATTCAAAGAATATAATCAAACTTAATATAACTAACGCTGATCTCAATGATTGTTACTTTCCGATTGTCTTAATTACAAAAGGGAATATCAATTTTGATATACAAATTGAATATATGTAGTGGTGCAACAGAATTAATAATATTTTTATCTATCATTTTTACATTAAGATCAAGGAGGGATGATGCATAGCTGCGATGCATGGCTAGATCGTGACTTGGGGCCAAGAAATTTCTTCAATCCTCAATTTGATTTTCCTTATAACGATGCAAACACCTTGTGATCCATCACATCGACTAAATTTATATGTTTAGTATAAAGTCGAGAAATTGATTTTTTTTTTTTTATAAGTCATTCATTTATCATAGTCAAACATGAGATGAATATAGAAAACTTCCAACAAGAACAAATTTCAAGAAACTGCAAACAAAACAAAACCCAAAAAACAAAAAGGTATAGCTTATAATTATAAGCATGCTCTCATCCTTAAAAACCAAATCTGTCATAGCATAAAAAATAATTAGAGACTGATCACTGAAATTGTTAGTGATGGGCATACGTTGGGATCTTCTCATCTGGAAATTGCGGCTTGCAATGCGCACCTAGATTTAGTGTCCTCAACACTATTACCATATGAAGAAAACAACAACAACCACATGTTGAATTACCACAAATTGAATGCCTTTAAAAAAATCTCATATCTAGATTTAGATTGAAAGAGAAAATCGAACACTTCTTAAAAAGCTTATAGATCTAGATTTATATTAAAAGAGAAAAGCTCCAAATTTAAATCTACACCTAAATTGGGAGATGAGAGTTCCTGTCGAATCTTGGAGAAGTGAAAAACCACGTCCCAAGCATCCTATTGGATGGATTGGTGATGACTTCTCACAAAATTTTCAGTCAAGCAGATTTATTCACTACGATGAGAGAAAAAAAGCAACAAGAATTAGCAAAAAGAAGAGGCCAAATAAGAAGAAAAAAACTCCAAAATTGAATCGGGAGAGAAATAAATAAAAAATCAAAACCTAGAAAGAAAAGCAGAGCAAAGCGAGCTCTCAGCTTCAGAACTTGAAGCCTCTTGCGAGGGGAAGGTCCTAAGGGACAATCTATACACCTTTATTTTCTATTGCAGTCATTCTCAGAAATAAAGACTGGCGATCGCTCCATGCACTCAATGAGGAAAAGAACAAATGGCAAAATGGAAGGCCAGTTTTGGAAAATTGGAAGCAGGTGATTACCAAGAAGAAGTTGGAGGCTTTTCAAAGCAAGGGTCGAATAAAGGCCTAGTATCCTAAAAAACCTCAAACTTTACCTTTTGTCTCAATTCTATCATTTCATAAAAATATTTAAACTTTTAGTCACATCTCATAAAAATCTCCCAATTTTAGATCTAGTCCCATATTTACCCTAGACTTTTTATTTCATAAAAAAACCTCAACTTTAGGTTCCATACCAATTCCACCATAATTTTTTTTTGTCTCATAATAAAATCTCAGCTTTAGGTATAGTTTGAATTTTACTCTCCTTTCTTGTCTCATAATTACTAGCTTCTATTGAGTCCCAAATTTGCTCTCCATTAACCCTTCATCTTAATTGCCCATAGTGACTTTGCACTTGTTGGGGTCGGAGAGCTTGCGCTCGAGACGCTTGAACAACTTGTGTTTGGAAGTTTTTTATCTCTTGGTTGTTAATGATAAATTTTGGATGCAAGGTTATGGGGATAGATTTGTGACTCAAGTAAAGGTTTATGGTTTTTTATGACATCATAAAAATTTTAGGGTAAAATTGGGAAGACCAAAAGTTGGAGGTTTTCATAGGACAAAAAAAAGTTTAAAATAGAATTGTGACATAACCTAAAATTGAGAGTTTTTTATGAGACAAAATTTTTTTTTTTTTAGGAAAAGTGAGACTAGATTTAAAGCTAAAAGTTTTTTATGAAACAAAAGATAAAATTAGGAAAAAAAAAATTAAAGTTGGAGGGTTTCTAGGGTATTAAGCCTTGTATGAATTGTAACTCAATTTCGTTAAATCAATCACATGTTAATAATTTATAAGACTAATGTTGGATCACGTTAGTACTCTTCTTCTATTTAAAGAGGCTTGATCTTATAAAAAAAATTAATTTTAGGTTCACTTCCAATTCAAACTTAAATTCTTTTATCTAAACAAAATCCCAATTTTAGTTTCAATTGCCAATTTGCCTCAAGCTTCTAACTCTAGTTCCAAATCTATTCTTGTTAGCTCTTTGTCCAAAAATTTCCATTACTTGTCCCTAATTTCCCTAATTTTAACATCGAAGAATGATTTCTTTTTGTAGATAATTTTACATGCCACTTTGCTCATGTGAATTTTTTACCAATGTGAAAATGCCACTTTAAATAACTGATGAAGATTTTTGAATGGAGAGTTAATGAATGAAATTTTTTTCATCATTCACGAAGTAATTAGGCATATATTGTTGTCAATGATGAAAATATTTTTCATTTGACTAATTTTTCTTAATGATATAAGCAATAATTTTTCAGAAAATATTCAAATCAGTCAATTTCGCAAAACAAATGGATTAAGTTTAGAGCTTTTTGGGGACGGCTATTTTAAAATAATAGATTAGATTCCTTTTTGGTGGCTCTCACCGTCCATCCCATTTAACGTGCTTGGGACTCTCTCTGTCTCCAGCAAGGGGACAAGAAGAGAAGACAATACACGATCACTTCAATTAAAATAATACGAATCCTCCCTTGCCAAGATACTAAACAATTAAAAGACAGAAAAACAAAAGAGAAGGAACCGGTGGAGGGAGAGGTGTAATATTCTTTAAATAAATTTTATATTGATTCTATTTCCATTTTTCCTTAAAGATTATTTAATTATATTCCATCCATATCACTTTTCTATTCACGGAGCGCACTTGCTAAGTGCGACCTCCGAAAAGTCCCAAATTGGAAACTCGCTCAAAGGAAAGTAGATATTTAAAGAAGAGAGTGAGGGTAAGAGGTCACGACCTTACTTGAACAGGATCTGTTCTATAGGCTCGTACCTCTGTGTCCTTGAGACCTAAGGAGACAGGAACCAAAGTCTGGTGGATGAACCATGGCCGTGCGACCAGAGCGTGATTAACAGCTCCGGCGGGTCCCTTCCGACCCCTCGGGGTCGTAGAGGATCGTTCTCAGTCGGAGTATACGGCTGGGGTGGTCACACGGCGGTCTGACAGACTCCCCTATCTTTTTCCTCTGATTTTTTTTATGAAGAACACGTAGATGGCCATCGAGTCGGCGAGGCATTGTGTCCGGTCGTGAATGGCAAGACCGAGACTCGCGTGGCGGCTTCATGATTAGAGGCGGGTCACTGAGATATTAATTGATTTTTGTACACTTTCTATATCTATTATGATTTTTGTAAATAACAGACATCACCATAATGAACGGCAGCTCATGGCCGGACCCAGGCGATCTGTTCTCTCCTTATGACATATTTAACATGGATTATAGTCACAAGATCACTACAACGCACACTCCCAAGTACTCGAAGATTCAAAATACTAACTTATAAAAGCAAGTAAAGAAAAGTAGTCAAACCAGTCTCCTAGCCAAACGGAGGCTCATTGTTTCCGGACATCCTCGATGAAGCGAGCCGAAGACAAGTAAGACGAGCCACCCTCCACCAAAGCCTTCCAACTCTTCTTGCTCGCCTCCTTCACCTTCTTCCTCCTCTCCTCGGCCTCATGGCTCTCCATTAGCTTTCCTTATCCCTCCCTCTATCTCGTCTGCCGTCACGAAGTTGCTCCCTTTGGCGAGATCTCTTTGATAATCCATCTTCATCTCTGCCACGAGGCCGAGCTCCACCACCAGCTCGAATGCGTTGAGTTATTGCTCTGCATATTGGGGCCATGTGGCGACTGGCACCCTAAACCATATGTTCTCTAGGGTAGAGTTCCACCTGCAAAGGGACACGAAACCTCCGATGGCTGGGTGGCTCAGGATCGCGACCTGAGGGGCCCAACCGATCACTCTGCCAACCCCGGCTGTCCTGTCCAGGAACCCCTTGGGCAGGACCTCTGCCGGATTCGCATAGTCATGGGGGGCTTCCAGCTTGCCCTTCGCGGGTGGCTGACGTAGGGACCACAGGAAGCGGCGCCCGCTCTGCTCCAACGCGCGAGCAATCTCCTTCGCCTGGTCCTCGTCGAAGCTCCCAAAACTTCCGAAGCACAAGAACACCACAGACGCTTCTGGCTGCTGGTCAAGCCACTCAAGATCTCGAAACCCCGCGGACTATTATTACCTTCTGTGCCCCTTTTGCTCTCAACCTTGACGTTCACTATGGGGCCCACGGGGTACACCGCGGGCGCTCCGTTCTAGTATCATAAATTAATTGAACAGAAACTTTCGACTGAACCTCAATTAAATTTTCATTTGAAGGTGAATTAAAATTTTGCAAAACAGTGAAGAATTGTAATGTAAACATATTTAAGATAGTTATTTAATAATTTCAACGGCTATTTTGAATTTAAAGAGATCGAATGTTTGAACGTCACTATTTGAATATCACTCTCTTCGTCTTGATACTAAACATGTAAGTTTATTCGATGTGATGGATCATGCATGTCTGCATCACTATTAGGAAAATCAAATCGAGGATTGAAGAAATCTCTTGGTGCCCAAGTCACGATTTTGCCATGCCTGGTAAAACTAGTCCACCGTTTTGATCAGAGCTAGGCGATCATCCGTCCTTGATCTTAATGTAAGAAAGACATGTGAGAAAGCTCTTAATTTCATTGCATCACTATATATATTGAACTTGTATATCGAGATTGATATTCCCTTTTGTAAATAAGACAATGGGGAAATAATAACCACTGTCATTTACGTAAGTTGTGTTATGTCAAGAGAGATTATGTTCTTTGAATTATTTGTGTACTCTTTTTGCCTTTAGTTTTGTCAATGGTGTTACATTAATCTTATGAGACGTTGGCCTATATGGGATTCTCTCTACCAACCGTTCGATGCAGACTTCCTCGTAAAACCGTCTCATCTGATGGGCAAGGAGGGGCTGATTAGCATGTCTTATAGTGTTCTAATCGGTCCATGAGTATGTGGATCCTTTGGGTTCCACATGGGGTCAAATCAAATTTACATTTTCGACTAAAGTTCAATTTCGCTAAATTTGCTACTCCGAAATTCTTTATATTCTCCTCCTCTCCATTGCACGCCAAGCAAGAACAGAGGGCCCTAACTTTCAGAAGCAGGAATGAGAATAGCAATGTACGCAAGAGAGAAATAGGACAACAAACCTTGGGAGGGGAAAACAAGAGCACAATGAAATTCATTCATACTCGTAGATCAAGGACGTGAAAGGACACGTAAATCTACCATATGAATTTTACCAATGATGTCTTTTTGAACCCATTCTATATTTATCGTTACCTTTCCAGACGGGCCAAACCCAAATTGACCGGTTCAACATAAAACACGTCAACAAAATCAACATGGATTGTGCCACAAAAATGCTAGAACAATCAAACATGGATTGTAGCCACAGAAACCCTAAAACACGCCCTCCAATTAATCGTAGAATCAAAATACCAACAGTGCTCAAAACACCAGCCAACCCTGTCTCCAAGCTAAATGAAGGCTCATTGACTACAGACATCCTCGATGAAGCGAGCCATACACAAGTAAGAAGAGCCACCCTCCATCAAGACCTTTCTACTCTTCTCGCTCACCTCCTTCACCTTCTTCCTCCTCTCCTCGGCCTCCTCGCCCTCCATTAACTTCCTTATCGGACAAAAAAAAGTTTAAAATAGAATTGTGACATAACCTAAAATTGAGAGTTTTTTATGAGACAAAATTTTTTTTTTTAGGAAAAGTGAGACTAGATTTAAAGCTAAAAGTTTTTTATGAAACAAAAGATAAAATTAGGAAAAAAAAAATTAAAGTTGGAGGGTTTCTAGGGTATTAAGCCTTGTATGAATTGTAACTCAATTTCGTTAAATCAATCACATGTTAATAATTTATAAGACTAATGTTGGATCACGTTAGTACTCTTCTTCTATTTAAAGAGGCTTGATCTTATAAAAAAAAATTAATTTTAGGTTCACTTCCAATTCAAACTTAAATTCTTTTATCTAAACAAAATCCCAATTTTAGTTTCAATTGCCAATTTGCCTCAAGCTTCTAACTCTAGTTCCAAATCTATTCTTGTTAGCTCTTTGTCCAAAAATTTCCATTACTTGTCCCTAATTTCCCTAATTTTAACATCGAAGAATGATTTCTTTTTGTAGATAATTTTCCATGCCACTTTGCTCATGTGAATTTTTTACCAATGTGAAAATGCCACTTTAAATAACTGATGAAGATTTTTGAATGGAGAGTTAATGAATGAAATTTTTTTTCATCATTCACGAAGTAATTAGGCATATATTGTTGTCAATGATGAAAATATTTTTCATTTGACTAATTTTTCTTAATGATATAAGCAATAATTTTTCAGAAAATATTCAAATCAGTCAATTTCGCAAAACAAATGGATTAAGTTTAGAGCTTTTTGGGGACGGCTATTTTAAAATAATAGATTAGATTCCTTTTTGGTGGCTCTCACCGTCCATCCCATTTAACGTGCTTGGGACTCTCTCTGTCTCCAGCAAGGGGACAAGAAGAGAAGACAATACACGATCACTTCAATTAAAATAATACGAATCCTCCCTTGCCAAGATACTAAACAATTAAAAGACAGAAAAACAAAAGAGAAGGAACCGGTGGAGGGAGAGGTGTAATATTCTTTAAATAAATTTTATATTGATTCTATTTCCATTTTTCCTTAAAGATTATTTAATTATATTCCATCCATATCACTTTTCTATTCACGGAGCGCACTTGCTAAGTGCGACCTCCTAAAAGTCCCAAATTGGAAACTCGCTCAAAGGAAAGTAGATATTTAAAGAAGAGAGTGAGGGTAAGAGGTCACGACCTTACTTGAACAGGATCTGTTCTATAGGCTCGTACCTCTGTGTCCTTGAGACCTAAGGAGACAGGAACCAAAGTCTGGTGGATGAACCATGGCCGTGCGACCAGAGCGTGATTAACAGCTCCGGCGGGTCCCTTCCGACCCCTCGGGGTCGTAGAGGATCGTTCTCAGTCGGAGTATACGGCTGGGGTGGTCACACGGCGGTCTGACAGACTCCCCTATCTTTTTCCTCTGATTTTTTTTATGAAGAACACGTAGATGGCCATCGAGTCGGCGAGGCATTGTGTCCGGTCGTGAATGGCAAGACCGAGACTCGCGTGGCGGCTTCATGATTAGAGGCGGGTCACTGAGATATTAATTGATTTTTGTACACTTTCTATATCTATTATGATTTTTGTAAATAACAGACATCACCATAATGAACGGCAGCTCATGGCCGGACCCAGGCGATCTGTTCTCTCCTTATGACATATTTAACATGGATTATAGTCACAAGATCACTACAACGCACACTCCCAAGTACTCGAAGATTCAAAATACTAACTTATAAAAGCAAGTAAAGAAAAGTAGTCAAACCAGTCTCCTAGCCAAACGGAGGCTCATTGTTTCCGGACATCCTCGATGAAGCGAGCCGAAGACAAGTAAGACGAGCCACCCTCCACCAAAGCCTTCCAACTCTTCTTGCTCGCCTCCTTCACCTTCTTCCTCCTCTCCTCGGCCTCATGGCTCTCCATTAGCTTTCCTTATCCCTCCCTCTATCTCGTCTGCCGTCACGAAGTTGCTCCCTTTGGCGAGATCTCTTTGATAATCCATCTTCATCTCTGCCACGAGGCCGAGCTCCACCACCAGCTCGAATGCGTTGAGTTATTGCTCTGCATATTGGGGCCATGTGGCGACTGGCACCCTAAACCATATGTTCTCTAGGGTAGAGTTCCACCTGCAAAGGGACACGAAACCTCCGATGGCTGGGTGGCTCAGGATCGCGACCTGAGGGGCCCAACCGATCACTCTGCCAACCCCGGCTGTCCTGTCCAGGAACCCCTTGGGCAGGACCTCTGCCGGATTCGCATAGTCATGGGGGGCTTCCAGCTTGCCCTTCGCGGGTGGCTGACGTAGGGACCACAGGAAGCGGCGCCCGCTCTGCTCCAACGCGCGAGCAATCTCCTTCGCCTGGTCCTCGTCGAAGCTCCCAAAACTTCCGAAGCACAAGAACACCACAGACGCTTCTGGCTGCTGGTCAAGCCACTCCAAGATCTCGAAACCCCGCGGACTATTATTACCTTCTGTGCCCCTTTTGCTCTCAACCTTGACGTTCACTATGGGGCCCACGGGGTACACCGCGGGCGCTCCGTTCTAGTATCATAAATTAATTGAACAGAAACTTTCGACTGAACCTCAATTAAATTTTCATTTGAAGGTGAATTAAAATTTTGCAAAACAGTGAAGAATTGTAATGTAAACATATTTAAGATAGTTATTTAATAATTTCAACGGCTATTTTGAATTTAAAGAGATCGAATGTTTGAACGTCACTATTTGAATATCACTCTCTTCGTCTTGATACTAAACATGTAAGTTTATTCGATGTGATGGATCATGCATGTCTGCATCACTATTAGGAAAATCAAATCGAGGATTGAAGAAATCTCTTGGTGCCCAAGTCACGATTTTGCCATGCCTGGTAAAACTAGTCCACCGTTTTGATCAGAGCTAGGCGATCATCCGTCCTTGATCTTAATGTAAGAAAGACATGTGAGAAAGCTCTTAATTTCATTGCATCACTATATATATTGAACTTGTATATCGAGATTGATATTCCCTTTTGTAAATAAGACAATGGGGAAATAATAACCACTGTCATTTACGTAAGTTGTGTTATGTCAAGAGAGATTATGTTCTTTGAATTATTTGTGTACTCTTTTTGCCTTTAGTTTTGTCAATGGTGTTACATTAATCTTATGAGACGTTGGCCTATATGGGATTCTCTACCAACCGTTCGATGCAGACTTCCTCGTAAAACCGTCTCATCTGATGGGCAAGGAGGGGCTGATTAGCATGTCTTATAGTGTTCTAATCGGTCCATGAGTATGTGGATCCTTTGGGTTCCACATGGGGTCAAATCAAATTTACATTTTCGACTAGAGTTCAATTTCGCTAAATTTGCTACTCCGAAATTCTTTATATTCTCCTCCTCTCCATTGCACGCCAAGCAAGAACAGAGGGCCCTAACTTTCAGAAGCAGGAATGAGAAGAGCAATGTACGCAAGAGAGAAATAGGACAACAAACCTTGGGAGGGGAAAACAAGAGCACAATGAAATTCATTCATACTCGTAGATCAAGGACGTGAAAGGACACGTAAATCTACCATATGAATTTTACCAATGATGTCTTTTTGAACCCATTCTATATTTATCGTTACCTTTCCAGACGGGCCAAACCCAAATTGACCGGTTCAACATAAAACACGTCAACAAAATCAACATGGATTGTGCCACAAAAATGCTAGAACAATCAAACATGGATTGTAGCCACAGAAACCCTAAAACACGCCCTCCAATTAATCGTAGAATCAAAATACCAACAGTGCTCAAAACACCAGCCAACCCTGTCTCCAAGCTAAATGAAGGCTCATTGACTACAGACATCCTCGATGAAGCGAGCCATACACAAGTAAGAAGAGCCACCCTCCATCAAGACCTTTCTACTCTTCTCGCTCACCTCCTTCACCTTCTTCCTCCTCTCCTCGGCCTCCTCGCCCTCCATTAACTTCCTTATCCCTCTCTCTATTTCGTTTGCCTTCACGACACCGTCGCTACCTTTGACCAGATCTCTTCGATAATCCATCTTGATCTCTGCCGCGAGGCCGAGCTCTAGTACCAGTTGGAACGCATTGAATTGTTGCTCTGCATACTGGGGCCAGGCGGCGACTGGCACGCCGAACCATATGCTTTCTAGGGTGGAGTTCCACCCACAGTGAGACACGAACCCTCCAATGGCTGGGTGGGCCAGGACTGCGACCTGCGGGGCCCACCCAATCACTCTCCCGACCCCGGCTGTCCTATTAAGAAAACCCTCGGGCAGGACCTCTGCCGGATCTACGTAATCCCGGGGGGCTTCCTGCTTGCCCTTCGCCGGAGGCTGTCGTAGGGACCACAGGAAGCGGTACCTGCTCTGCTCCAACGCGTGGGCAATCTCTTTTGCCTGGTGCTCGTCGAAGTACCCCCTGCTCCCGAAGCACAGGAACACCACTGACGCATTTGGCTGCTGGTCGAGCCAGTCCAGGATCTCGAAACCCTTTTTGCTCTCATCCGTGATGTTCAGTATGGGGCCCACGGAGTACACCGCAGGTGCTCCAAGGCTGGGCAGGGCATCCATAGCGAGCGGTTCCAGCTCCGCGAACGTATTTACCAAAATTCCCTTGGTTTCCCTATACCTTAGGGCGAAGTCCAAGAATATCCGGCAGTCTTCTTCCATAAACACTTCCAAGGGCAAGAACTTGGCGGCAGGCAGCGGGTTAGCAAGGCCCGGGAAGTCCAGCTCGGCGTCAGAGCCCTTGAGCCTGGTCGGGTCCACGTGTTGCTCATCTCGGAGGGACTGGAGGTACAGCATGACTCCAAGGATCGCCGCACCTGACGTGAAGAACATGTAGGAAGGGATGCCGAACTCAACAGCCACGTCAATCATCGAGGTGCAAATCATGTCAAGGACAAGCCCAGCGAGCCGTGGAGAGCCACGGACAGAGAGCTCAGCGACGGCTTCTCGGACGTTGGCTTTGTGGCTCTCCACAAAGTGATGGAGGAAGGCCATGCCAGACGTCGTTGGGGAGTGGCTTTGCCTAGGGAGGAGGACGAAGCGGATGCGGGCAGCCACGGAGGCGGTGAGCGACTCGATGTAGGAATCAATCTCCGAGTCGAAGGGGAACTTCATGATGAGGACGGTGAGGGAGAGCCGATCGTCACGGTCGACAAGGAGCTTGGCCATCTCCACCATCGACACCAGGTGGCCGAGGCCCGGAGATGGGATGAACACGAGCTCGGATTTAGCACTCATGATGACGACGATGCAGTCAAAAATTCTTCTTTTCCTAACTGAGTACAGCCGGTTGCGAAGATGGTAACGAGGTGGAGGCTCTTATGGATCTCAACTTGTAAGTCTTCAGTTGGTGGAATGAAGGAATCAATAGCACGAGGCGACCACGTCGTGCTGATTGAGGTCTGCGTAGCTGCCTGTTTCATTTTTTATTGGTCGAAATCGCCGTCTAGTTTGACTTGCGTTTGTTAAATTTTAAGTTTGGTTATTGCTTGGCGTCGGTTTTACTCCGCGGGAAATACCAAAACCACCCCGGCTAACGTCAACCGATGCATCCAATTAAACAAATGCGAAAATTGCTAGAAAAATAAATGAAAAAATAATAAAAAACACCAGAGATTTACTTAGTTTGATAACACTAAAGATTTACTTATTTAGATATCAATACCTAATCCATGGGAAGGCGAACGACAAATACTCCACTAATCAATTAAAGAATTATAGAGTTATAATTACTCACATGCTTGAGTATTTCTCACTAACATATAGCCTAGTTTGTTTAGACTCGTAGAGGATTATCTCACTGCTTGAAACATTTACATTTCCACAAAGAAAACGTCACAATTCCAGTGTTGAATCCTTTGCACAAATCAGTATTCGGAGTGGCTCAAAGGAGTCCCCCACTATGCGTCTACTAGGCGGTTGTCGCTGGAGACGGAAATAAAAGCAAAACCCACGTCCTTTTATTTTTCTTTTACTCCACATACCCTCTGACCATACCATTCTATGTATGTATGTGTGTATGTATTCTTTTACTGTATGGAGGATGTCAATTGTTGATCGGTTGAGCTACAAGTAAGCAACATCTTTCCCGATTTAAATTACTTCTTTAGCTGAATCCACTGGCCAAGTAAGATCCAAGATTATCATTTCAAAAAAGGCCAAAAAATAAATAAATAAATAAATCCAATTAGGACTCTGTCGTTGACAACTCATCTAACACGGATTAATTTACATCATCCAATTGGGTTGGGTCTCATACTCAATCCAAACTCAATACATTAATTTAACATAAATAATGTTAGTGGATCCAGCGTGAGACAAATAAGATTTGAAGCATGAGATGTATTGGGTTCATATGCATCCGATGCATTCAAGAAGCTATTTGCATGATGAAACTGTTGAGTGATTTATATGATGTCTCATCATAATAGATCAAGAAGTTATTATTTAATCTGTAGATTAATTAGACCAATATCGACAGTAAAAGGGAGATAGGATAAGATAAAGGCAGCCTTTATCCTTTATTTTATTACTTGAAGATGTTATCGCTAAGATTCTGAACAAGAGCTTGTACATTTCATGTGGACAAATTTACTGCCGATTTGGAAAGGTGGAAAAGGTTTGAGGACATTGAGAAGCTATTGACACTTAATTATCGCCTCAAGATCTCTCATTATTAACAAAACAATATGGGATAAGTTTACCAGAAGTTCAAAAACTTTTTACGAAAATGCAATTGAATTCTAAAATTTGCAAATAGTGTAATTAAGTTTTAAAATTTGTCAAATTGATTCAATTGAATCATTTCGTCAACTCTGTCCAATTTAACCAATGGAAAATACTTATGTGTATTATTTTCTTACTTTCTCAAGATATGTGACGAACACTAAGCACCACATTAGAAAATATTAAAAAAATACAAAACAGATTAGATTAACAAATGAAAAGAAAAAAAATTTAAAAAAGAAGAAAAAATCAAACTTACCCACGATTGGCCAAGCCCATGCCTATGGCCGTCATCATAGTCGTCGGGAAAGAGCATGCGTGCGATGCTTATGTGGTGTTACATTTCGGAAAGAAAACAACGGCAAGATAAGAATATTCGGCGCTAGTACCATCCAGAAAATGCGAATCTGGCCAAAATAGAAAGGAACAGAGGAAAAACTTGACTTGAATTATCGGTTTGAACGTGAATTTTTACGATTGAATTGGGTAAGATATGGGGCCTGAGGAAGACCAAACAGGAGAAAAAACAAAGAAGGCGGTGAGCTCGCAGTATAAAACACGACCAAGCATGGAGCAAGGGAAGGCATCAAGCTTAAGACAGAATAAAAAACAAAAGCAAAAGAACCTGGTCAAACAAGGTGCACAAGTGTGACCGGTGGAAGCGGTGAAAACAAAAGTTACCCGAACCAAGCAAACGGTGCAATTTGGAATTTGTTTGAGGTAGCTTTTATTGCACGAAAAACTAATAATATTGAAAAAATCGCTTATATCGATTCAAATAATTAGTCCACAACAAATGTTTTTATTCTTGACGATAATTTATGTCTCATTATTTTCATGA
Organism: Eucalyptus pumila; assembly: GCA_016097595.1. Lineage (NCBI taxonomy): Eukaryota > Viridiplantae > Streptophyta > Magnoliopsida > Myrtales > Myrtaceae > Eucalyptus > Eucalyptus pumila. The sequence continues at coordinate 8,781,658 of CM027846.1, read as the reverse complement.
ATTATAATAATTATTTTTTTATTATCAAAATAGGTTGACTAAACTATAAAATTAGAACAACCACTGGGATTCGCCCTAGTGGCCACCCTTCCAACATGGAAGGGAGAGGTGAGGGTTCAAATCCCCACATTCTCGGGGGGATGGGGTGGGGACGCGTAAGTTTCAAGTGGAATTCAAGACAATATCAGCAAATAGGGGCAGCGCAAAAGTCTGAGAGTGAGTGTAAAGTAGGAATAGAGTAGGACTGACAAAAAAAAAAGCTATAAAATTAAAACTCTCCACACATGTTTAGGTTCAAATCCTGCTACAAGCAGTGAAATGCCTTGGCATTGGCATGGGGTAACCTCCTACTCTAAACTTTCTCATGTTATAAATTCGCAAGATCACTTTTATGATGAGGTTATATCTTCATCATGGTGTTCCTGAGAGAGCATTGCACGTCTTGCTCTTTTTAGCCGTAAAGCAAGTTGGATATTTTCAAAGTTTTGTTCAGTGACTTCCATTCTCTCCATGCGAGGTCTGGATGGGCTGTGTTGTGTGGAAGAACACCCTAACTAGATGAGAAAAATAAACAAGAATAATCAAGAACACGGAGATTTACATGGTTCAGCGAAAGATCTGCCTATGTCCACGGGAGAGAGAGAGACGATTTCTTATTTGAGTGTATGTCAAAAGTACAAGGTATAATGCTGAAATTAGATCTTTAAATCCCCACTTTCCTAAACCTAGTAGGAAATGAATTCCACCATAAAAATATTATCAAATTTGAAACCCAAATCTAGGAAATGTATTAGGAAACAAATAGCCTGAAATCTTCAAGTCTTCCTAGATTCTCAATTGAATTTTGTGGAATTCAAGACAACATTAGCAAATCTCCACCTTTGGCTTGAATAAACCACAAGCTTCCACTTGAACCAAGAAAATGAATATATCTCTCCCTCCACCGTACCTTCGCAAAGGTACACCCGCACTTGGCATCGGTGCGGCCTCCATCAACTTCAATGATGAGTGAGAAAAATCAAGTCCATGCAGGACTTGAACTTCTCTGTAGTAATCGTCTTCGTAAGCATTTCTACGGGATTATCTTTAGTATGGATTTTCTTCAAAGCAATGCTACCATTCTCCACAAATTCTTGAATTTTTGTGGTACCGAACTTCAATGTGTTTCGTTCTGGAATGGAACACTTGATTATTTGCGAGACATATTGTGGTTTGGCTATTGCAATATAATGTAGCACTTTCTTGCTTTATACCCAACTCTGTGACCAAACTAGTCAGCCATATTCCCTCATTCGCAGTCTCAGTTACTGCCATATACTCAGCTTCGGTTGTAGACAATGCTACAATAGGTTGAAGCATTGCCTTCCACGAAATAGCTTCGCTGCCAAGAGTAAAGACATATCCCGTGATGGACCTTCGCTTGTCCAAATCACCAGCGAAGTCTGAATCAATATAACCTGCTAAATCGATCAATTCTCCCTTGGAACTGAACATTAAACCCATTCCAATAGTTCTAGCCAAATAACGAAAGATCCACTTAACAGCTTCCCAATGCTTGGTCTGCTACAAACCATAGCATACATGAGGCTCCCTACTACGCTGGCATAGGGTACTCGAGACATCTTTACAACTTCCTCATGTGAAACATGGTATTGTTTCTTAGATAATTTGAAGTGATTTGCTAAGGGTGTACTAACCGATTTAGCTTTACCCATGTTGAACCGCTCAAAGACCTCCTCAACATACTTCTTTTGATTTACCCAAAGCTTACTTGCATGTCTATTTTGAAATATTTCCATGCCAAGGATCCTCTTTATAGCACCGAGATCCTTCATATCAAACTCACTACTTAATTGAGACTTTAGAGAAATAATGTTTCTCATTTTTCTTGTAGCAATCAACATGTCATCAACATAGAGCATCAACCGAATAAGCGACTTATCATCCAAAACCTTGTAGTAGACACAAGAATCATGCACACTCCTCATGTAGCCAATACGAAGTATAAAAGAATCAAACCTTTTATTCCATTGCCTTGGAGATTGCTTCAAACCGTAAAGTGATCTCTTGAGCAAACAAACATGATCCTCTTTCCCTTCTACCTTGAAGCCTTCGGGCTGCTCCATATAGATTTTCTCCTCCAAGTCACCATGAAGGAATGCCGTCTTCACATCTAGCTGCTCAAGCTCCAAGTCATACATGGCTACCATAGCTAGTAAAACATGAATTGATGTGTTTTACAACAGGGGAAAATATCTCGTCGGAATCAATCCCCTCTTCTGTACATAGCCCTTAGCAACAAGTCGGGCCTTGTATCTCTCTTGCTCTTTCTCCATTGCTGCTTCCTTTCTTCAAAGAACCCATTTGCAACCAATGACATTTCGATCATTGGGCTTCTTCACAAGTTCCCATATCTCATTCTTTTGTAATGACTCAATCTCCTCCGTCATTGCGGTCATCCATTTTTCTTTGTGATCACTTTCAAAGCTTCATGGTAGGAGCCTGGATTGCTAGAGCCTACGGCAAGAGTATAAGTAACCATATCCTCAAAACCATACCTCTCCAGTGCTTTGGGAGTGCGCTTTCCTCGACCTGTCGCAATGGTACGAGGAACTTCTACCGTTTTTTTTTACTTCCGGAGCTTCATTGGATGACTCGCCATTCTCTGCAGATTCTTTGGTTTCAAGCTCCACCTTAACGATAGATTTATCACTCTACTCTTCAGCAGCCGCGCGTGGCACGGAGCTTGACTTCAACATTGCAAATTCATCGAATATAACATCCCTGCTCGTTAGAACTTTCTTCTCACTTGGATCCCATAATTTGTAGCCTTTCACTCCTTTCTTGTAACCGAGAAATATGCATTGTTTTGATTTTGGATCCAACTTCGAGTGTTTCGAGCTTTGAACATGTACAAAAGCAAGATAACCAAATATTCTAAAATTAGAATAATCGACAATTTTACCAGTCCATACCTCTTCAGGAATTTTGCATTTAATTGCAGTTGATGGAGACCGATTCATAAGATAACATGCCATGCAGACAGCTTCTGCCCAAAACTCCTTGCTCAGTCCCGCATGTAGCCTCATGCTACGAGCTCTCTCTAATAAGCTCTGGTTCATCATTTCCACTACGCCATTCTATTGGGGCGTATCCGGAATTGTGAAGTGACGTTTAATTCCTTCATTTTTGCAAAGCTCCATGAATGGTGTTGATTTGTACTGTCCTCCATTGTTCGATCTCAAGCACTTAACCTTCTTCCCCGTTGAAGTCTCAACTTCAGCTTTCCATTCTTTGAACTTTTCAAAGAATTCACTTTTGTGTCACATGAAGTAGACCAAACTTTGCGAGAGAAATCGCCAATGAATGTCACGAAGTATTCCTTCCCTCCTTTTGACTTTACCGGTGAAGGACCCCATACATCCGTGTGTACATACTCAAGCACGCCCTTGCTTGTATGAGTTGAAGCATTGAACCGTACTCTGCATTGTTTTCCAAACACACAAAATTTGCAGAAATCTAATTTTCATGTTTTTATACCTTTGAGTGCATTCCTCTTGTGAAGCTCCATCAATCCTCTTTCTCCCATATGCCCGAGACGCATATGCCATAGATAGGTGTTATCTATCTCCATGCTAGCATCCATGGACACAGATGCTCCACCTTGCACTATGGTTCATATAAGTCAATATAGGTTCTCGTGCCTTTGTCCCTTAAGAACAACCAAAGCTCCCTTAATCACCTTCAAGACTCCACCTTGAGCCGTGTACTTGCATCCATTGGATTCAAGTGCTCCCAATGAGATCAAATTCTTCCTTAGACTCGGAACATGACGCACGTCTGCCAAGGTTCTAATCATGCCATCAAACATCTTGATTTTCATGGTTCCAACACCCACAGTCTTGCATGAAGTATCATTACCCATGAGAACTGAACCACCATCATATGCCTTGTACTCATCGAAGGCTTCTCGATGAGGACACATGTGAAAAGTGCATCCAGAGTCCATGATCCACGAATCTTCAAAAGTGTCCTTCCCCGACGATATGGACAAGACGTCCCCATCATTGGTCTCAATGCTGTCGGCTATACTTGCCTCATCCGAGCTCTTCTTCTTTTTATCGTTCTTATTTGGACAGAATCTCTTTGTATGCCCTTCCTGATTACACCCGTAGCATCTTCCTTTGAACCTTCCCTTGGATTTTGATCGACCCTTATTGCTCGATCCTCGATCCGTTGATCTTCTTCTTCCTTGATTGCTTTTCTCCTTTGCAAAGAGTCCCTCTCCCGAAGATTTTGAACTACTAGCCCTTTTCCGGGTGTCATTTGAAATTAGGGCAGCAGTCACCTCTCCGATCTCCAGAGTTTCCTTGCCATAAAGGAGCGTAGTCACCAAGTGGTCAAACGAATCCAGCAACGATGCTAGTAGTAGAAGTGCTATGTCTTTATCCTCAACTTTACGTCCAAGCTTATAAGTTCACTAATCATCTTATTGAACACGTTGAGGTGTTCCAACAGATCTCCCCCATTCACTCATCTGAAGTGAATACAATCTCTTCTTCAAGAACAACTTGTTCGTAAGAGATTTCATCATGTAAATGCTTTCGAGTTTGAGCCGCCATACCTCCGGAGTAGATTCGATTTCTGCTACATATTGAAGGGCCTCATCCGATAGGTTCAATCGGATTGCGCTGCATGCCCTCTTCTCCATGTCGGCCCAATCATCATCAGTGATGGTGTTCGGCTTGTTTGATCTTCCCAGAAGAACCTTTGATAAACCTTGTTGAATCAATAGATCCTTCATCCTTCTCCGCCATAGTGTAAAACTATTCTTCCTAGTGAATCGTTCAATATCAAATCGAACGGTTGAACCTTTTCCAGCCATCTAGTTAGAAGTCGCAATATAGGAATGGAGAACCTAGATTGCTCTGATACCAATTGTTGTGCAGAAGAACACCCTAACTAGATGAGAAAAATAAACAAGAATAATCAAGAACACGAAGATTTACATGGTTCGGCGAAAGATCCGCCTACGTCCATGGGAGAGAAAGAGACGATTTCTTATTTGAGCATATGTCAAGAGTACAAGGTACAATGCTGAAATAAATAGATCCTTAAATCCCAACTTTCCTAAACCTAGTAGGAAAGGAATTCCACCATAAATATATTAGGAAACAAATAGCCTGCAATCTTCAAGTCTTCCTAGATTCTCGATTGAATTTTGTGGAATTCAAGACAACATTAGCAGGCTGGGCCAGGTATATATATATATCGTTTGTTTATTTTTGTATGATTAGCGACAAACTCTTGTTGCCGCATCATTTGCTAGAGTTCGTCGGAGCATTCGATGGAAACTATTTGGCGTCCGTGGTGTTCATCGTGCTAAAAACCCAAACTTCCATTTCCATCTTTTGACTAATTCGATTGTGTGAGTCGACTAATATTTTACTTTGGTTTCATCTGAGTGTTGATCCCTTGATGTGCTCACAATCCGAATCGAAAACATGGAGCAACTTGAATATGGTTTAATTTGAACAAACTATCATTGCTTTTGGTTTTAGTTTGATGTTTTCTCATGAATATCTAGCAATTGATGTCATAATGCACGCCGTTTAAATTTATTTCAATCTTGATGGTTAGTTCATAATTTCTTTTGTATTGAATTTGTTTATATGATTTTCTTTCGTACTCGCTTTCATAATTGATGTAGATATGTTCTAGGATTATCGTGGTTGCTATGGTTTAGGCCCGTTTTAGAGTGCAAGAACGAAACGGGCTGAACGTCCGTCGTCTCAGTCTGGATAGCAGGATTAGTTTAATTTTCTTTTTTATATTATTAGTTTCGTTTTTTTCAATTTTAGAATGTATCATCATCATAGATTAAGAATATTATATTTTATGCACGTTTATTTTCATTTATACCTCACGGTGTCCTCTCTTAGAATAAGACGATATATAATGGTACCCGACATGTTTCTGGTAATTTCTCATCCTTTATCTGTTATTATTATTGATTGACTTAATTTATAATATTGGAGCATTTATGCATGAATTGTTAGATAAATATTTGGGAATAAAATTTGAAATATTACATGATTTTTTTTTTTTCACAAAAGAGAAAAAAGGTATTAATAAGAAGCATTAGACAATACTAGATTTTGTGAGATCACTGCCAACTATTCTAAAAACTTAAGTTATTAGATAAAGGCATTGTTCAATATTTAATTATTCTAACACTCTTCTCACGTTAAGTCTAGTCTTTTTGCCTAGTACTAAGCATTGACATGTTTAATTGGGGAAGCAATTGGGGCCTAGTAGGATTTGAACTTATGATCTCTTACTTTGATATCATGTTAGATTTTGTAGGAATATTGCCAACTGTTATAAAAGCTTAAACAGTTAGATGAGGGCATTGTTTAATATTTAGTTATTCTAACAAAGAAATCTATTTTAATCAAGTCCTCAAGAGGATCAATCTTTTTTTTGTTTAGCCCAATCTTAGAGGATATTTTTCACCTTTGGCTCGCAAAGGTAAGGTGGGTTGGCTCCCGCATCTTACTTGACTCCTAGGTCTTAGATTAGGAGAGGGGCAACATCTGATTAAAAATGAAATGAAACAATTAATGAAAAACCAAGCTGTGATTAGTAGAGTATTAGAGAGTTTGTGTGAAGTGTAAGCACCACCTTATAAGAAGGTTCTTGTGCCCTCTTAGCAATCCATGAAACTTCCTTGGAGTTCACTTCAAGAGGGTCATGATAGGAGCATGTGTGAACTTTGTTAGAGAAATTATATATAAGAGATTTGATGTGGTTTGGAGTTATTGATATATCATAGTTGGTTCATAACACATCAACTTGAATGAAAGTGTATCCACTTGAATATGATGATGAACTCGAATTTAGGCTCTCTCTCTTGATAATCTCACTAGGGAAAGGTATTGGACTTTTGTTGCACGTTCTCAATAGATGGTATTAGAACTAATGTTGATTAGTGAGTCCCAATGGGTTCTTATATTTGATGAATATCTTAATAAAGAAATCTCATGATCAACACTCAGGTGGATGTAGATCACTTGGGTTATGTGGATGCATATCACTTGGGTGATCTGGATAGTAGTAAGAGTACTACTGGATATGTCTTTACAGTTACAGGTATAGCATTAAGTTGGTTATCTCAACTACATAAAGTAGAAGCATTATCAATGACAGAAGTGAAATACTTGACAATGATGGAAGTCTCCAAGGAAATCATGTGGTTACAAAATTATATGGAGGAGCTTCATTGAAAGCAGTCAGTAAGTACACTATGGAGTGATCGTCAAAGTGCAGTGTACTTAACAAAGAATGCAGCTTATTACTCACTAGACATATTAAGAAACATTATCACTTTATCGGGTTAGCATTGAAAGATAATGAGTTAAAGTTACAGAATATTGATGGCTTGAAAAATCCAACTAATATGTTTACTAAGGTAGTAGATAGAGAAAAACATATTTTTTTTTGTACTATTTCCATCGGTATTACACTGTGTTGATTGATGAGAAGTATTGCAAATGCAAAAAAATTTTCAATTATTAGCTTTTGAAGAATATGGATGCAAAGTTGTTTGATGCATCTGGCATATTTTTCTTCAAGTGGAAGATTGTTGGTAAATGAAACTAAATCTTTTTATGGGCTTTTTTTGTCTTTTCAATTGATTTTACTTTTAGGTTAAAAGTTACATCCTTATATCAATGATAGTGAGACACTAACCGTCAATACGTTGAAAAGAAAAATAGAGATGAAAGAAAAAGAGAGAAGGAAAAAATGAGTTTTTTTTTTTTTTTATAAGGGTTCTCAATCTCTTTGTAAGAAGATTATTGCTATATTCCAACTTTATTTGAAATCTAGTGGATTGGCAAAGTGCCTCTGCATAGAGATGTAATCTAAGTTTGGATGAGCTCTGATAACAAATGTTTTTTGGTGTGTTATTTAATTATTATATTCTGTATGGTGGATTGTTTGCTTGCGTTATTTTTCTGGAATCGATGTGCGATTTTGTAACAATGTGAATTGTTCAGTTTTTGAATAAAATAAAGATGGAATTTTCTATTTGTGTGATATCTTTATGTAAAATATAGAGGACTTGCTAATAGTTAGAAAATTCTTAATTATTGTGGCCATATGACATAGAGAAATTTTGTATAATCAACTACATTATCGTGACATTGAGCGAATAAAATAAAAATCTCCAATGATATGCCTAATAAGAATAGTTAAGAGGGATGGATGTAAATAGTAAAACACCACATCATTGATGAATGTAAAGAATTTGCCAATTAAATTATTATGAATGGCCCCACTGGTACGAAACAATAATTAAAAAAAAGGCAACATATCCATTTTATTTTCCTTATCTTCAAAAAAAAAAAATATTTTATTATATTCCATCACAATTGTAATGGTAGAGTGCACTTAACACACACCATGTCGACAAAGTCCCACATCGAAAAGATGCTACTAGGGAAATTGGTATTTAAAGGGGCGAGTGAAGGGAAGAGAGCATGACCTTACTTTGTTGTAACCTTTTTTTTTTTTTTTTTTTTTTTTTTTCTGTTGGGGAAAAAGGAAGTGGTTCAAGGGTATTGCCTAAAGAGCCAGGCTAATGGCTTGGATTAGGCACGGACCCTTCTAAGTCCATACATCGTGACATTAGATTTTGTATTTTAGTTTTTAACAACCTTAGTATTTCTAAGAGTCACCACTAGTCCATTGAGGTTGTCTAGGAGTCGCCACTAGCCCATCGGGGTTGGCTAGAAACCAATTGAGATGGGGGAGTGTTGTCTCGATTCCAATGCAACCAAAGATTTCTATTAGCACCCTTGCAGTACCATTAACTTGAAAGGTTATTTATCTAAATGGCCACGCAATCTTAATTACCGATTATAATCCTTATCAAAGCCTTTAAGTGTCAATGCAAATGTTTTTGTGGAATTGTTTTCTTTAATGTCTAGACCAATCCTAACCTAGTTTACAAAGGAAATTTGCACTCAAATTATCAAAAAGCGGTGCGGTAAGTAAACATCTATGAAATTGAAAAGACTTGAAAGTAAATGCAAAAGGGAAAACTTGATACAAGTGGGGCAAGGGATATTACATGTCCTTGTTATCACATCCCCAAAAGGACTCCTGTGAGCAAAATGAGAATATAAATATACATGAAATTACTCTAATTGCATGAAGGTATTCTAGATAATTTTATTCTACACAAAATAGATTATTTATAAAAAAAAATGACTATAAAAAAACCAAAATAGCATTAAATTAGGAAAAATGACCTTATAAAATTAGGAAAAATTCATAGATGTCGTTTCTGCCATAATTTGATACCATCCAACATTTTTTTTTATATTTTTATATTTTCAATTTTTTTATTTAAAAATAATTCCCCAAACCGATTTGTGCTTGATTTACACTAATGTGGAACAATAGAATATCACAATAACTAAACTCAAATCAATCATCTCAAGATCGAAACTTGGTTCGGGCATTTTGTTGAACATTGGTCATGTCAAACTACTCCAAGCAACTTCCTCAAGCCATGTTCGTGGCCTTCAATCTCGACCAATAAACAATCTTATGTGGAACAAAAAAATCAGAGTTATACTACTACATGCAAAGAACAAGATTAGCTAAAAATCATAGCCTAAAACACACACGAACCAAGTTGAAATTGGCCTTTTATTTGCGTGTTTGAGTTTTTTTTTTTTTTTTTTTTTGCAATTTTTGCAATTTTGGATTTTAACTCTAGATCAAGCCTCCTAGATTCAAGTCTCAACATTCAGCATGAGAGATCTATGGGAAAAAAATGTAATATGGACTTTCAAATGTAATAAAACATCATAGAAAATGATTAACCGAATACATCAAAACGACCTCTCCAAGAAGCATACATGCATAGTCCTCACAGACTAGCCGTGACTCAATGTCGATAGGCTTGGTTTTTGGCTCAAGTTTGTAGATGATCTTATGGTTTACACGGGGATTTACAAACCAAACCAAGTTGACCTCACCATCATTTGTACTCCTATATAACATTCATCAAACCCATGAAGATAGAAAACGCATGCAAACAAGAGTAGCAAGTAAAGCATATAGGGCTCTTGAAGAGGCTTCAAACACTTAGAAAAATTTCAGCTTCATAAATTAGTTTTCTAGGCTCATTTTCCTCTTGATTTTTCATGATCAAAACATGTTCAAATTTGAACAAAAATACATCTAGAATTCTTACCTTGCCTTTTAGTTTTTTTTTTTTGCCACTTGCTCTTAGCCGAGGAAACTAAGAAATCATCTCCTAGTGGCATGTGGAAGTTGGCTCCTTCAAACTAAAAAACGAGATCTACAAATAAATAACCGACAACGAAGGACTTTGTTGGTCTCCAAAATTGGACTCTAAGACCTCTTTTGTTGACCAATTTAATCCTAAACTAAATTATATGTATTCTAGTTTAGGTTAGAGGTCTTTTTTCCCCCTTCGTTATCCCTCATTTTTCTCAAAAATGCTTACTTTCCCTCACCCATGAATAATTAGGCTCAACACTCGGAAAATTTTTTAGGCTTATCCTACTGACCACCAAGAGAGTGTTTTTTTTTTTTTTTTTGGGAGGCTTTAGGAGGCCTTCCTAATATCCATTTGGAATGTGCGGCTTATGATTGGAAAGATTTTTTAGTGAAGTTTTGACCTATAGTTGAAATTTTTTGGCTAATTTTGAATGTAAGTATGTGAAAATTTCATTTTTTTTTTCTGCAAGGGTCAGTTTGAAATTTTCTGGGTTAAGCCTTTTTTAAGTTGCTTGTGAGGTGTGTATTTTTTAGGATGACCGAGAGCCTCCCTTAATACCTCTTGTTTCTGACATTTTATGACCTAAAAGAGCCTCTTTTATAGATTTTGTATACTGAATTAAGGAATCTTTTGGTCGGTTTTTGTCCCCCTATCAAGCTTGCCAAATGAGCTACTTTGTCTATTATGACTTGGCAAAATTTTTCAACTTTTGCAGGTATTGAGTGTGTGGATTCTACCGTGATTTTCACATGCTTTTAGTGGATTATCCTTGGCCAATTTTTTTTTTGTCCACTTGCACTCCTAATTATGGTCTTCCATCACAAGCAGAGATTAAGCTTATTGGATAGTTTGAGTAAGACATGGTGGGGCCACAAAGTGCTTACTCAACAGCTTCGAATTGAGACTGAATCATGGATTGAGTTTTGGCTACTAGTTTGAGTGCTTTAATTAATCAATTTGGTAGAAATTTTTGGTCAATTAGCAAGCTTATATGTAGTAATTGAAGATCCTGAATAGTCTTCGCAATTGTTCTTGCCTAATTTTGCAAGGAAGTCCTTCAAAGTTGGCTACTTTCTTATTTGAGAATGCCTAATTTAATTGAATTTAGTCTTTTTTGGCTTGATTTGATCAATTTGACTTAGCCCATGTTCAATTTCAACTCAATTGGTGGCCAAGATGATGGAAATGATGATAGCTTGAGCGAAATTTTATAAAATTTGCAAATTGGTCCCCTAACTTTGGAATACTGCACTTTGGCCCCCATTTATTGTTTCAATTGCAATCTGATCCCTCAAGGCTTGGCTGGTCACACTCAGATCCTCGGCTCCAACCTTCTCTTCTTCTTTCCTTTTTTTTTTTTTTTTTGATTTCAAAGAAAAACATATTCCATTAAAAATAATACTAAACGCCTATGTAATTTATATACAAGAATTTGACATGAAATATTTGTGTGGAAAAACAAGTTCCCATTTTTTGAAAATGATATTTGGGCAAAAATTTATGTGCCAACATACTTAAATAGGATATGTTCTATAGACTAGTACCTTTGTGTCCTTGAGACCTAAGGACATAGGAACTAAAGTCTGGGAGATGAACCATGGCCGTGTAACCAGAGTATGATTAACAGCTCTGGTTGGGGTCCCTTCGAACCCCTCCGAGTCGTAGAAGATCGTTCTCAATCTGAGTCTCCAGCGGGGATGGTCACACAACGATCTGACAGACTCCTCCCATTCATCTTTTTTTATTATTTTTCTCCGTGTGGCTTGTAGCCGGGTGTAGAGATTACAGACCTTGTTAGGGTTAGTCTTGCAAACGGGAATGACCCCCGATGAGATGGAAGAATGGAAGCAGCCCCAGCCATCAGAGTCAGGCGAGTGATCGCCTCCGATTGTTGATGTCGGTTTGAGACTGGTGTGGCAGCTTTCATGATCAGGATGGTGATTAATAGGTGGAGGGTGGTCGCGTTTGACGAGGAGCCCAGTGATGGAACGAACATGAGCTTTGCTTTGACCATGATGACGATTCTTATGGGTTTCAGGGTTCTTACATGCAAGGAGATGGTCGCCCAGGTGGTGGATGAACATTTCAAGAATGGCATGGTTGATTATTGTACTTCCTCTTTCTTCTTTAATATACGTTCGACACGAATGAGTTCTTGTCAATCCGCAACTTTTCTTACTCTGATAATCCAAAATGGAATTCATTTATTGGAGATCGAGGATGGATTGCAGTCACAGGAACACTAGAAGACACACTCCAAGAAATCAAGATTCAAAATACCAACTTATCAGAAAACAATGATAATAATAAAAATAAAGAAAAGTACACAAAATACCACTCAAACTGTCTCCTAGCCAAATGGAGGCTCATTGTTTGCAGACGTCCTCAATGAAATGAGCCAAAGAGAAGGAATAAGACCCACCCTCCACCAAAGCCTTCATGCTCTTCTCACTCACCTCCTTCACCTTTTTCCTCCTCTCCCTAGGCACCTTGCCCTCCATTAACTTTCTCATCCCACCCTCTATTTTGTTTGCTGCCACGACGATGTCATTTCCTTTGTTGAAGAAATCTCTCTCATCATCTATCTTGATCTCTGTTACGAGGCCGAGCTTCACCATTAACTCATATGCATAGAATTGTTCCTCCCTAATTTGGGGCCACGTGATGATCGATACTTTGAATTATATGGTTTCTAAGGTAGAGTTTCACTTGCAGTGGGATGCGAATCCTTTGATGGCCGGGTGGGCCATAATCGCTACTTGAGCGGCTCACCCAATCACTCTCCCGACCTTGGCCGTCTTGTCTAAGAACCCCTTAGGCAGGTGCTTTGCGGGATTTACATAATCTCGAGGGGCTTCCAGTTTGCCCTTCCCAGGTGGCTGCCATAAGGACCACAAGAAGCAACGCTTGCTTCATGTTATTTATATAATGCAATCCCACATTTTCGGATTCATATTCTCTTTAAAGTGACCGTTATTCCACATGTAGTTTTTCCATGCCTTGTATCTCTTCATGACAACCACTCATTTGGTAACCGCCTTGATGTGAGATGTTATATAAAATGAACGATCGCTCATTTCTTAAGGGTAATCACAAGGTCTAACATAAACCCTTTCAATTTTAAAATACACTATTAGTACACGAGGGGATTGGGTTAGTAGAGTGTGCCTGATAATTCGGTGAATCTTCGGGATTTTCTGACGAACATGAATATAAACAATGACTGGAGGTTTGTTTATCAACATTTTTCACATTTGATTTTTAATTCTAATGTTTGGTATCAAAGCATGTTTAGTGCCTCTGCTTTGTTTTTGTTGAATTTTTGGTGTACTTTTCGGCCTTTTAAATGTGAACAGTAATTCAGCCATTTTGGGGGAGATAAGTACACTAGAAGTGCCAAAAGTTATGTACGGTGCTTACTTTAGTGCCGAAAGTTTTCGCTGACTCACTTAAGTGCTAAATCGGAGGAAAAACAATCACTTTAGTGTCAATGGTGAGAAATTCCGACCAAACTGATTATGCGTCATTTATAATTAAAATTATAATATGACTTGACAAAATTTTTAAAAAATCCAATCCACATGGCATTTCCACTTGGCATGCTTGGCACTGAAATGATTGTTTTTTAACAACGACCGGCATTGAAGTGATCACTTTAAATAAAATTTGACACTCAAATGATCACTTTTAATAAAATTTTGCATTTAAATGGTCACTACTTATAACTTTTAGGCGACGTCGTTTAGGGATTATATGTTGACTAGGCACATTGGTGAGCCACGTAGGATTGAAAAATTAATAAAATATAGCCATGTCAAATTTCCGGCAATCTGGACTAGTGTTAACACTTAAATGATCTTTTTTTTTTTTTTAAAGTAACACTTAAGTGATCCGGAAAAAACTTTTGGCACTAAAATGAGCGCCGTACATAACTTTTGCATTTCTAGTATGCTTACCCCCATTCTGTGGTCAAGAGGAAAATCATTGATTCCGGCCAAATTCCTAGGACCTACTACTTGACTTAGGAACGTTACAATCGTATCACCATGAAGAAGAATATCCGTAAGTTATTTTGGCATATTGATGTTCAACGGAGGCTAATCGGGCAGCAGAAATTGCAGTGGTTAAGGATTTGTGTTTTGGGACATTTTCGTTTGATTTAGAGCCAATTTCTTGGTCATTTTCACCAAAACTTGGATCTATGTGGTTGTGCCGACATGGTCTCCAAAACCTATTATTTATTTCGGTCTTAGATGGGCTACCGTAAAGAAACGGGTGGCGAAATCTCAGTGGAAAACGGAGAAAAATGGCGAGAGGCATTCTCTTCGCGTGGAGGAAGAAGCGTGTGGGGCCACGGGCGCGAAATCGTAGGCTTGTGGGATCCACACGTACCGTGAGTATTTATTTTTAATTATTCTTTTCTATTTTGTCCGTCTCTTTTGCCATTTTTGCATTTATGCCCTTGGTGGCTTTATTTATTTTTTTGCCCCTCAGCCACATTTTAAATTCGCATTTTGCCCTTCTTGCAATTTTACAATTGTGCCATTGGCCGATCTATTTACTGTTCTGCCCCTTGGTGCATTATTAACTATTTTGCCCTTTCATGCATTTTTATGAATATTTTATGCATGAAATCAAATGTCCAATGATCCATATAGTTAATTAATTAAAGAGTAGCCACAATATCTTAATTAATTAAAATATATATTAAGAGCGTCCGGATCCTATTTAGAAATGGACATTGATTGTGATTAATTAAATTAATATGATGAATTTTATCCCATAGGAATTTTCATTATATTAATATGATTAATTATGATCAATTATTTTTCTTAATTTATCCATGGGGATTAAGAAAATGTATATAATATGGTAGTTTCTTTATAATGTAATTATGAATTTATTTAAATTAAAAACTTAACCAATAGATAGTTTTTATGTTATGTGATTCATGTTCGTGACATGTTTATATTGGTAAAATATGATTTATGTATATTTTGTCTCAAATTTTGTGACATAAGCAATGATTGTTTGATATGTAGTTTTGCAACTTATGAATTTCTTTGAATTTAAGTGTAATGTTCCTATACTAAATGGTGAAATCTATAAAGTTTGGAAGGAGTTAGTTCTTCTTTAATTGGGGTGGATGGACATTGACTATGCTATAAGGAAAGATGAACCACCTGCTCCTACTGATTTGAGCATTGCAGCTGAGATAGCCCTTTATAATCAATGGGAGCGGTCCAATCGCGTTATGCGATGTTTACAAGGGCTAAAATATCTTCTAGTATCCATGGTTTGGTTCTCAGCATAGCAAAGCTAAGGCTTTATTGGAGGCCATTGATGCGTAATTTGAGACTTCAGATAAGGCGCATGCCATGATTTTGATTATGAAGTTTTCATTATTGAAGCTCACTAGTGTTAGAGGTATGCATGAGCACATCATGAAGATGAGGGACATTATGACTCAGCTTAAGAACCTTGATGTTGAGATATCTGAATCTTTTCTTCTGTATTATATTTTGAACACTCTCCCACAACAATATGCACATTTTAAGATCTCTTATAACACACATAAGAATAAATGGTCAATTAATGAACTTATGATCATATGTGTTCAAGAGGAAAAAAGACCGATTATGGAATTAGGAGAAAACGCTCATTTGGCAACACAATGAAAGAATAAGGGCCATGGCAAGCATAAGGGAAAATGTAAGATATCTCCCCAAGTTGACATTAAGAAAGAATTCAACTGTTTCTTTGTAAAAAGAAAGGGCATGTAAGGATGGATTGCGTCATATTTAAGGCATGGCTTGAGAAGAAAGGGAATCCAATATTTTGTGTTTGTCATGAATCTAATATGGCTAAGTGAGTTACAACACTTGGTGGATTAATTTTGGATCTACAATCCACATTTCGAATCTTACAGGGTTTTCAAAACCTCAAGAAGCTAGTGGGAATTGAACAAAACATTTATTTAGGAAACAAGATGCGTTCATATGCGGAAGTTATTGAGACAGGTAGACTAGTTCTCAATAATGGCTCTATTTTGAATTTGGAAATGACCTTTATGTTCCTAATTTCTTTATAAACTCAATTTCAATTTCAAAACTTGTACTTTTGGGTCACTTTTTTAATTTTTCAGATTCAAATTTTTGTTTATCATTTAAATCTAAAATTGTTGGAAGTTGTACTTTGTCTTATGATTCTTTTTTTTGAATTAATTTATGAGATAATGCCTATTATAATGGGATGCATATTCATGATAACACCATTATAGAATGATGTGTTGTGAAAGAAGATTCCTCTATGTTATGGTATTGGAGATTGAGATATATCTTTGTAGATAGAATTAAGCGATTGGTAAATGATGGAGTGTTCAGTACTTTAGATTTTACTAATTGTGATACTTGTGTGGACTGCATGAAAGGAAAACAAACCAATAAGACGAAGAAAGGTGTCAAAAGAGTATGAAAAATATTAGAAATCATACATACGGATATTTGTGTCTGGATATGGACTTGTGTGGTCAGAAATACTTCATCTATTTCATAGATGATTACTTACATTACTTATATCTCTGCTTGCTTCATAATAAGCATGAAGTGTTAAATGCCTTTAAGATATTTAAGGCGGAAGTAGAGAAATAGTGTGGCAAGAAAATTACGATCGTGGGATTAGATATATGTGAAGAATTTCTATAGTAGATACATTGAAGATAGACAATCACCTAATCCATTTGCGAAGTTTTTTCAAGAGCATGTGATAGTTGTCCAATATACTGTTTGGTTCTCTGGACCAAAACGATGTAGCAAAAAGAAGAAATCGAATTTTATTAAACATGGTGCGAAGTATGTTTAGTGGCTCAAAATTTCCTAAGTCTTTATGGATTGAAGCTCTTAAGACGACAATGTATATATTAAATTGAGTTCCAACCAAGGCTATCCCAAAGACACCTTGTGAGTTATTTAAAGATTAAAAAATGAGTTTGCAATATGTATGCGTTTGGGGATGCCCGTTTGAAGTAAGAGTTTACAATCTACAGGAAAATAAGTTGGACCCAAGGACCATAAATGAGTATTTTATTGGATATGCCAAAAGGTTCAAGGGATACAAGTTTTATTGTTCATCTCATGCCACTAGGATTGTTGAATCAAAAACTCTAAGTTCCTTGAAAATGACTTGATTAGTGGGAGTGATTAATTAAAGGGCATTGTTCCTAATAAAGATCATTTAGACACTCAACATTCCACCTGAAGTATAAGGTTAGTTGTTGTTCATAATGCCCATTTAGTTCAACCGGCTAATGAACAACCAATCATTGAAGTTCTATAACCTGTTGACATTGATCTAGTAGATCTAATTGTTTAGTAATTAGCAATTAGCAACATACTCCTTAAGAGAATGTTGATGCAACATTAAAAAGATCTACTAAAATAAAGAAATCAGCAATTTCTAGTGATTATATTGTGTATTTACAAGAATTTGACTATAATATTGGAGCTGAGAATGTGAGCATTTGGTGTGTAAGTTTAAGAAATCTATATATGATTTGAAACATGCATCTCGTCAATGGTACTTAAGGTTTCATGATATCATCTCTTCATTCGGTTTTATAGAGAATGTCATGGATCAATGTATATACCACAAGGTCGGTGGGAGCAAAATTTGTTTTCTTGTGCTATGCAAATGATATTGTATTTGCAACCAATGATAATGGATTGCTACATGAGGTGAATTAATTTCTCTCTAAGAGTTTTGACATGAAAGATATGGGTGAGGCATCTTATGTTATTGGCATTAAGATCAATATAGATAGATCTTGAGGAATTTTAGGACTATCTTAAAAAACCTATATCAATAAGGTCTTAGAAAGATTTTGGATGAAAGATTGTTCACCAAGTATAACACCCATTGTGAAGGGTGACAAATTCAATTTGAACCAATGCCCAAGGGAATACATGAAAAACATTACATATACTTCTATTATTAAAAGCTTGATGTATGCTCAGGTTTGCACTCAACCTGACATCGCTTTTGCTGTGGGACTATTGGGAAGATATTAGAGTAATCCAGATATGAATTACTAGAGAGCTACAAAGAAAGTGATGAGATACCTTTAAGGTACCAAAGGCTACATGCTTTTGTATAGAGAAATTAACAAATTGGAAGTAGCCAATTATTTGGATGTGGACTTCGAGGGTTGCGTTGATTCTCGAAATCAACATCCGGATATATTTGGATGTGGACTTCGCGGGTTGTGTTGATTCTCGAAATCAACATCTAGATATTTTTGAATGAAGGGTTAATGGAGGCATATTTGAAACTAAATTAGGAGTGGTGTTTTTTTTTTTTTTTTTTTTTTCAACTAACAAAAAGTTCAGGGTAGGTTTGGGAATAAAGTTATAATTGGTGGTTTTTATAGTTTGAGATAGAATTGGGACAAGATTTAAGGGTGCGTTCGTTTCGTAGATGAGAGATTTGGAAAACATTTTTTGAAAATAATTACTTATATCGTTTCCAAAAATAAATGAATGAAAATTTTTTCATTGCCCATGAAAATGGTTAGGCATAGATTGTTATCGATGATGAAAATATTTTTTGTTTCATTAATTTTTCTAAACAATATAAGCAATCATTTTTTAGAAAATGTTTTCCAAAAAACTCAATTTTTGTGAAACAAAGGCACCGAGTTTAGAGTTTTTTGGGTTGCCTATTTTAAGATAGGGCTTTGCTAGCATAACAATTTTTGGGTTACTATAAGAATAATAATTTGTTGTGAGCCATAAATTTTTAAAGGAGTGGACCCCATAACAATTTATAGTTATTTATTATTTAATTTTTTTATGATTGAGAATACACTATTATTCTCATAATATACTAAAAGCTGTTGCTCATTCATTTCTTTTTAAGATAAAAGATTAGATTCCTTTTTATGGCTCTCACCGTCTATCCCATTTAACATGTTTTGGGATTCTCTTTCTCGCTCCGGCATGAAGACAAGAAGAAATGTCCGATCAGTTCAATTAAAATAGGGAATTGCTTAAGTAACAGTCACTGTTATTTTTGTTGAGTAACAATGGCATGTAAGCCACGAGATCTAATTGATAGAAAAGGCAGGATAAAAAAATTTCCTTCCCTCCTTTGCAGCTGGTGTTATGCTAGCACTGGTGATTCACATATCACCGTTACTTTTAACAATAACATTGACTGTTATGCTATCATCATCCATTAAAATAATATGAATCCCCCCTTGTCAAAGTTCATAAACAATTAAAAAGACAATAAAACAAAAGAGAAAAAAGCAGTGGAGGGAGAGGTGTAATTTTCTTTAAAAAATTTTATATTGGTTCTATTTCCGTTTTTCCTTAAAGATTATTTAATCATTATTCCATCCATATCACATTACCATTGACGGAGCGCACTTACCAATCATGACCTCCGAAAAGTCCCACAACGGAAACTTGCTCAAAGGAAAGTGGGTATTACTTTCCTGGGCTGATGCTCGATCTCGAGGGGCCGCAGGATGAGCGCAGCATAAAAAATCAGAGGGAAAAGATAGTGAAGTCTATCAGACCGCCGTGTGACCCACCCCAGCTTGGTACTCCGGCTGAGAACGATCCTCTACGGTTCCGTGGGGTCCGAAGGGCCACGTAGATGGGGATCTGGAGCTCGCTCGTCACATCCGTCGGCAACGTGAAGAACATGTCGAGGACAGCCCGGTGAGCTCTGAGGTGAGTTGGGACTTGATCAGGACTCGGCCAGTACGTTGGGCTTGCAGCCTTCGGGTGCAGACCTTGCTAGTGTTGGTCTCGGAAATGGGACGGAGCCGAGGGAGATGATCGAAACGAAAGGGGTGTGGCCATCGAGAGTCAGCGAGGCATCGCGTCCGGTCGTGAATGGCAAGACCGAAACTCGCGTGGCAGCTTTCATGATCAGAGGCAGGTCACTGAGGGGTGCGAGTACACGGAAGTCTCTGTCGGGCTGCATAAAAACTTCATAGATATTAACTGATATTTGAACACTTTTTATATCTATTGTGATTTTTGCAAATAACAGACATCACCATAATGAACAGCAACTCATGGCCGGACCCAGACGATCTTTTCTCTCCTTATGACATATTTAACATGGGTTATAGTCACAAGATCACTACAACGCACACTCCCAAGTACTCGAAGATTCAAAATACTAACTTATAAAAGCAAGTAAAGAAAAGTAGTCAAACCAGTCTCCTAGCCAAACGAAGTCTCATTGTCTCTGGATATTCTCGATGAAGCGAGCCAAAGACAAGTAAGATGAGCCACCCTCCACCAAAGCCTTCCTACTCTTCTCGCTCACCACCTTAACCTTCTTCCTTCTCTCCTCGGCCTCATGGCTCTCCATTAACTTCCTTATCCCTCCCTCTATCTCGTCTGCCGTCACGAAGTTGCTCCCTTTGACAAGATCTTTCCGATAATCCATCTTGATCTGTGCCGCCAGACCGAGCTCCACCACCAGCTCGAATGCGTTGAGTTGTTGCTCTGCATATTGCGGCCATGTGGCAATTGGCACGCCGAACCATATGCTCTCTAGGGTAGAGTTCCACCCACAGTGGGACACGAACCCTCCGATGGCCGGGTGGCTCAGGATCGCAACCTGTGGGGCCCAACCGATCACTCTGCCAACCCTGGCTGTCCTGTCCAGGAACCCCTCGGGCAGGATCTCTGCCGGATTCGCGTAGTCATGGGGGGCTTCCATCTTGCCCTTCGTAGGTGGCTGACGTAGGGACCACAGGAAGCGGCCCTGCTCTGCTCCAACGCGCGAGCAATCTCCTTCGCCTGGTCCTCGTCAAAGCTCCCAAAGCTTCCGAAGCACAGGAACACCACAGACGTTTCTGGCTGCTGGTCGAGCCACTCCAGGATCTCGAAACCCTTCGGACTGTTATTACCTTCCGTGCCCCTTCTACTACCAACCTTGATGTTCACTATGGGGCCCACGGGGTACACCGGGGGCGCTCCGAGGCCCGCTAGGGCCTCCATCGCATGCGGTTCCAGCTCGGTGAATGTATTTACCAAGATACCTCTTGTTTCCCTTATCCGTAGGGCGTGGCTCAAAAGTAGCCGGCCAGCTTCATTTATGAATACATCGGAGGGCAAGAATTTGGCGGCAGGCAGTGGGTTCCTGAAGCACGGGAAGTCCAGCTCGGCGTCTGAACCCTCAAGCTCGGTCAGGTTCATGTGGTGCTCGTCTTGGATCGACTGGAGGTGCAGTAGCAAGCCGAGAGCTGCAGCACTTGACGTGAAGAATACGTAGGAAGGGACGCTGAGCTCGCTGGCCACTTCGATCATCGTGGTGCAGAACATGTCAACGACAAGGCCGGCTAGCCGTGGGGAGCCGCACATGTTGAGGTCAGCCACGACTTCTCGGACGTCAGCTTTGTGGCTCTCAATGAAGTCAGTGAGGAAGGCCACTCGGGACGTATCTGGGGAGGGATTCCGCCGAGGGAGGATCACGAAGTGGATACCTGCAGCGATGGAAGCCGCGAGCGACTCAATGCGGGAGTCAACCTCTGAGTCAAAGGGCAACTTCATGATGGGGATAGTGATGGAGAGCCGGCCGTCACGGTCCACAAGGAGCTTGGCGATCTCCACTGTCGACACCAGGTGGCCGAGGCCCGGCGATGGATGAACACGAGATGAGATTTAGTACTCATATCGCGATGACGACGCCTTCGAAATTTCTTGTCTTCCGTTGCCGAGTTAGCTTGGATGCGAAGGATAACCAGGTGGAGAAGGCTCTTGTAGACCTAAATCTGCTAGTTGTCGCCGGAATCGCCGTTGGTTTGACTCGAGTCTGTTGGATTATTGCTAGCTTGCCATCTTTTTACTTCATTAAAAACGCTTAATGGATCCCCCATGACACCGACAAAATTTAAAAATTAGGACGCTTCGGGTTCACATTCATTCGATAAACTCGAGCAATTATTCCAAGAAGAAAATATGGGGCGGCTCATATGATAAATGTCACATCATGACAAATTTATAAGTTATTGCATGGTCCGTGAGTCGTTTCGACTCAATAATTTATAGTATATAGTCTACATAATCAATAATTTAAATGAGCTCAGCTTATGTAGTTGTTATGGACCATATAATATCTTTTCAATTGACAAGTTATTGCATGGTGTCTATCTCTCGGACAATGACCTGAGCTTACAATAGTTCAAGTCCATATTGGACTTTGGTCCTTATACGACTGTATCTTTGAAGACAGCTGGAATCGTTCAAGGTGCAATCCATTGGTCAAAAGAAAAGTCCTAATTGGACTTTGGTATATCGAGCGTGTCTCGAGCTATCTTATTTTACTGCCATAACACTTTCGCATACGTAACAAGGAGTATCGGAGCTACATCTCCAAATTTCATATAATTGGTATCAGAGTAAGGTTGCGCACTCTACATTTCGTGTATGCTCTTAACTATGGAGAATGTGATTGAGCAGAATAAATACTTTGCATGCGTTGCTATCCTCCAAAACTTATTTCGTATATATATAATCATTTTTCATTCTTAAAACATGTATCTAAATATCCTGCATCGGTGCTAAAGCAAATAAAAAATGAACAAACCGATTATTGAACAAATATAGTATGGGAAAAGAAAATAACTTGAGCCGGTAAAATTGTACAACGCCTCGCCCGGACAGGCACGCTTAAACCTAAGAATGAGAAATTAACTCCAATTATTTAACTTAATCTAAAAAATGCCATGAAAGCCAGCTTCTCGGGCACGGGAATCGATGGACTGCCAGGCACGACAAAATGGGGAAAATGACTTTCGTATGGTGATCATCTGAAGACCACTTTGTAGAAAAACAAAGTGCCAAGTTCATGTTGAGACTAGCTCATCATTACATGTAAACAAAGATAGAACATAACATGCTTATAACTCATCATTAAGTAAATAAGCAAGGACTAAATAGATAAAAGATATTGCCACAAAATATTGTAATTTTTATGCTCAAATCGACTCATAGCAATCCAAGAATGGAATGGGATCATGACTTTCTATTATACTAGTCACATTAGGTGCATCATATAACATATGAGTTAGGGTTATACATGTCCAGATTTACATTAGAACTTAAGGTGATCCTAGCATGATGGCATTCTAATAATACTTTGAGAGGATGAAAAACTTTACTATTTTTTCTTTTACAACAATTTATGCATTTTTTATTGTTCTTCTTTTCATTATATACTAGCCGATTTCTGCTATATTTTAGAAAACATTTTTGTCATTTTTAAGTTTCAAATTGTCCTTTTTCTTTAAAAATTATAATTGTATAGATTAAATGAGATAACCGTAAAATTTGTGCATAATCTCTCTAATTTTCATAGAATAGCTAAGACTTCCATTCTATTTGCAATATTGTAACTTCTTCTTAGGGAAAAAAATTCAAATAAGAGTTTGAAGTGCTTTTTTTTATCAAATAAGAACTTGAAAATGGACCTTGTTTCAAATAAGGATTTGAAGTAATCAAATCGTTTCAAATAAATGTTCGAAATGGAGCTTGTCTTAAATAAGGGTCTGGAGTAGTTATATCAATTTCAAAAAAGGGTATAACCTTTTAGATCAAAGGACATTTTTATCTTTTAACTTAATTTTTTTTCTATTTATTTCTTCTTCTTTCTTTTTCCTTTTCCCCTTTCCCTCCGCCAGCCATGGAGGAGGTTACCAACCTTAGGCGAGGGCCTAGGCTAGTGAGGGAAGCCTCCGCTAGCATCATGTGAGGCATTCCTCGCCAGCTTAGGCAAAGGACACCCTCACGTAGGTTGGCGAGGGTAGCCCCCTCCCTCAGCGAGGGCAACCTTGGCATTGGGCGAGGGTCGTCCTCACCAATGTTAAGTGAGGCTACCCTTGCCTAATCTAGCGTTAAGCGATGGTCACCTAGCTTGGGTTGCCCCGGCACCGGTGAGGGCGGCTCGACCATGAGGCGAGTGACCTCCATCGGCCATCGACGGCTATGGCTCGGTGAGGAAAGAGGAAAAAAGAAAAAAAGAAAAAAAAAAGGAAAAGGCAAAGAAAATAAAAGAAATATAAAATATATATTTTAAAATATAGTTATAATTTTTTTACCAAAATACCATTTCTCCGATGGCTGAAATGTTGCTGGCTAACAAAATGCCTTTATTTGAGATGATTTGGTTACTTTAGCTCCTTATTTGAGATGATTTTATCATTTCAGGTTCTTATTTGAAATAAGATTTACTTCAGACTTTTATTTGAGAAAACAATAATACTTTGGCCCTTATTTATAATTTTCCCTTATTTAAGGTAAAGAAATTGTCAACTAAAATATTATGAATGGCACTAATGGTATGAAATAATAATAAGAAATTAGGGAATATAGTTTATTTTCACTATATGTTAAAAAATAATTTATTATATTCCCTCCATATCACCTTTAATTATAATTTTCTTTTCCTATTCGCATCATTTTGCCTTCATGCCTCCTTCCCACTAACTGAGTCCATAAGAGCCTCCAACTCATTATCATCTTCGCTACCAAGTGAACTCAGTTAGGAAAAGAAGAATTTTCGAAGGCATCATTATCTTCATGAGTGCTAAAATCGAGCTCCTGTTCATCCCATGTCCGAGCACCAACCACCTAGTGTCAATGGTGGAGATGGCTAAGCTCCTTGTTGACCGCGATGATCGGCTCTATGTCACCATACTCATCATGTAAAAGCGGTCCATCTCCAATGTTTCTTAGACAATCAATTATTTCCTTTTTTGTAAAAATCACTTGATTCATGCGGATGCCCATGCATTTATACATTCAAATCACATCATAATGTCAAAGCACATGAAATTAGACACTTTTCATTCTCAGGTGAATAGTGCGTGTGAACGATGTTTCGTGAACACCACTGCTAGCGCCACTCACGTTTTTGAAGGAAGGTCTGCTAGAGCCAAAAGAGGAGAAGAAGGAAAATAAGGGAGAGAGAGGTCGGTCAAGAGAGGGTCGAAGGAGGGGAGGGAGAGAGTGATGGGAAAGCTGTTGCACTCATTAAGTCCCATAAAGCATGCCCCAAGTCCCCATGCAAGATGACCTCATATTCTCTCTCTTCTCTTGCCTTATCAACATGCTTTTAAGGACAAAATGGTCATTTCCACCTTGTACAAATTCTCAATTTGCCCTTGGGCCGAAAATGATAGGCAGGCCTAAGAAATGGGTTGGGGAATTGATTGGGCTCAAATGGGCTTAATGTTTACTAATGGACTTGGAAGAAGAAATGGTTAGTTAGGCCCAATGGGCTCACTTGCTTGCCTTGGGCCTACTATGATGGCTGTCCCACCTTCGGACTAAGGCCCACACTAGCTTTGCTCGGCCCATGTCCGCATGGGCTCATTTTCTTGGTCCGAACATCCGAAGTCCATCCCGGATATTCCTAATAATTCAAAGTCCAATTTTGGGTCCTCATGCCATGTCAATTTCGCCCTAATGCCATTTTGGGTACAACTCAGATTGATTACATGAAATTGCGGAGGATAGATTCTTATTTCAAAGTACACAATTACTGAGGATCGACCTAGGGTCGTTTGTGGGCTCAATAACAGTAAATGAAATCACCCATCGTTCCATTATGTTTTGTCCATGAATTGACTTCTAGTCATTCTCGAAATTGGCCTGCCTATCTACAGGATCGTCCTCATGCACTCATGGTCAAGTCGTTTTCCCAGGTCAACTTCTTTAGTCATACGAATTCTGTCCTCATTAGCCTTTCCTCTCAAGGTTAGTAGAGATCAATCAACAATGCATTGACAAAATTCACGTTCATTCACCCTTAGAGGGCTCGAATTTCAGGATGTCACACGCTAAATGACAAATACCACCTTTTGAGTTTGATAACCAAAACATGGCATAGAAGTTCGTCAAAGGTTGGGCCATAGTTGATATGCTAGCTAAAATCCTAGGAAGCCTGATAATTGGGATGAAGTTGATGAACAAATCCACCAGGTCTCACATGACAAGTGGACCATGTATTTTCGATGGTACTATCAACCTTTCTGGTTCTAGTATAAGAGCAGTTTTAATATCCTCGGCTAGCGAACACTACCTAGTGGCTAAGAAGCTGATATTCCCTTGTACCAATAATATTTTTGAATATGAAGCCTGTATCCTTGGATTGTAGTTGCCCATTGACATGAAGTTAAAAGACTCCAAGTTTATGGTGATTCCACACTCATCATTCTTTAGATAGGTGATGAATGGCAAACACGAGATGCGAAGTTTGTTGGAGAAAACTTCCTTATTATTTTGAAGTTGACAAAATGTTTCTATTAGTTTGAAGAGTTGCAAACTTTATCGTCAAAGTCTGAAAACCTCCAGACTCAAGATTTAAAGTCTACCCTCCTTGACAGTTTTTAGACCGACGAAGAGAAGACTTATCCAGATGCAAGTTTATCTTTAAGGATTTGGTTCATACGATTGAAGAATATCTTACAGCTAGAGATAGCACATTGTGACTAATTATTCTTATCAATTCGGATAATTAGATCCATTGATTGGCGAAATATACTTGGAAGGTTCTATTTATGGAAACCTAGATCTTGATTGTATGGACAAACAAGATTGGTGGACTATCATCACATTCTTTAAATAACTCGAGATCTTCTTGATTGATTCTGTTCAACGAGTAGATTGGAAGAACTATTTTGGTAAGTGCCAATGATTGTGAAGGCATAAGGGAGTATATCATGAGGACGTTCAAGTTATTCAAGTGTGTGCATGAAAGAAAAATTCCAAAATCTGAAGCTCCTAATTCTTTGCTATTTCAATCGATGAGCTTAAGTTGTACTCAAAAGAGGGATCAAACACTTGTGAGACCTTGAGGAAGTGTAATAGGGTTTCTACACCATGGAAACAAGGACGTGAGACTATAAAATCCTTTTTTGATCATTAGTGAAATCCAACCAGTGGGCTGTCAGTGCAAAAGAGTGGATGTAGGCTTGGTCTAATTCGAATCACTATAAACCTTATGTTTCAATTCTCTTTCCCTGAACTGTTACTTTATTTCGTAGCTTTATATAACTGTTTACAGTCTTTTACATCTTTAGTCTATTATTCTCAAAAGACGATTTAATTTGTTTAGTCTAGCAAAACTTTTTTTAACGCCTATTCACCTTCCTCTAGGTGTCCTTACTAGTCCTATCAATTGGTATTAGAGCCTGTGTGCTCATTCAATTGAAGTGTTTTTACTTATGAGTTAAAGATCTATGGCTAGTATGTTAGCTCCAGGTTTGGTTGAAGGCCAGAGCAACACCAGACCTCCTTACTTTAATGGAAAGGAATATAATGTATGGAAAAACAAGATGAATGCATTCTTAAGATTGAAAGATACTCTGGAATGGGATGTGGTACAAAAAGGAATCATTCCTAAAGCTGCATTAGTTTCAGAAAGAGGAAAAGAAGTTACAAACGCTAGCGAGATGACACAAAAAGAAATAACAAAGAGACAAGCTCTTGATGCTAAAGTAATTTACTCTTTATATTGTGCTTGATCTCCTACTGAGTTTAACATAATTTCTTTTGTGAAACAACCAAAGAAGTCCAGGATAGGCTGCATATTACTTATGAAGGAACTGATCGAGTGAAAGAAACAAATATCAATATTCCACTCGGACAGTATGAAGCCTTCAAGATGAAGCCATGAGAATCTATCACTAACATGTTTAGTCGTTTTACAGAGATTGTAAATGGTCTAGAGTATCAGGGACAACCAATCTCAGGACTAATGAAGGTTAACAAATTGCTGTGTGGACTCTCCAAAGACTGGAATCATGTGAAGACTTCAATAAGGGAAACTCAAAGGATCATGCTGCTTTCTGTAGACGAGCGGGTTGGCACTCTTCAGTCTTATGAAGTTGAGCAAATTAATGAGGAAGAAGATCCCAAAAGTAAGAAGTCAATTGGTTTAAAATCTAACGATGATTGGATGATACAGACTCTGAAGATGATATGAACGATGAAAAGCTAGCACTTATGATAAGAAGGTTCAGGAAAATTGAACAAAAAGGGAAGAAGATTCAATTGGAAGAAGCAAATCATTCAAAAGTTTCAAAACAAATCAACTAAGGATGTTGAAGCCAACAAATATGTGATCTGTTTTGAATGTAAAAAAAAGGGATACATCAGACCCAATTGTCCTCAGTTGAAGAAGAAAAAGGGAAGAGCTAAGAAATACAAAAATGCACTCAAAGTAGAGACATTTGAATGATATTGAATGCGAAGAAAGTGATGAATATTATGTTAATATTTGTCTAATGACAAAATCAGAATCAGGCTCAGACTCTGAGATAGATTCAAACTCAAACTCAGACTTAGATAGCGAAATCGAGGTAAGCAATTTAAAAACTCCTACTAAAGTCTCGAAATACATTGATGAACTTTGTCTTAGTCTCAAAACCTCTCTTAAAAGGAATTCCGAGCTAAAAAGGGAGAATTCTACACTTAAGCAATAGGAAAATTCTTTGAAAGAAAAGTTTGAAAATCTAGACAAAAGTTTTGTTGTTTTAAAAGAAAATGCAGACTCTCTTTCAAAAGAAAATGCATTTTTAAAAAGGAACATTTCAAATATCTCAAAAAGGTTTTTAATTGGATCTGAAAAGTTGGAAAAAGGTTCTTTCAGTACAAAAACCTTATTTCAACAAATCAAGCTTGGGAATGACTTCAGAAACTATTCCTCTAATTGATTTTCCAAAAGTAAATGAAAGAATCAAACAAAGACCTATAAAAACTTTTTACAAAAACCATTTTCAAAAAGTCTTTGTAAAACCTGTTGGCCTAAGTGCTCTCAAGTGTTCAAAATGCAACAACTCAAAATATTTTGAGAAAAAATGTCCTACGATTTTGAGACATGTTAAAAAGGAATGGGCAAAGACTGTATATTGCACTAACTCCCATGGACCCAAGAAAATGTGGGTACCAAAGAAAGCTTTGGTTCCTTTTTTAATTGTAGGTCACTATCAAGAAAAATGTTAAATGGTATTTGGATAGTGGCTAGTCGAGACACATGATTGGAGATTCAAGTTGTTTTATAAAATTTGTGCAAATAAATGGTGGAAAAGTCTTTTTTTTGGTGGAAACAACAAATGAAGAAATGTTGGGTGTGGAACTGTAAAGATTGGAAGTCTTACAATCAACAATGTTTCTTTGGTGGAAGGACTAAATTACAATCTACTCAGCATTAGCCAACTGTGCGACATTTGATTCAAAATCAATTTTCAAGAAAGGAATATGTTTGAGAACTAGTAAAGATCTTTCTTAATCTTTTACTGGACGAAGACATGAGAACATTTATCTTCTGAATATAAAACCAGAAATATCTCAATGTTTAATATCAATTCAAAATGAAGCAAATCTTTGGCATCGAAAGCTTGGCCATGTCAACATGAAGCAAATTGCCAAGATTTCATCTAAGAAGCTTGTTCGTGGACTGCACAACCTGAAGTATAAAAAATCTGACTTATGCACACCATGTTTGTTGATAAAACAGGTTAGAAGTTCTTTTAAACCAATAAATCAGATTTCTACTAATCGTGTTTTGCAGCTTCTGGATATGGATTTCTTTGGACCAACCATAACTCAAAGCATTGATGGAAAGAGATATTGCCTAATAATTGTGGATGATTATTCTCGATTTACTTGGGTTTACTTTCTAGCAAGTAAGTCTGAAACATTTTCTCACTTTTCAAAGTTGCTAAGAAAGTTCATAATGGGAAAGGATATGCTATTTCAAGCACATAGATAGACCATGAAGGTGAGTTTGAAAATCAAGATTTTGCCAAATTCTGTGATGAATCTGATTTTTGGCATGTTTTCTCCTCTCCATACACTTCATAACAGAATGGAGTTGTGGAAATAAATAATAGATTTTTTCAAGAAATGACAAAAACTCTTTTAATTGAAAGTAATATTTCTTCTCATTTTTGGGCTGAAGCAGTATGTACATCTTGTTATATTATTAACAGAGTATTCTTAAGGCTTATTCTAGAGAAAACTCCCTATGAGTTATTCAAAGGAAAGAAGCTAATTGTTTCTTATTTTATGTGTTTGGTTGCAAATGTTTTATCTTGAAAAATGCAAATGATCGAATTGGTAAGTTTGAAGAGAAATCAGACGAAGGAATTTTCCTTGGCTACTCAACTTCAGGCAAAGCCTACAGAATATTCAATAAGAAGACCCAGTCTGTGGAAGAATCTATGAACGTCAAATTCCAAGACTCTTTGCAAAATCAATTGATTCAGACTCAAACTGAAGAATCTGAACCTACTCCAGACATTACAAAGTCTACCTCCCCTGAAGTGGCTCAGACTTCTGAAGAACAACAACGGACATAAATTGAAGAATCAACTGAAGTAGAAGATCAGCAAACTATTAGATTGACCAGTAATTGGAAGCACAAGTCTAGTCATCCCAAAGAACTCATCATCGGTGACATTGATGAAGGGATTTGCACCAGATCCAAAAAGCAAGAAGAGTCTAGCGCCATGTCACTTATTTCTAAAATAAAACCCCAAAGCATAGAAGAAGCCTTAGTTGACGAAAGCTGGATTGAAATTATGCAAGAAGAACTCAGATATTTTAGCATTAACGATGTCTGGGAACTAACTCCTAAACCAAAAGGTAAATCAATTATTAGAGCTAAATGGGTTTTCATGAACAAGATGGACGAAAAAAGAAAGGTGGTTAGAAACAAAGCAAGACTCGGGGCCAAAGGATATATGCAAGAAGAAGAGATAGACTATGATAAGACCTACGCTCTAGTAGCAAGAAGAAGTCTATGTGGAACAACCTCCCGGATTTGAAGACCCAAAGAGACCAGACTTAGTATTCAGACTGAAAAATGCTCTATATGGATTGAAGCAAGCATCCCGAGCATGGTATGACAACTTAAGTAAGTTTTTAATTCAAAATGATTTTGTCAAAGGAAAAGTGGATACTACCTTATTTATTAAAAGAGAAGGTAAAAACTTTTTACTTGTTCAAATCTATGTTGATGATATTATATTTGGACCACCTAACAAAAACTTGTGCAAGAAGTTTTATAAGTCTATAGAGGATGAATTTGAGATGAGTATGATGGGTGAACTATCTTTCTTTCTTGGATTACAAGTGAAACAATTGAAGGAAGGAATTTTCATTCATCAAGAAAAATATGCAAAAAATCTCGTTAAAAAGTTTGGATTGGAGAATTGGAAAAAGACTGAGATACCGATGTCAAGTTCTTTGAAGCTGGATAAAGACGAAGGAGGAAAGAAAGTTGACCAGAAGCTTTATAGGAGTATTATTGGTTCACTTCTTTATCTTATTGCTTCTAGATCTGATATTTTGTTTAATGTTTGTATTTGTGCTAGATTTCAATTAGATCCTAAATAATCTCATCTAAGTGCTGCAAAATGCATCATCAAATATATTGCAACTACTTCAAAGTTAGGTCTGTGGTATCCCAAAGAAGGAGACTTTACTCTCCTTAGATATTCAGACGTAGATTTGGAGAGTTGCAGAGTTGATAGAAAGAGTACTTTCGGTACTTGTCAATTGCTGAGAAATAGAACAGTATTTTGGTTATCAAGGAAGCAAAGTACTGTAACTCTTTTAACAGCATAAGTAGAGTATGTGGCTCTTGGGAGTTGCTGTTCTCAAATCTTATGAATAAAACAACAATTGAGAGACTTTGGAATCGAAAACTCATGCATCGAGATCAAATGTGACAACACCAACGCAATAAATCTCACAAAGAATCCAATTCTTCATTCAAGGGTAAAGCACATAGAGATTCGACATCACTTTATTAGAGATCGTGTTCAAAATGGAGAAGTTATGATTCAGTTCATTGATTCAAAGAATCAACTAGCAGAAAATTTTTACAAAACCACTGGAGAAAAACCTATTTGTGTCTATTCACTCCAGACTGAACATCACATCTTTAAAGTTTGAAAGTGCTCAAACTCAAAGGTAAAGTCTTGACGGTGTTCTGACTCAGAAAAACAAGAATTACGATTGTAAGTTATTTTAGTACTAGCAATTTAATTTTTGGTTAAAGATTTGAAAAGGTACAATTACTTTTTAATTACTAATTGATTGAAATTGCCTTTCCAAGTGTTTGAATTTATGGCATTTATTCATTTTAGAAAAAGCATTTTTTTTATGACGATTCGTTTACCTCGCTTCACTTACTTTATATACTGTTGAAATTCATCTTCTTCGTTTTCACTCTCAAACCCTAAAATGCTAAACTCCCATTTGCTTTCACTCTCATCCTCAATTAACACAAAAAGTTTTCTTATTTTCGAGCAAGTTTGAGAATTTATCCCTTGAAGCGACAATGTCTTCGCAAAAGTCTTTGAGAATCGCAAGTAGGGACCATGACACATGCCTGAGGGTCCTACTCACTTCGACTTGATCAAGGAAGAAGACTCTTCTCATCAGCAACATCCAAGCAAGCAACAACATTCTCAACAACATCAATCTCCATCGCCTCAACCGGAAGAAGAAGTAGTGGAAGAAATTGAACTTGTAAGAACGCTAAGACCTAATGTTGCTTTCTCACTTTATTCTAAGTTGAAAGAAGGAGGTACTGCGATGTCCTTGATTGACGAGTTTCTTAGAGGAAGAGGATTCAAGAATGAAACCTTATTTTTGCGAGGGATGGAAAAGTTAGGAGTTGCAAAAAAAGGGACAGTTGAAAAGACCTTTGCAAATTTTTCAAGTGACCCACGTTTTGGTACTACTAATCAACCATAAGGACAAGACGGCGATGAATGAATGTTTGCACATTTTCAACCTAGGATGGGAGTGGCCGTTAATGTTGTTGGTGATAGAGAGAGCATTTCAGCTCTAAGGAGCACAAGAAAGTCTATTTGAATTTGCTGAAAAGAGTGATGATGAACCCTAGGAGTGTTGACTTTGATTTTCTTAATTCAGTAAAAGTAAATCTGCGAGAGAAGTTTGCACTTCTTCAATTGGAGCGCTTTTGTTCTAAATCTATAATTGCTTATCCGGAACTCATAGCATACTTCTATTCGAACTTATCCTTTTTGGATGCGAACAATTTCTTTTTCATAGTAAGGGATAAGGAGTTTTTGGTGGATATGGACACTTTGGTTGACCTAATTGGAGTGGAAAGAGTGTGTTTCCAACCAATTAGTGTGTCCATTGCTTATGCTACCTTGGAATTGGTATGAGACATGGATGTTGATCGCAAGATCTCATATTCTAGGATGAATGCCTCAAACATCTTACTGCACAAAATTGTGATCAATTGCATCTGTCCAAAATCTACTTCAAAGACTGATATCTCTCATTCCAAAGTAAAGCTGATGTATGCTATCAATGCTAGCTACAAATTCTCTTTGCCTCACACCATCCTGTTTCATATGTACAAGACAGTGGTGAAAGTCAATTGACAACTCCCTTATTTTGCTCATATCACGCGCCTTTTTAGACATTTTAAAATCCATATTTTTGCACCTTTATGTTTGACAAACATTTCTCCACTAGTGATTGGATTTAAAATGGTCACCAAGATGCATTTGAAAGAGCTTAATAGGGTGTTGGAGCGCATGAAGGAGAAGTCTCCCGTCAAGGTGAAACATGATTCTACAGTGGCCAAAAGAAAAGATAAGGAACCCATGAGTGCTCTAGCAAAGAGAAAGAGAACTCTCATCTTGCATGATGAAGAAGATGATGATGGGATGACTCTTTCAGCCTTAAGAAACTTGAAAAGTTTTGTTAGCTTCGCGAGGATAGAGAAGAGACTGAGAGAAGAGATGAAGAAAGAAGAAGAAAAGAAGAAGAAGAGGAAAGAAGAGAAGAAGAAAAAGAGGAAGAGGAAGGAAGAAAAGAATAAGAGGAAGAAGAGGCTCGAGATGACTCTCTTGAGCCTACATTGGCTGTATCCTTGTCAAGTACCTTTGAAAAGATAAGGAGTGGAATTGCTAGTGAGAAAGCAAAAGAACAACATCACTCTCTTGCTGAAGCAAAACATGAAGAAGAATCCATTTCTCCTTCTCAAGGCACACAAACAGGGGGAGTTGTGGACAAACGAAGTATTTCTTTGCCTATTCTCACTAGTGATGTTAGTCGATCTGTAGCAGATCCATAGGATGTGTATGCTTCTCACCATCAAAAACCAAAATTTGAAGCATTCACTCCAAGTCATAGTAGAAAAACTGCTGAAGACCCCTCCACTCTCAAAATTCCAGGAACAGATTCAGCTGGACTTAGTGCTACATTAACTCATTCTGCGGACTTTTCATGCATAATGGATGCTCTGATGGATTTAAAGAAGGGTCAATTTGGCTTGAACTATGAGATAAAAGATTTCAAAAAGGCTTTCCTAGCTACTTTAGTTTCTTTGCAAGATCAGTTACTTACCCAGAAAATTCAAGTGCAAGATCATGTAAAAGGTGAAGATTTCAAGCAATTGAAGGAGACTATTGAGAAGCTTGAGAAGACAATGAGCTCTATGGGGAATCCCAGCTTGTTCGCCTTCCCAAACAGCCTTGACTCAAACCTCACTATTTTCGAACAACTTTTTTTATTTGTTCTCCACATTTTGCTGTTGACAAAAAATGGGAGAAATTTGAAGCAGATGTGACTTTGATTTGGACTATTTTGGATTATTTTGTTGGTTGTGGATTGAACTTTTTTGACTTTGGACTGTTTCATTTGACCTTTTGATGCCTGCAGTAACTTAGGTCGTGATAATGATTATGGAAGGATAATTATTTTGCAAGACTAACATGGCTTTTTGTGATTGCAGAATTGTTACTATCCATGTCCTAATCTATTTATCTTTTATGAGATATCTTGTTTTGCTTAAGTGTTGTTTTGCAGGACAAAAGTGTTCAAATCTGCGGGAAAGTTTTGTCATCATCAAAATGGGGGAGATTGTTGGAGAAAACTTCCTTATTATTTTGAAGTTGACAAAATGTTTCCATCAATATAGTCTAAAGATTTGCAGACTCTATCGTTAAAGTCTGAAGACCTCCAGACTCAAGATTTAAAGTCTACCTTCATTGATAGTGTCTAGACCAACGAAGAGAAGACTTATCCAAATACAAGTTTATCTTTAAGGATTTGGTTCGTATGGTTGAAGAATATCTTACGGCTAGAGATAGCACCTCGTGACTAATTATTCTTATCAATTCGGATAATTAGATCCATTGATTGGTGAAGTATACTTGGAAGGTTCTACTTATGGAAACCTAGATCCTGATTGTATGGGCAAGTGGGATTGGTGGGCTATCATCACATTCCTTAAATAACTTGAGATCTCCTTGATTGATTCTGTCCAATGGGTAGATTGGAAAACTCCTTTGGTAAGTGCCAATGGTTGTGAATGCATGAGTATAAGGAGGACGCTCAAATTATTCGAGTGTGTGCGTGAAAGAAAAATTCCAAAGTTTGAAGCTCCTAGTTCTTTACTATTTCAATCACTAAGCTTAAGTTGTACTAAAAAGAGTGATCAAACACTCGTGAGACCTTGAGGAAGTGTAGTAGAGTTTCTTTATTACCTACCAAGATCACATAATCAATTTAGTAATGAAATAAGGACGTGAGACATGCTAATTAAAGAAGAGCTAAAACCAACCATCCTAAAGCGATCATGAGGCTTGGTTATTACTGGTTGACCACGGAAGTTGATTGTATTCAACATGTGAAGTGTTGTCACCAATGCCAAATCTATGATGACAAAATCAATGCTCCTCCTAATAAACTTCATAAAATGTCCGAATCATTACCTTTTTCAATATGGGACATCGATATTATTGGTCAAGTTAATCCTACGGCATCGAATGGACATTGCTTTATATTGGGTGCCATTAATTACTTCACCAAATGAATTAAGGCCAATTCTTATGCTCATGTTACTCCAAAAAGTGTGACAAAGTTCATCCATCATGATATTATCACTCGATACAGAATTCCTAAAGCGATCATCACTAATAATGGATCAAACTTGAATAATAAGATAGTGTAGGAATTACTTTGAGTTTCGTATTCACCACTTGAACTCTTTCCCTTACCGTCCACAAATGAATGGAGCTGTGGAAGTGACAAACAAGATCATTAGGAAGATCCTGGCCAAGACGGCTGAAAACTATCGTGACTAGTATGATAAGTTGCCATATGCTTCGATGGCTTATTGGACTTTTATTTGCAGTTCAACTAGGCCGACACACTTCTCATTGGTATATGAAATGGAAGTTGTGTTACCTATGGAATTAAACATCCCTTCACTGAGGATACTTTCTCAAGTCAAGCTCTTTGAAGTTGAATAGGTTCAATAAAGGTTTGAGCAACTCAACATAGTCAATAAAAAAAGGTAAAAGCCTTGTGCCTTGTACAAAGTTACCTAGGATGAATAGCTTAACATTAAATTGCAAGGTCCAATCGAGACACTTTGACATCAATGATCTCATCCTAAGGAAGGTCCTACTTATCATTCTAGACCTTCGTGGAAAGTTTACTCCGAATTATGAAGGTCATTATGTTGTATAAAAGGTGCTACTTGGTGGAGCACTGATTCTTGTAGAAATGGATGGCTAAGAATTGTCAAGGCCTGTAAATACTAATGTTGTCAAGAACTATTATTCATGAATAAAGTGAAAGGCCTTTGAGCCGCTTTTGGATGGAATCCGGCTGCTTTAAGATATTAATGTTAGGGAAATCCCTTATGATGTTTTGAAGATGATAAATTAAATCAAAGGCTACTTACGTGTTTAATGGTTGAGTAATAGATGCAAATGATTGAACATGTAAATGATATTATCAAAGTCTATATTTGGAAGAACCATAAAATATACTCTATGCTGAAGCTAAATATGTTCAGACTTATGTCCAGATTGTAAACTCTATTTCAGTCTGAAGCACTCAGACTCAGATTGTAAATTTTATTGCACTCACACTCAAATTGTAAAGTCCATTGCTCTTAGATTTACATTCAGAACAAGACAGAACGTAACATAAGCCCTAAATGTATAACGGCTAGTGATCTGGTTTGATTCTACATCAAGATTGATTTGATTGACTCAATCTAATTGATTGACAATTGGATCTTGAAAACAAGAACTTTCTATCCGGAGAAGCTCTACTTTTAGAAACCAAGATTCTATTTGTATGGACAATCGAAATCAATATGAGATTCTACTTTTATCACTCAATGGTTACTAAATCATCTAGATACAGATCTGTCCAATGGGTAGATTGGAAGATGATCCTCGAGATACTATGTAATGGCTAGTTTTGAAGTGGAGGAGTATTTAAGGAGACCAATGACCGATGAACAAGTAAGAGACGGATCGTAGAATTTATAATTCCAAAGTTTGAGCAACCTTCGATCATACACTTGTCTTTTGTGCTTAAACGTTTGTGATCATGAGAGAAATATCAAAAGAGTGATTTAGTGAGATAGTGTGATCTATTACTAAGTGTTTGCACTCAAAGTTGTAATCTCTTGTTGATTGCATAGTGGAATCCAGCTAGAAGGCTGTTAGCGTAGAAGAGTGGATGTATGCTTGATTTAAGCCGAACCACTATAAACCTTGTGTTCCAATTTCCTTTCCTTAACTCCTTACTATTATTCATTGCTTTATATAATTGTTTAAAGCTGTTTACATTCTTAGTCAATTATCTTTAAAAGGCAATTTATTACTATTCAGTCTTGTGAGAAAATTTTATTTACACCTATTCACCCCTCCACTAGGTATTCTCACTAGCCCTTTCAATTGGTATTAGAGCCAAGTGCTCGGTTTATAAAAGTGTTTTACTTCTGAGTTAAAGATCTATGACTAGTATTTTGACTCCAAGTTTGGTTGAAGGCCAAAGCAACACCAAACCCCCTTACTTTGATGGGAAAGAATATAATGTGTAGAAAAACAAGATGAATGCATTCCTGAGATCGAAAGATCCCTTGGAATGGGACATAGTAGAAAAAAAGGGATTATTTCCAAAGCTACATCCACCTCATAAAGAGGAAAAGAAGTTGCAAACGCTGGGGAAATTATACAAGAAGATATAACCAAGAAACAAGCTCTTGATGCTAAAGCCATTTACTCTTTATATTGGGCTTTATCTCCTATTGAGTATAACAAAATTTCATCTTGTGAAACAACCAAAGAAGTCCAGGATAGGTTGCATGTTACTTATGAAGGAATTGATCGAGTTAAAGAAACAAAAAAATCAATATTGTACTTGGACAGTATAAAGCCTTCAAGATGAAGCTAGGAGAATCTATCATTGACATGTTTAGTCGTTTCACAGAAATTGTAAATGGTCTAGCATATCAGGGACAGCTAATCTCAGGACCAATTAAGGTTAATAAATTGCTGCATGGACTCTCTAAAGATTGGAATCACGTGAAGACTTTAATAAGAGAAACCTAGAGGATCATGCCGCTCTTTGTGGACGAACTTTTTGGCACTCTTTAATCATATGAAGTGGAGTAAATCAATGAGGAAGAAGATCTTAAAGGTAAGAAGTCAATTCCTTTAATATCTAACACTAATTTTGATGATACATACTCAGAAAATGACATGGACAATGAAAAACTTGCTTTGATGATCAAGAAATTCAAAAAGCTAAGTAGAAAGGGAAGGAAATTCAGTGGAAGAAGACAATATAAGCAGAATAGCTAGAAAAGAACAATAAAAGAAGATGATGAGCAAGAAAATAAATGCTTGACGGCACATTTAGAATCTGAGTCTGACTCAGACACAGACTCAGAATTCGATGAGGAAATCGAGGTAAGCAATTCAAAAATTCCTATCAAAGTTTCAAGGTAATAAATGTGCTTTGCTTAAATCTCAAATCTTCTCTTAAAAGGATCTCTGAACTAAGAAAGGAGAATTCATGGCTTAAGCAACATGATCTTTCTCAAAAATAAAATTTTGAAATTTTGCAAAAAGATTTTCTACAAACAAAAGAAAGTTGAGATTTACTTATCAAAGAAAATGATTCTTTGAAGAAAGAATTTTCAAATATTTCGACAAGATTTTCAAATGGTTCAAAAACATTAGAGTATATCCTTTCCATACAAGTACCTTACTATAATAAGTCGGGACTTGCTTTCAATAAGGAAAGTGATTCTCTAATAGATTTTCCTAAAGTTAAGGAGAGACTTAGACAAAGAACTCCTAAACTTACGTACAAAAAGCATTTTCAAAGGATATTTACAAAATCTATCAGTTGAAATGCCCTCAAGTGTTCAAATTGTGGTGATTCAGAACACTTTTTGAGAAAGAATGTTCTAAAGTTTGGAGACCCATCAAGAAAGATTTGATAAAAACAATATATTCTACTAACTCTCAATAACCCAAGAATTTTTTTTTTATTCTCAATTTGATTTGGGCAATAATTCTCATTATACTTATATTCTCTTTGTGCATTGATTGATTTGGACTTTATTATGACCATATTTTTTATGATTGGTTTTATTGAAGAAAGAATCGTGTGATTTATTTTGTGATTCGTGAGTTGAGATTTGATCTCTTTCTTAGAGATAATGCAAATTATTTTCTCTAATTTTATGCTCTCTAATTTTGTCATATTTTGCAAAGTGAAAATCTGCTTTATGTGATATTAATTTATTGTGCAAAGATATTCTTTCCTTAAATACTTTCATATGATGAATTAAGAAAGAATATTTTTTATTTATGGAGATTTTATATTTTGCTCTAATGTCAAGGAAGGATCTAAATTAATGGATACCAAAAAGGAAATGAGTTGATTGCAGGAAATTCAATAAGGCAAGAATGATTACGAATCTACGCAGATTTTGGTACAATAAAAAAAGAATCTCAGGCGAAGATTGGTAATGATTTTTTTTTAAATCAATGGTATATTTGAACCATATACCTTGGGTAAGAGAATATTTTTTTATCCTACCTTGCAAATCTCTACATACATTTATCATGATTTTAGATGAAATCCTATGAATTATATGTGATTTATATTGTAAATATCTTTTGTTATAAATATAAGGCATTGCAAGTTTTTACTTGATTTGGCACGTGATAGAAATATCATCCTTCTTTTTGTGAAATGCATCAATAATATATATGAGATTTATGCTCAAGGAAATCCCTTTGATCTTAAAAGATATTATTGCATATTTATGGATATTCTTAAAAAGTATCTTATATCTAGCAAGTTTTGATGAGGAAGGTATTACGTGATATTTTCGCAAAGATTATTATCTATTATACAAGATTTTGCAAGTGGCAATAGAATTTTCCATATGAATTTTAGAAAGCTTGATCAGAAAATTGTAGAGATTCTGTAATATTTTTTTGGAGGCTCAAAGATTTTCTTCCATGTGCAAAGTTTTTGCAAATTATTGAGGAAATCCCTTATGTGACGTATGAAAGGGAGAGAAGGCGAATCCAAGAGAAAGGAAAAAATTGTGATCATCTCAAAAAGGCAACAAATTGAGGGGGAGCTTTGATCAATTATGAAAAAATCTCTTTGATTTGATCGTGATCTTGATTATTATGGAAGGAAGGAAAATGTAAATGTGACAGAACTTGTTAAGATCTACAAAATCTGGTTAGTGCATCTTTTATTACCTTTTGTCATCAACAAATCTCTTATTGATATCATCATTTTATTATGGAAAAATGGGTAAAGTGAATTTTATAATGCATCCGTGATTTTTATTGGATATTTGCTGATATATATATATATATATATATATATATATATATATATATATATAATCGAAGTGAGCCATATTGCATATCTTTAATATTCGATTTACTTTATAAAAACTGATTTTTCAAAAATTTTGTTTCATATAAGATATATTCGTTATCGTTTTATATTCTCTACGTGATACTATTTCCACTATTATCGTTTTTTGATTATGACAAAAAGGGGGAGAGAATATAAATATGCATTGTGTTGATATTTATTGAGCTGCAATTATCTTTACATATATAAATTATATGCTCAATCTATTTGCTATCTTGAATTACATTATTCTTTAAGATTGCATTGATTTATTATCTTTAAAAGTGTGATTACACATCTGCATATTCAGAGATTGTTTTTTCATCATAAAAAATGGGGAGATTGTTAGGGAAATCATTTATGATGTTTTGAAGATAATAAAATAAATCAAAGGCAACTAACGTGTTTAATGATTGAGTAATAGACTCTGCAGATGATAGAACATGTAAAATGTATTATCAAAGTCTATACTTGGAAGACCTAGAAGACAAACTCTTTGCTGAAGCTTAATATGTTCAGACTTACGTCCAAATTGTAGACTCTATTTCAGTCTGAAGACACTCGAACTCAGATTGTAAAGTCTATTACTCTCAGAGTTACATTCAGAATGAGACAGAACTTAACACAAGCCCTAAATGTATAACAACTAGTGATCTGGTTTGAATTCTACATCGAGATTGATTTGATTGGCTCAATCTAATTGATTGACAATTGGATCTTGAAGATAAGAACTTTCTATACGGAGAAGCTCTACTTATGGAAACTAAGATTTTGTTTGTATGGGCGATCGTAATCAATTTGGGATTCTACTTTTGTTACTCAACGGCTACTAAATCTTCTAGATACAGATCTGTCCAATGGATAGATTGGAAGACGATCATCGAGATACTATCCAACGGCTAGTTTGGAAGTGGAGGAGTATTTAAAGAGACCAAGGACCGATGAGCAAGTAAGAGACGGAGCAAAGAATTTATAATTCCAAAGTCTGAGCGACCTTCGATCATACACTTGTCTTTTGTGAGCTTAAACGTTTGTGATCGTGAGAGACTTAGTGAGATAGTGTGATCTACTACCAAGTGTTTGCACTCAAAGTTGTAATATCTTATTGATTGCATAGTTGAATCCAGCTAGAAGGTTGTTAGCATGGAAGAGTGGATGTAGGCTTGATCTAAGCTAAACCACTATAAATCTTGTGTTCCAATTTCATTTCCTTAACTTCTTACTCTTATTCATTGCTTTATATAATTGTTTAAAGCTGTTTACATTCTTAGTCAATTATCTTTAAAAGGCAATTTATTACTATTTAGTCTTGCGAATTTTTTTATTTACACCTAGTCACCCCCTCTAGGTGTTCTTACTAGCCCTTTCAATTTACATCATGCTTTTCATGCATACATGTTGCATTTGCATGTTTGTTCATCTTGTAGGTACCAAAGGATCCTTAAGGAAGACTCCACCTATCCTCATGAGATCAACCTCAAGAAGGCAAAGCTCCAAAGCTTGCATACCTTCTTAGAGCTTCGGAGTGGCCCACTCATTTAGAACACTCAAAGAGTTGGATAGAACTCTAGTAGTAAACCTCTTAGCCAAACAAAAATAGTTTTTGTTCAAGCTCTTTCAACATTGTTTCCAAAATTTTCCTTAGAAGAGTCAAGGGAACATATCTTTTGGAAAAAAGACATTCAATGCAATTTTATTCCCCAGGGAGTGGAATTTAACCATAGTATATTTTGAAAAACTTGAAAATGATTGTTAAACATGTCAAATGGTAATGCTTAAGGTGATTAGAGACAAGCCTTTGACCAAACACATCCTTACATACACTTTGAGAGATTTGAATGAAAAGAACCTTGTCTTAGGGCGTAGGATTCGTTCACAATGAGATACATAGATTGAAATGATAAAGGCATTTATTTCTGAATCCCAAACACTATCCGTATCCCTTGCTAGTCACTTTGAGCCAAATAGGGAGTGTTTTCAAAATAACCTTATCAAGAGCAACCTCATATTAGGACAAAATAGGGGTCCTAGCTGAAAATTATAGAGCAAAAGACCAAGAAATATCTTATTGCTTTCACTTGCATTAATCTTATTGTCTTAGCTTGAAGTGAATTTTTATGGAAGCTTAAAGCATCCCGAAGTGATGAAAAGCAATCCATTCACTACCCAAACATAATTACATTTTGCTTAGCCAATTTGAGCCTTATGCAATTCTTTTCGAAACCCCAGATGATGATTATTTCCTTACACTGGGGCAAGGCATGTGATTTTACTATAAAAAAAAAAAATTGAAAATGTTGGTCACATTCATGTACCACTTGAGAGCCTGAGTTACTCAAAAAATGGTGAAATTAAGTGGCATGAAAAAATAGCGTACCTGATAAAAACAAAGCCAATGCCTATGAAAAATTCAAAGAAAAGCTGGATCGATGGTTGTGCAAAGAAACCATTCATAAAAAAAACAAGACATGCTTTGCAAAATGCATGTATTGCAAGTAATGTCATTTAAAAGAGAGTAAAGCTCTCATGTTTCAAAGCAAAATAGTTAAAGGACTCTTGAGATAGATCAAATTTCAAGAGTCATAACCTCTTAAAAGTTGTGTAACGATAATGATGCCAAGATAATCACTTACTTTTAAACCCTTGATATCTGAAAATTTCAAGCTTTTCAAATCCTCACCCGAACCAACACTACAACCCTTATCCGAAGTCTCTTTCGATTGGGATGATTTGAATTAAAATGAGAATTTCACCTAGGAGCTATTGCTAGAAAGAGTGAAAGCAATTCTATCATATCTTATTTTCAAGATTCTTGACTTGTAAACCTGACGAATATATTGATTAACTATTCTTTTCTTGGCCTCAAAGTGTAAATTCTTTATGTAAGCCCATGATCAAACCTACATTAAGATCCTTTAAAGACCTTTTAATCAACGAATTTGTATTCACTGTGAACATTTCCAAAAACCCTAGTCATAGGTTCCATGAGACCTTTATAGTGAGAATTGAACAGCTTTCCCACATCAATGATTGGGGATAAAAGCCTTTTTGAGAGCTAATGTGAAAGATCTTTTTGATTAAGTTATTTGCAATTTGACATATTTGATTTAACCTTTAGATGGTTAACCAAACTTCATTTTGCTAAAATCATGGCCGAAGGAATTTGATAATTAGTATCGTTTACCAAGACATGTTTGAACAATTTCGCAGGATTGGTTCTCAAGTAGTCTCGAAATCATTTTTTCAAAATATATGTTCCCTAGTGAACTAGCTTTTGGTTAGCCTAAACCAT
This sequence comes from Eucalyptus pumila, assembly GCA_016097595.1. Classification (NCBI taxonomy): domain Eukaryota; kingdom Viridiplantae; phylum Streptophyta; class Magnoliopsida; order Myrtales; family Myrtaceae; genus Eucalyptus; species Eucalyptus pumila. Next base: position 8,737,263 of record CM027846.1, on the reverse strand, counting down.
GCCCTTTGTCTTATGTTTTTGTTCATCCTAAACCATAACCCATTTGTCTTAGGTTTTTGGTTAGCCTAAATCATACCTTTTGTCATGCCCGTCCCTCAAGCGCACGCACATCCCTTGATGGTCGATAAAAATGCAACGTTCCCAGAACGTGTTGCTAACCCAATCGATTATGTACATGTGAAAGCGTATAATAAACAATTCTCAAACAACACAAATATGGGATAGAAAAGCAGGACAACCAATTTCTCAAAACACACTTTCATAAGTAAACTGGTTTATATACAATACTAGTCTATAAACAAAAGCCTACTCCAAAAAAAAAGTCACCAAGCCATCTAGGCACAAGACTCCTCAACCGAGACCTACGGGGTTCTGGGTCTACCACGACACCATCAAGGGGATTAGCTACCCCCTTACCCACTGCGGTGTTGACCGCAATGGCAAGGATGTTGAAACCCTGTAGGGGACCTTTTTGGACACCATTAGGCCCATGGCGGAACCATGCTCTAAACCGATGAGGTACCAACTGAGGTCAGCCCTCATCGACCAAGATAGTGGTCACGATGCGCTTATGGAGCCAGAGACTATCGGGGACAAGGACGTTAGTACTTTGCTCTGTATATCCTCGCGGTTGTCCAAAATGAACCAAAGGAAGCGCCATCTACGGACCTGAAAAGTTAAACCCACGATGGGGTGAAACAATGTCTCAACAAGTCTACACCCTAAACCTTGATTAAGAAAGTAATATGCCTAGAGGCAGTCTAATCACACATCATACAAGACTCACCTCGCTTTAATTTTTTCCTACATGTCAACACAGTTCATATAACAAATGTATATAACAAATACACACATAAATTGGAACGCCTTAAACACATCTCAATTAATCACATGGGTCTCGATTATAAGGCCAAATCGTTATGATACGTCACATTCTCGTGCCACACAATTTTGTCCCATAATCTGGCATGTTAATTTCAATCAATCATACGTCCTAATTGATTACGACCCAATGGGCACGACCAAATCAACAGTCAACAATCTTTCGGCATAGCTGGGCATCCTCTCACACCATCGAGCATGATAACGTCTACATCTAAATGGCATTCCACAAAGGAGCATCGGTCCAGCCTTTACTGCGACCGGCATTTGTTGACTTAGGGAATTCCCAAATGAGCATCGTTCGGCTCAAAAGCTCGTGATAGTTTCTCATAATTATCACATGACCATCCAATTCCGGCCAAGGACATTGTGCTTTGCACTCAAATGCCTCAATTAAGATAATGTACTTGGCCTATTTTGTTCATATTAAAAATACTCGGTAAAATAATCGTGTATAAGTACACGGTTAGATTGAACCATAAAAATTAATATCATTCCTTTTAAAATCCCACTAATTGATATAGTATCTAAAAACATTTTTTTGGTGTCAAAACCCGACACCCGGTATTTTCTAATTAAATACCAATATTTTTTAAATAATAAATAAAAATCACAACCACCACTCAATTGCACAAATTATCATTCAATTGCATAAACTAATTGCACCACGACAATTAGCATGAAATTCGGAACCGGTTATCCCGGTATAATTTCCGGAAAATATTAAATAACTAAATAAGTTGTAAACTAATTAAATAAATACACATTAATTAGATAAATGCCTACTTAACCTAAGAAATGCTAATCTAACCACCGAATGAACTAATTAAATTACTCTAACCATCGTAACTACAAGACAACATATTAAACTAACTAACTATAATCACTAACCACCTAATTAACTAATTTAACAAACCTAATTTAACTAAACAATCTAATAATTATAATAATCTCGCTTAACTTAATCTAATCACTCCTTAAACATCATTAACCTCCTAAGCAATGTTTAGTGAGTAAACTCAATGGATTAGCGAGCTGGTGAGTTCACGCCAATGGCGGTGCGACGGTGAGCAACACTCGGGTCAACGACAATGCCAAGGGAGGTTCGAACGAGGCCCAAAACAACCCATGAAGTCTCAGCCCTTGCTAAAACTTTGGCTTTTGGACTTGGGTCAAAGGAGTTGGTCGAGCAACTTAGACGGTGGGGAAACGGCTAGGCGGGACGGCGGTGGAGGAGCTTAGGCGGGCTAGACGGGGGCTCCGGACGGTGGACAGGGTTTGTGGGGATGGCGAGCAAGCACATAACAGCAGGGACACGAAGACAGGCGCGGGACGACACGGCGTGACGGTTTTGGCATATTGAGTGAGTAGTCAACCACTGCCGTGGTCTCTTTGGTTCTCTATTAGCTTGCTCTAGTTTTCTAGCTTAAACATAGCAATAATGGAGCACAATGTAGTGAGGAAGAAGAAGAAGAGAGGGCTGCAGTTGGAGGGGGACCACAAATGGCCTCAAAGTCTTCCAAAATGTCACAAAACCATCATCACACATCCCCCAAAGTCCATAGCCAAGCTCAGCAGCTTTATCCTCTCCAAAGCTTCCCTTAAAAGCCATCCAAGGGGTCCAAAAAGTTGCTGTCCCCCCATAGCTACGAATTTGAACATTCCCCTCCAATTCCAACTCAAATTCTCTCCAATTGGACTCAATTCAAAGGCCAAAATGTCAAGGAGGATGTCCACATCAAATTCCACATTTTTCCTTGCCAAGTGATCCACCTTGAACACCAAAAATCCACACAAAAACTGCCCTCTTAGTTTCCCAGGTTCAATTACATCCAATTTTGAATTTTCACCAAAAATTCAAGCTCGCTAAAAATCCTTCGTAGGATAAGTCAACATTCTTAAAATAAATCATGATATGATAGAACTTTCAATTTCTAAAATCGGATTCAATTTTGTGGTTAATTTCAATCGGACGCGATTTTAGCATGACCTAACCTACTGGGTAACTTTTAAGAATTTTTAATGCATTTGACCCATGGTCAATTATTTTCGAGCCACATTGTGCATCTTCAACTCATAGGTGACTCTCGATTGTCGTGAAAATCTCGAAATTTCAAATACGGGCACAAGGTATAGAAATGACAGAAAAATCAGTTTAGCGTCATTCGACTAGAATTTTGCAATTAGGTAGAATCACCCACACTTTAATCACATGCCTTAGTCAAAATGACCTATCTCCAATCTCTTATCAATTTATATGGTGCCGTATTGATCCTTACAGATTAACACGGTCGAGTAATCGATTTCTGGTCAAATTTTCAAGTCTGTTGCGTTAAAATCTTGTAACAGCTTCACCAGATAGACTAGTTATCTTGTGAGTGATCAGCTCAGAGAAAATGATTATAGACGCGTCGATGAAAAGCCCAACTCATTCAATTGAAAACAGAATCAGAAAATCATGATGTCACACCTTTTGTCTTAAGTTTTTGGTTAGCTTATACCATACCCTTTGTCTTTTAGGTTTTTGGTCATCCTCAACCATAATCCTTGTCTTTTAGGTTCATTGTAAACCTTAAATCTTGTCTTTTGGGTTTCTGATGAAACTTAAACTTGGTCCCTTAGGTTCTAAGTTATCCTCATAAACCTTGACTTTGATTTATGGTAAACATTAAATCAAAGTCCTTTAGGTTCTAAGTTATCCTTATAAACCTTGACTTTAAGTTCTAGGTTATCCTCATAAACCTTATCTTTAGGTTCTATGTTATCCACATAAACATTGTCTTTAAGTTTTAAATGATCCTTAAATCTTGTCCTTAGGTTAGTGATCATCCTTAAATCATTCTCTTTCCTTAACAATTTTAGTTACTTCATTTCATCCCACGAGAGAGAGATTAAAAGAAAGATCCCAGGCATGAGTTCAAACACCCCAATGAATGAAGGTAAATATCCAAGTATGTCCCTAACCAAATGTCATTTTCGTTTGCTATTTTTTTTTTCCTAAAATGAAGTCAACTAAAAATTACAGGTATCAATTTTATCTTTGAGTGGAATCTTTTTGAACTCCCACTCAAAGAGAGCTAACTATTGACCTCTAATTTTTAGTAGATAGGTCATGAAGGTAAAAAAATTGCGACTTGGGTTTCCGATCACGACTGAACCAATGTCTCAATAAAAAAAAAAAAAAAAAGTGTCATTTTTTGTTTCTTTCTTTTGCATTAATTTTTTTAAACAATTTCCATCTTGTTTTTTAGAAAAGCCCAAAAAGTCAAGTAGTTGATTTTCGGTTAACTTTTTGGTCAACCATTTTACTAAAAGTTAATCCTGAGTCAAAAATTAGTTTTTCACCCAAAAATACAATAGCCTTAATTTGACTTTTCTCAAGTCAATTTTTCAAAAATCCAAAGATTTTGCTCAAAAATCAATCTTTTATGAAAAATCAACTAAATGGTTGATTTTTGGCCAAACATTTGACCAACAAAATAGAAAAATAAAAAATCCACAAAAAAATTCTTTTAGTGTCAATTCGACTTTTGTGTCGAAATTTTCACAAAATTTTGTTAAGAACTTTGTTTTCTAAATTTTTTCGATTTTAGATTGTAAATCGATTAAAAAATGAAATTAATTTTATTTTAGTCATAATTAGATGCGGTTCACTCTTTGACATTTGATCCATGGACTATTCTAAATACACTCACGCATTCAATTTCACAAATTGCCATGTTGAAAGGTAAATTGCCATTTTAAGCCCTAGTTAGGGAGTCGAAATTAATTCTTCATGACTTGCGAACGACTAATTATTTTCCATTCATTTTCTTAAGATAAGTTCGAATCTGAAGTCAATTTCAAGAAATTCACATTAGAACTTCTCAATTTGAGGGATTTCATTGTCTTGGAGGTAAGAAAACCAAATCATCGAGGTTCAATCAAAGAAATTTGAGTTGATCCATTCAAGATTAAGGTCCAATTACATGAATTTAGGTCCAATTTTAATATTAGAACCCGATTCATTTTTGGCCTAAGTTTTGGCACTTTAATTTCAAAGTCAATTTAAATACAATAGGTGATCTTACACATGGGTAATTAGTTGGATATGGCAATTGTAATATTAACTGGACTCAATTTCAATTAATTTGTAATTTGACCAATAAATTGCAAAATTGCTCGATTTAGTCATTTAGGTTCAATTTTAAGTACCTATGGTTTTGGTCTTCTATTTTTTTTCTTCATAATTGCTCAATTAAGTCAATAGGATCAATAGATCACATTTATGAAGTCTAAGTGGCTTACTAGAATCGAAATTGGACAATTTCCTCTTAAATTGGGTAAGTTTTCTCTTCAATTTGGTCATTGAGGGACCAAATTGTAATTGAAGGGACCTATGCTTAGAACTAGGGAAAACGGAGTCAAATTCTGTAGGTATGCCTTCCCATAATGGGCAAAACTTTTGTTCAAGCCCTTCAAGGATAGTCTTTTAGCAGCAAACTACTGAGAGTTTAGTTCAGAGCATAGAGACACTCATGGGTGCCAGGATGGTAACCGTTCTAACTAGTCAAGTTGCATTTCTTATAGGATCCTATTAGGCTAGAGAAGAGGAGGTGTTTCAGAGAGATATTGAGAATTGTCACAAACACACTTTACTTCAAAGAATTTTGCCCAATACATTACATTGTCTTTGCCTTCTATAGGCATTAAGAAGTCACAAGCAAATAAGAACCATGCTTACGGGTCCAAAACAAACAAAGGCTTAGAAAAATCCAATCAGGAAGTATTCTAGGTGATATGAACACTAACTATAAATAGTGATTTCCTTAACCTATTTTTATAGTACTTTGTTATAGTGACCTGTATTGTAGTAACCTATCAACATGCCTATCTTCCGTCGCGGGAGTTGTAGTCATATTTTGAATCATTAAAGCTATGTATGTCAGAGGGGCTCCTGGTGATTTCGCTTTGTGTTATTAGAGCATTCTACATATTGATTCCACTCGAGGAGGATCTTAAAGGGTCAATAGGCATGTTTAGCTAGGGCCAATTTGCTAGTTGAGCATAATAAGATATGTCTAGTCTAAGGGATAAGGAAAAATGTCCTTAATTATAGGGATCTTGAGAGAGAGGGCCTCCCCATTGGGTATAGGGGTCTTGAGATGACTATTCAGGATCGTCCGTGTCTGCCATTTCCTGCTCTTATGATTGAGGTGTCCTTACTTGGTCCTATGCTTTTTCGAATTCCTTAAGTGCTTCTTTGGCTTCTATTGTAAGGCAATAATGATCCCATGAAACATGTATGAAGGAATTCCATACATCATAAGGGATGATCTTGTTCTCTTGGCATAAAATTCTCTAGAGTTCCATGTATTTGTATTCATCAGAACCAACACAACTGAGAAATTATTTGTAAATAAGGCTTTTCGTAAGGTGTGGTTGAGGTTTATATGATGTGGTTCCTATGCCTTGTGGTGCATTGGCAATGGTGTTGTTATTTCGTACAAAATCCTATGGATGTCGAAGAAACACAACCGTGTGGATTTTCGATTCTAGTTGGACAGTTCTTAGTTCATGTTGGAAGAGGTGCTTCCAATGAGTGGGAGGATAGAACCAGTTAAGGATAGTTAGGAGATTCCTATCGTTTTCATTTTCAATGTTCTGGCCGAGCACAAATATCCTAGTTAGGTTGGCAATGAACCTTTGGTCGAAAACTCAATAGCTATTAAGTACTTATTAGTTATGTACCGTAACAACCGTCAGCGTTTATTAGGGAAATCATCTTCCTTCTAGATTAAAGTATGAATGGATACCTGGAGTTTAATCCAAAATGATAAAGAATTTAGCCTCTTTGATGTCTGAATAGATTCGTGTGGCATTGTCACATGAGGTTCTCTAGATTTTTAGTGAAGTTGTCATTTTGGATTTGTTTGATGATTTCCTAGGGGTAATCTAAACTTGGCTAGTCTCACATTTTTTCAATCTTATACTTTTCGTTGTGATGAAAAGTATGAAAACCATGCCTCATGATGTGCATATAGGTCTCTGTTGGTGCCTCAGGTCTAGACAGAAAATCATCAAGCACGTTCTTCTTCCCAGTAATGTGTTTGATTTTGAAAGAATATTTTGAAAACAATTTAGCCCATCAAAGTAGTTGGGAATTTGGAATCTACTTTTATTTGAACTTGGTCATTTGAGGGAAAGATGTCATGTCCAATTCTACTAGAAAATGATGCCAATGAGATGGAACTTAAACTTTTTTATTCCATTTTTTACCATCAAAATTTTCTTGAAAGATGAATGATAATGTATTTCAACCTGGGAAAACTTTCCATTATATAGGCACAAAGGTATTGCTTATCATCAATTTCTTCAAATAGTATGGCTGCCCATTATTCGTTACTAGTATTAGTCTAGAGGATTCTTTTTTCACATGGATGGAATTTACAACAAGAGAAGAGTCTGCATGATTTCCTTAAATTTAGCGACTATTTTGGTTTGAGATTTTCCCCAATTTTGGGGATTCTTCTTCAACATTGATTGTAGTAGAATAAGCAATTTTGCTATGTTGGGAACAAAGTTTTAAAGATAATTTATTATCCCAAGAAATTACTGAACTTGCTTTGCCGTGAAGTTTTCTTCTAAAAACTTGAGCAATTCTTGAGCAATGTGTAGCCCTGGATAGTACGTACCTTTGTTAAGGTGCATACTAAGAAATTTGATCTTTATCTTGGCAATATTCATCTTTCTTTGAGAGAGCATAATCTTATATTTCTTTATAATGTCTGCAAACTACTCAAGGAGTTGGCAGTAGGATTCTTCATCAAGGCTGTAGAGCAAGATATTATCAATGTAGACAGCTACACTTGACAAGATTAGCTAGAAAATTCAACACATGACCTTTTGAATAAAGATGGGGCTACTTTGAGGCCAAAAGGGAGAAGTTTCCATTGAAAATGTTGGTTTGGAATATAGAACCCTGTCTTAGGCTTGTCTTTAGGATGAACGTCCAATTGTCAAAATCCTCTTTGAGATCAAATTTGAAATAGATATGGGTTTTAGATAATCTAGCAAAAATGGAATTTCTTGAGAGTAAGGGAACTTATCATCTTGGACGAAAAGGTTGAGGGGTTGATAAATTATCACTAGCTGCATTTTCCTCTATTTTGCTTAGTTCGATTGTTAACATAAAAGGTTTCACAAGCCCATTGAGAATCTAAGATTCAATAAGGCCTTATTGCAATAGCTCTGAGTATTCTTTTTTAGCAGAACCAAGATGTTCCGTTTCATTCCCATGTGACTCGCCTTGGTAGGATTTATATCTTCATTTTTCTTTAAAGGAAAGTGAACAAAGAATTCTGGATTTTTCCACAAGAGATGAAAATATTTGTAAGAGTATTCAGAATGAGATTATGAATAGGATTCTAATAACTTTTGCATGATCGGATCTAACAAGCTCATTTGGATAGAAAAATGCCTTTAAATATTGACAAATTCCAAAAATCGGTCTTTATACTTAAGGCCTTTTCAAGGAATGATGCAGAGTTAAGGAATTTAAGTCATAATGTCTCAACCAATGATAAGATCTTTATTGGGGAGACTATATCCAAAATTTTAGTGGTTACGGAAAACTAAAGAAAAAACGGAATAGTTACTGGTATAGTTCATATATTGGTAGAAAAAGTATCTTCTGAGACAAAATTGAAATATCGAACACAAGAAATTCAATGTTCTTTGAGAAGAACCCGTGTGTCTAGAATTGAAGAACTTGCACTAGTATCTATAAGAGCAATAATTGTGATTGGTTTAGCAAACTTTGAGCTAAATATTTTTACAAGAAAATGGGAAAATGGACTTGGCTTAAAAATATACTAGGGTCTTGTTCAGAAGAAGTGAGAGATATATGGAAAAAATCTTCAAAATCTGAGTTAGAATCAGTTTCACTAAGAGTTTGATAACAAGAAATGACACAAAGAGTTTGCTCAGATGGATCTTCATCAATGGAAAATAATGATTCAATGTCATTTGGTTTCAATTTCTATGTGATGTATCAAATGGTCTTGACTTTTTTTCACTTGGGGCAATTTTGATGAAATGACCCTTTTGATTGCAGATGAAGAATTGAGTTGTTTTTTTGCAGTTTGAGCGATCTTTCCTTTTTTGTAGAAATCGTAATTTTTTTCTCTCTAGAAATGCTTAAATTCGTGCTTGGATTTTCCTATCCAATACCTCTTGAAACGTTTGTTCTTTTTGGAAGATTTTCCACAAGAGACGTCATAGTCTTTTTTGGAACACTTAATCTTCAACTTTTGACACAAACAGGCTCCATGAAGTTCTCTGTTGTCTTTGAGGTAGGTTTTATCATTTGACACCTTAGGCACAAATCATCAAGACCCAAATGGATCTCTTGCTATATTTCTCCCAGAGGAATGTCCATAATTCTCTTTTACTTGTTGAGAAATGATCAACTTGTTGAGATAGTTCTCTAGGAATAAAGTTAGGAAAACTTGTTTCAGGTTTGCATCAACTTCAAGGCCATAGAAGAGCTTGAGCATTTCTCGATAATGTTTGTCGAGATGCCTTTTCTAGAGAGAACACAATTTTCTTTCAAAAACTCTCTTTTCTTGAGCTCATGGAGGTCATAGGTTTGCCAATGAAAAAATGGTAGAGGAGAGCAATAGCTTGACCAAAATCTACTAAGAGTAGAAATTGAACTTGATCTTACTCTATTGCCAATTGCCAACAATATTTGAGGCTGCGTGTGAATCTTGTAACAAATCCAAGAAAGACATCATACTTGTCGTGATTTGTGAGAGCTTGGACATTTAGCCAAGTATGAAATTTTCTAATCTTTCTAGCTATTTAGAATAAGGAATGTCGTCAACTAGTAAAAAACTATTTAGAGGGAGTTAGATTATGGGATAGATTATTTGGTTGGATAATCTTTGGTTCAGAAGGGTTAGAATCCATCTCTTGATTTGAGGGATCAACCATGAATATTGAAGAAGTGGCTAGTACAATAGGAAAAGATTCAATAGCAAGGATTGAAAAAGATGAGGAGGATGAAAAAGATACCGAATCTGATTTTGAATCTGAATCGATCGGAAAAACTAGTTCTAATGGAAGTTGAATCTAGTCTTTCATGATAGAAGGATTAGGCTATTCTTCCCAATTGCCCAGATCTCTCAGGAATGATTCCAATGGGTTGGATGGCATCATTTGGTCTGGCTTCTTTATAGAAATTGAAGACTCTTCAGGAATCTTTTCCTTTCCCTTTTCTTCCTTTAACCGATCTAGTTCTCTAAGGCGGTTTCACATTTCTACCACATCAGTTTTGTCTCGTCTAGTAGAGGTTTCTGTTAGAGTAGCAAAGATAGAAGTACCCTATGGTGGTGGTGGAAGAGAATACTCAGTTCGTGGCTTAGTTGGGAATGGATCAAAAGACTTGAATTTTCCTTCTTCAAGAATTTGGATTTGCCTCTTGAGCTTCTCAATTTCCACCTTTGGGCTTTTGATATAATGATATCCCAAATTTTGTCTGGATTCCAAGGCATAAAGCCTTTTATGGAAGTCTGAAAACATCTTTGTTGTGGTTTCAACACATATCTTAAGATCTTTTTGTAAATCCACAATTTAGGAATCAATCATCTTAAAAGTATTATTATGTCCTAGAAGAGTCTTTGTTTGCCAATTCAAGACAGCTTTAGTAGCAGGAGTTTTTTTTTACCTTCCATGTTTGTCCACATCGGTTGGTGCGGGTATTTTTGGAGTATGACGATATCTCCTTTGAGGGTTGATGAATTCTTCATAAGTAAGGAAAGAAAGCCTTGAACTTTCTCGAACAAGAGGAGGAAAGTCTGCCTCTTGGAACATAATGATGGGGGAGCTAACTTTCTTCTTCTGGCTATGTGATGTTTCACCTAGAACCTCAAGTGGGTATGAATGCTTTCTTGCCCACTTTAAAATTGGCTTGTTAAATAAGGAAAAGGCTGGTTTTTTATGAGAAGATGAGGGAGGTGATGTATGTGTATTCTGGTGGTGGAGATTGAGTATAAGAAATCATGAATTGAAACTTAGCACACTCACCAAGGGTATCAATGGAGAGGTCTCTATTCAAGTACCTTTGGTATATACCATCTTTTGGTTTGTTGGGCTTTCACTTAGGCTTTGTATTCAAGTCTGTTTCATCATGAGAATTTGTGCAATAAGAGCACTAGCAAAAAGGGTCTTAATGGATAGGATTTCCATTACTCTGAAAGTATTTAACATTCCTTTTGGGGTCTAGCTCAAAGATTGATTTTGGAATGCATGGTTCAATTACAAACAAGATTTGAAAGATGGAAGGATTCTCTTCCTTTTCTTTGCCAAATTTGATGGCAATAGTACCATCATTTTTCCATACAAATTCAAAGTTCGAGGACTAGAGAGGCTTGTTATTCTGATGCAGTTTTTCATAGTTAGTAATCAAAGTCTCCGAAAGGAGCTTAACCCACTTCTCTTTTGGAATCTGTCTAGTAACATGGATATAGAATGCTTGATCATTTTGCATGGAGATGAACAAGGCATATTCATTTCCATTTTGAAAATTTAGACCAAGGGCATGATTCTACACTCAATAAATCAACTAGTAATGCAATGTTGCTGTAATAGAATCAGCAGTCTGGAGTACTCCAGTGAGCTAGATTTGAACCTTCAAGAAAGAAAGTAGTTGAGGATCTAAAAAGACAAAGTGGAAGTTTGGACATAAGGTCATAAAGACTATTCCAGCATATAAAGTGGTCCGAACAATGCCAAAACAAGTATGCTAGTATTCTAGGAACCGAGTATCCAATAGTGCCATTCTGGCCACAACTAGCAGGCCTTTTTGGCTATGGAACTTGAGGGCAAGAGGGACAGCTCCATAATGGACATGGGAGTATCCCTACTAGGTCCATTATTTGGGGAATTCTAGGGGGATTTTTTTTCTTAGGTCGAAATTCTTTGGGGGGGGATTTGAAGAGTAACAAAATAATCATTTTCAGCAACTAGAATAGTATGTTGATCAAACTTGGAGGATTGTACATACTATTTCACTTCTTTGGAAGTTTGATAGATAAGTTGCCAAATAGAGCGGATGTGAGAAAATGATGAGGTAGGTTTAGTAAAAGCAGAATATGAGTTCATAAGAGGGAGTTAAGTTTAACAGATTTTGGTTTCATCACTAAGAGAGATCTCATAAAGATAGTCAATCTTATAAGCATTTGACATATGAAAGTTTGAAAGAGAAGAGGAAGATGAAGAAGAGGTAAGAGTAATTGGAGTATCTATGACTTTAGGATCATACATAATATGGAGAAAGCCTTCTCAGCACTAGATTATCTTGATAAGTGCATGGAATGGGCCAAGTTTCAAATGAAACCAAGCTCTAATACCATTGAAGAGACCTATGCTTAGAATCAGGAAAAACAGAGTTAGCTTCCGCAAGTATGCCTTCCCACGATATGTGAACTTCTTATTCAAGCCTTTCAGGGACAACCTTTTAATAGCAAACTACTCATAATTTTAGTTCGGAGCATATAGACAATCAAGGGTGTTAGGATAGTAACCTTTCTAACTAGCCAAGCTACATTTCTTTGAGGATCTTACTAGGCTAGAGAAAACAAGGTGTTTTAGATAGACATTGATAATTGTCACAAACACACACTTTACTTCAAAGGACTACCTAAACCCACAAGGGCCACAAATATGTGAATTGGCCAGAACTGGTTAAGATCAATCAAGAACCTGTCAAGAACCGATCAAATCAACATAAACCTATCTAACCGATCTGATTTTCCGTTGGCAGGGCAAGCTGGTTTAGCCCCTTACCGGCTGGTTGTAGACCTTTGGCAACCAGTTCTAGGACCCTCACCTTGCCAATTTAATTTCTACGCCCTCAATTTTCCATGAATTTGCAAATTGATCCTCGAAATTTGTGAATTTGCAATTTGACCCTTAATTAGGCCATTAAATGTAATTCTCATTTTTAGCTCAATTTTTCATAAATTAGGCCCATTAGATTGATTACTTGACACCTTTAGATGATAATTAAACTTTTAAAATCAATTTTTACTGGTTAGATTAGGGTTTTGACCGTTGGATGGAATTGACGATTGAGAGCAATTGATTTGGGGGTGGTATAAATACCATTTTCCCTCCAAAATGCTTAGGAAGGCTCATTTCTAGGAAAAATTCTCTCCAAACTCTCTTTCTCTCTCCTTTCTCTCTGTTGTTTTCTACCCAAAACTCTCTTCCTTTCTCACATGGCCGCCATCCCTCCGTTAGTTTGAGCCTCCTCCGATGGGGCCTCCAGCCACACCACTTCCTCTAGTCCCTATCTCTCCCTTTAGTTCTCAATTGGGGCATCAACTAGCTCCAGTGATGGCTTGATTCATCCAATCAAGCCACTTGATCAAACTTGGCTTATCACTGGTGTGGACGTAGGTGATCTTGCCATTGGAATTGCCAAGTTGAATTGGCGATGCGATGGCTTTTTGCAGCAGTTCAACAACCATGAGCTTCATCATCTAGGAGTCATCGACCTTCTAATGGTCAGGCCATTGAGGATTGGCCACTGGAAAACTATCGGTGACCTCTTTTCCTTCATTGATGGATAGAACCGATCCATCCCAGACCGGTCTAGCTTGGTGGATCAAACCGGCACTGTCTAGTGAGATTCCAATGCCCTAATCACCACTAATCGGCCCTCTAGATTGACCTTGACCTCGTTGTGGTTAGGGTTTGGAAGATCCATCACTAGAGAGTTTCCAATGATCCTTTTCCCACGGGAGCCAAACCAGTCCATCCTTGGACCAATTTCTGCTAAAGACCTAAATCGATGGTCCAACCAGTTTGAAAGAGATACGAGCTATCTCGATCTGCTCATTGGAGCTCCAATTGTATTCTAGCGGCCTTGATTTTGTCCGATTACGTCTAAATCGATGAAAATGCAAAAGTAAACACTCTTAGACTCGATTCAATCATGAGAAGTTAGAGTAGTTAACCAAGGCTAGGATTTGTACTTAGGGATTATATAAATTCTTAGATACTTAATTGATCAATTAGATCATTGATTTGCTGAGATTGAATTAAGATTGAAGATGATTTGCAATTAATTATGCAATTTTGGATGCAAATCTGCAATTTCGAATGTTTGTGACATGTTTATTGTTTAGCCTAAAGTGGGTTGATAATTGAGGGAAAATGAAATGGAGATGGAGATTGTTTGCTCTTAATTTAGAATCCTTTCCATGCTAGAGATTGGCTGAAGTTCTACGTCGCATCCCAATGGATGGAACCTTTGAACAAAGCCGTCCTCTAGACAGATTAGTTGGCAGTAGGATTTGTTATTCCTTCGATTTGAAATCAGCCACGGATAGATGGCCGTTGTTATTTCTCTTCGAAGTTATGCAATTCCTATTTGATCGGTCGTTCGCTTCCAGCCTTGTTAATTCGACGTTGGCTTAAGACGGGTGGAAGACTTTCAGAAAGGTTACCACCCTTAAGAATACCAGGAAGAGAACCAGAGCAGAAGAAGGAAGGCGCTAGCAGTAGAATGGTATGCATAAAGGAAGGTAATGACTGAAGGAAGGGACTAAAAAGCTCCTTACTTCTCTCGGCCTAACGAGTCTTATTAGATAGATGTGGGGGAGATCATTCACGGTCTAGTTGAACTGCTACTTATATAAAGCAGTTGGTCAATCAACCTTGATTTCATGTTTATATACGTCACCGGTGTACTTACTTCAAGACAAGAAGTGTGGGCCTCTTCGATAGAAGTACTTTCTTTGTCTTGGTCCCAAATCAACTACATCTACTTATTTTGACTTGAACTCTTCTAGACATAGAAAATAGACTTCAAGAGCTTCGAATTGATAAGTCGTATTGCCTAAACGGCAAAAATTTGACCCCCAAAAAACACATTAGAATCGGCAAAAGAACGCTTCAAGTGGTATAACTTGGCACAAATGGACACTTAAGTGCCATAACTTACGAAATGAACACTTAAGTGTCACATTTGAAGAAAAACATATCACTTAAGTGCCACTCCGGTCAAAGTCTGGTCAAAAGGCTGACGTGGCACTTTTCCGGTGAAGTGAGCCCAAAACGACGCCGTTTTGCACGGTGACGTGGCCAAATAATGCAAAAATAGCGTCGTTTTGGGCTGATGTGGTAAAAAAATATAAAAATTAATTAAATTAAATTTAAAAATATTAAATACTAATAATTTTAAAATTAAATTTAGTTAAAATATTAAATACTAATAATTTTAAAATTAAATTTAGTTAAAATATTAAAAAATAATTTTAAAATTAAATTTAGTTAAAATATTAAAAAAATTTAAAAATTTTAAAAAAAAAAAAAAAAGGGAATGGTGTGGGGGCTCGAGGGCTAAGCCACCACCGCTACCTCCTCGTTGTCGCCGAGAAGGGCCGGTGACAAAGGGGGAGGGTCGGCCGGGTCGCCGGCTCTTGGCCAAGGGCCGGCGACCTTGGCCGACCAGCGGTGAGGGCTCGCAAGCCCTCGCCTCGATCCGGCGAGTGGCGAGGGGGTCGCCACCCTCACCTAGATCCGGCGAGGGTGGGCGGCCCTCGCCCGACCGAGCTAAGGGCCGCCGCTCTTTGGGGGTTGCCTCAACCCCCGGCGGCCCTTGGCCCAGGCGAGGGCCACCGACCCTCGCCGGATCTCGATGCGGGATTGCAACCTTGTGCCCTCCCTCCCCCCGTCGGCCGGGCCGCCCCCCCCCCTTTTCAAATTTTTTAAATTTAAATATTATTATTTTTTAATATTTTAATTAACTTTAAAAATTATTATTATTTTAATATTTTAACTAAATTTAATTTTAAATTTAATTTGATTAATTTTTATATTATTTTTTTACCACATCAACCCAAAACGACGTTATTTTTGCATTATTTAGTCATGTTAGCATGCAAAACGGCGTCGTTTTGGGCTTGCTTCGCCGAAAAATGCCACGTCAGTCTTTTGGCCGAACTTTGGCTGGATTGGCACTTAAGTGATTCATTTTACTCCGATTTTGGCACTTAAGTGTACTTTTCGTATGTTATGACACTTAAGTGTCCCTTTGTGCAAAGTTATGACACTTGAGGGCTCCGCACATCCATTAGAATCTACTTGATTCCTGCAGATTCTTGGTGGTCTTTAGGTCCCGTCCTTAGTCCGCATCAGCTTTTTGTTATTTTTTCCTTAACTTTCTACAATGATTTTTTGAAGAAGTTGTCTCATGAAACTTGTTCTTCATTGTCTTGAGAATGTCCTATAATTTTTTCGGAATTTTTGGACATTTTTGCTAGGTCAAAACCTCTTAGATCTGAGTATGTGTTTGTCTATCCTGCACTAATCCGATTGTCTATCATGCACTAATCCGAGGCATGTTTAGGTATATTTAAACATGAAATTGAATTTGTTTCACTTTAGAGCCTTCATGAAGAATGAAATAAATGTCATATCTTTTCTATTGAGCATGATTTGCATGATTTTGTCATCATTCGATATGTCAATTGCATGAGTAAATGTACATGGGTGCAAATACAATTAGATAGTTAATAATGTGCATCTATTTTACCATTTTCATCATTATTCGTATAATTGTAATCTTAATGAAAAATGCCTTTCATTTTTCATTCTATATGCATACTTTTGGTAAGATTTATGCATATCCTTAAGTGATTGAAATTAGGCATGTTTTCAGCTCTTGTTATAGGATTGAAACCTTATTATGTTGTGGCATCCCAAAATTTCATGGCAATTTCTAAAGATATTACGACCTATGAAAAAGTGAATGGTGGTGTCATTGAAGTAGGTTGTGGCCTCTAGACCAAAAAATTGTAATAGATTAAGGCCGAGCACTTTAATGGAAAGATATCTTATGTTCTTGGGTTTCAAAGTTGGTACTATAAGAAAATTTGATAATGAGAATTTTGTTCTTGGCTATGCACCTTATGGATTTGGTTTGATTTATTTATTTATGTTGTAAGCTTTATGGCCAAGTGAATAAGTGTAATTAGGTAATTATATGATGGGTAATTAGGTGATGATTAAAAGGAAAAAAAAATTAGAGAAGTGTGGGTTGAATTTTTGGCCCAAGACCAGCCCCACCATTCGGCACTCTTGGCCTGGCTTGCAAAGCCCAAAGGAAAGGGCTGCCGTCCGACTGGCCCAAGGAGCCCAATGGGCTATCGACTGAAGGGGAGAGCTGGCCCAACCAAGCCCAACCTATTGCATGGCAATTACCAAGTGTCATCTTGCATGCAAAGTGATGATTACATGCTAATCATGAGGGGGAAGAAAAGAAGAAGGGGCAGATTGAACAAGGGAGGGGGAGGCGTCACATGAGAGAAAGAAAAAGAGAGAGAGAGTGACCGTCCGAGAGAAAGAAAGGAAGAGAGAAAGGGAGAGAGTGAGCAAGCAAGAGAAGAAGGGGAAGAGGGAGGCCGTTCGCCACCGATTGTTGCTGCCGTCGAGCCGCCGAGTCCTGCCTTGCCCCGCCATTTTTGCTTGCTGTGTTCTGCTCGGATTAGAGGAGGGTAGAGTCCAAAAACCTACCCTTTGCTTGCTGTGATATGTGTTGTAAGGGATGATAAACTTTGGTTGTGATAGAAGTGAAGAAATTCGAAGCTCTAGGGAAAAACATGGTAGCCTTGAATTCTATTTTCTAGAAAGGCATCCGACCTTTGATGAATTTGTGAGCTGCATGCAACTTTTCAGTTGGAATTTCATTTCAAAACTTCTTGATGAAAGTTGTAGATAACTTCTTGGAGAGTAATATATCAAAATTTCAGAATAAATGAACAAGTAGAGACCGGTGAAACTATTTTTCTTTGAAGAAGTCAGATCTGGAAATCGTAATGCTGACCCAGTGTGATTCTGTGAATTTTATAAAATTCTCCGGTTGAAATTTGATATCATGTTCTGAATAAAAGTTGAAGATGACATTTTAAGGAATAACATACTAAAATTTGAGAGGAAATTGATTAGTTTAGGTTGGTGAAACAATCTTTATCCAAAACGGTTAGAACTGGAATTCGGTGCCAGGGTTATGGACGGTTATAGTTATTATAGATTTTTAATCTATCACAAATATGGTTTTGAGTTCTTCATGAAATATTTACTTCTGTATTTCTTCTATAACATATAAAAATTTCAGAATTTCTGGAGCTGATTTATGATTTTTACCAAATTTGTGAATGAAACTGTGTATGGCAATATTCCGAAATTATAAAGACTGTGATACGTGGACTGTATTGATTCGTATGATGTTATTTTGATATGGTGTTATTCACAGAATATTTTCCTCTAGATCTTGTACATAACATGTTGAATTTTCAGAATTTATTAAGGCTTTTTATTAATTTTTCAAGAATTATGACCAAAGGAGTGCAATATGTTTTTATCTGAAAATTTGCTGCATTTTCAAAAATAAATGAAATTTCTCCATGTGATATAATGTCTTGAGTGGTTGATTATGCTGCATATGTAATGACATATGGCATGTTATATGACATCAAAGCTGGTTGAGACCCTTGATATTGTTGTATCAAATGACATGTTGAAATTGAGATAAATATGTGAATATAAATTGAGATAATAACAAGACCGTCGGAGGTGTGAACCAACAATGTCTCGAGAGTTTCAAGATGCCCGAAGTGTGGGTGCCGGATGCCCGGAGTGTGTGCGCTGGATGTCCTCGGGAGTTTTGAGATGCCCGGAGGTGTGTGCCGGAAGCCCTGGAAGTGTGTGCCAATGGGATACCTCATGATGCTAGTTGGGATACAAGATGCCCAGAGTGTGTGTGCCAGATGCGCGGAGGTGTGTGCTGGAGGTTCCTCGCGATGCCAGGTGGGATGTGAGCAATAAATTGTGGGATGCAAACATTGGTCCCTGGAAAGAAAAATGATGTGATCTAATTGAAAGATAAAGATCGAGAATTGAATAATGTGCATGGATGATATGAATCATGGTGATATATGTTTGGCTACTCGATGATACATGTATAAGTGCATGGTGGTATATGCACGTTGTGTGGTGATATATGCATGGCTGCACGGTGAGGTGTGCTTGAATGCATAAATGATATGTGCTTGATTCATGATACCTTGATTGTTCTATTTGATGCATTGTGTAGTTTGGTGAATTTTTATGGCTGAGTGGTTGTACTCACCCCTTTTGGGGATTAACATTTCAGATTAGAAATATGCCTCTTTCACCAGTTGTGCGTGGTACCTTCTATGGCATACCTACTGACGTTGAGGTGGAGTGCACAAAGCATTCCTGTATTAGTATACCTGGTCTGAAGTATGTCCAAGTCCGTGTCTTGGTGATGTATGACGTGGGTTCTACTGATGGCCCTATTATCCAAGAGTTTTGTCTGTTCACGTTCGACGCAATGGGGTGATGCTAGGGATGTTATGGCCACCGCCGCTCGATGCACCGGGTTGGGTGTGATGGCATTTATGACTGGTGGGAGCTGACACTTTTTGAGGATAGCTTACGCTTGTTGATGGAGGGGTGTACATGTTCGATATAGGATCAAGTTTTCTTTTGGGTTATAACCAAGTATAGTTAAAAAATCTTGGCTTTTTTGCTGTATCAACCAAAGATGTCCATCATGAAAATATAAATAAAAGTGACTCGGCTTTGTCTTTTCTTTTGGTGTGTAGTGGGTTTGCATTGCATTATTGTCAATGGAGTGAGGGATGATGAGACTCGTTTATGCTTCTGCTGATGAGATGCGCTGGGTTCTTTACAAAAAAAAAAAAAAAAAAATGGAGAGAAAAAGGGGAGAAGAATTTTATTGATCAACCCCCATGAATTATGGTTTCACTTTAATTAAAAAGCTTCAAGGATTGGCTTGTAGTAGGATAAGTGACAAGTACCTATGGTGACCCTATTAGATCGGGGGTTCGTCGAGGGGTGCCACATATGTGCACCTCTTTTCATGGTTGTTTGGGTCTCTTAGAGACCAAATTTTACTAGTACCTTCTTGACATTTGAACCACAAACAAGCTTGTATGTATATGTGGTTCTGAAATTCATGTCACAATAATACTTATTACACTTAAGAACTTTCAAGCATGTCATTATAAATCTAAGATCATCATGTATTGACCTTGAATTGTATGACATTTTCACATGACAACTTAGGATTAGATGATTTCTACTAATCCCTTGTCACATCTAATTCTAAGTTGTGTGTGATTTTCATGCCGTTTTTAGGGACTTAATAATGCATTTTTAAGTTCTGGTTTTTAATGACTAACATGCACACTTTCACAAACCTCAGTCTTAGAGTACCAAATCGACCTTGATTGAACCCAGACCTTTCTAGGAAATTACAAAGCACACCTAGAGCTTTCAAGTGTCATTAATTTCATGTAAATTTCTTGTCATTAGATCTACTTTCCATTTTTCCTTATCTAGATTAGAATTTAGAGTTAGTGTTAAATTCGGACCCTTGTTTTTTCCCATGTTTAGACAGACTTTTACCATTTTTGTTCCAATTTTTCGGTAGGAATTATTGAGTTAGTCTATTAATAAATTTTGTTTTTACTTCATTGGCTATGCTGTGGAAAAATTTCATGATTTTTATATTTCATTTAGTAGGTTAAATCTTGATTGCAATGACTTGGTATCCTGCTGTTTTGGTAATTTCCTAATGCATTGTTGCTTGTTGTCTGATTTTTATAAAATCGTGCTCAGCTCTTTTAGGAAAACTTTCTTCATAGAAGTTGTTCCATATCATGTTTTGCATGCTAGGAAATTTTTTTCATAACTAGATCATCAATAGGTACCATCCAATTTTGTTTATTTGCTGTGATTGGTCTGAAAATTTCTATTATGGACCTTTGGTTGTGATTGCTTAGTTAGGCCTCTTAGGCTAGTTTCATGTCATATTCATGAAAATTGTTTCAAATATTTTATTCTTTGTTGTCAAATGATTTCAATAAATTGATTTTCCAAATTGCACTTTGAAACCACTTTCGTACATATGATATTTCCAAAAGCAAACATTTAGAAATTCATTTTCAATACTTGATTTGACTTAGGAAAAGTCATGGTTTGGACCATATTTAAAATATTTGTGATGTCTATGAGTGCATTTATGCAAGCCTCGAGCTAGCTTTTCTAATTAAATGCATTCCATAACCTAGATATTTCTCAGTCTAAAATGTTTTCAAATCTCTTTAAACCTTTATTTGACATTGTGAAAGTCATAACTTGGACCGTATTCAAAATGCTTGCAACTCTTGTGAGTACATTTATGCGAGCCCCGGGCTAGTCTTGGCAATTAAATCCATTCTATAGTCAAGACATCATCTTGTCTCAAAAAGCTTCTTGATAATTTCAAAACTCATTTTGAAATTTCACATGTACCTCTCGTGCATAATCATGTTATTCATTAAAAATCCCTATGTTCATGATTGGCGCATGCCTTGAGGATAAGTGATTCGCTGATGGTTCACTCACTTGTTTGATTGATTAGGAAATAAGGCTCAAAAGACTTGGATGTGTGTTTAAGTCTTGCAATGCATGTGATTTCTAGATGTATGTTAGGGGCGATGTATGATACCGAAGGGAAATCTTGGGGATCACATAGGGACTTACAAGCATTATTGACTAAGTGATAACACAAAATGCCTATAATGGTTATAAGTCATAAAAAGAATCAGGTAGGTGTCTAGAGGGACCTATGCATGAATTGCAATGGCCGACCCCAAGGCCCAAACTTGGTTGTAAACCTTGTTTTGTTGGATTGTTTGATGTTGCCCTTGTGTCATGTTTTTTATTGTTTTGACTTGCATGGTCGTTTCTTCCCATTATATGCACTTAGTTATAGTTCTTAAATTAGGCTTAGATTAGGATCCTGAAAATGGAGAGGACACGAAGACGGTGGAAGGTCGATGTCCATTCCAACCATGATATTGTATTATTTATCCTCGACATATGTTTTGGGTTTCTCTTGTCTTTAAGAAAACCCAACAAGTTGGGGTTCCTTTCTTTCTGTCCCTTCATTTTTTTCCCTCTTTTATCTTTATTAGGATTGCATGATAGATTTACTACTTTCCTTGATTGTTTACTTACCGTTTCACACTTTCAATTCAATTGAGTGTCTTCTTTTATCTTTCTTAAAAATAGAATGACACAAAATGACCAATCCATGCGTGATCGCCTAGCTTAGGATAAAATGATCCAAAAAAATAATAAATAAATAAATACATGGACACCTTAGGTAACATGACATACTGTTAGACACCAAAATGGCTCTAATAGAAATATTAGCGTAACCCAAGTTCCCAAATCTAGATATCTAGTTGCGTAGGACTCAAGGGACTACTGTCAACCCTCGATTGGGTTCTCTAGCTGACCTCCAAAAACGAGACTAGTGGCAACTCTCGTCTTATCTCTAGGTTATCTTAAATAACTAGATCATATAAATAAACCCGTCATGAGGGGTATGGGTCTTGATAAAGCGGCAGTACCTTAAAGGATGAAGTGATGTCATCCTTATGGGAGAAGCGTATTATTGAGAAAGTTATCGTGGTAAAAGTACCTCGAAATCCGATATCCACACCCGACATCTTCTCTCAAAGTGTGTTGCCCGTGTGGGTATAGATCACAACACTCCGTTGTCACGTGAGGTACAAGCTTAGGAGAGCTCACAACTATGTGTGAGGGAACTCGCAAGTTTGCCCGAAAGGCAAGGTGATATCCACACCCGACATCTTCATGAGGAAACTCCCGTGGTCAAGTACCCATAAATTTGACCTTCCCCCTCTTTTTTCCCAGAGGACTAATTGGCGATGAGATCGGGTTGCGATAGAGATATGCGAGGATCAATAGTCAATTGTGATTGATCAATCCAAGAGTATCTAGGATTATGATTGATTAATATATCAATCCAAGGTGAATTTGATTCCATGTATCTTATTTATTATTTCCTTAGTTAACCATTCACTATATTATAAATCAGAGATTGTACAATGTAAAGAAGTGTGTCGAATATATAAATCAAAGATTGTACAATGTAAAGAAGTCTGCATCACTATAAGGAAAATTAAACCAAGCATTGAAGAAAATCTCTTGGTCCCCTAGTAACGATCTTGCCATGCATGGTGAAACTAGTCGACCACTTTGATCGCAGCTAGGCAATCATCCCTCCTTGATCTTAATATAAGAAGACGTGTAAAAGATGCTTTTAATACCGTCACAACACTACTACATATATTCAACTTTTATAACGAAATGGATATTCCCTTATTTTAATAAGACAATCGGGATTTAACACCCTCTGACATCTATTAAATATGGCCTTCCTCGTAAAACCATCTCATCTGATGGGCAAGGAAGGGCCGACTAGCACGTCTTATGATACTCTACTTGGTCCGTGAATATGCGGGTCCTTTGCGTTTCACAAGGGGTCAAATCAAATTTACATTTTCGACTAAAGTTTAATTCCGCTAAATATGCTACTCCGAAATTCTTTATACTCTCCCCCTCTATTACACGCCAAGCAAGAGCAGAGGGCCCTAACTTTCAGAAGCAGGAATGAGGAGAGCAATGGACGCAAAAGAGAAGAAGGACAATAAACCATGCGAGGGGAAAGCAAGAGCAAAATGAAATCCATTCATGCTCGGAGATCACGGAGGTGCAAGGACACGAAAATCTACCATATGGAATTTTAACAATGATATCTTTTTGAACACATTCTATATTCGTGGTTATCATTGCAGATTACAGCTCGTGGGCCAAACCCAAATTGACTGGTTCCACATAAAACACGTCAAGGGTTGAAGAATGGATTATAGCCACAAACGCACTAGAAAAATCAAACATAATTTCTATAGGCACAGAAGCCCTAAAACACTCCAAATAATCATACAATCAAAATACCAACAATGCTCTACCTATTAGCCAACCCTGTCTCCTAGCTAAATCAAGGCTCATCAACTACAGACATCCTCGATGAAACGAGCCAAAGATAAGTAAGAAGAGCCACCCTCCATCAAAGCCATCCTACTCTTCTCGCTCACCTCCTTCACCTTCTTCCTCCTCTCCCTGGCCTCCTCCCCCTCCATTAACTTCCTTATCCCTCTCTCTATTTCGTCTACCGTCACGACGCCATCACTACCTTTAAGCAGATCTCTTTGATAATCCATCTTAATCTCCGCCGCGAGACCGAGCTCCACCATCAAGTGGAATGCGTTGAAATGCTGCTCCGCATACTGCGGCCACGTGGCGACCGGCATGCCGAACCATATACTTTCTAGGATGGAGTTCCACCCGCAGTGAGACACGAATCCTCCGATGGCTGGGTGGGCCAGGACTGCGATCTGTGGGGCCCACCCGATCACTCTCCCGACCCCTGCTGTCCTATTAAGAAAACCCTCGGGCAGGACCGCTGCGAGATCTGCGTAGTCTTGGGGGGCTTCCAGCTTGCCCTTCGCCGGAGGCTGTCGTAAGGACCACAGGAAGCGGTACCTGCTCCGCTCTAACGCGTAGGCAATCTCTTTTGCCTGATGCTCGTCGAAGCACCCCCCGCTCCCGAAGCACAGGAACACCACTGACGCATCTGGCTGCTGGTCGAGCCAATCCAGGATCTCGAAACCCTTTTTGCTCTCAACGTTGATGTTTAGTATGGGGCCCACGGAGTACACCGTAGATGCTCCAAGGCTGGCCAGGGCTTCCACAGCGTGCGGTTCGAGCTCAGCGAACGAATTTACCAAAATTCCCTTGGTTTCCCTATACCTCAGGGGGAGGTCCAAGAATATCCGGCAGTCTTCTTCCATAAACACTTCAGAGGGCAAGAACTTGGCGGCAGGCAGCGGGTTAGCTAAGGACGGGAAGTCCAGCTCGGCGTCAGAGCCCTTGAGCCTGGTTGGGTCCATATGTTGCTCGTCTCGGAGAGACTGCAGGTGCAGCATGACTCCGAGGAACGCCGCGCCTGATGGGAAGAAAATGTAGGAAGGGACGCCGAACTCGACAGCCACGTCGATCATTGAGGTGCAAAGCATGTCAAGGACAAGCCCAGCGAGCCGTGGCGATCCACGGGCAGAGAGCTCAGCGACAGCTTCTCGGAGGTCGGCTTTGTAGCTCTCCATGAAGTGATAGACGAAGGCGAAGAAAGACGTCCTCGGGGAGTGGCTTCGCCTAGGGAGGAGGACGAAGCGGATGCGGGCAGGCATGAAGGCGGTGAGCGACTCGATGTGGGAATCAATCTCCGAGTTGAAGGGGAACTTCATGATGAGGACGGTGATGAAGAGCCGACCGTCACGGTCGACAAGGAGCTTGGCCATCTCCACCATGGACACCAGGTGGCCGGGCCCCGGACATGGGATGAACACGAGCTCGATTTTAGCACTCATAAAGACGATGATGCCTCAAAAATTCTTCTTTTCCTAACTGAGTTCACTCGGTTGCGGAGATAATAACGAGGTGGAGGCTCTTATGGATCTCAATTTGTGAGTCTTCAGTTAGTGGGAATGAAGGAAGCAGGCAAAAAGATGGGGATAGATCTACAAAACGAGGTGACGACGTCGTGCAGATTGAGGTCTGCGTCGCTGTCTGGTTCACTTTTTCTTGGTCGAAATCGCCCTCTAGTTTAGCTTGCGTTTATTGGATAAGTTTGGATATTGCTCGGTGTCGGTTTACTCCACGAGAAATTCTAAAACCACCCCGGCTCACGTCAACCGATGCATCCTCAATGCGAAAATTGCTAGAAAAATAATAAATAAAAAACTTAAGATTTTACTTAGTTTGATCGATCAATATCTATTTCATGAAAAGAACGGATGATAAATACTCCACTAATTAATTAAAAAATTATAGAATTATAATTACTCACATACATGAATGTTTCACATTTAGATTACTGCTAATCTACAGTGTTTAGACTCGCAAAGAATTACTTCACTGCTCGAAACATTTATGTTTCTACAAAGAAAACGTCACAATTTGAGTGTACAAACCTTTTTGCACAAATCGCTGTTCGGAGCTTTGTGGCTCAAGGAAGTTCCCCGCTGTGCGTCAGCTGTCCGGTTGTCGCTGGAGGAGAAAATAAAAGCAAAACGAAGATAGAATAAGATAAAGGCAGTCGGTATTGGCGGCTCAAGGAAGTTCCCCGCCGTGCGTCTGCGGTCCGGTTGTCGCTGGAGGAGAAAATAAAAGCGACAGCTGTCGCTGGAGGAGAAAATAAAAGCAAAACGAAGATAGGATAAGATAAAGGCAGTCAGGATTGGCGGCTCAAGGAAGTTGATAGAATAAGATAAAGGCCCTAAGGATGGGCGGATAGAGTAGAAAAGATAGCCTTCATCCTATTTCTTTTCCACCTGAAGATGTGATCTCTAAGGTTCCGAACAAGGGCTCGCATATTTCGTGTGCACAAATTTATTGCGAATTTAAAAAGGTAGGAAACGTTTGAGGACATCCAGAAGCTCTCGACCCGTAATTATCGCCTGAGTGTCTCTCATCATTGACAAGAGAAAAAATATATGAGACAATTTATTTTACGAAAGTGCAATTGGACAAATTTATTGCAAATTTAAAAATGCGGGAAACGTCTAAAGATGTGACTTTAAGGTTCTGTCCAATTTAGCAAACGAAAAATACTAATGTATATTATTTTATTACTTTTTAAAGATATGTGGCACCCACTAGGTGCCAAATCCAAAAAAAAAAAAAATCCAAAAAAAAAAAATTGATTAACAAATAAAAAACAAAAAATTAAAAAACAAAAAAACAAAAAAACAAACTCACCCACAATTTGGCTAAGCCCTTGTCGATGGTTGCCACCACAATCGTCAAGAAGGGCCTGCAAGGTTGCCTAGTGACCCTCCCCAAGCAAAGCCATTGGCAGCCCCCAATGAGGGCTTGCTAGCTTAGATTTGGGAGAGCAGGCGACCTTTGCCGCAAAACTGAATGAGGGTCATCAGCCTTTGCTTGTGGCCCACGAGGGTCGCCAAGCTTTTGTAAGTCCAGACAACCACCATCAGCCCTTTCCAACAACTATGGCAGTGGCAACCGTTGAGGGCTTGGCCAAGCCGTGGGTGATTTTTTTCCTTTTTTATTTTTATTTTTTTATTTTTATTTTTAATATAATTTTGTTTGTATTTTCTTTTAATTTTTTTCCGATGTGGCGCATAGTGGGTGCCATGTCCTTGCCACGTGTCTTAAGAAAGTAACAAAATAAGACACATAAGCATTTTCCGTTAGCTAAATTGAACATAATTAACATAAGGATTAGATTAAATCAATTTGGTAAGTTTTATGACTTAATTACATATTTTATGAGAAATTTTAACACTTCCAGTGCACAATCCTAAAAAATATTAACATGGTAGAATTTTAAGGTCGAGTTCTATATTGTTTCTTTCCAGATTTTAGAATAGTCCGGATGGTTTGTTGTTCCAAGTATGCTGAAACACACTTGCCAAGTAATCACATAATCAAAATACCAACAGCCTCCTAAGCTAAATGGATGCTCACTAACTCTAGACATCCTTAGTGAATCGACCCAAAAATAGGTAGGAAGAGCCACCCTCCATCAAAGCCTTACTGCTCTTCTCGCTCACCTCTTTCACCTTCTTCCTCCTCTCCCCGGCCTCCTTGCACTCCATTAACCTTCTTATCCCTTCCTCTATCTCATCTATCGTCATGATGCCATCACTACCTTTGACTAGATCTCTTCAATAATCCATCTTGATATCTGCCGAGAGGCACCATTAGTTGGAACGAGGTGAAATCTATGTTGACTCCTGATATAATGCGTCACTGCTTTGACAAGATCTATCCGATAATCCATCTCGATCTTTGCCATGAGACCAAGCTCCACCACCAGTTGGAACGCGTTGATCATGGTAGTTGTGCATAGTTACGATTACATTACAGTGTAGAAATTTAAGTTGAGATATGTTGATACAAAAAGATGCATGTATAAAGGGCCAAATCCCCAAAAGAGAATATCATGAAGTTTTATCTCTCACGGACAAATTTCAACTCCTTGGACTTGACCAAGTCCTTAAAAGGCTTAAGAGAGAAATGACAGAGGGAAGAACCCTCAAGGGTGAGACCGCTGCACACTCCCATATTCCCTCCTCGCTGAGAAGAAAAATATATGGGGAGCAATTGGGTAGCTGGTGGGAATGTAGGCAACAAGACAATAAAATAAGGAAGACAGTCCTGTTAACCCACTTGGATTATCAAGCAAGCAAGGCCGCCTCGACATGGGAGGTCAAACTCTCTGCAACTTGATGAGGTTACCCTGTAATCAGACATCAATATCCGAGTTGTACTCTTGGTTACAGGTTATCAGGAAATGAAGTTTTATCTTTGATGGACAAAATTAACCCCCACTTTTCATATGTTCCAAAGCAAATAGTACAAACTCTCACTCAATGAACAAAAATAGTCAGAATGATCTTTTCCATCTAAGCAATTCTTAGGTGACATTTGTTGACACCTAAATTTTGGCATTTATTTATTGCATTAAAAAATTAGGAATTAATTTTTAACCCCTAAAAAAAATAATTAAATTGCATAACATATAGTTTTAGGAGCATTTTTTTATTATTGTATTTGCATTGGACCGGGTTGGATTTGAATCGATAGTTTTGAGCTTTAATTTAATGAGTTAGAAGTCCATGGTGAGAGAATTTGGCCAAGCTCATTATTCTTTAAATGGGTCAATCTTAATGCCAAGATGGAAAATTGCTAATTAAGCGTGATCTTAGGAAATATTGAGGCAAACTAGGATAGTGATATCAATAAATCTTTTGGTCACCTAGCAAGCAATCGGTATGATTCTCAAGGTACTTACGTTAATCATAAATAAATAAAAAAAGAAAGAAGGAAGGAAATAGGAAATTGGTGGAATATTTTAATAAGAGCACCTGCGGTGGTCGATTCTCGTGTTTGCAAGAAAGAAGGGAAATAAATATATTTGCATGGTTGAAGGTACAAGTCCTGAAAGGAAAAAATAAAAAGAATATATTTAAGTGCATCTAGAATTAGAAAGCAGATCATCTTCTCTTCTTGGGAACCTCACGTGGTCTTGCATTTAAAAGGAAGAACTTTCACGTAAGAACGGGGGGCCTCACAATTCAATATAAAGCCACGCACAATAGAATAGATGTCCATTGATAAAGTCACACGAGAGAGAATAGGGAGGAATCGTAAAGGGCTTCAATCGAGACAAACCTGCGGCGTGGCGAGAGGGATGGTGCCGGGGGGAACGTGAAGAAGCACGCCCACATCTCCCAAATCATAGCTCGCCACCTGCAGCGATTTCTCAGCCCAACAAAGAACCTAGCAATCCAGCGCATTCCAGTCCAGCACCGGCGTCATCTCCAATCCGCTGCAACTGCAATTTAGCCACGGATTATTGTGCATGATTTCCTCCATCACAGAGAAACCGACTTATCCAAGTTGAGGGTTGAAGGCCGCAAGCCCAAGAGTCAAAGGAAGCCACAGCCGTGAGTCCATTAGAAAATTCCAAGAGATATGTCGCGATCAAATTTTCGGGTGTGAACCACCTAGTTTGGTAATCATTGTTAGCGCATTTAACTCGCTTCAGGCTCTCTCAAGCCCATATCAATTCACGACATAACTTCAAATTCTTAACATGTAATTGATTTTTAATTAGGAGTTGCCACTAATCTATTTTTGGTGGGTCGATTAGAAACCCAAGTAAAGTAATGGGAGATTTACTTTACTCCTACGAACCAGAAATTTATGAGTTCGGGGTCTTTGATTACACTAGATTTCTTTAACGCACTTTTGATACCTTTCTCTTTTATTTAAAAAAAAAAAAATTGTTTCGCAGGCAGTTTGAATTGATTTTAAATATATTTCCCTAACATGTGAGGCGATCATGCGAGTGCACAAACCACCAATTTAACACCCAAATAAAGCAGTGAATAAATTGCAGAACTTACCTCATAGCAACGAAAGTATCTGCAATGTTAGATCAAAATTCACATCAACAATCCTAGATATGATTTCTAATTAACACACAACTTATTTTTTTGTTTTCATTTATTTAATGAGAGTCATGCATGCATGCTACTAATCTAAGATGATATGGCATGGCAATATGACCTAAGCTATATGACATGAATAAAATAATTTCTAAAGAAATGCAATAATTAAATATACAATCTAAATTGGCTAATGACTTAATTCTAATGACGGTCAATTTCTAATTAAATGAACCTAACAAAAATCACTAAATGACGAGCATTGTATGAACCTAATTCTATATGACATGCACATGATTTTTATTTTCCTAATAAGCATGCAATCTATCATAATATGCAATGACGTGCAAAGAATGCCCTAATTCTAATTTTTCTTTTTATGAAATTCGAAATTAAAATTGCCAAATAATTAAACATGTAATTCAAATTTAAAACTAACATCCTAAATGAATGCATCTTTTTTGGATTTTTATTTTTAAAAATTCGAAATAAAATCTCTATTCTAAATATGCAAGATAACCCTAATCCTAACTCAAATATTTTTTTTGGATTTTTTCTTTTATGAAAATAAGATTGGTTCAACCAACACGACGACAAATCAGACCAGATAAGATTGATATCCGTAAATTGACGAATCATATCTCGCGCATGAGATCGAGTTAGTCAATTTTTAAATAAATCGCGAATCAAATCTTAGGCAGGAGATCGAATTGGCGATTTTCCAAGCGATTGCAAGTCCGATTTCGGGCACGAAAATCAAACTGTAAATCCCTAATTTCATGTCGGAATCTCAATCATACATTAATGAATAATTCCGCTAAAAAAAAACAAACTATAAAAGACATAAAAATAATAATAATAAAATAAAAGAAAAACTACCTAATGTATTTTTCCTTTTGTTTTTCTTTTCCTTCCAAGCCTTGTGCTCGTGGCGGATCACCAAGGACAACAGATCATCGAGTGTGGCAGGTCATCGGCGTTATGAGCTCCGGCGAGGACCGACGGCGACTGGATCGGTGGTGAGCGGTCCGACGTGGTAGAGGAAACTTGGCAATTGGGGGCTTAGTGAGGGGCAGATCTCCTGGCAGCAAAGGTCTTGGTAGCATGGTGAGGGGCTCAATGACTGGCTCAAGCGAGTTGCTGTGCGGTGGTGTGCTCGCGATAGTGCAGGACCAGCAGTGTTGGCGTCGGGTCGTAGTAGGCGGAGAGAGCTGCAGCTCTAGTGCGGTAGATCGGGGGTGGCATCGGCAGAGAGGGCTCGGGATCTGTAGTACTATAGGCAGAGACAAAAGGCAGGGGCATTTTGGCCCGATGGCGATGCAATAGAGGGCGAAGCAGCCCGAGCATCGCGGAGGGGTGCTCGGGGTGATGGTGGTCGACAGAGGGAGACACTGGCGCTCAGAGGCATAGTGGCGTCGCGGGGGGACAAGCAGCTGAAGGCGTTGAGTGCGAGTGCTAGTACAGGTGCGGTGGGCTTCAGCTCAGTTGCAGATTTGAGCGCGGCTTCAGTAGGCATATTCGAGGGAAACTCAGGTGGTTGCGAAGCGGCGATACGATGTCCAGCAAGGTGGCAGAGCAATGACCCGAGCTCCTGTGGATCGAGTAGAGGTGCAGAGCAGGGCTCGCGGAAGGGTGAGCGAAGGCGTCGACAAGGTAGCAGCAGACCGGGTAGTGTGGAGCAAGAGGAGCAGCGATGGCTGGTGTTGTCGGAGGCGCAGTGCTGCATCGGCTTCCGGCGGGTGAAGGGTGGAGCGCGGGCAAGCGTGATGGACGAATTGCTGGGGAAGAAGAACACTGTTCTTCTTCTTCTTTTTTAATTCTTTTCTCTCTCTTCCCGTCACTCTCACGTCCTCTCCCTCTGCTCTCTTGACTTTTCTCCAAGCTTTTTCTTCTCTTTCTCTCAAAGAACCGAAGGAAACCCCTTCTTCGAAAACCAAAAATCCCATTTCGTGTGGCCGCGTATTTCTATTGTGTGGCCCCCCTTGAACCCTATATGTTTTAATTTATTTATAGGTCGCAAATTAGGGTTTTTAATCTTTCCAAATCGGTATCCACTAAGATTCGTTTTGCTGAATGCAATGTTCGTTTTGCCGAACGCAATATTCGTTTTTCCACTTGCTCTACCTGAAAAATTCATCATATCTTGAAAATTTTCAAATTCTTATTTTTAGAAGATAATTTCCGATCGTAAAAAAAAAAAAAAAAAAAAAGGCTTGGCCCAATTTGCTCACTTCGTGGACTTAGTCCAGCCTGTCAATTTAAAACTCAAAACCACTAATTCAAACCTATCCGCCACCGGTCCAATAAATGCAAAAAATGCAAATGCACCTAAATCTATATGTTATACAATTAATTAATTAACTAATATTTTTTAGCGGTTAAAATTAATCCCTAATTTTTTTATGCGATAAATGAATAAATGGGTTGCCAAAATTTAGGTATCAACAGTTGCTCATCTTTGAAAGTTAGTTTGAAGAGGTTGCCATCAAAGACAAATTGAGACCTAAATTTTGACTATGCATATGCATTGAATGAATTTTTTTGTTGGAAAATGAATGCAATTTATATAATGCATGTAAATGCTAATGTAAATGATAAATGAACTTACCTGAAATAACTTACCTTTAATGAGGGTAGAATAATTAGGGATAGTGGGTGTTACATGTCCAAGAGCCGTACCATTCTACGGTCGCCCAGAATAGTAACATGCCGTTGCAAAGAGATTGCTTTCCCAAGACCCGTACCTTTCTACGGTTGCCTAGTATGGCAGTGTTTGGTTGTGTCTAAGACCCGTATCTTTCTATGGTTGCCTTGACGAAGAAATTGATTTTTCAAGACCCGTACCGTTTTACAGTCGCATGAATTGGGAAATAGATGTTGTTTAGGACCCGTACCATTCTACGGTCACCTAAACAGGATTCGACTTCCAAGACCCGTACCATTCTACGATCTCCTGAATCAAACTAAATCTAGAGAAAAATATTTGGGGGACAACTCAATTGAGTGTCGATGTAAAGGATTATGGGTTACGAAAACACGCCAGGTCAATAAAAGAAAGCCGGGCTACGGAAGCATGCCGGTTCGATAAAAGGGAACCTAGGCTACGAAAGCATTCGGGTCAATATAAATGAACACCGGGCTACAAAAGCATGCCGGGTCGATAAAGGGAGACTATGGGCTACAAAAGCAAGTCGGGTTAGGAACTGGACACCGGGCTACGGGAGCACGCCGGGTCGATGAAAAGAGACATTAGGCTACGGAAGCACGCCGAGTCAATGAAAAATGACACTAGGCTACAAAAGCACGTCAGGTCAAGAACTGGACACTGGGCTGCAGAAGCACACCGGGTCGATGAAAGGGACTCTAGGCTACGAAAGCATGCCAGGTTAATATAAAGGACACCGGGCTATAGAAGCACGTCGGGTTGATGAAAGGGGCTCTGGACTATAAAAGCACGCCAAGTCATGAAAAGGAACACCGGGCTACGGAACCATGCCGAGTCAATGAAAAGGAATTTGGGCTATGAAAGCACGTCAATTATAAGGGACATTGGGCTACAAAAGCACGCCAAGTCAATGAAAAGGACTTTGGGCTACGAAAGCACGCCAAGTCAATATAAAAGATAGTTTGATCAAGTCAAGTGTCGATGCACTTGAGAGAGCATACCTGCACAATAACAAGTATTTAGAGTATAGGTGGAGATATACTTACCTTGTGATATATTTGATTCTTGGGGATATGCCTTTTGGAATTTAGATGTCTTGTAGAGGTCTTTCACCTCCTGGTAGAAATAAATTTTTGGAACATCATGGATGCACCTTGAATGTTCATGAATGTTTCTCATCTCCTAACATCATGAGGCATTCTGAAAGGAACTTGAATGTTAGGAGCTCTTGGGTCTTTGAGAAAACATTACCTGTCAGACATGATTTAGAGCAAAAATGCATTTACCAAAGAAATAAGCAATTAAGGCTATTTTGGAATGCATACTTCAAAATATACTGAAGTTTTTATTAATTCAATCGGGGTTCATGCATAATGACCTTTGCATCACCAAAATTTCCATTTGAGAGAATCATTATTCAAGACAATTTTCATGACATGGATTTTCTAAGAATACTAAATGAGAGACTTTCAGTTAGAAAGGACTTTCACTCCCTCTCATTTAAAATGGCTATTTTATGAGAATCACTCAATCTCACTATCATCATACTAACAAGGGTCCGAGTATTCTCGCAAGCAGTACGGCCCCACCAATTTGAGAGATTTTTAATAGGGACTGTAATGCGGGCTTGGTCAATGGCTTAACAAAGGGACTCTTTGAGTCAAGGCAATTAAAAGAACAATTTTGTAATCATCTCCGGGTTTACAAGTCAAGAACCCTGCAAAATGAGAAAGAAATAGTATTGCTCGCACTTCTTCGAGCGATGCTTATGACATGTGAATCCATACCTTAATCCATACATGAGAGATCGGGTTAGTCAATTTTTAAATAAATCGTGAATCGAATCTCGGGCGAGAGATCAGATTGGCAATTTTCCAAGCGATTGTGAGTCCGATTTCGAGCACGAAAATCGGACTGTCAATCCTTAATTTCAGAGGCAATTTCATGTCGAATCCCAATCATACATTAATGAATAATTCCACTAAAAAAACTAAATAAGACATAAAAGTAATAATAACAAAATAAAAGAAAAACTACCTAATGTATTTTTCCTTTCGTTTTTTTTTCCTTCCAAGCCTTGTGCTCGTGGCGATCACCAAGGACGACAGGTCACCAAGTGTGGCGAGTCACCGGCGTTTAGAGCTCGGCGAGGACCGGCGATGGGTGGATCGGTGGCGAGCAATCCGATGCAACAGAGAAAACCCGGTAGTAGGGGGCTTAGTGAGGGGCAGAGCTCCTGGCAGCAAGGGTCTCGGTAGCACGACGAGGGGCTTGGTGACCGGCTCAAGCGAGCTGCTGCAGTGGTGTGCTCGTGGTAATGCAGACCAGCATTGCCGTCGTCGGGTCGCAGCAGGTGGAGCGGGCTGCGGTCCGGTGCGGCAAATCGGGCAGTGGCGTCAGTAGAGGGGGCTCGGGATTCGTAGTTATGCAGGCAGAGACAAAAGGCAGGGGCATTTTGGCCCGATGGCGATGCAATAGAGGGCAGAGCGGCCCAAGCATCGTGGAGGGGTGCTCGAAGTGACAGTGGCCGACAGAGGAGAGACACTGGCACTCGGAGGCACAACGGCGTCGCGGGGGGACGAGCGGTCGAAGGAGTCGAGCGCGGGTGCTGGTACAGGTGCGGTGGGCTTCAGCTTGGTTGAGATCCGAGTGCGGCTTCAGCAGGTGTTGTTGAGGGAAACTCAAGTGTGTACGGAGCGGCGATGCGGTGTCCAGCGAGGCGCAGAGTAGCGGTGCAAGCTTTGTGGATCGGGTAGAGGTGTAGAGCAGGGCTCGTGGAAGGGTGAGCGAAGGCGTTGACAAGGCAGCAGCAAACCAAGTAGTGGCGGAGCAGGAGGAGTGGCGATGGCCGGCGTTGGTGGAGGCGCAGTGTTGCGGCAACTTCCGGCGGGTGAAGGGCGGAGTGCAAGGCGTGATAGACGAATCTACTGGGGAAGAAGAACACTGTTCTTCTTCTTCTTTGTTAATTCTTTTCTCTCTTCCCGTCACTCTCACATCCTCTCCCTCTGCTCTCTTGACTTTTCTCCAAGCCTTTTCTTCTCTTTCTCTCAAAGAACCAAAGGAAACCCCTTCTTTGAAAATCAAAAACCCCCTTTTGTGCGGCCGCGTATTTCTATTGTGTGGCCCCCCTTGAACCCTATACGTTTTAATCTATTTATAGGTCGCGAATTAGGGTTTTTAATCTTTCCAAATCGGTATCCACAAAGATTTGTTTTGCCGAACACAATATTCATTTTTCCACTTGCTCTATCCAAAAAATTCATCATATCTTGGAAAATTTCAAATTCTTATTTTCACAAGATAATTTCCGATCATAAAAAAAAGGGGCTTGGGCCAATTTGCTCGCTTCGTGGACTTAGTTCGGCCTGTCAATTTAAAGCTCAGAACCACTAATTCAAACCCATCCACCATCGGTCCAATAAATGCAAAAAATACAAATGCACATAAATCTATATGTTATGCAATTAATTAATTAACTAATTTTTTTTTAGGGGTTAAAATTAATCCCTAATTTTTTAATACAATAAATGAATAAACAGGTCATCAAAATTTATGTGTCAACAAGATAATAGACAATCGCAAGGAACATGGAAAGTGGGGACTTTGGTTGGGGCAAGCAACACAACATCCATGAATAGAGAAGAAGACCATTCTCGGTGATCCTCAAGACGTCGATCTTAACCTCAATTCACGAGCAGCTTCCCTAGTGCCATCGTGGCTGTGATCTTGCAGTCTTGCCACTATAGCCGCAAGCCTATTTCCAACCATACAAGAAGGAACAAGTTCTTGGGACTCCTACACTTGCTTGTGGTCATCCAAGTTCTCTCTGATGCCAAGCAAGCACTGGCATTAATCTAAATACTTACTCTTGATCTCAGCAAGAAGTAACTCTTGCTGTACATTCTAGTGTTTTGTTCCTGGCAGGTCCTCCTTGTTTTGCATGGGTTTTTGTGTAAGAATTATTGTGGCCCATATGATAGATTTATTATATGGTTTAATAATTGTTGAAATGCTATAAAAAAATATTAGTTATGAGAAGTTGCGACTCTAATAAAACGAAATGATATAATCCCCAAGGGAAGTTACCGCTTTTTTGAAGAGGTGCGACTTTTATGGAAGTTAAAATGCGCTTTGATGGAAGGCATCTATTGATAGAACGTATAAATATAGTCTGGTCCTCTCTCCACCTATATGAACAATAATAACTGAAAAGAACTTGGTATTCTCTCCTCCATCGATAGAATACATTAAAGAATAGTGGATTATGTGAAAGAAATCGGATTTCTTCATTTGGTTCAAGTTCTTCGGTTTTCCACAACGATTATCATCAAGGGTAATACTATGGATAAATGTACGTCTTCATCTATTTGTGAAAATCATGAAGATCAAATATCACTGTTTTCTTTTAAATTTTTGCATCAAAGAATTATTTGTATCATCTATCAATTGGTATCAGAACATGGTTTATGATCTCATGATTTTTCTGTTTATAGAAATATTATGATTTATGTATGATGATTCGTTGAATGATCCTGTTCGTATTATTTGTTATTGTTGAAATGTTTTCGGAGGGTTCTGTCGAAGAAAATCCGAATGATGGAACATTTTTATGAAGAAAAGGACGAAAATGGTTAGAGGTGGGCTATCGAAGAAGAAACGGCCGTGAAATCGTAGCGGAACGGTGAAAAATGGCGAAGAAATTAGTTCTAGGCACAAGGAAGAGGCGCATGGGCCTCACGCATGTGCTGTAGTTGTAGGCGGGTGAAACCCACGCACCACGCGCGGCCACATGCGCACCAATTGCTGGTGCATGGGGCCCACACGCGCGGAACTGCCTCGGCAGTTGCTAGGTGCATGGCGAATGGCACGCGTGCGGGCCATGCGCCAGCGTGGCGGACGACACGTGCTCCGCACACGCTTGACATGCCGCAGTGTGCCTTTTTACTTCTTTGCCCCTACGCCATTTTAAAATTACATTTTTGCCCTCCTCTTTGATGGTTATTTATAGTTATGCCCCTTGTTGCTTTAAAAAAGAAAATTACAGTTTTGTCACTGTGCTATTTATTTACTGTTCTGCTCCTATTTATTTATAATTACAATTCTGCCCTTGTTGATTATTTACCATTTTGCCCATCGATTTTAAATTGATGGTTCTGCCCCCCTTATGGAATTATGATTTTACGATTTTGCCCTTATGCTTTGATTACGTTTTTGTCCTTGTGTGCAATTTGGTAAATATTTGTATTTTGCAATATTAAATATTCATATTATGAATGGTTTATTAGTCACCAAAGTGGCCAAACCTTGAAGTCTTTTGAATTTTTGATATTATAAATTGTTTTATTCAATTACCCATGATTATTTGATGCTATATATGAAATTGATCTGTTTCTTATCATTATTGGTGTTATGGATATATTGAAGTTTATTTATTATAAGAACTTAGGAATTAAACAAATGGTTAATTATTTTCTTATAATTCATGAACATGATAGTTGATAATTAATATGACTTGCTAATTTTTTTTTTTTATGACTCTGGAACCCTCGTACAGCTGGCAGCCGGAGAGGTAAACCAGGGGCGGCGCTAACCCAGGATCCACCACCAGGGCGCTACACTTAAGAATTCCTAACGATAGCGCTGGGATTCGAACTCCCCCCCTCCCGGATGAGGGTGAGAGCGCGAAGCCAGCACTACCGTTGCGGGCGGTGGTCTTATTAAATTTGTTTGTATATCCAAAGATAGCAAATAAATTTTAATAAGATATATTTACAATTACCAAATAAAAGTTATTAGCATCATTATGGTTCATATATATTTGTATATCATAGGATCACCCAAAGGAGAACTATGATGTACATGTGTAGTTTAGTTTGAATTTGATTAGGTGATATTCTCAATACATTAATGTATGAGCATTTTATTGCATATTTGCAATATCTGTACATGTTTCACTTCATTCACATGCTTCGTCAGTTCCCTCATTCAATGGGATGAATTTTCTTGATTTGAGTGAACAAGTCCAGTTTCACTTAAGTGTCCTGGATCTTGATTTAGCGCTTAAAGTTGAGAAACCAGCTACTATTACTAATGAAAGTAATGATTATGAAAAGTCTTTCCATAAAACGTGGGAAAGATCAAACAGACTAAGCTTAATGTTCATGTGAATGACAGTTGCAAACAACTTAAAAACTTATATTCCCAAGACTGACAATGCTAAGGAATTTATGAAATTTGTGCAAGAGAGTTCTCAAACTGCTGATAAGTCACTTATTGGTACATTGATGAGCACACTGACCACCATGAAATATGATGGTTCACATACCATGTATAAGCATATACTTGAGATGACAAATTTAGCAGCAAAGTTAAGGATTTTAAGAATGAATGTGGATGAGTACTTTTTAAAACAGTTTATACTTAATTCATTGTCTCTTGAGCAATATGGGTCATTTCAAATAAATTACAACACTATAAAGAATAAGTGAAATGTGAATGAATTGGCCAGTATGCTAATTCAAGAGGAAACAAGGATTTGAAACAAGGATAAAGAATCAAAAGGCTCATTATGTTCATCTCTCAAGTCATTAATAAATTCAAAGGAATTTCAAAAGGAAAGGTGGAAGGGGCAAGAAGAAAGTATTACACGTCCTAAATGACTCTTCAAAGGCTTCTCAAATCCACAAGAAGGAACACAATTTTATTAAGTGTCATTTTCGCAACAAAATTAGACACTTGAAGAAAAATTGTCTGAAACGTAAAGCTTGGTTTGAAAAGAAAGGTAAGCCTTGTGTTTTAGTATATTTTGAATCAAACTTTACTGAAGTTCCTCATAATACTTGGTGAATTGATTTTGGTACCACTACTTATGTGTCAAATACGATGCAGGGATTTCTTATGATCCAAACCATAAAGCCAAATGAAAGTTATGTGAATACGGGGAACATAATCAAAGCTCCAGTTGAAGGCATTGGCACTTACCGTTTGATCTTAGATACTGAGCATTATTTGGATTTGTTTCGAACTCTTTATGTACCTACATTTTCTTGCAATTTTGTTTCTTTGTCAAGACATGATGTAGCAGGATTTTATTGTAAGTTTGGTTCTGAATCTTTCAGTTTATTTAAGAGTGATACTCTTATTGGAATTAGAACTTTATGTGATGGTCTTTACAAATTTAGATTTGATAATACTTTTGTTGAGACATTAATGACCTTGCATCATAATGTTGGCACTAAACGAAGTTTGGTGAATGGAAATTCTGCTTACTTATGGCATAAACATTTGGGTCATATATCCAAGGAAAGAATGCAAAGATTAGTGAAGAATTAAATTCTTCTAAATTTAGATTTTACTGACCTTGAAGAGTGTATTGATTGTATTAAAGGTAAACAAACAAAGCACACTAAGAAATGTGCCACAAGAAGCACAGAGCTTCTTGAAATTATATATACTTACTTATGTGGTCCCTTCGATGTTCCATTTTTTGGTAAGGAAAACTATTTCATCACCTTTATTGATGATTTTTCACATTTTGGTTACATTTATCTATTGCATGATAAGTCTCAATCAGTGAATGTACTTGAAATGTATATAAAAGAGGTTGAGAGGTAATTAGATAGAAATGTGAAAATATTAAGATCGGATAGAGGCGGTGAATATTATGGAAAGTATGATGAATTGGGACAATGTCCAGGTCAATTTGCTAAATTCCTTGAAAGACATGGCATTTGTGCTCAATACACAATGCCAAGTACACCATGACAAAATGATGTAGTAGAAAGGCGTAATCGTACTTTAATGGAAATTGTTAGGAGTATGATGAGTAATTCATCTTTACCCTTGTCTTTGTGGATGTATGCTTTAAAGACTTCTATGTATTTATTAAATAGGGTTCCTAGCAAGGTAGTTCGAAAGATTACATTTGAAATGTGGACGGGAACGAAACCTAGTTTATGACACCTTCATGTTTGGGGTTGTTCAGTAGAAGTAAGAATTTACAATTCACATGAAAGGAAATTGAATTCAAGAATGACCAGCGGTTATTTCATTGGTTATGCAGAGAAATCCAAAGGGTACATAATTTTATTGTCATAATCATAGTACAATAATTGTTGAATCTGGAAATGCTAGGTTCATTGAGAATGGTGACATTAGTGGGAGTGAAAGAGTGCGTGATGCTTGCATTCAAGAAGTAAGGGTAGAAGTTCCTATATCCAAAGCTTCTAAAGTTGTTGTTATTGATATTATAGTACAACCTAACAATAATCAAGAACAACAAATTAAACCTCCAATAGCTGAGTCACAAGAAATAGCATTAAGAAGATCTCAAAAAGAAATGAGGTTGGCTATTTCTAATGACTATATGGTTTATCTACAAGAGTCATAAATTGACTTAGGAATTGGAAATGATCCAGGTTCATTTTCCCAAGCCATGGAATGTGAAAATTCTAATGAATGGTTTAATACCATGGAATAAGAGTTAAAATCTATGCATCAAAATCAAGTTTGGGATCTTGTTGAATTGTCTAAATGATGTAAAAAGGTCGGGTGTAAATGGGTCTTTAAGACCGAGCGACTCAGAAGGCAATATTGAACGACATAAAGCTAGACTTGTTGCAAAGGGTTTTACGCATAAAGAATGTATTGACTATAAAGAGACATTTTCACTAGTCTCTAAGAATTACTCACTTAGAATCATTATGGCTTTGGTGGCTCATTATGACTTGGAGTTACACCAAATGGATGTAAAATTGCTTTCTTAATGGGAATTTAGAAGAATATGTTTATATGGATCAACCCGAAGGTTTTTCAGTTAAAGGAAAGGAACACATGATATGTAAATTAAAGAAGTCAACATATGGACTTAAACAAGCTTCCCGACAATTGTATCTTAAGTTTAATGATACCATAACTTCATTTGGATTTAAGTAAAATACCGTTGATCGATGTATATATATGAAGATTAGTGGGAGCAAGTTTATTTTTCTAGTTCTGTATGTTGATGATATTTTTCTTGCTACTAATGATCTTGGTTTGTTACATGAAACCAAAAAGTTTCTCTCTGAGAATTTTAAAAAGAT
Source organism: Eucalyptus pumila (assembly GCA_016097595.1). NCBI lineage: Eukaryota > Viridiplantae > Streptophyta > Magnoliopsida > Myrtales > Myrtaceae > Eucalyptus > Eucalyptus pumila. The sequence goes on along the minus strand of CM027846.1, from coordinate 8,695,642 downwards.
ATGGAAGAAAACATATTTGATAAGAATAGATATATCACAAGGATTATTAGAATTGTCTCAAAAAGCTTATATTGAGAAAATTTTAGAGAGATATAATATGAGTAAATGTTCAGCAGTAATAGTTCCAATTAAGAAAAGTGACAAATTTAGTCTTATGTAATATCTGAAAAGTGAATTGGAACTAGAATAAATGAAAAATATTCCTTATGCATCTGTTGTGAGGAGCGTAATGTATGCACAAATTTACACTAGACCAGACATAATTTTTGCTATCGGAATGTGGGGCAAGTATCAAAATAATCTTGGAATGGATCATTGGAAAGCTGCAAAGAAAGTTCTTGGATACTTGTAAGGAACGAAAAATCATATGTTCACTTATAAAAGATTCGATCATCTCAAGATGATTGGATATTCAGATTCAGACTTAGCCGGATGTGTCGATACAAGAAAATCAACGTTTGGTTGCTTGTTTCTTCTGGTTGGAGGGGCAATTTCATGGAAGAGTGTGAAGAAGTCAGTTATTGCTGCATCCACTATGGAAGCTGAATTTGTGGTATGCTTTGAGGCCACTATTCATAGATTATGGCTGTGGAATTTTATTTCAGGGCTTGTGATTGTCAGCAGTATTGCCAAACCGCTGAAAATTTATTGTAAGGGTGCTAATCATATGGAGATCAAATACTTGTCTGTTAAAGAAGAAGTTTAGAAATGAAGAGTGTCAATTGAGCACATTAGCATCAATCTTATGATAACAAATCCCTTAACAAAAGGACTACCGTCTAAAACATTTAATGAACATGTTGAAAAGATGGGCATTATTGGACGTCATTAATGTTTGTATTATGATTGTATTAAGTTTATGCATTTGACACTTTGAGCTCATTTAGATGTTTTTAATAATTCATGTTTTCTATTTAGTATACATTATGAAAATAAATGAATGTTAAATAGGATAGTTTCTAAAAGGACATTATAGTTGGACTATTACTATACTTCTCATTTATGGATCATGTTAAGTAAAGTGCTATAGTTGTAGTGCATAGAAGGGACTATGTCAATTAATGACATACAACTGCTATGACTTGCATTAGTTTTCTTTACTTAATTGTGATTATTATGTGATTGTCAATTTAATGAAAATTTTATAGCATAATGTTATTGTGCACATTATAGTCTTTATTAAACCATGAAAGGAAAATCATATGGGCCAAGTGGGAGAATGTAAGAATTATTGTGGCCCATATGATATGATTTATTATATGGTTTAATAATTGTTGAAATGCTAAAAAAAAAAATATTGATTATGAGAAGTTGCGACTCTAATAAAACGAAATGATATAATCCCCAAGGGAAGTTACTGCTTTTCTGAAGAGGTGCGACTTTTATGGAAGTTAAAATGCACTTTGATGGAAGGCACCTATTGATAGAACGTATAAATAGAGTCCGGTCCTCTCTCCACCTATATGAACAATAATAACTGAAAAGAACTTGGTATTCTCTCCTCCATCGATAGAATACATTAAAGAATAGTGGATTATGTGAAAGAAATCGGATTTCTTCATTTGGTTCAAGTTCTTCGATTTTCCACAACGATTATCATCAAGGGTAATACTATGGATAAATGTACGTCTTTATCTATTTGTGAAAATCATGAAGATCAAAGATCATTGTTTTCTTTTAAATTTTCGCATCAAAGAATTATATGCATTAAGTAACATTTTGCTGAATTTTCAACGAACATGGTTTGCAAGTTTTGTTGCGTTGTCTGTCAAGTTTCTGTTTTGCTAGTTCACCCCCACCACACATGGCTACCATTGGAGGAGAGCCATCATACAGAGGAGACGAGAGTGGAAAAAAGTGGTCTGGGCCCACCGGTCAATAAGCCAACATTAGGAGAGAGGAGGTTGTCCTCTTTGAGCATCCCTCGACATCACCGCAGCTCCTTCACCAACGACGTTACTGGAGCTCAACCGCTGACTTCATAGCTGCTGTCCTCCGCCCATGGCTACCCGTCCCCGCATCTAGCCGAGCACTACAACACACCGCCGTCACCTATTGAGCGGATTCCGTTTGGTTCAAATTTAGTAACATTATTTGCGAAATTAGGTAATTATCCTATCTAAATTTGATTTGGATATTTTATTATTTAATGCATGCTTTTTAATATCTTACGTGCATATTTGAATTATTGGCGTATTCCCAATTAGGGTTATTTTCCTAATTTGCAACCGTACTTTGATTTTTTTACTCTATCTATAAGGCTTTAGATAGAATAATTAATCAAGTGGGAATAAAATTGATATTTTAATCTTTAAGGCTTAAGATCAATTTATCAATTTTATTAGTAAGAAAATCAAATTTGATTTAACCATTATTCCTTGATCCGAACGATGTATGATATCTTTGATGATTCCGAATGGCTTGGTGCTTGTTTCGTCTTGATTGCTTTATTTATCCTAAAATATGTTTGAGTTAGATTAGGTTCATATTAGAATATCGCATGCTTTAGGGTAATTTGCATATTTAGACTAAGCATTGTATTTATTCTGAATTTTTGAAATAAAAAAATACCAAAAACATAAATTTAGGATGTTAGATTGCCATTTCATTATTTTAATTTGCAATTTTAATTTCGTATTTTATAAAAAAAATTGCACGTAGTTTAATTCTAGATAATATTTTCTAATTTACTATAGGTTTAGATATTTTTAGGTAGATTGCACTAGAGATTTCTAAATTATGATAACATTCTAGTTTAAATTAGGGTTTGGTTTAACCTAATTCCTAATATAAATTGGATGATATCACAATCTTGGTAGACTTTTTTTTTAGCAATATTCTAATTTCGAATTTCATGAAAAATACCAAAAAAAGAAAATCATCTTAGAATAAATAAATTCCATTCTCTAGGATAGATTGCATACTTATTAAGAAAACACAAAAAAAAAAACAATATTATGTGTACGTCATCTATAATTAGGTTCATGAAATGCACATCATTTAATGATTGTCTCTAGATCCATTTAGTTAAAAAATTCCCGTCATTAGAATTAGGTCATTTGGTTATATTGCATTGCATATAGATTAGATTTTATTAAACAAGAGAAAATTATTTTAAAAAAATTGAGTGACGGCGTGTTACTTTAAAAAACCTAGGGCTTTTGATGTGAATTTTGAATTAACATTGCGAATGCTTTCATTATTACGAGGTAAGTCCTGCAACTTTTTCACTACTTTATCTGAGTGTTAAATTGGTGGTTTGCACACCCATATGAATACATCACATATTATGGAAGTGAATTAAAATTAATTCAAGCTGTTTGCAAAACATTTTTTCGAAATAAAAAAGAAAGGTACCGAAAGGGCATTAGACTAGTCTAGTGTAACCAAGTTCCCGTACCCAAAATCTTTGGTTTGTAGGAGTAAAATAATTCTCAAATTATTTTACTTAGGTGTCCAATCGACCTACCGAAACCTGATTAGTGGCAACTCCCTTTTGCATGCTAGATATTTGAACTTAAATCGCGAATTGGTATGGGCTTGGAAGAACCCGGGCTAAGTTAGACTTAGTCATCTATTAGCCGACTTAGTAATCTATTAGCCTAATTTTAGGTGGTGCACCCAAAATTTAGGTCGCGACAACATTCGATATGGCTAACCACGTTGAGGTGACACATAATCCAAGATTCATTTTTCTCTAAATTACTAGAAAATCATCAAGTGGGAGTCATAGCAAATGCATTCCCATCGTATATAAATGGGAGAATTACAAAAAGATTAAATTAAATCAAATATATTATAATTGTGCTAATTTAGTCATAATTTTTTTTTTACCAATTTAACCCTAAACCTTTTGTATTTATTCTGGTTCAGTCTATCCGGCTAATATTGGCTGGCTAGCGTTGACGGCATTTCACAAATTTTTATTATATTTTTAATATATATATATATTATTATTATTTTCACCCTTCCCATAGGGCTAGCGGGGATTTGTCGGCTGATCCTTGTTAGCCACAGGAATATTAAAACTACTCCTCTTTGAACACCCCAACGCAACCATCTCCCTTGATGTCCAAGTACTAGTATTGTGTATCCTCCGTTTTATAAAGTAAAAAAAAAAAACACCATGTACATTGACGGACCAATATTTATTTTTAAAAAGAATTAACTAAAATAAAAGATTAGATCAATTGAGAATGACACATAAAAATATTATTAATATGTCATATCACGACATACATTGAACTTATATGTCAATATTGATTTTTTTTTTTTTTTTGGTGTATAAGATGGTCGGGAAGCAACAACTATTGGCATCCGCATTAATTGTACCATGTTAAGTGAGATTATGTTCTATGCATGTGCAGTCTTAAACGTCATCTTTAAACTCTATTGCATTCTATTTATCTCACGAGATGTTGGGCCACATGAGATTCGAGCTACCAACCATTAAATGCGGCCTTCCTTGCAAAACTATCTCATCTTGTTATTTTACTCGGTTCATGAATCTGCAGGTCGCCAGTTTCCTCTTGTAATAAACAGAAAGCAAAATTTAAAAAAAAAAAAATTGGAAATCCTTTGGCGTTCCATATGGGGTCAAACCAAATTTACATTCCTCAAGTGAAGGTTCAATTTTGCTATATTTCCTAATGCTTTTCATACTAGACTTTCAAAAGCAGGAGTGAGAATAGCACTGGATGTGACACAAGAACAAAATGGAATCCATCTTTACTTGGAGATCAAGGAGGGATGGTTGCTGGTCAATTTATTTTGTTTGAACACTTTCTATAACTTGTCTTTTAACTCTGCACCGTTCCCACAAAAGACACGCCAAAGGGTCGACAGGAATCAACATGGTTTATAGTCACAAAAGACACTGGAACAGTCCGGATGGATTGGAGTCCCAGATACGCTGAAACACACGCGCCAAGTAATCATAGAATCAAAATACCAACAGCCTCCTAAGCTAAATGGACACTCACTGACTCCATACATCCTCAATGAATTGACCCAAACACAGGTAGGAAGAGACATGAAAATCTACCATATGGGATTTTAACAATGATGAATACATTCTATTTTCGTCATTACCTTTGGTGATTACAGCTCGTGGGCCAAACCCAAATTTGACTGATTCAACATAAAACACGGCAAGGGTCGACAAAAATCAACATGGATTATGTCACTACCTATCCTTGGGGAAGGGAATAGGTTTATGAGTATTGCCTAAAGGACGGGCCTCCGGCCCATAATCAAGCACTGGCTTTCCCAAGCTCATTTTGGATGTTCAAATTGAGAGTATGAAAATTTTATAAAAAATGAGTCGCCACTAACTTATTAAGGTCGACTAGAAATCAAATAAGGCATGGGAGTGTATCTTACTTCCTATACAACTAGAGAATTTAGGATCGATGATTTAATAGTACCATTTTGATACCTAAATTTGTTCATTTAAAAAAAGATATTTTTTTTGTTAGGAAGTTTAGATTTATTTTATACCTATTCATTAACATGTGAGGTGATTATGTAGGTATACAAATCATTAACATAATTATCGGCCATAAAAAAGAAAAGTGTTAAATAGATTGCCATGGGATAGGAAATACTTAACATTAATGAAAAGATAAATGCTAATCCTAACTAGACTTAAAAAAGAAAAAGAAAAAAAAAAGAAGCCAGAATCAATGTATCAATATTACACAATCAATGGCATTTGTCTCTTAGAACAATTAAAATTCCAAGGTAGAGCCCTAAGGGCTTGTTTAATTTAAAAGATGATTCTCACCAAGGATTTCCACACATTTAATGATTTTCAACCTACCAGCCATTTCGATCAAAAAAAAAAAACCTACCAGCCAACCCTCTCTCATAGCTAAATGAAGGCTCATTGACTGCAAACATCCTCGATGAAGCGAGCCAAAGACAAGTAAGAAGAGCCACCCTCCATCAAAGCCTTCCTACTCTTCTCGCTCACTTCCATCATCTTCTTCCTCCTCTCCCCAGCCTCCTCATCCTCCATTAACTTCCTTATCCCTCTATTTCATTTGCCATCACGACATCGTCACTACCTTTGACAAGATCTCTTCCATAATCCATCTTGATCTCCGCAGCGAGACCAAGCTCCACCACCAAGTGGAATGCGTTGAAATGTTGCTCCGCAAACTGGGGCCATGCAATGACCGGCATGCCAAACCATACGCTTTCTAGGGTGGAGTTCCACCCGCAGTGAGACACAAACCCTCCGATGGCTGGGTGGGCCAAGATTGTGAACTATGGGGCCCACCCGATCACTCTCCCAACCCCTGCTGTCCTATTAAGAAAACCCACGGGCAGGACCTCTGCGAGATTTGCGTAGTCTTGGGGGGCTTCTAGCTTGCCCTTCGTCGGAGGCTGTCGTAAGGACCACAAGAAGCGGTACCTGCTCCGCTCTAATGCGTAGGCAATCTCTTTTGCCTGGTGCTCATCGAAGCACCCCTCGCTCCCGAAGCATAGGAACACCACTGACGCATCTGGCTGCTGGTCAAGCCAGTCCATGATCTCGAAACCCTTTTTGCTCTCAACGTTGATGTTTAGTATGGGGCCCACGGAGTACACTGTAGATGCTCCAAGGCTGGCCAGGGCTTCCACAGCGTGCGATTCGAGCTCAGCGAACGTATTTACCAAAATTCCCTTGGTTTCCTATACCTCAGGGGGATGTCCAAGAATATCCGGCAGTCTTCTTCCATAAACACTTCCAAGGGCAAGAACTTGGCGGCAGGCAGCAAGTTAGCTAAGCACGGTATGTCCAGCACGGCGTCAGAGCCCTTGAGCCTGGTTGGGTCCATGTGTTGCCTGTCTCAGAGAGACTGGAGGTGCAGCGTGACTCCGAGGAACGCCGCGCCTGATGGGAAGAAAATGTAGGAAGGGACGCCGAACTCAACAGCCATGTCGATCAATGAGGTGCAAAACACGTCAAGGACAAGCCCAGCAAGCCGTGGCGACCCTTGGGCAGAGAGCTCAGCGACAGCTTCTCTGAGGTCGGCTTTGTAGCTCTCCATGAAGTGATAGACGAAGGCGAAGAAAGACGTCCTCGGGGAGTGGCTTCACCTAGGGAGGAGGACGAAGAGGATGCGGTCAGCCACGGAGGCGGTGAGCGACCCGATGTGGGAATCAATTTCCGAGTTGAAGGGGGAACTTCATGATGAGGACGGTGACGGAGAGCCAACTATCACGGTCGACGAGGAGCTTGGCCACCTCCACCATCGACACCAGGTGGGCGAAGCCCGGACATGGGATGAACACAAGCTCGATTTTTGCACTCATAAAGACGATGATGCCTCAAAAAATTCTTCTTTTCCTAACTGAGTTCCCCGTTGTGCGTCAGCTGTGCGGTTGTCGCTGGAGGAGAAAATAAAAGCAAAACGAAGATAGGATAAGATAAAGGCAGTCAGGATTGGCAGATGGATAGAATAAGATAAAGGCCCTAAGGATGGGCGGATAGAATACAAAAGATAGCCTTCATCCTATTTCTTTTCACTTGAAGATGGGATCTCTAAGGGCGCGCATGACAAAATTTTTATTCTAAAAATTGATTTCTTGGCAAAATTTGATTTCTCAATTTCTATTCCCGACAAATTTACGAAGAAAGTTAAAAAACCCGTTTGATAACGACTCAAAATTTATATTTTTGGAACAATCAAATTTTATAACGTAATAAAATTTCTATTTCTAGGAATAGAAATTGATTAGATAATAATATAGAAAATATTCAAATACAAAATAATAGTTGAAATAATACTAAAACAATAGATGAAACCCTCAAATACAAAATAATAGTCAAAATAATACTAATACATTACAAAAGTTGAAAATACAATTTCATGGAATTTTTGGCATATTATTATCCCTTGTCATTTTATTGGTAATGGTTTTCCTAAGCATATTTATTTGGTTTTTCTCCTCGGTCAAAGTATCGTTTACAAGCTCATCCTACACAGGTTCAGACAAGTATTATGAAAGCATGAATATGGGTGTCATCAATGGCGCCTATATATCCTTGTCATCTTATCAAAGACTAGTATTATACAAGATTATCAACAAAATAAAATTGATGGTGTAAAGGAATATATGAGAATTCTACTTGAAGTAATGTTTATGGTTATGAACCAATTGAGGGAAGGTCAGTTTATTTTGATTCTTGAATTGAATCATTCCAGTTGCTCATCCCTAATTTTTTTTTTTTTTTAATTGTTGCTCAATGAATCTTTAATGGCCCTCGCATAGCAAAGAGAGAGATTCTCTTGAATCTCTTGCCTTTGAATTAAAATTCAAGATTGTGTAATAATCTAATTATTTTGATTTTGCAAGAATTTTGAATCCATAAAGAAACAAGGTTAAATTTCTAGGCACGTTTTTTATTCACCTATTGCGTAAGAACTTTTTCTTCAATTGGTCAAATGCGCGTCTTGCTTTCTAGAGGAAAGAGCCCCATTGTTTTTAAGTTAGCATTTAAGAACTTTGGTCGTTTTTGAAAATTGGGGACCCATTTAATTGCCTTTCATCCTAATGAGGAAGTTATCAAAAAAAATTGAAAAAAAAAAAACATGAGCAAAATAATTTGTGAAGTTGTGGTTATGAGTGAATTAAATTAGCAAGAAAGCACAAGATTCTTTTATATGGCTTGATTTCATCTTCTGATTTCTATTTCAAAAACTAAGAAGTTAAAAATTCCAACTTCTGATTTCTTCGATTTCTCTATTTCTAGAATAGAAATCTGTTTAAGAAATAGAGAAATCAAATTGTATTACCAAATAGATTTATGTTTCAAACCTGTTCCGGAAAACAGAAAAATAGAGAAATCGAGAAATAGAAATTTTGTCATACGCGCCCTAAGATTTCGAACAAGGGCTCGCATATTTCGTGTGGACAAATTTATTGCGAATTTAAAAAGGTGGGAAAGGTTTGAGGACATCAAAAGTTCTTGACCCGTAATTATCGCCTAAAGGTCTCTTATCGTTAACAAGAGATTTTACAAAAGTACAATTGAGTTCTGAAACTTTTTAAAAAATATTTATAATCTAGTTTTAGAACTTATCAAATTGATTCAATCAAGTCATTTTGTCAATTCCGTCCAATTTAACTAACGGAAAAATACTAATGTATATTATTTTATTACCTTTTAAAGATATGTGGCACCCACTAGGTCAAAATCCAAAAAAAAAAATACAAAAAATTTGTTTAACAAATAAAAAAACAAAAAAATTAAAAAAAGAAGAAGTAAAAAACAAACTCACCCACAATTTGGCTAAGCCCTCGTCGATGGTCGCCACCACAATCATTGAGAAGGGCCAGCAAAGGTTGCCTAGTGACTCTCCCCAAGCAAGCCATTGGCGGCCCCTAATGAGGGCTTGCTAGCTTAGATTTGGGAGAGTGGACAACCCTCATCGCAAAACTAGCGAGGGTCATCGGCCTTTGCCTGTGGCCCACGAGGCTCGCCAATCTTTTGTAGGTCCAGACAACCATTGTCAACCCTTTCCAACAACTATGGCAGCAGCAACTGTTGAGAGCTTGGCCAAGCTGTGGTTGATTTTTTTCCTTTTTTTTTTTCTATTTTTATCTTTTTATTTTTAATATAATTTTGTTTGTATTTTTTTAAATTTTTTCCATGTGGCGCTTAGTGGGTGCCATGTCCTTGCCATGCATCTTAAGAAAGTAACAAAATAAGATACATAAGAATTTTCCGTTGGCTAAATTGAATAGAGTTAACATAAGAATTTGATTAAACCAATTTGGTAAATTTTATGACTTAATTGCACATTTCATGACAAATTTTAACACTTCCAGTGCACATATCCTAAAACATATTAACATGGTAGAATTTTGAGGTTGAGTTCTGTACTTTTTCTTTCCAGATTTTAGATACTATAGTCATTTTGCTTATGGATAATAGGTTTGCATTGAATAACATAGAAGTCCGATTGTAAACTGTATTCAAATTGGCTCAACACACAAAATTAGCTGGACTTTAGAAGATGGGGCCTTAAGGTCACTTAAATTTTCAAGACTGAGATGCTTGAGGTCGACCTTTATCCGAAATTCTTGCTTGGCCAAATGAGTGCGTGTGCAATGCATATGTGGGGTTGGTTGCATTTCAGAAAGAAAACAACGGCAAGGTAAGAATATTTAGCGCTAGTACCATACAGGAAATGCAAATCTTGCCAAAACAGAAAGGAACAGAGGAAAAACTAGACTAGTGTTCTCGATTGGAACATGGATTTTCATGGTTGAATTGGGCAAGATATTCTTGGCTATATGGGATATATTCAAGGTTGACTACAAGGGGCATATATGGGGCCTGAGGATGACAAAACAGGAGAAAAAACAAAGAAGAATATTGTGAACTCGCAGTATAAAACACAAGCATCACGGGCTGATCAATTACTCTCGATCACTCGTAGGCTGACTTGTGCGGCCTTAGGATTTTATCCCTAAGTAGCCTTTTAACACTCGACTCACAAGGATCTTAGAGAGAGAAACTTCTAGAGAGAGAAGCTCTGGTTTTGTATTTCACTTGTGAATGAGATGGATTACAATGAGGGGAGGAGACCCATTTATATACAAATACAAGACAAACCGTATCCGTAGATCTCTCATCGATCTAACGGTAGAGATTGTATCTCCCTAACTATCAACTACCCGCATTTATTACATAACGGTACAATTACTGTATTGCCCATCCTCAAGAGTATTTTAGAAGACTCAAGAAAATCCTAACAAACGGGATACAAGCCGAGGATCGGAAGTGTCATGCTCGTCCCGTAGGAACCTCATGAAAGGCTTTGATCTCCTTCTTGAATTGCCAAAGACTTTCTGCGGGCTCTCAACTTGCTTCACTCTCCGGAAGACCCTTCCATTGGATAAAATATTCTTGCTTAGGCGCGCAATACCACTTCCGTATGACTCGATCCGCCATGATGCTCTCGACTTGTTGATCATATGAGGTTTTTGTCTCGAGTGGTGCCCGTTAAGACTTTCCTCGATCCGATTGTACCTTGAGTTTTGGTGATAACTTTAGCTTGTATGCAATCTTCCCGACCCATTGTAGCTGACGAATCAAACCCTTGTGCACGTCCTTGTATTGAAGCACCATGTGTAGCTTGGGCAACATTTGGTCCCTGACCTGGAACTCACGTGCCGTCGCTTCTCGTCGGCCCACTTCTTCATGCACTTGGAGGCCTTGTGTAGACACGCCCTTGCCAAGTCGGCCTGCTCTCGCCAATCATTGGCGAACTTGTAAGCGGGCGGACTAATCCCCTAGTAACTCGATGCGATCACACTCGGGGTATTTGGTTGCTTCTTGGTCGCGATCTCAAACGAGCTCTAACCGGTTGACTCACTCCGCTGCAGATTGTAAAAGAACTGGGCTACATCAATTAACTTTGCCCAATTCACTTGCGTTATACTCACATAATGTCGGAGGTAAATCTCCAAAAGTGCATTGACCCGCTCCGTCTGACCGTTGGTTTGGGGATGCAAACTCATGGACATATTTAGCTCTGACCTCAGCAGCTTGAATAATTCGGACCAAAAACACCCTGTGAAATGAGGACCACGATCGCTAACGATCGTTTGCGGCACACCCCAGTACTTGACCACGTGCTTCATGAACATCTTGGCTACCTCCTCGACCGAACAATCCTTCGTTGCAAGCACAAAGGTCGTGTACTTGGAGAACTTGTCCACCATGACCATGAGAGTCCGACACCCTTCGAACTTTGACAGGTTGATAATAAAGTCCATGGAGATACTCTCCCATGGACGAGTTGGAATGGGAAGCAGCTCCAATAGGCCCGACAACGAATGTTGCTCCAGCTTGTCTTGTTGGCATACCGGACAAGTCTTCGCATAAGCCTCCACGTCATCTCACATTTGTGGCCAATAGTATCGATCTTTGACGAGGGCCAAGGTGCGGTGGATCTCTGGATGACCTGCCCACTTCGAGTCATGGCATTCACGCAAGATCTCATTCCTTAGCTTCCCATGGAAGGGCACATATAGTCGCCTTCCTTTGGTGTAGAGGAGCTTGTCCTCACACCAGAATTGTCGGGTCTTGCCTTCCTTCATATACCAAATGAGGGCTTGTGCTCTTGGATCATGCTTCAACCACTATTTGATGTGGTCAACCCAAGGACAACTCAATCGACTCACTGTGTTTGCAAGCTCCATTCTTCAACTTAGTGCATCCGACACGGAGTTGGCCTTCCCCAGCTTGTACTCCAGCACATAGTCGAATTCCACCAGAAAATCCTGCCATCGAGCTTGCTTTGGACTCAACTTCTTTTGAGTCTGGAAATAACTCATGGCCATGTTGTCTGTCCTCACGACGAACTTGGACCCCAAGAGATAATGCCTCCACATTCAAAGGCAGTGGACCACCGCGGTCATCTCCTTCTCTTGAATGGTGTACCGATGCTCAATATCGTTCAACTTTCGTGACTCGTATGCCACCGGATGTCCTGCCTGCATAAGGATGCCACCAATAGCAAAATCCAATGCGTCAATCTCTACCTCGTAAGGTTTGGTGTGGTCGGGCAACACCAACACCAGTTCTTCCATCATGGCTTTCTTCAATCGATCGAATGCTCTTTGGCATCGATCCGTCCACTCCCATGGCTTCTCATTCTTCAAGAGGTCTGTGAGCGGCACGGTGATGCTCAAGTAGCTTCGGATGAAGCGCCGATAGTAGTTGGTGAGGCCAAGGAACAACCTCAACTCAGTCACTTTTGTTGGCAACTCCCATTCGACGACATACTGGATCTTTGCCTTGTCCATCCGTATTCGTCCACCCCCGATGATGTGCCCTAGGAACGAACTTCCTCATTGGGCGAAGGCACACTTCTTGTGCTTAACATATAGCTCATTCTCATGCAAGACTTAGAAGACCTACCTTAAGTGCTTGACATGCTCCTCGAGTGTCCGACTATATACCACAATATCGTCTAGGTAAACCATAACAAATCAATCTAAGAATGGGTGGAGTACCTTGTTCATTAGAGTGCAAAATGTAGCCGAGCATTGGTCAGGCCAAATGGCATGACGAGGAACTCATAGGATCCATACCGCGTCACACGGGTTGTCTTTGGTTCATCCCCTTCAGCGATCCGAACTTGGTAGTAGCCCAATCGGAGATCCAACTTGGTAAACCACTGAGCTCCACCAAGTTGATTGAAGAGATCCGCGATGAGCAAGATCAGATACTTGTTCTTCACTGTCAATTTGTTCGGGCTCGATAGTCGATGTACATCCGGAGTGACCAATCGTGCTTCTTTTGGAATAGGACCGGCGCACTGAACGGAGCCTTGGATGGCCAAATGTAACCCGCGTCGAGCAATTCTTTCTGTCGCTTCCTTAGTTCTTCCAATTCCAATGGTGCCATGCGGTACGGCGCCATGGCAGGCGGTCGAGTGTCAGGCACCAGCTCGATCCGATGATCCATCTCTCTCTTTGGTGGTAATTTCTTCAACAACTCCGAAGGCATCATGTCCTTGAACGTGTTGAGGACATGGGTCACCTCCGTTAGGGTTTCACCCCCTTCACCCTTCTGGTCCTCCACCTTTAAGGCTGCAAAGGATTGTCACCTCACCATTCCTTGCTCCCTTGGTGAGTTGCATAACCGAGATCACCTTTCTATCACGGTCCGATTCATGATGGACCGGGATCACGCATTGGCAATGCTTATCCAATACACATATACACTCCGCAAATGGGACCACAATCGCATGGATTCTATCTAGGAATTTTATTCCAATGACAATATCGTAATCGTCAAGGGGAATTACCTCGAGAGTCTCCTTGCTCTTCCATGCCCGAGTTGTAACTCCACGTCCCTCGCGACACCGATTGCAGGGATTTCCTTTGAGTTCACCATCTTGAGCCGCCCGGCTCCCTTCTCAACCCGTAGGTTAAGTTTCTTCATGGCTTCCTCCGATATGAAGATGTTGGATGCTCCCGTGTCCATGAACGCACTCATTGTGGATTCTCCGATTTTCAAGTCCGCGAACATCAAGCCTTTAGGCTCCTTCGCCTTCTTGGACTTGATGGTGCTAAGGAGTCGAGCAAACCCAACTGCGATTCTTCCTTAGGCTCATTCTCCTTACACAGGGCGGCCAACTTGTCCTTTTTGGGCAATCCCACACCATGTGCGGACCATCACAAAAGAAGCATTTATAAGATCGTACCTTCCTTTGTCCTCTTCCACTTGACTCAGCATGAGCTTTGTGAGGATTAGCCGGCGGTCTACCTCCGGTCGGGCGGTTGTATCTCCCTCGATCTCCCCACACCAGTGGCTTTGTCCCTCGGACGCGAGTCCGATCGGGATGTGGAAGGGGCCTTGTATTCCATGAGCGATTTGACTACCGTCATGGCCGACGTGAGATCTCCCACGTTAAACCGTTTTAGCTCTTGCTTGGTCCATGGCTTGAGATCACTCATGAACTGGTGATACGCCTCAACTTCATTCATCGAGGGGATTTGAAGTAGCAACTCCGAAAACCGCTTGATGTAGTCGCGTACACCACTCTTTTGCTCGAGACACTTTAGCTCATCACGAGCTTCCTCCTCTACAAAATGCTTGATGTAGTCGCGTATACCAACTACGGGACGAGCGTGACACTTCCAACCCTCGGCTTGTATCCCATTGCTAGGGTTTTTTGAGTCTTCTAGAATACTCCTGGGGACGAGCGATACAGTAATTATACCATTATGTAATAAATGCGGGTAGTTGGTAGTTAGGGAGATACAATCTCCCTTGTTAGATTGAGAAGAGATCTACGTATACGGTTTGTCTTGTATTTGTATATAAAAGAGTCTCCTCCCCTCATTGTAATCCATCTCATGCACAAGTGAAATACAAAACCAGAGCTTCTCTCTCTAAAAGTTTCTTTCTCTAAGATCCTTGTGAGTCGAGTGTTGAACTGCTGCTTATGGATAAAATCCTAAGGCCTCACGGGTCAGCCTACGAGTGATTGAGAGTAATCGATTGGCCTGTGACAAGTGGTATCAGAGCAAGAATCCCTCTAGTAAGTGGGTGAGTTAGAGAATCGAACTTCTTGCTTTAGTGTGGGTCAAACTAATAAGAGCTTGGTCCAGTCATAGTGAGTGGAGAGTGAGGGTGCGTTTGGTAACGATTCTGTTCTCGGGAACAAATTCTGACCATAAATGATTATTTTTTATTCTGTTCCTGGGAATTGATTCTGAGTAAAATAACACATTTAGTAACTGTCCAAAATTTTTGATTTTGGAATAGAATTGTATTCGGTAATGTGCTTATTAATTATGTTAAAAATCATTTTTTTTAATTTTTAAATAATTTTTTTACTTTTCTTTTTTTCTTTTTTTCCTTTTTTTTTTCTTTTTCTCCTATTCTTCTTCTTCTACTTGTGGTCGGTCGCCAGACCGATGACCGGCAAGATGAGGACCGGCGACCTCACTAGAGTGTCGCCAGCCCTCATTGGCCTCGCCGAGGCTGGGCGAGGCCTGCCTAGCCGCCAACGGGGCTGGGCGAGCCTCGCCGATGGCCAGACGCGCCTCGCCCTGGCCTGGCGAGCCTCGCTGATGGCCAAACCTGCCTCGCCCTGGCCTGGCGAGCCTCCGGTGAGCTTGTTGAACCGGCGGCGGACGGCGGTGGGTGGTGGTGGACGGTTGTCACAGGATGGCAAAAGGGAAGAATGAGACTTTCACTATTTTGATTCTTTTTTTGATTCCCATACCGAGAATCACATTTTTTATTATTCTTAATTCTTGTCCAAAACTATTCCCGGGAACAAATTTGTTCCCAAGAACAAAAATTTTACCAAACGCAATTATGTTCCAAAACTAATTTTGGGAACAAAAAATCAGAATTATGCACTGTTTGGATGGTTACCAAACAGTGCCTGAATGGCGAGGCAAAAGATGCTCAAACGAAGCTGGGTTCTTAGCTCCTAGGATGGCAATGGTACTAGGACAAGTCAGTTCATTGCCAAGCTGATAGGGAGTTGGAGAAGAACTGAACCCTTACTAAATAGGGATAACGTTCCTGGATCGATCGGTGAATTCGAATGAGAGGTCTACTAGCATGTTTTCGACAAGGAAATAACCTCCATTTGGTCTGTTGGGTCAAAGAAGTTGTTTAGGTAAAAATAATGGTGCTGCCAAAAGATGCGGTTGGTGAAGAATGCCACACTTGCCAAAGAAAGCGCGGGTGACCGAGAATGGCTGAGTAGCTAAGATAAAAAAGGCTACCAATAGAGCAAAACTTGTTTTGTTGGGCAAGCATGACCATTCGATGTGAAATCCTAAAAAGTGGTGCATCAATGGTTAAGGGATGCAAGGAAGCGACAGAACAGTTTGCAACGAGGGCGTTGCAAATTTGAGTGGGGGAGAATGTCACGGTCCGTGAATCCTCTTGTACTCGTGACACTTGTCACTAGTGCTTGGGGTTACCAAGTGAAGAATGAGGATGCAGAAAGGACGAACACAACTAGTCTGTGGGAGTGGCGTCAGGACGGTTGGTGCTAGAAATTCTAAGATAAAATGATTATATCACTTAGGAGCTCTGAAGGTGGGGTTGGCCTCCCATACACAAACTGGTCGGGAGCTGATGCCGCTCTCTTGACGAAGCCATGGTAGGCCAAAACTAGTTGTTGAGCCTAAACAAATATGCTCTCTCACTTGATGGACTAGACACCCGAGCGAAGTTAGGCGTGGTAGAATCTCATACGAAAAAGCATTCATCGTATTGTTCGGGGAACGGCTATAGAAGAAAGGCTGGCCTGGCGAATTCCACTCGTCAGGCGCCGCACGGGCCCTTCCACGGCCAAGGAAACTATCGGCCCGTGACACAAGCATGGAGCAAGGGAAGGCAACACGCTCAAGATAGAATAAAAAAATAAAAGCAAAAGAATCTGGTCAAGCAAGGTGCAAACAAAAGTTCACCAAACTAAGGAAACGGTGGAATTTGGACTTCGTTTGAGGTTGCTTTTATTTAACGAAAATTTAATAATTTTAAAAAAAGATCATTTATATCGATTCAAATAGTTAGTCCATGAACTTTTTTTTTTTTTTATTGATGATAATTTATGTCTCATTATTTTCATGAACGATAATTTTTTTTTTTTTGTCAAAATGGATTGGCTCAACTAGTAAGATTCGAACTCCCCACACATCATGTCTAGGTTCAAATCCCGCTAGCAACAGTGGTATGCCCGGCATTGGTATGGGTTACCTCCCCTCCTCCTAAACTAGATTCACAATATCACTTTATGATGAGGTGATATCTTCATCATTGTGTTCCTGAGAGAGCATTACACGTCTTGCTCTTTTTAGGTGTAAAACAAGCTGGATCTTTTCCAAGTTTTCTTCGGTGACTTCCACTCTCTTCCCGTGAGGTCTGGATGTGCAAGGGCCAGGTACATCGGATTTTATTTGAGGCCTGATGGGCCAGGGCCAAACACGCGAACATATATACATCGTTTGTTCATTTTTGTATGACTAGCGACAAACTCTTATTGCCGCATCATTTGCTAGAGTTCGTTGGAGCATTCAATGGTAACCAGTTGGCGTCCGTGGTGTTTATCGTGCTAAGAGCCCAAACCTCCGTTTCCATCTTTCGGCTAATTTGATTGAGTGAGCCGATTAATGTTTTACTTCGGTTTCATCTGAGTGTTGATCCCTCGATGTGCTCACAATCCGAATCGGAAACATGAAGCAACTTGTCTTCAATCTAGTTTAGTTTGAACAAATTCTAATTGCCTTTGGTTTTAGTTTGATATTTTCTTTTAGTTTGATATTTTCTCATGAATATCTAGCAATTAATGTGATAATGCACGCCATTTAAATTTATTTCAATGTTGATAGTTAGTTCATAATTTCTTTCGTAATTTGGATTGGTTTACATGATTTTCATTCGTACTCGCTTTCATAATTGATGTAGAAAACGTTCTAGGATTATCGCGGTTGCTGTAGCATGGTTTAGGCCCGTTTTAGATCACAAGAACGGGCCGAACGTCCGTTGTCTCAGTCTGGACAGCAGGATTAGTTTAGTTTTCTTTTTAATATTATTAGTTTCATTTTTGTCAATTTTAGAATGTATCATCATCACTTGAATTAAGAAATTTATATTTGATGCACGTTTATTTCCGTTTATGCCTCACGGTGTCCTGTTTTAGAATAAGACGATGTATAATGGTACCCGACATGGCTCTAGTATTTTCTCGTCCTTTATCTGTTATTATTATTGATCGACTTTTTATATAATTTTGGAGCATTTATGCATGGATTAATAGATGAATACTAGATTATTAAATTGGAAATATTAGATGAATTGTTCTTTTACAAAAGGGAAAAAGGTATTAACAAGAAACATTAGACAGATCTACCTTAATCAAGTCCTCAAGAGGATCGGTCTTTTTCTTTATTTAGCCCAATCTTAGAAAATATTTTTCACCTTTGGCTTGCAAAGGTAAGGTGGGTTGGCTCTCGCATCTTACTTGACTCCTAACCAATCTTTAGATTAGGAGAGGGACGACATCTGATTAAAAATGAATTGAAATAATTAATGAAAAACCAAGCCATGATCGGTAGAGTTTTAGAGAATTTGTGCGAAGTGTAAGTACCATCTCATAAAAGGTTTTCGTGCCCTCTTCGCAATCCATCAAACTTCCTTGGAGTTCACTTCAAGAGGGTCGCTATAGGAGCATGTGTGAATTTTGTTAGAGAAATTATATATAAGAGATTTGTTGTGGTTTGGAGTTGTTGATATATCATAGTTGTTTCTTATTGCATTAACTTGAATGAAAGTGTATCCACTTGAATATGATGGTGAACTCGGATTTAGACTCTCTCTTGACAATCTCACCATGAAAAAGGTATTGGACTGTTGCTATACATTCTCAACAAAATTGTATTAGAGCTAACGTTGATTAGTGAGCCCCAATGGGTTCTAATATTTTTAGAATATCTCAATAAAGAAATCTCATGATCAATGCGTGTTTTAAGTGAAAATTGCCATTTCGAATGATCTGGCAATACTAGACCAAGGGCAAAGGCTTGCATAAGATTATAGGCTAGGGAGCATCGGTCTAGGGTCAACCCTGGACTGACCCTGGACCGGCCCAACCCTGCCAGTCTTGGACCAGTTCCTAAGGAGATTGGGTCGATCATTGATCCTAGAATTCTTGGACCAGTACTGTGCGGATTGGTTCTCGGTCTTAGGAGTTCGGTCGGTCGGATCAACACGATTAGATAACCTATATATATATATTATTTATAATTTTTTAATATATTATTTATAAATATATAGAAAACCTTAAAATAAATGGCGTCAACAACATTAAACAACTCTTTAGTGAAGAGTTTAAGTAATTTTACATTGTTCTTTAATAACTTAGATTTTTAATATCTTTTACTGCGTTAACAGTCATAATTTACGAAGGAGGAAAATGTTTTTGTGAGGAATCCTCACGGCATCCAAAAGGGCATAAATAGCTCCTTACTGCATCCTTCCTTAGTACTCATTCTCTTCTATCTTATTTGCCCTCTTAGTCTTTAATTTGCCAAAATCAAAATAGACAACTTCTCTACTCGCCATTCAACACTTGCCTTGCTCACTTTGGGTTACTCGTGCCACTTGCTGCTTGATGTTCGCTTGGCTTGCTCCTCGCTCGACACTCGATGCTCACTCTATTCGACGCTGACCTCACTCAACCCTCACCGCTTGCCTTTCTTATCTGACCTCACTTGTCATTGAACCCATTGGGTCAGTCCGATTCTTAATTGCCCTTTTAAGGAGTACAAAAAATGAAATAAAAATTATCGATTGGTCTCGAGTTTACCTTGAAACAGAGACCGAACCCATTTGGTCGGTTCGATCCTCAATCGTTTTTTTAAAGAGTACAAATTGGTCCCGGGTTGACCTTGGAACTAGACTGAACCCATTGGGTGGGTCCAGTCCTCAGTCTCAACTCAATAAGGTCGGTTTTTTGTCCCAAAAATTAAGAATCAGCGGGTTGGTCATAGGGTTAGGGGGTGGACTAGCCCAACCCGGACCATGGTCACCCTTAGTTATAGCAACATAGTTTGAAGTTGGCAATTGATTGTGGTAGCTGTGCATAGTTATGGGTACATTATAACGTGTAAATTTAAGTTGAGATATGCTACTACGAAAGGATGTATAGATAAAGGGCCAAATCCCCAAAAAAGAACATCATGAAGTCATCTCTCATGGAAAAAATTTGATCTCCTTGGACTTGAGAAAGTCCTTATAAGGCTTAAGAGAAATGACAAGGGGAAGAACCCTCGAGGAGCGGGACTCCCCGCTGCACACTCCAATATTTCATCCTCTTTGGGAAGAAAAATATATGGAGAGCAATTGGGGAGTTGTTGGGCGTGTGGATAATTGGACGTTAAAATAAGAAATTTAGTCTTGTTAGCCTACTTGGATTACTACATAAGAGGTAAACTCTTTGCAACTTTATGAGGTTATCCTATAACCAAACACTAAAGATCCAAGCTGTACTTCCAGTTACAAGTTATCAGGAAATGAAGTTTTATCTCTCATGAACAAATTTAACCCCCACGTATCATGTTTTTCAAAGAAAATTATATAAAGTCTCGCTCAATGAACAAAAATAGTCACCGTGATCTTTTCCATCTAAGCAATCCTTAGGTGATATTTGATGTGGCTAACCACGTAGAGGTAACACAAAATCCAAGATTCATTTTTCTCTAAATTACCAGAATATCTTACTATGGGAGTTATACCAAATGCAGTGCCATTGTATGTAAATGAGAGAATTACGGAAAAAGTTCTAAAATCATTACAATTGTGCCAATTCAGTCATAAACATTTTTTTTTACCAATTTAATTCTAAACTTTTTACATTTGTGATGGTTCAATTAATCCAGCCAATTTTGATTTGCTAGTGTCGAAGGCATTTCGCATTTTTTTCTTTTAAAAATTCTTTTGTTTCTTTAAATTCTCCCCTTTCCCTTAAGGCTAGTGAGGATTGTCAGCCGATCTTTGCCGGCCATAGGCGTATTAAAACTACTCCTCCACTTTGAATGCGGCAACGCAATCATCCCAATTTGATGTCCAAGTACTAGTATCTATCCCCCATTTTATAAAGTCAAAAGAGCACCATGCACATTGACGAACCAACATTTACTTTTAAAAGGAATTTACTGAAATACAAAATTAGATCCATTGAGAATGACGCATAAAAATATTATTAATATATCACATCACTACATACATTAAATTTATATGTAGTGATGTGAATAAGACGGTCAGGAAGTAACAACCAGTGGCATCCGCATGAGTTGTATCATGTTACGTGAGATCATGGTCTTTGAATTATTTGTATCTCCTTAAACTCTATTGCATTCCATTTATCTGACGAGATGTTGGCCCACAGGGTAATTGAGCTACCAACCTTAAATGCATCTTCCTTGCAAAACCGTCTCATCTTATTGTTTTACTCGGTCCATGAATCTGCAGGCCGCCGGTTTCCTCTTGTAATAAACATAGAGCAAAAATATGAAAAGAAAAATGGAAAATCCTTTGGCGTTCCATATGGGTCAAACCAAATTTACATTCCTCAAGTGAAGGTTCAATCTTGCTATATTCCCTAATGCTTTTCACACTGGACTTTCAAAAGCAGGAATGAGAATAGCACTGGAGGTGAAAGCAAGAGCAAAATGGAATCCATCTATACTTGGAGATCAAGGACGGATGGTTGCTGGTCAATTTATTTTGTGTGAACACTTTCTACAACTTGTCTTTTACCTTTGCACGGTTCCACACAAAACACGCCAAAGGGTCGACAAGAATCAACATGGTTTACAGTCACGAAAGACACTAGAACAGTCCGGATGGATTGTAGTTCCAGATATGCTGAAACACACATGCCAAGTAATCACATAATCAAAATACCAACAGCCTCCTAAGCTAAATGGATGCTCACTAGCTCCAGACATCCTCAGTGAATCGACCCAAAGATAGGTAGGAAGAGCCACCCTCCATCAAAGCCTTACCGCTCTTCTCGCTCACCTCTTTCACCTTCTTCCTCCTCTCCCCAGCCTCCTTGCCCTCCATTAACCTTCTTATCCCTTCCTCTATCTCATCTGCCTTCATGATGCCATCAGTACCTTTGACGAGATCTCTTTAACAATCTTGATCTCTACCGAGAGGCCAACCTCCACCATTAGTTGGAACGTGTTGAACTCTGTGTTGACTCCAGATATAATGCGTCACTACTTTGACAAGATCTCTCCGTTAATCCATCTCGATCTTTGCCGTGAGACCAAGCTCCACCACCAGTTGGAATGCGTTGATCGTGGTAGTTGTGCATAGTTACGATTACATTACAACGTGGAAATTTAAGTTGAGATATGTTGATATAAAAAGATGCATAGATAAAGGGCCAAATCCCCAAAAGAGAATATCATGAAGTTATATCTCTAATAGACAAATTTGACCTCCTTAGATCTGAGCAAGTCCTTAAAAGGCTTAAGAAAGAAATAACAGGGGAAGAACCCCCAAGGGTGAGACCGCTGCACACTCCCGTATTCCCTCCTCTCTAAGAAGAAAAATAAATTAAGAGCAATTGGATAGGTGGTGGGAATGTGGGCAACAAGATGATAATATAAGGAAGGCAATCCTGTTAACCCACTTGGATTATCAAGCAAGCAAGGCCACCTCGACATGGGAGGTCAAACTCTCTACAACTTGATGAGGTTACCCTGTAATCAAACATCAAGGATCTGAGTTGTACTCTTGGTTACAGGTTATCGGGAAATGAAGTTATATCTCTGATGGACAAAATTGACCCCAACTTTTCATATGTTCCAAAGAAAATAGTACAAACTCTCACTCAATGAACAAAAATAGTCACCGTGATCTTTCTATCTAAGCAATCCTTAGGTGACATTCGATATGGCTAACCACGTAGAGGTGACACATAATCCAAGACAAATTTTTCTCTAAATTACTAGAAAATCTTATTGTGGGAGTTATAGCAAATGCATTGCCATCGTATATAAATGGGAGAATTATAAAAAAAAAAATATATATATATATATATATTCTAAATATATTATAATTGCGCTAATTTAGTCATAATTTTTTTTAACCATTTCAATCTTAAACATTTTGTATTTATGTTAGTTCAGTCTATTCGGCTAATTTTGGCTAGCTAGCATTGACGGCATTTCACAATTTTTTATTATATTTTTAATAAATTTTTCTTTTCTTTTTTTAATTTTCACCCTTCCCATAGGGCTAGTGGGGATTGTCGGCTGATCTTTGTTAGCCACAGGAACATTCAAAACTACTCCTCCTCTTTGAACACCGCAACGCAACCATCCCTCCTTGATGTCCAAGTACTGGTATTATGTATCCTCCGTTTTATAAAGTACAAAAAAAAAAAAACACCATGTACATTGACGGACCAATGTTTATTTTTAAAAAGAATTTACTAAAATACAAAATTAGATCTATTGAGAATGATGCATAAAAATATTATTAATATGCCACATCACGACATACATTGAACTTATATGTCAATATTGATTTTATTTTATTTTTGTGAATAAGATGGTCGAGAAGCAATAACTACTGGCATCCGCATTAATTGTATCATGTTACGTGAGATTATGTTCTATGAATTATTTGTGCAGTCTTAAACGTCATCTCCTTAAACTCTATTGCATTCTATTTATCTCACGAGATGTTGGGCCACATGGGATTCGAGCTACCAACCATTAAATGCAGCGTTCCATGCAAAACTGTCTCATCTTATTATTTTACTTGGTTCATGAATCTGTAGGTCGCCGGTTTTGTGGCATCCCAAAATTCAAAGTCAAGCTATAAGGTGTGTTAAAGCCTCTAATTTGGTAATGGAATTACCTATGAATTATGCTTTAGCCATTAGTCTATTTTTAAGATTAGGTGATTTGTGTATATGTTTGTGAGATTTTAAATTAGGTGGATTAATGATAATAATCTAAGCTTGGCCATGCACTATATAAATTAAATAAAAATGTCACAAGACTTTGGCCATGTTGAAAATTAAAATTTAAAAACTTATAGACGAAATTCAAAAAAAAAAAAAAAGGGAGAAAAGTTAATTTTTATTTGGTTGGGCCTTAGGCCCATTGGCCTAAGCTTAGTGGGCCAAATGGCCAGCCCAATTAGGCCCACAAAGGGGGCTGTCGACCGGCCCATTGACGCCCAAGAAGAAGGTGGCCGGCCCATGCATGGGTCTTGCCAAGTGGCAAGAAGAAGCTCATGCATTGGCCATTGGTGAGGCAATCTCATGATTGCAAATGATGAGGTTTGGGGGAAATAAAAGGGAAGAGGAAAGAGAGAGAGTGGCCGGTTCATTTGCCCAAGAGAGTGAGAGAGAGAGAGAGATTGTGCGAGAGAGAGGGAGAGCGGCCGAGAGAGAGGAGAAGCCGAGGAGGAAGTCGCCGTCGCTCGCCATCCGTCCGCCGTGTTCGCTGCCGTGTGCCGCCGTTCGTGTAGTCTAGAGGCAAGTTGGGGTCCTTTGCTGCTCTTGCATGTGTGTTTGTTACATGTAGTCGAATTTGGGTGATTGGAAGAGAAAAACTGAAGTATGGATAGCTTGATCTTGAATGGTATGGCTGTTATCGCTCGAGCAGTTGGAGTCAGAATGTTGTGTGAGCTTGCATGCATGTTTAGAGTCAGATTTTGGCTTTGATTTCTTAATGAAAGTTGTAGCTAACATCTTAGACTATAAGATACAGAAATTTCGTGAAAAATGATGGATATTTGTGGGGTTAAACTCTCATCCTACGGAGACCTCAGATCTGGATCGATTTTACTGACCTCTTGTTGGATTTGTGGTTGCATGTTGATTTGTGCTAAGAATCATTCTTTGATCTCTTCATGAAAGTTGTAGGGGACATCTTAAGCTACAACATACTCAAATTTGAAGTAAAATGAACAAGCATAGCCCAGTAAATCGACTAGATCTTGAAGACGGTAATTCTGGAGATGTATTACAGGACACCCGAGACTTCATGGACCTAAATGTCGACTATAATCTGGATATTTGACTTGGATCTCTTCACGACACTTGTAGAGAATATCTTTATCTAGAACATATCCAAATTTCAGAGGAAAAGAAGAAGAGTAGGTAGGTGAAAACTCAGTATTTCGGAGAAGCATGTACTGGACGATTCGGTAATGGATCCAGAAGATTCGAGAGACTGTAGAAATTTATCCAAAAAGAATCTCACTTGGAAGTCTTCATGAAAGATGTACGAAAATGTCTTGGCTATAACTCGGTAAAATTTCATAATTTTTGGAGGTGTATGGATATTTTAATCGAATTTTTTCAGAAACTATGCATTCTTATTTCACCCGAAAATGACATGCCATTTTGTGAGAATTGTGAAATTGTGTGAAATTCTATTTGGCCATGTATTTTGCATGAAATTATTATTCTATTGTCTTGTTTATCACTTGCCTTAATTTTTATAATTTTTGGGAATTTATATATATTAAATTTAATATTTTTGAAAATGACAAAAGCTGAAATTTAAATAAATGAAAAATGACATGAAAAATCTATTATTTTATTGGCCATAAATTCAATTAAATTTTATTTCATAAATAATTATACCATGTAGCATGTATGATGAGGTCTTGAATGCATGTATAAATTTCATGCCGAATATGACTTGTTTGATATCACATAATATGCCATGCTAAATTAAGACCGAAATTGGTAAACATGGATAATGTTAAATGAGGAGATGGTTGTGGTGGAGGATAATGCCCAAAATGTATAGAGATGCATTGCCGGATGGCCCTGGGAGATTCAGGATGCCCGGAACGTGGGGGTGTCGGAAGCCCTGTCGGAGGTCTTTGCCCGAGGGGAATGCCTCGCGATGCTAGGATTGGGGTGCGGGATGCCCGGCCAGGGAGTGTAAAAGCCGGAAGCCCTGTCGGAGGTCTTTGCCCGAGGGGAATGCCTCGTGATGCCAGTTGGGATGTGAGATGCCCGGAATGTAGGCGGGTCAGATGCCCGGTGGCCTAAAATGGCTGAATGCCGGAAGCCTCGGAGGTCTTTGCCCGAGGGGATGATGAAATTGATGATCCAAGGAATGAGTGATATGGTGATCAAATTGAAAGTTAAAAGTGGAAATTAACCCATGGCATGATGATATGCATGATGATGATGATAATATGTGATGTGAAATGATGATGATCACCCATGGCATGATGATATGCATGATGATGATGATAATGATATGTGATGTGAAATGATGATGATCACCCATGGCATGATGATATGCATGATGATGATGATAATATGTGATGTGACATGATGATGATCACCCATGGCACGAAGATATGCATGATTATGATGATGATGATATATGATATGGCATGATGACATGTATAATATGATGATGCCATGATGATGATGACATGTATGATATGATGATGCCATGTATGATATGATGATGCCATGATGATGATGACATGTGTGATGTGATGATGTCATGATAATGATGACATGTATATGATATGATGATGATACACATGTATGTGTTATGATTGTGATGATGATGCATGATAGTATGCGCATGGCTTCAAGGTAAGAAATGCCTGAAATGCATGTATGACTTGTATGATGCATTAAGTGGTTATTGGATTCTTTTACCTGCTGAGTGGTTGTATTCACCCATTTTGGGGACCAACATTTCAGATTAGCAGCATGTCACTTCCTGCCGTCGCGCGGGGTACATTTCACGGTTTACCATCCGACGTCGAGGTAGAGTACGAGGAGTTCAGCTGTCCTTCGGTACCTGGATTGACATATATTTGTGTGCGCTATTTTGTCGTGTACGACATAGGCCTGGCTGGGGGCCCGATTGTCCAGGAGTTCGTCTCCGTCCACGTTCGTCGCGACGGGGTGATGAGAGGGATGTTGCCACCTCCATCGCCTGGTGCACCGGATTGGGTGTGAGGCCCGTGCGTGACGAGTAGGAGCTGGTATTTTTTGGAGGATAGTTAGCCGACACTTATGATGAGGGTTGTGCACGTGAGATGTAGAGGGTCGAGGGTTCTTTTTGGGGTTTTAGGCCGGACATGGCTGAGTCCTGGCTTTTCCTTTTTGATGTATCTACCTAAAAGAAGTCCCATCTTGAAAATATATATATGTAAATAAAGTGTCATGGCTTGTCTATAAAATCATGATGATTAGTGGTGTGTATTTGTATCATGGTTGGTAGGGGAGAGATTGTGATATTTTAATTTGCTTCCGCTAATGAGTCGCGCTGGGACCGTTTTGTTTTTTTTTTTTTTTTTAAATGTGTCTATGAATTACGACGCTTCTTCTAAAGGAGAAAGGTAATAAGGTGTAACATTGGCGCTGGTGGCGACCTACGAAGGGTTCGGGGTGCCACACGTTTCCTCTTGTAATAAACAGAAAGCAAATTTTTTTTTAAAAAAAAATTGAAAATCCTTTGGCGTTCCATATGGGGTCAAACCAAATTTACATTCCTCAAGTGAAGGTTCAATTTTGCTATATTCCCTAATGCTTTTCATACTAGACTTTCAAAAGCAGGAATGAGAATAGCACTGGATGTGACAGCAAGAACAAAGTGGAATCCATCTTTACTTGGAGATCAAGGAGGGATGGTTGCCGGTTTCTATAACTTGTGTTTTAACTCTGCACCGTTCCCACACAAGACACGCCAAAGGGTCGATAAGAATCAACATGGTTTATAGTCACAAAAGACACTGGAACAGTCCGGATGGATTGGAGTCTCAGATACGCTGAAACACGCGCCAAGTAATCATAGAATCAAAATACCAACAGCCTCCTAAGCTAATTGGACACTCACTGACTCCAGACATCCTCAATGAATTGACCCAAACACAGGTAGGAAGAGACACGAAAATCTACCATATGGGATTTTAACAATAATGAACACATTCTATATTCGTCGTTACCTTAGGTGATTATAGCTCATGGGCCAAACCCAAATTGACTGATTCAACATAAAACACATGAAGGGTTGATGATTATCAACATGGATTATATCGCTACCTACCCTTGGGGAAGGGAATAGGTTTAGAGGTATTGCTTAAAGGACAAGTCTCTGGCCAATAATTAGGCACATGCTCTCCCAAGCCCATTTTGGATATTCAAATTGAGTGTATGAAAATTTTATAAAAAAGGAGTCACCACTAACTTTTTAAGATCGGCTAGAAATTAAGTAAGGTATGGGAGTGTACCTCACTTCCTATACAACTAGAGAATCTAGGATCAATGACTTGATTACACTAATTAACTAGTTAGTGTCCTTTCGATACCTAAACTTGTTCAATTTAAAGAAAGATATCTCTTTTTTTTTTTTAGGAAGTTTAGATTTATTTTATATCTATTCATTAACATGTGAGGTGATTATGTAGGTGCACAATCATTAACATAATTATCAGCCATCAAAAGAAAGCATTAAATAGATTGCATGGGATAGGAAATACTTAACATTAAAGAAAAGATAAATGCTAACCCTAACTAGAATAAAAAAAAAAGGCCAGAATTAATGTATCAATATTACGCAATCAAGGGCATTTGTCTCTTAGAACAATTAAGATTCTAAGGTAGAGCCCTAAGGGCTTGTTTAATTTAGAACATGATTTTCACCAAAGATTTCCACACATTTAATGATTTTCAACCTACCAGCCAACCCTCTCTCCTAGCTAAATGAAGGCTCATTGACTGCAAACATCCTCGATGAAGCGAGCCAAAGACAAGTAAGAAGAGCCACCCTCCATCAAAGCCTTCCTACTCTTCTCACTCACTTCCTTCACCTTCTTCCTCCTCTCCCTAGCCTCCTCGCCCTCCATTAACTTCCTTATACCTCTCTCTATTTCATTTGCCATCACGACATCGTCACTACCTTTGACCAGATCTCTTCGATAATCCATCTTGATCTCTGCCGCGAGACCGAGCTGCCCCACCAAGTGGAATGCGTTGAAATGTTGCTCCGCATATTGGGGCCATGCGGCGACCGGCATGCCAAACCATATGCTTTCTAGGGCGGAGTTCCACCCGCAGTGAGACACAAACCCTCCAATGGCTGGGTGGGCCAAGATTGCGACCTGTGGGGCCCACCCGATCACTCTCCCGACCCCTGCTGTCCTATTAAGAAAACCCTTGGGCAGGACCTCTGCAGGATCTGCGTAGTCTCGGGGGGCTTCCAGCTTGCCCTTCGCCGGAGGCTGTCGTAAGGACCACAGGAAGCGGTACCTGCTCCGCTCTAACGCGTAGGCAATCTCTTTTGCCTGGTGCTCGTCGAAGCACCCCCCGCTCCCGAAGCACAGGAACACCACTGACGCATCTGGCTGCTGGTCGAGCCAGTCCAGGATCTCGAAACCCTTTTTGCTCTCATCCGTGATGTTCAGTATGGGGCCCACGGAGTACACCGTAGGTGCTCCAAGGCTGGCTAGGGCTTCCACAGCGTGCGGTTCGAGCTCAGCGAACGTATTTACCAAAATTCCCTTGGTTTCCCTATACCTCAGGGGGAGGTCCAAGAATATCCGGCAGTCTTCTTCCATAAACACTTCAGAGGGCAAGAACTTGGCGGCAGGCAGCGGGTTAGCTAAGGACGGGAAGTCCAGCTCGGCGTCAGAGCCCTTGAGCCTGGTTGGGTCCATGTGTTGCTCGTCTCGGAGAGACTGGAGGTGCAGCATGACTCCGAGGAACGCCGCGCCTGATGGGAAGAAAATGTAGGAAGGGACGCTGAACTCGACAGCCACGTCGATCATTGAGGTGCAAAGCATGTCAAGGACAAGCCCAGCGAGCAGTGGCGATCCACGGGCAGAGAGCTCAGCGACAGCTTCTCGGAGGTCGGCTTTGTAGCTCTCCATGAAGTGATAGACGAAGGCGAAGAAAGACGTCCTCGGGGAGTGGCTTCGCCTAGGGAGGAGGACGAAGCGGATGCGGGCGGGCACGGAGGCGGTGAGCGACTCAATGTGGGAATCAATCTCCGAGTTGAAGGGGAACTTCATGATGAGGACGGTGATGAAGAGCCGACCGTCACGGTCGACAAGGAGCTTGGCCATCTCCACCATGGACACCAGGTGGCCGGGCCCCGGACATGGGATGAACACGAGCTCGATTTTAGCACTCATAAAGACGATGATGCCTCAAAAAATTCTTCTTTTCCTAACTGAGTTCACTCGGTTGCGGAGATATTAACGAGGTGGAGGCTCTTATGGATCTCAATTTGTGAGTCTTCAGTTAGTGGGAATGAAGGAAGCAGGCAAAAAGATGGGGATAGATCTACAAAACGAGGTGACGACGTCGTGCAGATTGAGGTCTGCGTCGCTGTCTGGTTCACTTTTTCTTGGTCGAAATCGCCCTCTAGTTTAGCTTGCGTTTGTTGGATTCTAAGTTTGGATATTGCTCGGTGTCGGTTTACTCCACGAGAAATTCTAAAACCACCCCGGCTCACGTCAACCGATGCATCCAATTATATCAATGCGAAAATTGCTAAAAAATAAATGAAAAATAATTAAAGAACACTTGAGATTTTTTTATCCAAATATCGATACTTACTCCATGGGTAGAACGAACGACAAGTACTCCACTAATTACTTAGAGAACTTTAGAGTTATAATCACTTACATATAGATTACGGCCAAATCCACAGTGTTTAGACTCAGAGAATTACCTCACTGAGCAAAACATTTATGTTTCTACAAAGAAAACGTCACAATTCAAGTGTAGAATACTTTGCAAAAATCGCTGTTCGGAGCTTGGTGGCTCAAGGAAGTCCCCCGTTGTGCGTCAGCTGTGCGGCTGTCGCTGGTGGAGAAAATAAAAGCAAAATCCACGTCCTTTTATTTTTCTCTTACCTCACATGCCCTCTGACCATAGCATTCTATGTATGTATGTGTGTGTATATATTCTTTTACTGTACGAAGGATGTCAATCGTTGATCGGTCAAACCCTTGCTCTACAAGTAGGCGACATCTTTCCTTATTTAAGTTACTTCTTTATTATTTCAAAGAAAGGAAAAATAAATAAAAAAATCAAAGTCCAATTAGGACTCTTTCATTGACAACTCATCTAACATGGACTAGTTTACATCATCCAATCAGGTGGTGTCTTGTGCACATTTTAAACTTGAGATATTAATTTAACATAAATAATGTTAGTGGGTTGAATGTGAGACAAACAAGATTTAAAGGATGAAGTGTATTAAGCTCATATGTATCTGATGCATTCGAGAAGCTATTTTCACGTTGAAAATAGAGTGATTTATATAACGGCTCATCATGATAGATCAAGAAGTTATTATATAATCTTTAGATTATTTAGACCAATATTGATAGTAAAACGAAGATAGGATAAGATAAAGGCAGTAAGGATTGGCGGATAGAGTAGGAAAGATAGCCTTTATCCTACATTTTTTTACTTGAAGATGTGATCTCTAAGATTCCGAACAAGGGCTCGTACATTTCATGTGGGCAAACTTATTGCGAATTCGAAAAGGTGGGAAAGGTTTGAGGACAGCCAGAAGCTGTTGACCTGTAATTATCGCCTAAGGATCTCTCGTAAAAGTGTCTAAGAACTTATAAAAAAGTGTAATTAAGTCCCAAAATTTGTCAAATTAATTCAATCGAGTCATTCTGTTAACTTCGTCCAGTTTAATTAACAAAAAATATTGACGTATATTATTTTATTACTTTCTTAAGATATATGATGCCCACTAAACACCTCATCCAAAAAAAATTAAAAAAATACAAAAAAAATAGATTAACAAATAAAAAACTAATTAGAAAAAAAAAAAACCAAACTCATCCATAGCTTGGCTAAGCCCTTGTCGATGGCTGCCACCACCGTCATCGGGAAGGGCCAACGGAGATTGCTCGGCACCCTCCTTGAGCAAGCCTTTGGCAACCCCCAATGAGGGCCTGCTAGCCTAGATTTGGGGGAGCGTACAACCCTTCCTGTAGATCTAAGCAAGGGTCATTGGCCCTCGCCTGGGGCCCATGAGGGTCGCTGAACTTTGGAAAGGCCTAGACGACCACCGCCAGCCCTTTCCAACGGCTATGGTAGCGGCAACTGGCGAGGGCTTCACCAAGCTGTGGGTGAGTTTATTTATTTATTTATTTATTATTATCATCTTTTTATTTTTTTTAATCTAATTTTGTTTGTATTTCTTTAAATTTTTTCTGATGTGGTGCTTAGAGGGCACCATGTCATTGCCATGTGTCTTAAGAAAGTAATAAAACAAGACACGTCAGCATTTTTCGTTAGCTAAATTGAACAAAGTTAACATAAGGATTTGATTGTCAATTTGACAAGTTTTATGATTTAATTGCACACTTCATGACAAGGTTTAAGACTTTTAGTGCACATATCCTAAAAAAGATTGACATGGCAGAATTTTGAGGTCATGTTCTATACTGCATTTTTCCAGATTTTAGATACTAGAGTCATTTTGCTTATGGATAACATGTCTGCATCCGACTGTAAATTGTATTCAAATTGGCCCGACATGTGAAATCAGCTGGAATTAAGAAGAAGGGGGCCTTGAGGTCATTTAAATTTTCAAGACCGAGCCCGGTTGAGCTCGATCTCTATCCAAAATTCTTGCTTGGCCGGATGAGTACGTGTGCGATGCATATGTGGGGTTGGTTACATTTCGGAAAGAAAACGACGGCAAGATAAGAATATTTAGCGCTAGTACCATACAGGAAATGCGAATCTGGCCAAAACAGAAAGGAACGGAGGAAAAACTTGACTAGGATTCTCGATTTGAACGTGGCTTTTCACGGTTAAATTCGGCAAGATATTCTTGGGTATATGGGATATATTCAAGGTTGACTACGAGGGGCATACATCGGGCCTGAGGAAGACAAAACAGGAGAAAAAACAAAGAAGAATACGGTGAACTCGCAGTATAAAACACAAGCAAGCATGGAGCAAGGAAAGGCCGCACGCTCAAGACAGAATAAAAAATAAAAGCAAAAGAATCTGTCAAGCAAGGGGCAAACAAAAGTACACCGAACTAAAGAAACGGTGGAATTTGGACTTTGTTTGATGTTGCTTTTATTTCACGAAAAATTAATAAATTTTTTAAAATATCATTTATATCAATTCAAATAATTAGTTTACAAGAAATGCTTTCATTATTGGCAATAATTTATGTCTGATTATTTTCACGAACGATAGAAAAATATTTTTTGTTACCGAAGATTGGTTGGTTCAACTGGCGAATTCAAACTCTCCACCCATCGTGTCTAGGTTCAAATAGCATTGGGTATGCCCTAGGATTGACATGGGGTAAACTCCCCTCCTAAACTTTCTTATACTATAGATTCACAATATTACTTTATGATGAGGTGAAATCTTCATCATTGTGTTCCCGAGAGAGCACTACACGTCTTGCTCTTTTTAGCTGTAGAGCAATCTGGATCTTTTCCAAATTTTCTTTGGCGACTTCGACTCTCTTCCTGTGAGGTGTGGATGTGCTGGGGCCAGATACATCAGATTCCATTTGAGGCATGATAGGCCAGGGCAAACACACACACACACACACACACACACACACACACACACACACACACACACTTTGTTCATTTGTGTACGACTAGCGACAAACTCTTATTGCCGCATCATTTGCTAGAGTTCGTCGGAGCATTTGATGGAAACAGGTTGGCATCCGTGGTGTTTATCGTGTTAAGACCCCAGACTTCCGTTTCCATCTTTCGACTAATTTGATTGTGTGAGCCGACTAATGTTTTACTTTGGTTTGATCTGAGTGTTGATCCCTCGATGTGCTCACAATCCAAATCGAAAACACAGAGCAACCGAATATGGTTTAATTTGAACAAATTCTCTTTGCCTTTGGTCTTAGTCTGATGTTTTCTCATGAATATCTAGCAATTGATGTCACAACACGCACTGTTTAAATTTATTTCAATGTTGATATTTAGTTCATAATTTCTTTTGTAATTTGAATTGGTTTACATGATTTTTCACTCGTACTCGCTTTCATAATTGATGTAGAAACGTTCTAGGATTATTGTGGTTTCTGTAGCATGGTTTAGGCCCGGTTTAGAGCACAAGAACGGGCTGAACGTCCGTTGTCTCAGTCTGGACAGCAGGATTGCTTTAGTTTTCTTTTTTATATTATTAGTTTCCTTTTTGTCAATTTTAGAATGCATCATCATCATTTAGATTAAGAAATATTATTTGATGCATGTTTATTTTCATTTATATCTCACGGTGTCCTGTCCTAGAATAAGACGATGCATAATGGTACCCGAAATGGCTCCGGTATTTTCTGGCCCTTTACCTGTTATTATTACTGATTGACTTAATTTATAATACTGGAGCATTTATGCATGGATTGTTAGATGAATATTAGGGAATAAAACTGGAAATATGACATGAATTGTTTTTTCACAAAAGAGAAAAAGGTATTAACAAGAAGCATTAGACAAATCTACCTTAATCAAGTCCTCTTGATCTTTGTCTTTATTTAGCCGGATCTTAGAGGATATTTTTCACCATTGGCTTGCAAAAGTAAAGTGGGTTGTCTCCTGCATCTTACTTGACTCCTAACCAGTCTTAGATTAGGAAAGAGGCGACATCTGATTAAAAATGAAATCAAATAATTAATGAAAAATCAAGCCGTGATCGGTAGAGTTTCAGAGAGTTTGTGCGAAGTGTAAGCACCAACTCATAAGAAGGTTTTTGCACCCTCTTAGCAATCCATCAAACTTCCTTGGAGTTCACTTCAAGAGGGTCACGGTAGGAGCATGTGTGAATTTTGTTAAGAGAAACTATATATGAGAGATTTGATGTGATTTGGAGTTGTTGGTATGTCATGATTGGTTCATCATGCATCAACTTGAATGAAAGTATATCCACCTAGATATGATGACAAACTCAAATTTAGGCTCTCTCTTGATAATCTCACTAGGGAAATGAATTGGACTTTTGCTGCACGTTCCCAATGGATGGTATTAGAGCTATTGTTGGTTAGTGAGCCCCAATGGGTTCTAATATTTTTAAAATATCTCAATAAAGAAATCTCACAATCAACATGTGTTTTAAGTGAAAATTGCCATTTCGAATGATCTGGTGATACTAGAGCAAGGGCAAAGGCTGGCATAAGGTTACAGTAATGTAGTCTAAAGTTGGTAGTTGATTGCCGTAGTTATGCATAGTTACAAGTATATTACAAGGTGGAAATTTAAGTTGAGATATGCTGATACAAAAGAATTTATTAATAAATGGCCAAATCTCCAAAAGAGAATATCATGAAGTTATATTTCTCACGGACAAATTTGACTACCCCGACCTGAACAAATCCTTAAAAGACTTAAGGAAGAAATGACACAAGAAGGAACTCTCGAGGGGTGGGACTCCCCACTGCACACTCCTGTATTCCTTCCTCTCTAGGAAGAAAAATACATGGAGAGCAATTGGAGAGGTATTGGGCGTGTAGGCAACAAGATGTTAAAATAAAAAAACGCAGTCTTGTTAGCCCACTTGGATTACTAGGCAAGCGGACGGCCTCAACAGGGGAGGTCGAACTCTTTGCAACCTGACGAGGTTACCTCATAACAAGACACCAAGGATCCAAGCTATACTCCTAGTGATAGTTATCGGGAAATGAAGTTATATCTTTCATGGACAAATTTAACCCCCACTTTTCATATGTTCCAAAGCAAATAGTACAAATTCTCACTCAATGAACAAAAATAGTCACTATGATCTTTTCCATCTAAGCAATCCTTAGTTGATATTTGATTTGGCTAACCACGTAGAGGTAACACATAATCCAAGATTCATTTTTCTATAAATTACCAAAAATCTTACTGTGGGCGTTAGAGCAAATGTATTGCCATCATTTATAAATGGAAGAATTACCAAAAAAAAAAAGTTCTAAATTTAATGTAATTGTGCCAATTCAGTAGTAAATTTTATTTTTGACCACTTCAACCCAAAACCTTGTCAATTTATGCTAGTTTAGTCGGTCCAACCAATTTGGTCAACTAGCATTGACGGCATTTCACAAATTTTTATATATGTTTATATTCTTTTATTTTCCTTTTTAATTTCCCCCCTTCCCATAGGACCAGCGAGGATTGCCGACCGATCCTGGCCAGCCACAAGCATATTAAAACTACTCCTCCACTTTCAACACGGCAACGCAATCATCCCTCCTTGATGTCCAAGTACTAGTATTTATCCCCCATTTTATAAAGTCCAAACAACACCATGCGCATGACGAACGAATATTTATTTTTAAAATCAATTAACTAAAATGCAAATTAGATCTATTGAGAATGACGCATAAAAATATTATTAATACGTGACATCACTACATACATTAAACTTATATGTCAATATTGATATATATATATATATATATATATATATATATATATTTTGTGAATAAGACGGTTGCGAATTAACAACTACTGGTATCCGCATGAACTTTATCATGTTACGTGAGATTATGTTTCTTTGAATTATTTGTGCATTCTTAAACGTCATCTCCTTAAACGCTATTGCGTTCCATTTATCTCACTATACTTTGGCCTACATGGGATTCAAGCTACCAACCATTAAATGCACCTTCCTTGCAAAACTGTCTCATCTTATTCTTTTACTCGGTCCATGAATCTGCAGGCCGCCGATTTCCTCTTGTAATAAACAGAAAGCAAAGAATGAAAATGCAAATCCTTTGGCGTATTATATGGGGTCAAACCAAATTTACATTCCTCAAGTGAAGGGTCAATTTTGCTATATTCCCTAATGCTTTTCACACTACACTTTCAAGAGCAGGAATGAGAATAGCGCTGGAGGTGGAAGCAAGAGCAAAATGGAATCCATCTATGCCTGGAGATCAAGGAGGGATGGTTGCCGGTCAATTTGTTTTGTTTGAACACTTTCTATAACTTGTCTTTTACCTTTACACGGTTCCACTCAAAACACGCCAAAGGGTCGACAAGAATCAACATGGTTTATTGTCACAAAAGACACTAGAACAGTCCGGGATGGATTGGAGTCCCAGATACGCTGAAACACACGCCAAAAAATCATAGGATGGAAATACCAATAGCCTCCTAAGCTAAATGGACGCTCACCGACTCCAGACATCCTTGATGAAAGCTAAATGGACGCTCACTGACTATAGACATCCTTGATGAATCGACCCTGATGGATTTATGAGATGGGCTTAAGGCCCGTCCGCCCATGCTGGGCCCAAAAAGCCCGGCCCACGGGAATATGGCCCGTGGATGGGGGAAGGTATAAAAGGGAGGAGAGAGAGAGAAATGGCATCAGTTGGAAAAACAGACGAACGTACGCTTTCCTCCCGTGCTCTCTCTCTCTCTCTCCAAAAGACAAAAAGAACAGTAAGGCAAACGGCACTTTCTTCTTCTCTTCAAGGCATCATCGGATTGAACAGGGCCAGATTCTCTTCCTCCTATCGGCGTCGGTGTCTAATCTGTGGCTAACAAGGTACGCTCGAATCCGTGGTGTGCTTTAGGATCGGTGATACGTGTTATTCCCGGGCTTCGCTTCCGCATTGCTTTTAGGGGTTCGATTTAGTGTCGAATTCGATTTTTCGGGGATCAGTCATTCCCAACATTGGTATCAGAGCCCTAGTTCACGTTTTCCCGACCTGTTTGACGTTTTTTCATTGATTTTTCGCAAAAAAATTTTCAGCCGTACGGATCGGGGCGTGAAATCCCGGCACCCGAGCACTGTTCGGCCTTTTTTCTGAGTTTGCGTAAGTAGAAATCAAATTCTGATGGCATAGGAAGAAAGGCGACGTCTAGAAGAGTCCGGGGACAAGTCGAACGCCGCCGAGCGACGCCGCACGCGCCTACACGCGCGGCCGGAAGGCGCTGCGTGTGGGCGCGACGCGCTTGGAAGCGCTAGCTTCG
Source organism: Eucalyptus pumila (assembly GCA_016097595.1). Lineage (NCBI taxonomy): Eukaryota > Viridiplantae > Streptophyta > Magnoliopsida > Myrtales > Myrtaceae > Eucalyptus > Eucalyptus pumila. The sequence goes on along the minus strand of CM027846.1, from coordinate 8,657,661 downwards.
CCAGCGCGTGCGCTACACACGCCGGTGACGAACTGGCACGTGCGCGCCGGCGGCCGGCGAACCGGCACACGCCCGTCGGCGAACCGGCGCGTGCTAACGTCACCGTGACGTCAGGGTAACCGTCGTGAAGACGTCATCGATGACGTCATCACCAGCGACCGTTGGCCGGCCGGTCATCGGCCGGCGACCCGACCCGACGGCGAACCGACCTGACCCGACCCGCGCGGACGCCTGGCACGTGCGCGGCACGTGCCGGCTGACGTCTGCGTGACGTCAGCCACCGCACACGCGCGGCGCGTGCGGTCGGTCGGTCCGACCCGGTCCAACCATGCGCCCGTTGACCCGACCCGTTGACCTACCATTGACCGTTGACCGACCGTTGACCCGAAAAAAAAAAAAAAGGAAATTGTTTCTTTTTCATTTATGCCTATGTGGGTTATATGTAATCCATTTTTTATTGTGCATTTGTTGCATGAATCATGGAAAATTATGTATTTTCCCTTATGTACATTATGGATTATAAGTGATCTAATTTTAGTTCTGCATTTGTTGCAGGAACTATGATGCATTATGCACGGATACCTGCAATCCCGAGAACGGACGAGGGAAATGCAAGACTTAAAAGGCTGATAACAGAGTTAGCTAATTATCGGTGGCATGACGGTGATTTAGTATCACATGTGGTCAAGGTCAATCAGATGATACAAGAAATCATCTGGAATGGTTATCTAATGCCGAATTTTGAGATGGTACCGGCTTTGATGAACACTCTTCCACCTGAATGGCAAGCAGTGTTAGGTCGGCTATGGGAGGTCAATGTGGTCCCGGGTTATAGGGAGCTAGTGGAAGCTTTTGTAAGAGAATACTATAGGATTGAGTTGGCCAAAACTTCAACCCTTAGATTGAGCGCCACATGGCGCAAAGTAAATGCGCCTTGGTGGCAACATGAAAGCTCTCCAAAAGTTTTTCCATGGTTGGCAAATGTGCCTTCAGTTTTCTCAGATGTTTTGATTGATAGATTAGAAGGGACATTCCCTAATTATTTCTTAGATTAATTATGAGATGTTTTATGGGTGTAAATATCTCTTTCCATGTTGATATTTCTCTGTATATATTGCTTAGTGTAATGTATAGTTGTATTATGTGAAAGCATTATTGTTTTATTGAATGTTAGTTATCTGTTGCTTTATGTTATTGCTGGTTGCTGTTGGTAATTAGCTGTGGGTAGTTTTAAAAGTTTTTGTAGCTTCATAGAATTGATTTTGCATATGACAATCATATTAATGATAGTTTTAAGTTAGGATTTTTGGAGGATGATTGGAAACATAGTGACCTTTTGATTCTGAAGCCTTACTTGAAATTATTCATTAATATGATGGGTCTATGTAAAAGTGGATGCATAAATGATAGGCATTAATAATTTGTGCATATATGTCTCGATGTGTTCGGATCGATGTTTTCAAAGAACTAAGAACGTTATTGCTGATATGAACGGCAACAATTGTGAAATATTGAATATGAAGATTCAATATGTGCTGGAAAAGCAAGAAGCACTAGAAGCTCTTGACCATATTATGGAAGATCTTGAGGGTGTCGTGTGCCACCTTGAGCTAGCAGAGGACCGCCTAACGGCATTTGAGCCGAAAACAGACATTTGCAATGCTGGTTCTTGCTCAGAAAAGGCTTTGTGCTCTAAGCGCAAGCGTATTGATTCGTTCAATATGTGGAAATGCAAAGGATCAAGTCATTGTTGCAAGAAATCAAGAGTTAACCAACACAAGAGAGAAAAACGTCCTCAAGTGAAGAAAATGTCAAGGGTAAGGTGTTACAATTGTGACAAAAGGGTCACTATGCTCGCGACTGTCGTGAGCCAAAGAAGATAAACACCTCTTACACATTTGAGAACTTTGCTTATGTGTCGAGTTCTGCATTATTGGCTGAATCCAATCCTTTGTGAACTGTAGATTCAGGAACGACAGACCATGTAAGGAAGGATAGAGGATCCTTCGTGAAATTCTGACGATACCAACTGGAACTATGTGGATTTATGTGGGAAATAATTTCAGAGTTGAAGTTAAAGGGATTGGCACCTGCCAATTGAACATGCGTGGTAGACGCAACTTGTTCCTACATGATGTTCTAAATGCTTCGGAGATTCGTCGAAATTTAATGTCTGTTTTAGTGTTGGTTAAGCTTGGTTTTAGTGTGAACTTCCGTAATAGCGATGTAGATTTGTATTTGGATATAAACTACTATGGTTGTGGTCACTTTCTAGATGGTTTTATTGTACTAAATGTTGATTGTGGTGATGTCAATATATTATTCCCTTGTTTCACATCTTCTACTTTATATGATAATGATGTGAATATGGTGGCATGCTAGACTTGGTCATATGGGCCAACAACATATGAAAAGACTAGCCAAAGAGGGCTTGTTGGGCAATATTGAAAAAGTCGATTTGCTTATATGTAAGCATTACCTAGAAGGGAAAACGACAAGGAAACCATTTGGAAAAGGTAAAAGAGCTGAATTTCCTCCGCATTTAATCCATTCTGACGTCTGTGATTCAATGAATGTGAGAGGAAGGTATGGGGTTGTTTATTTCATCACTTTTATAGATGATTATACTCGATTCGAATATGTCTATTTGATTTCTCATAAATCTGAAGCAATAAGTTGTTTTCAAAAGGTTTATGAACCTGGTAGAGAATCAATTAGACAAGAAAATAAAAACATTAAGATCCGATCGAGGTCGAGAATATTTATCTGATGAGTTCAGAAAATTATGTGGTGAAAAGGAATAGAAATACAGTTGTCTATTCCATATACTCCTCAACAAAATGGTGTTACAGAGAGAAGAAACAGAACCCTACTGGAAATGGTTAGGCCCATGATGGCGCATGCTAACTTACATATCACTTTTTGGAGTGATGTGTTATTAACTGCTGCCTATATACTTAACCGGTGCCTTCCAAATCGTTAGTTCCACTCCATATGAGTCATGGACAGGTAGAAAACCGGACTTAAGTTTACTTAAGCCATAGGGTTATGCTGCCTATACTCATGAATCCTCTCACGGGTTTGGGAAATTGAGTCCCGAGATAAAAGTAGAGTATTTTAATGAGATACTTGAACACTCGATTGGGTATGTGTTCATAGGTGAGCAGGAAAGTGGGAGAATAACTGAATTTGAATCACGGGATGTCACATTCTTAGTGGATGAATTTCCTAAGAAGGGCGAAATAGGGAAAGATTACTTCCTATTTGAACCTTGGATCTAGATAATGATATTGGTTGAGTTCATCCAAGTGGGAGTAATATGATAAGTGATGAATTGAATTCAACTCATTCTCAATTACAACCACATGATGAGATGATATCGTCATTATCTAATCCGAGTGGGAGCATAATTGGGAATGATGTGCTAAGTGTACAATCTCCCATACGGCGAAAAAGTCACCAAAGTATTCCCCATCGACATTTTGACATTGAAGGGGAAACTTTTATGATTGCTCCGCAAGATGAGGATGAGCCGAGAAATATTAATGAGGCTCTGAATTGCCCTAGTAAGGAAAAATGGATTTATGCAATGAAAGAGGAGATGGAGTAAATGAAGTCAAACCAGGTTTGGGAACTGGTTGATCTTCCAAAAGGGACGCAGAGCTATTGGGAACAAGTGGGTTCTCAAAATAAAGCGAAAGGCTGATGACTCGATAGAAAACATAAGGCTCGCCTTGTGGCGAAGGGGTATAATTAACAGGAATGAATTGATTATGTAAAATACATTTTCTCCTGTAGTGAGATTTACCTTGATTCGCATAATTCTGACAATAGTGTTTGGTATGGATCTTGAGTTACATCAAATGGATGTAAAGATTGCTTTCCTCAATGGAGAATTGGAGGAAGGAACATATATGGAACAACCTGCTGGTTTCATAGTGAAAGGCCAAGAAGAAAAGGTATGTCGACTTTGAGGGTCGATATATGGCCTTAAGCAGTCGTCAAGACAATGGTATATACGATTTCATAATGCCATAATGGCATATGACTTTACAATGATAGATGAGGATCATTATGTATATATCAAAAGATCCAAGGATCAATTTGCGATCATATCATTATATGTTGATGATATACTAATTGCCAGAAGTAACATGGAGTTTGTCCATAATGTCAAAAGTTGGTTGTCTTCCAAATTTTGAATTGAATGATATGGGATTATAAAGCCATTGACACTCCTATTGCAAAAGGTGAAGGATTGAGCCATAGACTGTGTCCAAGGACTCCACAAGAGAAGGAACAAATGAAACATGTTCCTTATGCTAGTGCTGTTGGGAGCTTGATGTATGCTATGATGTGTACAAGACCTGACATATGTTATGCAGTTGGAATGGTGAGCGAGATACCAATCCAATCCAGGTCAAGCACGTTGGAAAGCCGTTAAAAGAATACTAAGATATCTAAAGGGGACTGCTGATTATACGCTGAGTTATTATGGAAAGGATCTGCGACTCTAAGGCTATTCTGATGTTGATTGGTGAGGAGATTTAAATGAAATGAAATCTACCTCTGGGTCTGTTCTCTTACCGAATAATGGCACCATATGTTGGAGCAGTAAGAAACAAAAGTGTATAGCCTTGTCCACGATGAAAACTGAGTTCGTGGCATTATCAATAGCAGTATAAGAAGATGTTTGGCTTAAGAGATTATTGGATCATTTAGGTGTTATTAGAAGTGCTGCAGATTCATTGTTAGTTAACTGTGATAGCCAAGCAGGGAAAGCGTACACCAAAGATCCAAAATATCATGGCAAGACCAAACATATAGATACCAAGTATAATTTTGTCAATGATACGATTGCACGAAAAGATGTGAACTTAGAGTACATACTACGCATAGAATGGTAGCAGATCCTATGACAAAGCCAATACCTAGAGATGTGTTTTGTGGCCATATGAAATCTCTAGGACTGCGTAGAGGCTAATGTACTGAATATTGTTATTTTCCCTAAGTGTTCACATTTGATGAATTTGTGTTTTTCATCATTAATGCTTATGAATCTTTATTTGATCTTTATGCATCTTAATGCTCAGTGCATTACTTTAAGTTCGGAAAGTATGTCGGACAGATATGAGATTAGCCCACTCACACGGGTAATCGCCTCTATTTGCTGTGTGATAAATAGAGATGAGACTGTTTTTAAGCTTATTATCTAGGTGATAATCGAGAGCTCAAGCTTAAAACATGTATGTCTCCTTAACTGAGTGTTAAGATGAAGACATAATACTAACTATGTCCGAAAGTAAAATACCCCACATATTTTACTTTATCTCGTCTATGATGCCGAGATGTGAGTTCGATGAATTTAGTAAATGAGTAGATACGTGAACTCAAGTTAGACATTAGGTATGTCTGAACTATCATCTGTACGGTATTGAAAGATGTAGACATACACTCCATGGGAAAGGAGTTAATACCGTAATACATATTTCATACTACGTATGCATGAGACGACCAATAAGAGTGGCAAAAGTTTGATCTCAACTTTTTATGTCGTGTGAGACTCTTGAGGAAAAGAGTTCCTCAATTTTTAGTCCCCCTCGACTCTTACTTATTCTCAAGATTTTTATTTAGTGTTTGCTATCTTAGGATGTTGCCAATGGTCATGAGTTTGATTCGATCTAATGGGGCATTTCTAGAAAAGCAAGCTGAACTGAAATTGAGAGTTTGAAGGAAAGAGGAAGATCGATTTTGGAGAATCACATTGTAGTTTTGTATTCACGGTTAACCAATTATGACTGTCTTTGGGATAATCATAATTGTGAATACAATATATATATCATTGTTTGAAAGAGATCAAGAGAGATATAAATGTGATCAATCGATCTAGGGTACTGCATACTGAATCTACTTGGGATGTGATGCTTATAACGAGCTGCTATATATTCCTAACAGATGTATAGCAACGAGCTCTCAAAGTATGCTGGTCGCACGGATTATTCACCAGTATGAATGTTGAAGAGAGGTAAGAGAATTCCGTTCGGCCCACCATGTGCGAGTGGGAGATGATGGATTTATGAGATGGGCTTAAGGCCCGTCCGCCCATGCTGGGCCCAAAAAGCTCGGCCCACAGGAATAGGGCCCGTGGATGGGGGAAGGTATAAAAGGGAGGAGAGAGAGAGAAATGGCATCAGTTGGAAAAACAGACGAATGTACGCTTTTCTCCCGCGCTCTCTCTCTCTCTCCAAAAGACAAAAAGAACAGTAAGGCAAACAGCACTTTCTTCTTCCCTTCAAGGCGTCATCGGATCGAATAGGGCCAGATTCTCTTCCTCCTATCGGCATCGGTGTCTAATCTGTGACTAACAAGGTACGCTCGAATCCGTGGTGTGCTTTAGGATCGGTGATACGTGTTATTCCCGGGCTTCGCTTCCGCATTGCTTTTAGGGGATCGATTTAGTGTCGAATTTGGTTTTTCGGGGATCAGTCATTCCCAACAAACCCAAAGACAGGTAGGAAGAGACACCCTCCATGAAAGCCTTCCCACTTTTCTCGCTCACCTCCTTCACCTCATTCCTCCTCTCCTTGGCCTACTTGCCCTCCATTACCCTTCTTATCCCTCCCTCTATCTCGTCCGCCGTCATGATGCCGTCACTACCTCTGACGAGATCTCTCCGATAATCCATCTTGATCTCTGCCACGAGGCCAAGCTCCACCACTATTTGGAATGCGTTAATCGTGGTAGCTGTGCATAGTTACGGGTACAATACTACATGAAAATTTCAGTTAAGATATGCTGATACAGAAGGATGCATAGATAAAGGGCCAAATCTCCGAAAGAGAGTATCATGAAGTTATATTTTTCACGGACAAATTTGACCTCCTTGGACCTAAGCGCATCTTTAAAAAGCTTAAGGGAGAAATGACAAAGGGAAGAGTCCCCGAGGGATGGTACTCCCTACTGCACACTCCCATATTCCCTCCTCTCTGGGAAGAAAAATATATGGAGAGCAATTAGAGAGGTATGGAACGTGCGGACAACAAGATGTTAAGATAAGAAATGCACTTCTATTGGTCCACTTGAGTTACCAAGCAGGCATAATGGCCTCCGCTTGGGAGATCAAACTCTCCGCAACTTAATGAGGTTACCCTGTAACCAAAAACCAAGGATCCGAGCTATACTCCTAGTTACGAGTTATCAGAAAATGAATTTATATCTCTCATGGACAAATTTTGCCCCCACTTTTTGTATGTTCCAAAGAAAATAGTATAAACTCTCACTCAATGAACAAAAATAGTCACCATAATCCAAGATTCATTTTTCTCTAAATTACCAGGAAATCTTACTGTGGGCATTATAGCAAATGCATTGCCATCCTATACAGATGAGAGAATTACCCTAAAAAAAAATTATAAACCTATTTCAATTGTGCTAGTTCAATCATAAACTTCTTTTTTACTAATTCAATTTTAAACATTTTGCATGTGTATCAATTTAGTCCATCTTACTAATTTTGGCCAGCAATGTCGACAGCATTTCATAAATTCGTATATATTTTTATATTCTTTTTTTTATTTTCTTTAATTTTCTCCCTTCCCATAGGGCCAGAGAGGATGTCGGCCGATCCTTGCCAGCCATAGGCATATTAAAACTACTCTTCCACTTTGAACACGGCAACGCAATCATCCCTCCCTGATGTACAAGTACTAGTATTTATTCCCCATTTTATAAAGTCAAAAGAACACCATGCCCATAGGGGTGAGCATGGTTCAAGTGGGTGGGTCTCACTTTAGAATTGGGAACCACCCACTAAAGATCGATCCTAATTTTTGGGAATCGGGAACTGCCCATTGGTTCCATAGATCCATTGAAAAATTGGACCGCCTATCTGATCTAGTTCTAGGGTGGGTCTATGGAATCGATCACCAATCCTTACAAATTGCATTCATCAATAAATATCATGAATGGTTCATAACGCATCGACTTGAATGAAAGTATATCCACCTAGATATGATGACAAACTCAAATTTAGGCTCTCTCTTGACAATCTCACTAGGGAAATGAACTGGACTTTTGCTGCATGTTCTCAATGGATGGTATTAGAGCTATTGTTGGTTAGTGAGCCCCAATGGGTTCTAATATTTTTAAAATATCTCAATAAAGAAATCTCATGTGTTTTAAGTGAAAATTGCCATTTCGAATGATCTGGTGATACTAGAGCAAGGGCAAAGACTGGCATAAGGTTACAGTAATGTAGTCTGAAGTTGGTAGTTGATTGCAGTAGTTATGCATAGTTACAAGTATATTACAAGGTGGAAATTTAAGTTGAGATATGCTGATACAAAAGGATGTATTGATAAATGGCCAAATCTTCAAAAGAGAATATCATGAAGTTATATTTCTCATGAACAAATTTGACTACCCCGAACCTGAGCAAATCCTTAAAAGACTTAAGGAAGAAATGACACAAAAAGGAACTCTCGAGGGGTGGGACTCCCCACTGCACACTCCTGTATTCCTTCCTCTCTAGGAAGAAAAATACATAGAGAGCAATTGGGGAGGTATTGGGCGTCTAGGCAACAGGATGTTAAAATTAAAAAAATGCAGTCTTGCTAGCCCACTTGGATTACTAGGCAAGCGGACGGCCTCAACAGGGGACGTCGAACTCTCTGCAACTTGACGAGGTTACCTCGTAACAAAACACCAAGGATCCAAGCTATACTCCTAGTGATAGGTTATCGGGAAATGAAGTTATATCTTTCATGGACAAATTTAACCACCACCTTTCATATGTTCCAAAACAAATAGTACAAATTCTCACTCAATGAACAAAAATAGTCACTATGACCTTTTCCATCTAAGCAATCCTTAGTTGATATTTGATTTGGCTAACCACGTAGAGGTAACACATAATCCAAGATTCATTTTTCTATAAATTACCAAAAATCTTACTGTGGGCGTTAGAGCAAATGTATTGCCATCATTTATAAATGGGAGAATTACCACAAAAAAAAATTCTAAATTTAATGTAATTGTGCCAATTCAGTAGTAAATTTTATTTTTGACCACTTCAACCCAAAACCTTGTCCATTTACGCCAGTTTAGTCGGTCCAACCAATTAGCATTGACGGCATTTCACAAATTTTTATATATTTTTATATTCTTTTCTTTTCCTTTTTAATTTCCCCCCTTCCCATAGGACCAGCGAGGATTGCCGACCGATCCTGGCCAGCCACAAGCATATTAAAACTACTCCTCCACTTTCAACACGGCAACGCAATCATCCCTCCTTGATGTCCAAGTACAAGTATTTATCCCCCATTTTATAAAGTCCAAACAATACCATGCGCGTTGACGAACCAATATTTATTTTTAAAATCAATTAACTAAAATGCAAATTAGATCTATTGAGAATGACGCATAAAAATATTATTAATACGTGACATCACTACATACATTAAACTTATATGTCAATATTGATATATATATATATATATATATATATATATATATATATATATATTGTGAATAAGACGGTTGCGAATTAACAACTACTGGTATCCGCATGAACTTTATCATGTTACGTGAGATTATGTTTCTTGAATTATTTGTGCATTCTTAAACGTCATCTCCTTAAACGCTATTGCGTTCCATTTATCTCACTATACTTTGGCCTACATGGGATTCAAGCTACCAACCATTAAATGCACCTTCCTTGCAAAACTGTCTCATCTTATTCTTTTACTCGGTCCATGAATCTGCAGGCCGCCGATTTCCTCTTGTAATAAACAGAAAGCAAAGAATGAAAATGCAAATCCTTTGGCGTATTATATGGGGTCAAGCCAAATTTACATTCCTCAAGTGAAGGGTCAATTTTGCTATATTCCCTAATGCTTTTCACACTACACTTTCAAGAGCAGGAATGAGAATAGCGCTGGAGGTGGAAGCAAGAGCAAAATGGAATCCATCTATGCCTGGAGATCAAGGAGGGATGGTTGCCGGTCAATTTGTTTTGTTTGAACACTTTCTATAACTTGTCTTTTACCTTTGCACGGTTCCACTCAAAACACGCCAAAGGGTCGACAAGAATCAACATGGTTTATTGTCACAAAAGACACTAGAACAGTCCGGGATGGATTGGAGTCCCAGATACGCTGAAACACACGCCAAAAAATCATAGGATGGAAATACCAATAGCCTCCTAAGCTAAATGGACGCTCACTGACTCCAGACATCCTTGATGAAAGCTAAATGGACGCTCACTGACTCTAGACATCCTTGATGAATCGACCCAAAGACAGGTAGGAAGAGACGCCCTCCATGAAAGCCTTCCCGCTTTTCTCGCTCACCTCCTTCACCTCGTTCCTCCTCTCCTTGGCCTACTTGCCCTCCATTTCCCTTCTTATCCCTCCCTCTATCTCGTCCGCCGCCATGATGCCGTCACTACCTCTGACGAGATCTCTCCGATAATCCATCTTGATCTCTGCCGCGAGGCCAAGCTCCACCACCATTTGGAACGCGTTAATCGTGGTAGCTGTGCATAGTTACGGGTACAATACTACATGAAAATTTCAGTTAAGATATGCTGATACAGAAGGATGCATAGATAAAGGGCCAAATCCCCGAAAGAGAGTATCATGAAGTTATATTTTTCACGGACAAATTTGACCTCCTTGGACCTGAGCGCATCATTAAAAAGCTTAAGGGAGAAATGACAAAGGGAAGAGTTCCCGAGGGATGGTACTCCCTACTGCACACTCCCATATTCCTTCCTCTCTGGGAAGAAAAATATATGGAGAGCAATTAGAGAGGTATGGAATGTGCGGACAACAAGATGTTAAGATAAGAAATGCACTTCTATTGGTCCACTTGAGTTACCAAGCAGGCACAATGGCCTCCGCTTGGGAGATCAAACTCTCCGCAACTTAATGAGGTTACCCTGTAACCAAAAACCAAGGATCCGAGCTATCAGGAAATGAATTTATATCTCTCATGGACAAATTTTGCCCCCACTTTTTGTATGTTCCAAAGAAAATAGTATAAACTCTCACTCAATGAACAAAAATAGTCACCATAATCCAAGATTCATTTTTCTCTAAATTACCAGGAAATCTTACTGTGGGCATTATAGCAAATGCATTGCCATCCTATACAGATGAGAGAATTACCCTAAAAAAAAAATTATAAACCTATTTCAATTGTGCTAGTTCAATCATAAACTTCTTTTTTACTAATTCAATTTTAAACATTTTGCATGTGTATCAATTTAGTCCATCTTACTAATTTTGGCCAGCAATGTCGACAGCATTTCATAAATTCGTATATATTTTTATATTCTTTTTTTTTATTTTCTTTAATTTTCTCCCTTCCCATAGGGCCAGAGAGGATGTCGGCCGATCCTTGCCAGCCATAGGCATATTAAAACTACTCTTCCACTTTGAACACGGCAACGCAATCATCCCTCCCTGATGTACAAGTACTAGTATTTATTCCCCATTATATAAAGTCAAAAGAACACCATGCCCATAGGGGTGAGCATGGTTCGAGTGGGTGGTTCTCACTTTAGAATTGGGAACCACCCACTAAAGATCGATTCTAATTTTTGGGAATCGGGAACTGCCCATTGGTTCCATAGATCCATTGAAAAATTGGACCGCCTATCTGATCTAGTTCTTGGGTGGGTCCATGGAATCGATCACCAATCCTTACAAATTGCATTCATCAATAAATATCATGATTGGTTCACAACGCATCAACTTGAATGAAAGTATATCCACCTAGATATGACGACAAACTCAAATTTAGGCTCTCTCTTGACAATCTCACTAGGGAAATGAATTGGACTTTTGCTGCATGTTCTCAATGGATGGTATTAGAGCTATTGTTGGTTAGTGAGCCCCAATGGGTTCTAATATTTTTAAAATATCTCAATAAGAAATCTCACAATCAACATGTGTTTTAAGTGAAAATTGCCATTTCGAATGATCTGGTGATACTAGAGCAAGGGCAAAGGCTGGCATAAGGTTACAGTAATGTAGTCTAAGTTGGTAGTTGATTGCGGTAGTTATGCATAGTTACAAGTATATTACAAGGTGGAAATTTAAGTTGAGATATGCTGATACAAAAGGATGTATTGATAAATGGCCAAATCTTCAAAAAGAGAATATCATGAAGTTATATTTCTCATGAACAAATTTGACTACCCCGAACCTGAGCAAATCCTTAAAAGACTTAAGGAAGAAATGACACAAGAAGAAACTCTCGAGGGGTGGGACTCCCCACTGCACACTCCTGTATTCCTTCCTCTCTAGGAAGAAAAATACATGGAGAGCAATTGGGGAGGTATTGGGCGTGTAGGCAATAGGATGTTAAAATTTAAAAAAAAAAAAAATGAAGTCTTGCTAGCCCACTTGGATTACTAGGCAAGCGGATGGCCTCAACAGGGGAGGTCGAACTCTTTGCAACTTAACGAGGTTACCTCGTAACAAGACACCAAGGATCCAAGCTATACTCCTAGTGATAGGTTATCGGGAAATGAAGTTATATCTTTCATGGACAAATTTAACCCCCACTTGTCATATGTTCCAAAACAAATAGTACAAATTCTCACTCAATGAACAAAAATAGTCACTATGATCTTTTCCATCTAAGCAATCCTTAGTTGATATTTGATTTGGCTAATCACGTAGAGGTAACACATAATCCAAGATTCATTTTTCTATAAATTACCAAAAATCTTACTGTGGGCGTTAGAGCAAATGTATTGCCATCATTTATAAATGAGAGAATTACCGAAAAAAAAAAAGTTCTAAATTTAATGTAGTTGTGCCAATTCAGTAGTAAATTTTATTTTTGACCACTTCAACCCAAAACCTTGTCCATTTATGCCAGTTTAGTCGGTCCAACCAATTAGCATTGACGGCATTTCACAAATTTTTATATATTTTTATATTCTTTTCTTTTCCTTTTTAATTTCCCCCCTTCCCATAGGACCAGCGAGGATTGCCGACCGATCCTGGCCAGCCACAAGCATATTAAAACTACTCCTCCACTTTCAACACGGCAACGCAATCATCCCTCCTTGATGTCCAAGTACTAGTATTTATCCCCCATTTTATAAAGTCCAAACAACACCATGCGCATTGACGAACCAATATTTATTTTTAAAATCAATTAACTAAAATGCAAATTAGATCTATTGAGAATGACGCATAAAAATATTATTAATACGTGACATCACTACATACATTAAACTTATATGTCAATATTGATATATATATATATATATATATATTGTGAATAAGACGGTTGCGAATTAACAACTACTGGTATCCGCATGAACTTTATCATGTTACGTGAGATTATGTTTCTTTGAATTATTTGTGCATTCTTAAACGTCATCTCCTTGAACGCTATTGCATTCCATTTATCTCACTATATTTTGGCCTACATGGGATTCAAGCTACCAACCATTAAATGCACCTTCCTTGCAAAACTGTCTCATCTTATTCTTTTACTCGGTCCATGAATCTGCAGGCCGCCGATTTCCTCTTGTAATAAACAGAAAGCAAAGAATAAAAATGAAAATGAAAATCCTTTGGCGTATTATATGGGGTCAAGCCAAATTTACATTCCTCAAGTGAAGGGTCAATTTTGCTATATTCCCTAATGCTTTTCACACTACACTTTCAAGAGCAGGAATGAGAATAGCGCTGGAGGTGGAAGCAAGAGCAAAATGGAATCCATCTATGCCTGGAGATCAAGGAGGGATGGTTGCCGGTCAATTTGTTTTGTTTGAACACTTTCTATAACTTGTCTTTTACCTTTGCACGGTTCCACTCAAAACACGCCAAAGGGTCGACAAGAATCAACATGGTTTATTGTCACAAAAGACACTAGAACAGTCCGGGATGGATTGGAGTCCCAGATACGCTGAAACACACGCCAAAAAATCATAGGATGGAAATACCAATAGCCTCCTAAGCTAAATGGACGCTCACTGACTCCAGACATCCTTGATGAAAGCTAAATGGACGCTCACTGACTCTAGACATCCTTGATGAATCGACCCAAAGACAGGTAGGAAGAGACACCCTCCATGAAAGCCTTCCCGCTTTTCTCGCTCACCTCCTTCACCTCGTTCCTCCTCTCCTTGGCCTACTTGCCCTCCATTTCCCTTCTTATCCCTCCCTCTATCTCGTCCGCCGTCATGATGCCGTCACTACCTCTGACGAGATCTCTCCGATAATCCATCTTGATCTCTGCCGCGAGGCCAAGCTCCACCACCATTTGGAACGCGTTAATCGTGGTAGCTGTGCATAGTTACGGGTACAATACTACATGAAAATTTCAGTTAAGATATGCTGATACAGAAGGATGCATAGATAAAGGGCCAAATCCCCAAAAGAGAGTATCATGAAGTTATATTTTCCATGGACAAGTTTGACCTCCTTGGACCTGAGCGCATCTTTAAAAAGCTTAAGGGAGAAATGACAAAGGGAAGAGTCTCCGAGGGGTGGTGCTCCCCACTGCACACTCCCATATTCCCTCCTCCCTGGGAAGAAAAATATATGGAGAGCAATTAGAGAGGTGTGGGACGTGTGGGCAACAAGATGTTAAGATAAGAAATGCACTTCTATTGGTCCACTTGAGTTACCAAGCAGGCACAATGGCCTCCGCTTGGGAGATCGAACTCTCCGCAACTTAATGAGGTTACCCTGTAACCAAAAACCAAGGATCCGAGCTATACTCCTAGTTACAAGTTATCAAGAAATGAATTTATATCTCTCATGGACAAATTTTGCCCCCACTTTTTGTATGTTCCAAAGAAAATAGTATAAACTCTCACTCAATGAACAAAAATAGTCACCATAATCCAAGATTCGTTTTTTCTCTAAATTACCAGGAAATCTTACTGTGGGCATTATAGCAAATGCATTGCCATCCTATACAGATGAGAGAATTACCCAAAAAAGGAAAAAATATAAACTTATTCCAATTGCGCTATTTCAATCATAAACTTCTTTTTTACTAATTCAATTTTAAACATTTTGCATGTGTATCAATTTAGTTCATCTTTCCAATTTTGGCCAGCAATGTTGACGGCATTTCATAAATTTGTATATATTTTTATATTCTTTTTTTTTTATTTTCTTTAATTTTCCCCCTTCCCGTAGGGCCAGGGAGGATGTCGGCCGATCCTTGCCAGCCATAGGCATATTAAAACTACTCTTCCACTTTGAACACGGCAACGCAATCATCCCTCCCTGATGTACAAGTACTAGTATTTATTCCCCATTTTATAAAGTCAAAAGAACACCATGCCCATAGGGGTGAGCATGGTTCGAGTGGATGGTTCTCACTTTAGAATTGGGAACAACCCACTAAAGATCGATTCTAATTTATGGGAATCGAGAACTGCCCATTGGTTCCATAGATCCATTGAAAAATTGAACCGCCTATCTGATCTAGTTCTTGGGTGGGTCCATGGAATCGATCACCAATCCTTACAAATTGCATTCATCAATAAATATCATGGTGAACATTTGTCGCGACCAATTTTTCAGGGGGTGTGAACCACTTAGGGTTTGGCTAATGGATTGTTAAGCCTAGACTTAACTCTGGCTCTCCCAAGCCCATACCAATTCGCGACTTAGGTTTGAATTGTTAACATGCAATTGAATTTTAACTAGGAGTCGCCACTAATCTATTTTTTGGTGGATCGATTAGAAACCCAAGTAAAGTAACGGGAAATTCACTTTACTTCTACGAACCAGAGATTTGGGTACGGGGACTTGATTACGCTAGATTTCTCTAACGCCCTTTCGGCACCATTTCTTTTATTTTTGAAAAAAAGGTTTTGCAGGTAGCTTAAATTGATTTTAAACTAATTCCCTAACATGTGAGGTGTTCATGCAGGTGCGCAAACCACCAATTTAACACCCAAGAAAGCAATTAAATAATGCAGGACTTACCTCAAAGCAACGAAAGCATCTGTAGTGTTAAATTAAAATCCACATCAACAACCTTAGATATGGTTTCTAATTAACACGCAATTTCTTTTTTTTTTTTCACTTTTTAACGAGACTATAATCCATATGCAATGGAATGCTTTTAATCTAATATGAAATGATATGGCATGACAACATGTCCTAAACTATATGAATAAAAATTTTATGATCTCTTAATGAACATGCAATTGTTAAACATGCAATCTAAATTAACCAAAATGACTTAATTCTAATGACGTGCAATGCAATGCAATGACGTACAAAATTATTTTAACTAAAATGACATGTGACATACAATTTAATATGCGAACTATATGTCACGCGACATTTATTAAATGACCTAATCTAATGACGGTCAATTTCTAATTAGAAATGAACCTAACAACAATCAATAAATGACGTGCATTTCATAAACCTAATTCTATATGACATGGACATTTTTATTTTCCTAACAAAACATGCAATTTATCTAGGAGATTATCTACCTATAATTGATAAACATGCAATGATGTGCAAAGAATGCCCTAATTCAACATGATATATGCATGATGACATTTTGTGCTTTTATTAATTTCGAAATTAAAATTTCTCATGCAATTCAAATAATGATAAAACTAACATCCTAAATGAATGTGCTTTCTTTTTTTTTTTTTGGTTTTCTTTTCCTTGATTCAAAATAAAATTATTATTCTAAATATATATATAAAAAAAAAAACCTAATCCTAATTCAACATTTTTGGATTTTTAAATTTCAAAATAAGATTGCAATTTTAATCCTAAACAAGAAATATCCTAAAGCAAATCTATTCCTAACTCAAATATATTTTGGATTTTTCTTTTACGAAAATAAGATTGACTCAACCAACTTGACGATAGCAAATCAAACAAGATAAGATTGATATCCAAAAATTGACGAACCATATCTCGCGCATGAGATCGGGTTGGCCAATTTTAAATTAAATCGCGAATCAAATCTCGGGCTTGAGATTGGATTATCGATTTTTGTAAGGGATTGCGAGTCAAATTTCGGGCGTGAAAATCGAACTATCAATCCCTAGCTTGAGGGACTTTTCATGTCGGAATCTCAACCATTCATTCAAGAATAATCCTACTAAAAAACA
Source organism: Eucalyptus pumila (assembly GCA_016097595.1). NCBI lineage: Eukaryota > Viridiplantae > Streptophyta > Magnoliopsida > Myrtales > Myrtaceae > Eucalyptus > Eucalyptus pumila. Next base: position 8,640,530 of record CM027846.1, on the reverse strand, counting down.
AAGTAAATAAATGAAAATAACATAAAAAATAAAGTAAAAAAAAAACTACCTAATTGATTTTCCTTTTTTCTTTTGTTTTTCTGTTTTCTTTTTCTGCCTTCTCGAGCACAGCTTGCTCGTAAGTCTCCATGGGCAGCTGGTCACTACCGGTCGGAGCTCCGGCGAGGGCAACCGGCGGCGGGTTGGAGAGTTGCGAGCACGGCACGGCGAAAAGCTTGGGCGAGGATGGCGGGGTGCTTCACGGATCGATGTGGTGGCGCGGTGCTCGCCGGGCGTCGAAGCGGAGGGCTGTCCGTCGAGGCTTCTTGCAAAGGGCGGCAACCGGCGTGGCGTGGAGCGGCGGTGCGAGCTCCAATGGCGCCGTTTGGTTGCTGGGTTGAAAGGGAGCTTGAGTGCATGTAGGGGCAACGGTGGAGGCGAATCGGCGATGGCTTTGTCAATAGGGGTGCTGCAAGGGTGTTGGGTCGGAAGGAGCAGCGATCCGGCTCGGGTCCGGCTTTGGCAGCGACAGAGGCGCGGTGAGGGGCGCTAGCGCTCGGGCGTCTGGATCTGGTGTGACAGCAGCGCTAGTGTGGCGGCAACGCGAGATCGGGGCAGCGATGGCGAACGGGAACAAGTGGAGCACGGTGGTGGGCAGATCTCGGCCTCTAGACAGCAGCTACAGCACGAGCTTGCGGGCGATGGAGCAACGGTATCAAGGCAGCAGCAGGGGCTCGATAAGGGAGATCGGCGTGGCAACGTCAATGAGGGTGGTGGTGCGTGCGCGACGATCGGTCGCTCGGTTGACGAGGTGCGGCGACAGGCTTCGAACTCAAGTAGAGGCGCTGAGCAGATCTGGGCGGAGGAGGGGCGTTGGTTTCAATTTTCAGCTTCGGCAGCAGATCAGCGGCTTCACGGGGAACGAGCGAAGAGGAGTCGGCGCGGCGACCATCAGGACGGCGTCCGGTTGCAAACTCAAGCAGCAAGGGTGAGGAAGACGATGAACAGTAAACGTCTCCTCACCCCTTGCCAATTGTACTTTGCTTCTGTTTTTTTATCTTCACTTTTCACTTTTCACTTTTTGTTTTTCTTCCTTGGTCGACCAAAAGAAAACCCTAGAAAAGCCCCCCCTCCTCTCACCGTACACGATTGCTTTTATAGATAAAAATAGGTGATCTTCGTAGAATATTTTATCTCACTTTTTTCAATATACACGAAGATAATCTATAACCTCCCGATCACAAAAATCTTTTTATTCTCCTTATCTCCTAAATATTTTCTACTGATTTTTAAAGATAAGATCACAACCTGATTTTCTTAAATTCCAAAAATCATTATTTCAAATCTCAATTTTAGAAAATGGGCTCGGGCTAACTTGTAGTCTTTATGGGCTTAGTCCGATCAATTTGAACTCATCCGCACCGGTCCAATAAATAAAATGCCAATTAAAATAAAATGCACCTAAATCTATATGTTATGTAATTAATATTTTTTTTGATAAAATTAAACCCTAATTTTTAATGACTAAACGGGCCGTTAAAATTTAGGTGTCAACAACATTGTTTCTATTTAGAGCACGAAAGTTTGTTTGATCTTAAATTTGAGTTGAATTGCGAGCCATGAATTTTGATTATAGATTGAAAACTATAAGGCGGAACGAGTAGATAATAGTTGTTAGATAGGAGCTTAATTTATTCAAAGGTCATAGTGTAGTTCGCTTAGGGTTTCCTGACGGTAGGAGCATGTGGAAAATTATAAGTCCTAACCTAAACAAAAATTTAAAAAATTAATCATTTGATCCATCTTTTTTCAATATCAACCTAGTATAATCACGAGGATGGCAAAAGAGAGACCTCATTATGCTCTTAAAATGAACCATTGGCTCTTAATTTTATATCATGACAACAAAGCACTGCAACATTTATGGACATCTCCACGTGGTCCTTCCTTCCTCTTTGTTTGTTTATTTTGTTTTCCCTAAGAATGCAAGTAAATAGATTATTAAAAAAAAAATAGGGGGGTTAATCTTATTACACATCTAAGCGACAAAAATAGTCAATAATGTCCAATAACTATAAATATATATGTGTGAGTATGTACATATATATTGATCGAAAAACTATAAAACAAATAAGCAATTGAGATTGAATTTCTTTGTATTAAATATATATTTATCATTTTGGTTCGGGTGAGTGGGTGGGCGGTTCTATGCCTAGAATTGAAAACTCGACCAGTACTCATTGGTTCCACTAAATTCTAGCATCGAAGAGAGCCGTCATCAATGAGAAAGTGGGAGTTCGGACTTGGCGACGGGCGGTCTGGACGGTTCCCAGTTCCTTTGTACGCCCCTAGATGCTCATTGGCAAACCAATATTTATTTTTAAAATGAATTTACTAAAATACAAAATTAGATCTATTAAGAAGGACGCATAAAGATATTATTAATACGTCACATCACTACATACATTGAACTTACAGGTCGAAATTGATATATATATTGTGAATAAGACGGTCGCGAATTAACAATTACTGGCATCCGCATGAACTATATCGTGTTATTGAGATTATATTCTTTGAATTATTTGTGCAGTCATAAACGTCATCTCCTTCAACTCTATTGCATTCCATTTATCTCACGAGATGTTGACCTACACGGGATTCGAGCTACCAACCATTAAAAACACCTTCTTTGCAAAACCGTCTCATCTTATTATTTTACTCGGTCCATGAATCTGCAGGCCGCCGCTTTCCTCTTGTAATAAACATAAAACAAAAAATTAAAAAGACTAAAAATTAAAAATCCTTTGGCGTTCCACATGGGGTCAAACCAAATTTACATTCCTCAAGTGAAGGTTCAATTTTGCTATATTCCCTAATGCTTTTCGCACTACACTTTCAAAAGCATTAATGAGAGTAGCGCTGGAGGTGAAAGAAAAAGCTAAATGAAATCCGTCTCTACTTTGAGATCAAGGAGGGATGGTTCCGGCCAATTTATTTTGTTTGAACATTTTCTATAACTTGTCTTTTACATTTGCACGGTTCCACATAAAACACAGTCAACAAGAATCAACATGGTTTATAGTCACAAAAGACACTAGAATAGTCCAAATGGATTGTAGTCCCAGATACGCTGAAACATACACCAAGTAATCATAGAATTGAAATACCAACAGCCTCCTAAGCTAAATGGAGGCTCACTAACTGCAGACATCCTCGATGAAACGACCTAAAGACAAGTAAGAAGTGCCACCCTCCATCAAAGCCTTCCTGCTCTTCTTGCTCATCTCCATCACCTTCTTCCTCCTCTCCCCTGCCTCCTTCCCCTCCATTAAGCTCTTTATCCCTCTCTCTATCTTGTCTGCCGTCACGATGCTGTTGCCACCTTTGATGAGATCTCTTCGATAATCCATCTTGATCTCTGCCGCGAGGCCAAGCTCCACCACCAGTTGGAAGGCGTTGAACTGTTGCTCCGCATACTGGGGCCACGCGGCAATCGGCACGCCGAACCATATGCTTTCTAGGGTGGAGTTCCACCCGCAATGCGACATGAACCCTCCGATGGCTCGATGGGCTAGGATTGCAACCTGTGGGGCCCACCCGATCACTCTCCCGACACCGGTGGTCCTGTCAATGAAACCCTCGGGCAGGACCTCCGCGGGATCTGCGTAGTCAGTGGGGGATTCTAACTTGCCCTTCGCCGGTGGCTGCCGTAGGGACCACAGGAAGTGGCACTCACTTCGCTCCAATGCACAAGCAATCTCTTTCACCTGGTCCTCGTCGAAGCTCCCGTGGCTCCCGAAGCATAGGAACACCACTGACGCGTCCGGTTGCTGGTCAAGCCAGTCCAGGATCTCAAAACCCTTTTTGCTCTCGACCTTGATGTTCAGTATGGGCCCCAAGGGGTAAACTGCGGGCGCTCCAAGGCCTGCCAAGGCCTCCATCGCGCGTGGTTCTAGCTCGGCGAATGTATTTACCAAAATTCCTTTGGCTTCCTTAAACCTCCGGGCGTGGCCCAAGAATATCTGGCAGTCTTCTTTCATGAGCACATCTGAGGGCAAGAATTTGGCGGCCGGCAGCGAGTTAGCGAAGCACGGGAAGTCCAGCTCGGCATCAGGACCCGTGAGCATTGTCAGGTCCACGTGTTGCTCATCTTGAAGAAACTGGAGGTACAACATCAATCCGAGGAACGCCACGCCCGACGGGATGAACACGTACGAAGGGATGCCAAACTCGACAGCCCCGTTGATCACCGGGGTGCAGAACATGTCAACGACGAGCCCCTTGAGCCGTGACGAGCCGGAGGTGGAGAGGTTGGCGATGGCTTCTCTGACGCTGGCTTTGTGGCTCTCCATGAAATGATTGAGAAAGGCCATCGGGGACGCCTCTAGGGAGACGTTTTGCTGGGGGAGGAGGACGAAGCGGATGCGGGCGGCAATGGATGCAGCGAACAACTCAACACGGGAGTCGATCTCGGAGTCAAGGGGTGACTTCATGACGAGGACCGTAATGGAGAGCCGATCATCGCGGTCGACAAGGAGCTTGGCCATCTCCAACATTGACAGGAGGTGGCCGACGACTGGAAATGGGACAAACACAAGCTCGGATGTGGTAGTCATGACGACGACGACGCCTGGGAAGTTTCTTCTTTTTCCTCACTGAGTTAAATGGTTGCGGAGAAGATAAAGAGGCGGAGGAGGCTCTCGTGGACCTCAATTGGTGAGTCTTTATTTATGGTAATTGAGGAAGCACCCGAAAGATACGTGATCAAGAGTGTAAATGAGCTCATTCTATACGATTTATATTTCGAAAGTATCATTCTAGAGTTTACGTGATCAATAGTGTAAATGAGCTCATTCTATATGATTTATAGACCATATAATATTCGTTCAATTGGAAAGCTATTGCGTGACATTTACCTTTCAATTACTGATTGTTATGACAATGTTATTGGTAATCCAATTTGAGACCTGCCCAGGAATCCCCCCCCCGCCCCCCCCCCCCCCCCCTGGGTATGTGCTCTTCAATGAAGAATTTGTCATGTGTCCCAACACGATTTGGAGCGGCATTTGATAGCTTGTATTAAAAATAGAATTGGTGGATTGAATAACAAAGACAGCCTTGTATAACATATTTTAGAGGAGGACGCTAGAATTGTCAAAAGCTGTACACAGCATGTTGCAAATTTATTATAATATGGGCTTACATTAATTAATTAATTTTCTATTTTAAATAATAGGTTAATGGATATTCCAATATTTATTAAACCCTTAAGTGATTTTATTGAATTAGGTTTTGGTATCTATTAATAACGGGCTTAGTTGAGTAGTAAAGTGTAGGCAATTGTGTTTAACTGAAACTCATAATGGGAAGATTAATCTCATTGAAAGCTGTTATACTAAAATAGGTCATAGAGAGGAAGATCTGACATTCCAATAGATCTTTGGTATCGGAGTGAATTATTTTTCTTCAAGTGAAACAATGGTTCAAACAGGTACGCTTTAATTCTGTTGTACTTATTGACCTCGGTGTTTTATAGTCATATATGGATCCGATTATTCTTGCTTAATTAGTTATTTATGTGAATAATTTTCTACATATGGTATCAGAGCAAATCATATATGATTGTAGAACCCAATTTTATTTTATTTTTTCATGGACAAATTCGAAATTTTTCTCTTTAAGGCGAATATTGGCATTATTTTTTTCATGTGGATTTTTTGATCGATTAATACTAAAACCTTTGGGCTTTTGTTCTACATGCCGAGATCTTTCCAACCGTATATAATTTGTATAATTTCGTTGAGAATTGAGTGAGAATTTAAATTTGAAATTCTAGAGTTTATACATGAAAAAGTTTTAAAATTTTCAAATTACTCACAATTGATTGATGTTCGTTGTATATCGTTGCATGGGTATTGTTATATATATATATATATATATATATATATATATATATATATATATATATATATGTTTTAGCAACATTGTGCTACATTAAGGTAAGTTTTTAGGGCTTAAATTTAAGAAAATCGAATTTCAGCCATGGGAGTGTTAGATCCGAATTTCTTGAAGCTTGATATGGTTGAATTCTCAGTTTATTCTTCGTTTAATTCATTCTATTAAATTATATTGATGTTAGAAGCAAAACTCGTGGAGAAATTCATCAAAAATCAACAATAATATGATTTTTTTGGTGTCCGGGTTGAAACCAAGTCGTATGATCGGGTTTGCAGGCTTCGTACTCGGGTGGAGGTTCATGGCCATAAAAAAAAAAAAAAAAAGGTTTCTGGGGATTCTGGGCTCATGCTCAGCCCATTTTATTTCCTTTGGGCCTATAGCCCAATTCTTGGGCCAATTTTAATTAAAAGGAACATGGGCTCCTGCAGGCTGGCCCAGAATTTTGGGCCATAAGCTCCTGCGCGCATGGGCCATCTTTGCAGCAATTTTCTGGCCCACTATTTCCAAGTCCAATATTGTTTTGGGCGGGCCGTGTGAAGGTTTGGGATTGTGCTGGGTTTGGACCGCGCTAGGTTTGGCCCACTATAACTGAAAAAAGTTAACTACCCAAAGGGGATAAACTTTTTAAAACTATATGTAATTCCTCTCTATGTTGTAATAATGGAGATGTATAATTTAAAGGTCTTGTTTGCACAAAGAGAATAAACCCTTGATGATTATATGTAATTCTCCTTATTATCTTTATGTATTGATATCATGGAGATATATAATTTAAAGGAATTATTTTCCCAAAGGGGATGGATCATTGATAATTATATGTAATTCTCCTTGTTATTACTTTATAAGCTTTATGCTGTGGAAAATAATGGTGCATTGTACACTCCACCCAAAGGGGAGTTTGTAATGTACTAATTATTTTTTCTAAATTACTTATTGCCCATAATTAATCTTATTGTATTATGTGTGATAAACAGTTACTTTTGTTGTAAATAACAGTTGAAATGTTAATTGGATCAAATATTATACTGTTAAAGACTTAGTCAAAAAGTGAGACATTGTGATCAAGAATATCATAGTTGAGTCAATGTTAGCTGATCCTCTAATAAAAGGCTTATGACTCATTTTGTTTAAAGAGCATATAAAGAATATGAGTATTTTAGATTCTTTTGATTTATTTTGTTAGTGGGAGCTATATAATTTGTATTTTTGGATATTATAGTTATATGCAAACTGATAATGCTTTCATGATGTCTATTAAAATATTTATTCTCAATGATTATTATTCTTGATTCTATTGTTATTATTTCTCTTGTTGACTGAAAATGAAAGTATAAAATAGTATCTTTAAACAAATTTTCGTTTAAAAACGAATGGATGTCATTAATCATAAGATCTCATGTTGGATTATGACATAGTCCTGTAATTTCACATTGTTTAGAAATTGTGCTAATGCAGTTTCATGTTGTTGAGAAATTGTATTAATGACCGATAAGAAATAATGTATATTTTGACCACATGTTGGCACTATTTCTTACTACACTACTAGGCCCATGATCCATAAAATATAATGCTTATTATATGTGATTATAGAAGGTCATGTGTTGTGGTATTTTCTTAATACATTGATCTCCATAGTTCTATACTGAGGTTATATAGGATTGGATTGGTTTTGAGATGCCATTATTGGAATATTATTATTATTTTTAAATTGTGGCCACATAAAACAAAATTTTCAGTTATTAACCAAATGATGTCGTTTTCAATATAAAATCTTTTTTCAAAATAAAAATAAGTTAATTAATGTAGCTAATGTGGGAGAATGTTGGAAATTTCCTATAATATGAGCTTACATTAATTAATTAATTTTCTATTTCAAATAATTGGGTCAATAGATATTTCAATATTTATAAAACCCTTAAGTGATTTTATTGAACTGGCCATTGGCATCTATTAATAACGAGCTTAGTTGAACAGTAAGGTGTAAGCAATTGTGTTTAATTGAAACCCGTAATGAGAAGAGCGCAATTGACACACTATTGATTGACTATGTCCCCTCTTTAGCCTATAAAATAGTAAGTTATACCTATCAGTTGCTTAATCTCATTGAAAGTTGTTATACTGAAATATATCATAGAGAGGAAGATCTGGCATTTCAATAAATCTCTAGTATCAAAGTGTTATATTTTTCTTCAAGTGAAACAATAGTTTAAATAGGTACTATTTAATTCTGATGTACTTATTGGCCTCAGTGTTTTACAATCATATATGGATCTAATTGTTTGTGATTAATTAGTTATTTATGTGAAATTTTCTACACAGCACTCATTTTAGTGCTAAATTTTTTTACCCAATCACTTAAGTGGTAAATCAAAGAAAAAATGATCACTTAAGTGTCAATAATGACATATTTCGACCAAATTAATCATGTGGCCCTTTTTACTTTAATATAAATATGACGTGGCATTTTTCTTAAAAACCAATTCCACGTGGATGTTAAAAAAGACATTGAATTTCTGGCCTATGTGGCTTCGACTCTCTCTCCCTATCTCTGTCACTTTCTTTGTCTTCTTCTCTCCCTCATTATCATTTCCATTGCTTGCCCATGAAGCCACCAACCACCACACCAAGCACCATCATCCTCTCCACTGAAAAAAATCATCTCGTTTGACTTTAGCTACTGTGAGATTCATTTTTGTTCTCAGCTGCATCCATAGTTGAATGTAAACATTGCTAGGAAATTGCTCGCCACATGTTCGATATAGTGCCTAAATTGAACTCCTGCAAATTTATCTCCTCCTCCCGTCAATCTTGAAGCCAAAAGGAAACTGTAGAATGCCCAAACCCTCACCCAAGAAACCGGTGGCCAGCGCATCTTCAAGGGTTCTAAGATTCAGTAGAAGAATATCCAGAAGTTTCATGAAGCACGAGCTCAAAGCCAAATCCCATTGCCAATTATTCTCCTTTAATGCCGCCTCCAAGACCAATCCCTCCTCCTCCAAGCCCAATCCCTTCTAGAGAGAGAGAGAGAGAGAGAGATGAACGACGCCATTCAACGAGAAATTGATCGCTAGTTTTTGTTGCGAATAGTGTCATTTTGGGTCGTGTAAGTAGTTGAATGACATTGTTTGGAGATTTTTATGCTGATTGAGACCTTCGACAAGCCACACTAGATAGAAAAAAGTACTAAAATATTGCTATGTCAGAGTTAAAGTGATTAGAGATGATTTTTTTTTTTTTTACATGACACTTAAATAACTTGGAAAAAAAAATTTTAGCATTAAAATGAGCATTGTACACAACTTGTGACACTTCAAGTGTCATTTTACTAATATTTTATTATGTGATCTATAAAATGGCAAACAGGGGCTTGTACATTTCATGGGGACAAACTTACCATGAATTTGAAATGTTGGGAAAGGTTTGACAATGCTGAGAGGCTGTTGACACACGATCTTTGCCTGAAGATCTCTCATGTTCTTTATAAAGGGTTTCGACTTGTCTATAACGACAGAATTTGATCACTAAACAAAAATATGGATATTGCAGGATTGTGCGGTCGCCTTCATTATTGCATTTATCTGATTTTGGATAGTTGAGACATCTTGTTAAGGAATTTCCGCATCAAATGAAATATATATATGGTTGTGAATTGCATTCAAATTGCCCTGACGTTGAATTTTTAAGACTAAATCCACACCAGCCCGACCTCCATGCGAAATTCGGCCACTCTCATTTTCGTTCTTGCTTGGCTGGATAAGCACATGCGCGATCACGTGTGGTGTTAAATTAAATTAAAAAAAAAAAAAAAAAAAAAAAACACATGATGAAATTGTTCAGCTAGTACTCGATACGAAATGAGAATTTTGGACCACAAGAATTCTCGGTTGAAACGGGGATTTTCACGGCTGAATGGGGCGAGATGTTCTTGGCCATATAGGGTATATTCAAGGTTGAATGAGTGGGGCATATGTTCGGCCTGAGGAAGACAAAACAGCAACAAAAAACACAAAGGGGACATTCGATGTAATTCGGTCGACAAAAAAGAACACTTGGTCGAAACGTTCAGCGAAGAAGAATACGGTGAACTCAGCACACAGATGCTCAGCAAAGAGGGTGAAGAGTCCGGCCGAGCACAATCCGGAGGGCCGATCGGTTGAAGCGGTGAAAAGAAGAGTTGCGAGAAGAGACATGGGTGAAGGCAGCCGTAAGGAGACAACAACGTTGTTTGATGTCAGTAGTAGATGGTGACAGCTGTGCATAGTTGCGGCTACATTATAGTGACGCTGAGGTGGACCGATACAGATGGACATCCAGATAAAATGGCCCATTCCCTAAAACTAAAGTCTTTCGTGAAGCTCTCTCGGATAAATTCGAGCCCATTTTTCAAATGTCCAAAAATTGGGTACGAACTCGCATTTGATGGGCAAAAGTAGTTGTTATCCTTTTCATCCAAACGAATATTACTTGACAATCGACGTGACAACGATGCTATGGGCCGGTTTAGTAATTATTTGGTTTTCGCTAATAATTTCTATTTAGAAATAAATATTTCCGATTCTATTCTCTGGATGAGTTTTTGAGTATTCAAAGACATTTGATATTTGCAGAAATTTTTATTACCAGAATAGAAAAAGAATAAAAATTCATTTGGCAAGATCCTCAAATTATTTTGTATGGTCGAAATTGTTTTGATTTTTTAATAATTTTATGAGATTTTTTTTATTCCTATTTTCCTTCCTTCTCTAACTAATCATCCGCCTCAGAGGAGCACCACCGGCCTCACCCGGCACAACGAGGCTTGGCCTCATCCAGCCACGTAAGGTGAAAGGTTCAACTTTCCTATTCCCTAATGCTTTTCACACTACACTTCCAAAAGTAGGAATGAGAATAGCGCTGGAGGTGAAGGCAAGAGCAAAAAGGAATCGGTCTATACCTGGAGATAAAGGAGGGATATGCCGATCAATTAATTCTGTTTGAACACTGTCTATATCTTGTCTTTTAGCTTTGCATGGTTCCACATAAAACACGTCAAAGGGTCGACAAGAATCAAGATGGTTTATAGTCACTAAAGACACTAGAACAGTTTAAATGGATCATAGTCCCAGATATGCTGAAACACACACGCCAAGTAATCATGGAATCAAAACGCCGACAATACTCAAAATACTAGTCAATCAGTCTCCTAGTCTAAATGGAGGCCCACTGACTCCGGACATCCTCGATGAAGCGACCCAAAGACAAGTAAGAAGAGCCGCCCTCCATCAAAGCCTTCCTGCTCTTCTCGCTCACCTCCTTCACCTTCTTCCTCCTCTCCTCGGCCTCCTCACCCTCCATTAACCTTCTTATCCCTCCCTCTATTTCATCTGCTGTTACGATGCTGTCGCTACCTTTGACAAGATCTCTTCGATAATCCATCTTGATCTCTGCTGCGAGGCCGAGCTCCACCACCAATTGGAACGCGTTGAACTGTTGCTCCGCATACTGGGGCCACGCAGCAATCGGCACGCCGAACCATATGCTTTCCAGGGTGGAGTTCCACCCGCAGTGCGACACGAACCCTCCGATGGCTTGATGGGCCAGGACCGCGACCTGTGGGGCCCACCCAATCACTCTCCCGACACCGGCCGTCCTGTCAATGAAACCCTCAGGCAGGACTTCCGCGGGATCCGCGTAGTCACAGGGGGCTCCCAACTTGCCCTTTGCTGGTGGCCGCCGTAGGGACCATAGGAAGTTGCAACCACTTCGCTCCAACGCACGGGCGATCTCTTTCACCTGGTCCTGGTCGAAGCTCCCGAAGCTGCCGAAGCATAGGAACACCACTGACGCATTCGACTGCTGGTCGAGCCAGTCCAGGATCTCAAAACCCTTTTTGCTCTCGACCTTGATGTTCAGTATGGGCCCCACGGGGTAAACTGCGGGCGCTCCAAGGCCCGCCAAGGCCTCCACCGCGCGGGGTTCTAGCTCGGTGAATGTATTTACCAAAATTCCCTTGGTTTCCCTAAACCTCTGGGCGTGGCCCAAGAATATCCGGCAGTCTTCTTTTATTAACACTTCTGAGGGCAAGAATTTGGCAGCCGGCAAAGGGTTAGCGAAGCATGGGAAATCCAGCTCAGCATCAGAGCCCTTAAGCCTTGTCAGGTCCATGTGTTGCTCTTCTTGGAGAGACTGGAGGTACAGCATCAATCCGAGGAGCGCCCCACCTGACGGGATGAAGACGTACGAAGGGATGCTGAACTCGATGGCCACGTCAATCATGGAGGTGCAGAACATGTCAACGACAAGCCCCTCAAGCCGTGACGAGCCGCAGGCGGAGACACCGGCGATGGCATCTCTGACGCCAGCTTTGTGGCTCTCCGTGAACTGACTGAGGATGGCAAACGGGGACGCCTCCAGGGAAGGGTTTTGCCGAGGGAGGAAGATGAAGCGGATGCGGGAGGCGACGAGGGCGGCAAACGACTCGACACGGGATTCGATCTCAGAGTCAAGGGGTGACTTCATGACGAGGACCATAATGGAGAGCCGATTGTCGCGGTCGATGAGGAGCTTGGCCATCTCCAGCATCGACACAAGGTGGCCGAGGGCCGGAAATGGGACGAACACGAGCTCGGATGTAGCACTCATGATGATGCCTTCGAAATTTCTTCGCTTGCTTTACTGAGGTGAATGGTTAGCAGAGATGATAACGTGGTGGAGGCTCTCCGGACCTCAATTATTGAGTCTTTAGTGAGTGGTCCTTAAGGAAACATACAAAATGGTGCGGATAGATCAATAGGACGAGACGACCACGCCGTCTCGTTTTTGTTTTTTTGTTTTTTTTGGTCGCAAACAAACGTTTTATTTATTTATATGAAAACTGGTGCAGAACCGGCAGCTCCCAAAAGCGGGGCGTCATTACGTAGCAAGGCCCAAAGAGCCGGAGGGGGAGAAAAAAACCAGTTGGGCGGTAACATATGATCCCTATGCGCGCACGGCCCAATCCACTACTCCATTAGCAGCTCTTGGACAAAATTGAAGGTCCACCAGCAGTAGATTCTGCAGCAACTCCTTGCACTTTGACCAGGGAGCACGTGCATCCCAGTTAAAGTCTTCTACTCCTGTTAGTGATCGTACAAGGCTTCGGCAATCAGATTCGACAGAAACAGCTCCCAGCTTCTTCTTCTTTATGTACTCCAAAGCATCAACGAGAGCTAGGGTTTCGAGTTGAGGAACTGAAACCACGCGAACTGTCTTGGTAAAGCCATCGATGAGACAACCGAAGGAGTCGCGGACGATGCCGGCGATGGCTCCTTCTGTTGAGCCCTCTCCGACCGACCCATCGACGTTTATTTTCAGTTTCCCCATCTCCCGAGCAACCCAGATCTGAGGTACGTTGTTCTCCTCTGATTTTCTTGCTTGAGGGTGTTGACAGACCCATTTCTCATAACTTCTCTGCTGAAATCTGGCCAGATCTCCTATGTTGCAGGCATCCGGCTTGCTTCTCCGGAATATAAAGTTGTTTCACCCTTCCAAATTTGCCAGATGAGGTTTGAAATCGCTTCCAAAGACGGTAAGTGAGTGTTTTTCCTTATAAAAAGCGCCAACCACTCTTCAATCCGAGTAACATCTTGTAATCTTATCTGGATTTTGACTTCCAAATTGTTCCATATGTGTGCGGTCCAAGGGCAGAGCTCGGATGTAGCACTCATGATGATGCCTCTGAAATTTCTTCTTTTGCTTTGCTGAGGTGAATGGTTAGCGGAGATGATAACGTGGTGGAGGCTCTTGGGGACCTCAATTATTGAGTCTTTAATGAGTGGTCCTTAAGGAAACATGCAAAAGGGTGCGAATAGGTCATTAGGACGAGGCGACCCCGTTATGCTGATTTGCGGCAGTCCTGGGTTGACTCGCATCTGTTGGGTCTTCTTAAGTTTGGTTTTTGCTCGCAGTCCATTTGCTCCTCGAAAAATTCTAAATCAACCCGGCGCATGCCGGCCAATGCATCCGAAGAATGTTAGCGGGTTCTACGGGAGAGAAATAAGAGATAAGAAAGAGAAATGGATTGGCTTAGATGCATTCGATGCGCCTTCAAAATATTCCATGCAGAAATTTTTTAAAATTAACATCAATATCATATATGTCAATAATTACGAAAGTACAATCATACAGTTTACGTGATCAATAGAGTAAATGAGCTCATACTATATGATTTATAGACCATATAAATATTCTTTCAATTAAGAAGCTATTGTGTGATATTTACCTTTCAATTACTGATTGTCATGACAATGTTATTGGTAATCCATTTTGAGACGTGCCCCGTGAATTCCTCCCCTTGGGTTACGCTCTTAACAATTAAGAATTATCATGGGTCATTACATGATCTGAAACGGCGTTTGATAGCTTGTATTGCAAAATAGAATTCGCGGACACCGGGAAGGGTGTCAATGTACAGGTTTTGTGTATAAGTTGGATGACAAGTCATGCTCAATGCCCAGTTACTCCGGATGTTAGAGGCTAGACAAAAGATGCATTCCTTGATCTCGAATCTGCCCTTATGGCGACCGAGAAAGAAATAGCTTGCCGTACTCCTGTGAATGATGATGCAGTAGACAAGAGGGTCATCGATGGTCGCGGCCGTGTACTTATAACTTGTCAAAAGCAAAAGCATACGGATGGTCGGCGAAGAAGCGTTCCCCGTCAACTTAGTGTCTGGCCTCACCGATGGTTAGTGTCGCGACCTCTTTTTTTCTTTTGGCGCCCAATCAAGGCGGGCGCCTGGTGGAGGCTAATGGTTCGGCTATGTTTATTAAGCGTAGCCCGAACTCTCCCAAGTCCATCAATTCACGACTTAATGGTTTGACGTTTTTAACCTATGAGTTAATTTTAAAACAGAGTCGTCACTAATTGATTTGGGATGGGTCGATTAGAAACCCAAGCGAAGTATTGGGAGAAATACTTGCTCCTGCGCAACTAGAGAAATTAGGATTGTGGACTTAATTACACTAGTTAATCACTAATGCCCTTTCGATACCTAATCTTGTTTAAACCCTAAGGTTTTTGGATTTTTGAGAGATTTTCCATGCATTTGTGGAGGAAAAACATTTTTTGGTATTTTTCTCATTTTTTGGACATAAAAGCATTTTTTGGATTTTTGATCTTTTTCTGAAAAACAAAGAATTTTTTTTTTGGCTTTTTTCTGACCTTTTTTGGCTTTTTTTGGGAAAACATGAGATATTTTTTATTTTTTTGATTTTTTGGAAAATAAATTATTATTTTTTTATTTTTTATTTAAAATATTATTTTATATTAAAATAATATAAAAACCGACCTGGGTCGGATTTCCAGGTTGGGATCGACCCGAGTCGCCCGCCTAAGAACGCGGGCGCAAGCTCGGCCCGATTTTTTTGCTTTTGTTTTTGTTTTTTTTTTAAAAACCGCAGCCCACACATCGGAATTGGCCCTATTTGAATTAAAAAGGGATACCCGGCCCGAGTTTAAAAACCGGCCCGACGAGTGCAGGTCCAACCTAAGGAAACCCTACCTGGAAACAAGGAAACCGGGTCAAACAGACTCGTGAATCGACCCAATTCCCGGCCTCCTCTCCCTCTTGCTCCCTCGTAGCGCTGATGAGAGGGACTATGGCGTCACCGGGTAGACGGCGGCGACGGTGTTGGTCATGGGTGGAGATGCAGAGGGGAACGGCGAACAGAGCGCGACCGAGCGACCGAGGATTGGATCCCGCAGTGGTTCGAGGTGGCAAGGACGGATGGCGAGCGTCGGCGGCGAGTGTTGTTACCTGTTCATGGTGAGTTGCGCAAGTTTGCCTCTCAGCTCCAGTCGGCACAGCACGGTGGCGATGTGGGCAGTAGGTGTCGGGACATCTTTGTCGAGGGGATTTTTGAAAGTAGCGGTGGCGATCCGGTGCAGTGGCGACATCGAGGCGTCGAAAGTAGTGGCGATCCGGTGCAGTGACGACATCGGGGTGGTTGGTAGTGTTCGGCTCGGCGCAGGGATGGCGTTGGGCAGCGTCGACGGCACCTCCTTTCTCCTCGAATCCGACCTTCCCTCCTCCGGCTTCTCTCGTTCAGCCCTCTCACACTCAAATCTGGGCTTGTGTGCGCTCGGATCCGCCTCAAGCACTTCGGCCGACCTCAGATCTCGACTTGCTCGTCCTCGGCCCCCCTTTCTGAAGTCTCTCAGTGGGAGGTTTCAAAGATCTGCAGCCCTCGATCCTTCGTCGCTTCTCTATGTCTCCTTCAATGGAGGTGGTGCCAGCCTATTTATAGGCGAGGAAGTCCGGTCGACGGAGAGGTTTGGCCGCCAATCCTCTGTGTGCCGATTGGCCTTGGTGTGGCCGAACCGGCGTAACCTCAGCCGCCCACTTGCTTGCTTTGAAGGCACATCCCATCCGTCACCAGTTGGCCTACGCGTGTCGCCAAAACCCTAGCTGCTGCTCTGGTGTTGCAGAGGCGTGAAGGGAGAAGCTAAGGAGGAAGAAGACAAGGGGGAATGGGCCGGGTTAGGTCGCGGCTGGGCCTCGCGGACCTGCGTGAAGGAAAAGAAAAGAGGAGAGGAGCTGGGCTTTGAAGGCCCAGCCCTTGTGGTTGCTGGCTTCTGCTTTTCTTTTTGTTTTTTCTTTGCTCTTGTTTATTTTTTTGTTGTTTTTATTATTTATTATTTATTACTTGAACAAACGGAAATTTAGGCATAATTAAAAACCTAATCAAAATTTAGGTGTCAACAGCTACCCCTCTTTGAAGGTGAGTTCGCAGAGGTTGCATTCAAAGACAAATTGATACCTAAATTTGTCTATGCATATGCAGTAGATTATATCTTATTTGGGGCAAAGTATCCTATGCAGAAAAGATCAATATAGCATTACACATACTAATACGGATAAGAAGGTACCTGTAGTTACTTACCGAGAGTGAGTGAGATAGGGTGCAAACCCCGAGTTTGGCAAGTATTAAGGCATCATCTTACCGGGTGACATGAGGAGATTGCTTTTCCAGGAACCGAACCTTTCTTCGGTCGCCTGTTGGAGCAATAAGTGGTTTGTCTAGGACTCGAACCTTTTTTCAGTTGCCTTGATGAGGAATCACTTTTCCAGGACTTGAACCTTTCTTCGGTCGCCTGTTAGAGCAATTCGGGAAGGTTTCCCAACTCCAAGTAATTAGGAATATCGAGGACATACCTCGCATATTCATGAAGGTCTCCCACCTCCTGGTAATTGGGAATATCGATGACGTACCTCGCATATTCATGAATGTCTCCCACCTCTTGATAAATGGGAATATCAATGACGTACCTCGCATATTCATGAAGGTCTCCCATCTCCTAGTAATTAGGAATATCGAGAACGTACCTTGGATATTCATAAAGATCTCCCACCTCCTAGTAAATGGGAATATCAAGGACGTACCTCGTATATTCACGAAGGTCTCCCACCTCCTGGTAATTGGGAATATCAAGGACGTACCTCGCATATTCATGAAGATCTCCCACCTCCTGGTAATTGGGAATATCGAGGACGTACCTTGGATATTCATGAAGGTCTCTCACCTCCTGGTATGGGGAATATCAAGGACGCGCCTCGGCTATTCATGAATGTCTCTCACCTTTTGGTAAAGGGGAATATTGAGGACGCGCCTCGCATATTCGTGAAGCTCTCCCACCTCCTGGCAACATAAACTTGAATGTAGCACGAGGCTTACCTGGATGGCCGCAGGCACTCAAAAGAGCTAGAACACCTAGGTAGCTGCAGGTGTACAAAGTACCAGAATACTTGGATGAACACAAGTATTTAATGATATGATCTGGGACCACTCAGGCAGGTCCAAATGTCATGATGATAAGAGAGCATACCTGGGTAATCGTAGGTGCACAACGTAGTGGAATACTTGAACAGCTACTAGTATTCAAAGATACAATTTTGAGGACAACTCGGATAGGTCGAGTGTCACGGAAATGGAGTACCTAGACAATGAAATGCACTCAAAAGTAGTGGGATACTTGGTCAGTTGCAGGCATCCTAGCTATGAAGACAACTCAAACAAGTCGAGTGTCGATAAGAGGGTACCTAGACAGTGGGAGGTACCTAAAGACAAAGGGATACTTGGATAGTCGCAAGTATCAATACTCTGAGGACAACTCGGACAAGTCGAGTGTCGATAAAAGGGAGTACCCGGCAAGTGGTGGGTACTCAAAGACAAGGGGATACTTAGACAGTTGCAAGCACCCAAACTCAATGGACAACTCGAATAGGTTGAGTGTCAGAAGAGAGTATCTGGACAATGGTAGGTACTTTAAGACAAATGGGGATAGAGATATGCTTACTTGGCAATATCTCTGATCTCTAAGAGTATGTCTGCTACTTGCACAGTTTGCACACATGATTATATGTGTTGTAAATTCATGAGTTCAAATGGGATTCATGTATGATAATTTCATCAGTTTTGCATCATCTGAGTTCTATTGGGGAAGATTTTGAAAGACAACCTTCATTTAGAATGTAGATGTCTTGAGCATGCCAGATGAGGGACTTTCAGTCTGAAAGGACTTTCCGCTCACTCTCATGGAAAAGGTTATCCTGATCATTGATACAGGATTTATAAGGACCATACTATCTCACTGTCATCATGTCAACAGGGGTTCGAGTATTCTCGCAAGTGGTACAACTTTATCAATGTGAGAGGTCTTTGTTGAAATTGTGATGAAGACTTGGTCAACGGCTCATCAAATGGGACCGTCGAGGTTAAGGCTCATGAACGAAGTGCCGCACGATCATCCTTGGGTTTGCAAGTCAAGAATCCTGCGAAAAGAGATAGAGTAATCTGCGATGCTGATGTACATATGAAATCCTATTAATTGAAGTGCTTTAGTCTAAAGAGACCTTTACAATGGGAATGTAACATAGACTTGGCTCACATGTAAGAGGGTGAAAGTTGGTGACTGTCTCGGCATTTGTCACTGGTCTTTCTTGTTAGATGGAGGTTCTATGGACCACAACAGCAACTTTTTTTTTTTGGCTGTATTTTTTACTGGAGGGCATTGGCCTTGCTTTTACCAGGCACACTACTTTTTCATGCCCCTGTTTTTATTCCAGTTCTTCATTTATGGGCATTGACCTTGCTTTTGCCAGGTACACTACTTTTTTATGCCCTGCTTTTTCTTGTCGTTGGAGGAACTGGCCTAAGCAAGTTCAATCGAAGCACCGTTATTAGACTCTTAAGTCTTCATCTTCAGCTGGCGCTCTAGGCTATGGCAACGGCTTCTGCTTTGTCTCAATGTGAGGGTAAAATTACAGACTCAATTGAGTTGTACAATGAATACAAGTGCGTAGAGAAAGAATTGTTATTCGTCATTTTAGGGCACTTAAATTAACATGAGTGTTCATATGCAATAAAGACACCCAAAGATTGATGCAACTGTGAGCAAGAAAATTTCTATCTCTCTTCTCACCTTGTGATGTTGCTTCACCTCCAATCTACCCTAGTGTGGGGTGGTTCTTGACGGGGGGTAAGACAGAAACTTCACCAATGTAAGGAGCTCAAAGAGATGAGCAATGAAATGCCTCTCACTATCTTGGTTATCGTACCATTTGCGAGAAAACTCTTTACCCTGTAGTTATGGAATCTTTTGTACTAATCTCACAAGTGTATAGATGGGGGACTGTGTGTAGGATATAGCTTACTTGTCATCATTCTGACGTGCCTCATCCAGCATGCTCAATCAATCTTGTATTCTTCAATTAGCTGTCTATTCTAATAATTCTCAATGGAATCAATGATTTAGACAAATAAAATCATCATGCAAAATCCATTTGAAAAAGGCATGCATCATTTCAAATATGATGGAGTTTGTATTCTCAAAATGGTTTTTACTCAAAAAAGACCCTATTGATAGCTTTAAGGGCTAACGAATGGTGTTTCCAAATATGTTAAATTTTGAACATCAAAAGGATTATTCACAAATGGGTGTCGATGGATTGTTCCTATTGAGTAGGGAAATGATACAAGAA
Source organism: Eucalyptus pumila (assembly GCA_016097595.1). NCBI lineage: Eukaryota > Viridiplantae > Streptophyta > Magnoliopsida > Myrtales > Myrtaceae > Eucalyptus > Eucalyptus pumila. Next base: position 8,620,594 of record CM027846.1, on the reverse strand, counting down.
AGATCAGCCGGGGTTGGGGATCGGATCATTGATTTGACGGGCCTTTCTGCTTTTGCCCCTTCAGAAGAGAAGATATGGAAATAAATTAATCAGTAGGGCCAAGATCGCATGTGACTTGAGGCTTGAAAGGTTTTTGTCATTTGCTTTAGCGATTTCTTAGGACGCCATTCTGCTTAGGAGAGTTTGTCATGCCTCTCATTGATTTGTTATCCTTGTTTTCGACAGTCAGATGATCCTACAAAAGATAGGAAAGAACATGTCAGTCACGATTCTTCTAAGGAGTTTAAACAACTGGGAGTAATACAACATTACCCTTCATTGGTTTGCAGATGATTGGATGGACCTGAAGTGCGAGTGGGACACGAAGTCCTATGTCTTTTGCTTCGTTAAGTCACTTGCTCTCTCATAATTTGCAGGCCCAAGAGAAGCAAAAACTTTATTATTATTATTTTTTTTACCAAGCGGCTAACTGCTGCATCAGGGATTCGAACCCCTGACTTTGGACCATTTTGCTTCTTCCTAGGTACCACTCGACTAGAGGCACCGACGGTGTCCGTAGGGCACTTCTTTTTTTACTTAATCGAACCGGCTCCTGGACGACACGTCCTTTCATACCAAGTTAGGTAAATCGATATGGGTCATTTGATTTGCCCAAATTAACCATTAAGCTTGTTTCTTGAATCTTATGCTTCCTGTCAATAGGAGAAAATATGTCAAAAGTGAGTTCAGATATTGGGAGTAATGGAAACGATACCAAATTACTCTTTCCTAGAGTTTATGTTTGCTGACTCCTAGGGATATTTGAATGTTAATGACGGCCTTTTGTCTTTGACACAGTTCTACATCTCTTTCGATTGGCATTTCTCATTCATGGCCATATATGCATGATTAATGGTTGTCGATTTATCTTCAACGCCTTCCTTTTATGGAATTTTTCTTCTGTCTTTGACTATAGTAGAATTGAGCAAATTCATGTACTTCAAGCTTTTATGAAATCTAATATGGACAATCAAAACCTCCAATTCTTTTATGGCAATCACTTCTTAGGAGAGCATACGTATGGAGCACGAAGTGAGGTTTCTAGGTCCTAACGTCATCATTTTGAATAGGGGGCTAGAGACTGCTTCAACTATCTGGATTTCTTCCCTGTTGACAGTAGACAATTTAAAGAAAGAGAAAAGATCCCTTCCTTGTGCTTTTGGGCTTGTCGAAGCTAGAAGTCACATTGATGAAACCACAACATCTAGTTGCTCAAGCACATTGTGGGGAAAAGATATTGCTCTAGCTTGAGAAGGAGTTAGGTAGGAGCAAGGTGGAGTGTACAAAGCTCACGGGGAGGGCTTGATTTCAACTATATACCTGTACCTATTACATCCTATCTTTCGTTTCCTGAAAATAGAGAGAGGACATCATCTTCAAAATTATATTTAGAGAATAAAACTTACCTTCTTTGAAGTGGGATGATCTTTTCTATTTGCCCCACTGCCTTCTTGGAAGAGTGTCTTTAAATTTGGCGAGTTCATATGATGCACCAACTTCATATGCTCCCTGTCACACTAAGTCAAGGGGGATGGGGATGATATTTATAAGACACAAAGGAAGTGAATCAGAAAGACAAATATAATTAAATCTAACATATTGTTTTGACGAAAGCTTTTGGTAATGAAATATTTTTTGTTTTCAAAAGTATATATCCTTGGGGGGAAGAAAGCGTGAGGAAGCCTAGCCCTCGGTATTCTTCTTGGATGATATTTTCTTTTCATGGTTGGATAGCATCACCGAGCTAGTTTGGGATACCGCCTCATGCTCTCAAAATATTTTCAACTTTATTTAATAGGTGGATTTACATTTTAGAAAAGTGTTTTCAAAAGTTAGTTCTTAAGAGGAACTGATAAAAACAAGCCAGACTTAAGAAAGAAGTACAAGTGCCCACATAGGGGAGTATGCAAAGAAATTAAAAAAGGGTTCTACTTGAGCGGGCTTGCACCCATTTCCCCTAACGGTCCTTCGTTGATGGCACCTATGAAAAGGTCTCCAAACATGGTGATCATGTCATATGGCCCTTCTTTCTCTGTTGCTAAGGTTGGTACTTCATTGCTTGAATAATACCTGGCCTCCACCAGCCCTTGATAAATATCAGCGGTATGTGCTTCGGCATTTCTGCTCTGATTGTCTTCAGAACTGAATACTGCGTTTACTTTGTCGGTGTGATCAGGGAGTGAGTTGCTCTAGAATGAGAAAGCTTTAGTGTCTAACAGGTTCTGGATTCGACTCTTGAGAGCGAAGCACTCATAAGTCGAATGCCCCACTTCTTCCATGTGATAGTCGCATATCTTTGACGGGTCATAATTGGAAAAACTTTCAGTGTTAGGTCACTTTGGCTCAGTCGAAAGGAGGTTCTTCTTCCGGAGGACTGCCAGTACCTGTGATAGGGATCTAGGAAGAGGAGTAAATTGTCTCTTGCTGCTGTAACGCTGGGACGGTTGACGTTTGGTGGTCTGTTGTTGTCGTACACTTGTCTGAATTGTTGGAGGATGATTGTAGGTTGCATTGACATCTACTAGGGGTTCTTTATCTTTCCTCATGCTAAGCCTACCCGTGGGCGTAAGGTTCAGTGAACCAACTATCCCTTAACCCTATCTCGATTTGCTCCCCTACTGGAATGAGTTGATTAAACGATTCGGCGATCGTGGTTACCATTCGATTGCGGTACTCATAGGGGAGGGTTTTGATAAACATCTTTCTCAACTCGAAATCAGTTGGTTTAGGACTGATTTGAGTGGCCAGATTCCTCCATCTAATAGTATATTCTTTGAACAATTTGTGCTTCTTCTTTTTGGTATGCTCAAGATCCTCACGAGAAGGGGTATGTTCATTATGAACTTATATTGCTTGAGGAATGCTTCACTCACTTCGCTCCATGTTTCGAGGAGGTTCATGTTCTTTGTGATGTACCATCTCAAGGCAGGGCCTACTAGACTTGATTGGAACAACTGGATCATTAATGGTGCATTATTAACGTATTGGGTCATTCGAACTAAGTACATTTACAAATGAGCCCTAGGGCAAGTTGTGCCATCGTACTTCTCAAACTCAGGCATTTTGAATTTTTCCGGCATTTTGACCTTAGAATAAATGGAGAGGTCCATCAAAGTAGGATCTTGGAGGCCTTTCAGTTGTTTCAGCCTCTCCTCAAGCTTTTCGAGGCGTTTGTCATGCTCAATTTTAGACAAACTATCTGGCTTAGCTTCCTCAATCGCGGTTTGGTGCGAATCATCCTCTAATTCGAGCATGTTATCATCGGTATCTCCACCTTGATCACCCCTAGTAGAGGATTGTGGCAACAATACCTCAATTGAGGCTGGGGCGGGAGTAAGTTTGCCCTGGATGGAGTCTATCTGCTTTGAAAGTTGTTGAAGCACATTAAAGACTTGCTTCATTTCACTTTCCATTACCGCAACACGGCTTGGTATATTCTCTTCGGCCATTCTTGCTCTTGCTTTTGAACGAGTCTGGATCGGCGAATGTTGACGTTCCGTGATTACCTAGCCATGAATAAACAAGCATATGTGAAGACAAGGCGTAGATAGGGAGTCAGTCCATGATGATGACCTAATCCTACTCTTTTTGTTTATTCATGAAAAGGTAGAGGATTTCTTAAGCATTGATTGAAAAAGGGCATGTGACATGTTAAATAGGTTAAAAAGATATTCAATTTGAAAGGCGAAGAAATCATGAATTGCAACAAATTTTGAAAAGGACTTCTATCCTTTTTGAAGTAAATGAAAAATTCTTGTGGAAAAGAACTTTGTAAAATGCTTGAAGGAAAATAAAGATGCCAACTGAAAGTAATTCCCTTTGCCAAAGTTTTTCTAAAAAAAAAAAAACTTTATGACAATTACTTCCAAATTTAATTGACCGTGGTATTAAATCCTAGACTAATCATAGACTGCTCAATATATATAGGAAGATAAGTAAATCACAAAGTGCACGAATAAAAACTTACTTCATTCGAGAAAATTGATGACAATCACATAGACATGCGCATGATATGTGCGGCTCGATTTCTAACTAAGAGGGCTTGTTGAAATTAAAAGGGTGTTTGCCCGTCGCAATCTCACGCTGGCAGCGTACCCTTTTAACCTCGACTAGAGAAATTCGGGGAAAAGAAAGGCAACCTCTACAACGCAGTCTTGCGTTCAAAGCCGTATCTTTCTTAACACCATCCTAAATATCCTATGGTAGCCCAGGTCCAGCAACCGGGTTGTGTGTGCCATGTGTAGTGTTAAAACAGTAAAGCATGCACAATAATTTATAATAACAAAATGTTTTATTTTAACATAATAAAATAAAAACTATTAACCTGCACTGAAAGAAAACCAAATTAGCAAAGCATTTAAACAAGATAAAAAAGGCCTAAGTCTTCAAGTCCCCAGTGGAGTCGCCAAGCTGTCGCGACCTCTTTTTTTTTCTTTCGACGCCCAATCAGGGCGGCCGCCTGGCGGAGGCTAATGGTTCGGCTATGTTTATTAAGCGTAGCCCGGACTCTCCCAAGTCCACCAATTCACGAATTAATGGTTTGATGTTTTTAACCTATGAGTTAATTTTAAAACGAAGTCGCTACTAATCGATTTAGGGTGGGTCGATTAGAAATCCAAGCGAAGTATTGGGAGAAATACTTGCTCCTGCGCAACAAGAGAAATTAGGATCGGGGACTTTATTACACTAGTTAATCACTAATGCCCTTTCGGTACCTAATCTTATTTAAACCCCAAGGTTTTTGGATTTTTGAGAGATTTTCCATGCATTTGTGGAGAAAAAATTGTTTTTGGTCTTTTTCTTATTTTTTGGACATAAAAGCATTTTTTGGATTTTTGATCTTTTTCTAAAAACAAATAATTTTTTTTGCTTTTTCTGACCTTTTTTTTGTTTGCCTTTTTTGGGAAAACATGAGATATTTTTGATTTTTTGGGAAATAAATTATTGTTTATTATTTTTTTATTTAAAATATTATTTTATATTAAAATAATATAAAAACCGACCCGAGTCGGATTCCCAGGTTGGGACCGACCCAAGTCGCCTACCCAAGAACGCAGGCCTAGCCCAGATTTTTGCTTTTTTTTTTTTTAAAAAAAAAAAAAACCTCAGCCCACGCACCGGAATTGGGCCTATTTGAATTAAAAAGGGATACCCGGCCCGAGTTCAAAAATCGGCCCGACGAGTGTAAATCCGACCCGAGGAAACCCTACCCGGAAATGAGGAAACCGGGTCGGACAGCCCCGCGAATCGACTTGGTTCCCGGCCTCCTCTATCTCTTGCTCCCTCGCGGCGCTGATGAGAGGGACTATGGCATCACCGAGTAGATGGTAGCGATGGTGTTGGTGACAGGTGGAGATAAAGAGGGGAACGGCGGACAGAGAGCGACCGAGCGACCAAGGATTGGATCCCGCAGTGGTTCGAGGCGGCGAGGACAAATGGTGAGCGTCGGCGGCGAGTGTCGTTACCTGTTCACGGCAAGTTGCGCGAGTCTGCCTCTCAGCTCTAGTCAACACAACATGACGGCGATGTGGGCAGCAGGTGTCTAGACGTCTCTGTCGAGGGGATTTTCGAAAGTAGTGGTGGCGATCTGGTGCAGCGGCAATGTCGGGGCGTCGAAAGCAGTGGCGGTTCGGTGCAGTGACGGCGTCGGGGTGGTCGGGAGCGTTCGACTCGGCGCAAGGATGGCGTCCGGCAGCGTCAACAGCACCTCATTTCTCCTCGAATCCGACCTTCCCTCCTCCGGCTTCTCTCGTTCAGCCCTCTCACACTCAGATCTGGGCTTGCGAGCGCTCAGATCCACCTCTAGCACTCTGGCCGACCTCAGATCTCGGCTTGCTCATCCTCGGCCCCCTTTTCTGAAGTCTCTCAGTGGGAGGTTTCAAAGATCTGCAGCCCTCGATCCTTCGTCACTTCTCTATGTCTCCTTCAATGGAGGTGGTGCCAGCCTATTTATAGGCGAGGGAGTCCAGTCGACGAAGAGGTTTGGCCGCCAATCCTCCATGTGCCGGCCAGCCTTGGTGCAGCCGAACCGACGTCACCTCAGCCGCCCACTTGCTTGCTTTGAAGGCACGTCCCATCCGTCACCAGTTGGCCTACACGTGTCGCCGAAACCCTAGTTGCCGCTCTGCGCGTGTGTTGTAGAGGCGTGAAGGGAGAAGCCAAGGAGGAAGAAGACAAGGGGGCATGGGCCGAGTTAGGTCACAACTGGGTCTCGCGGACCTGCGCGAAGGAAAAGAAAAGAGGAGAGGGGCTGGGCTTTGAAGGCCCAGCCCTTGTGGCTGCTGGCTTCTGCTTTTCTTTTTGTTTTTTCTTTGCTTTTGTTTATTTTTTTGTTGTTTTTATTATTTATTATTTATTACTTGAACAAAGGAAATTAAGGCATAATTAAAAACCTAATCAAAATTTTGGTGTCAACAGTTGGTGAGGTGGGATTCGTGGAAGGGGCCTTGCCATGTTGGAAGACAAGGAGATGTTCGAATCAATTTAGCAATATTCGTCGGAGATGATTTTGTTAGAGAAGGCGGAGGATCTTCTCGCCCAAATGTTGAAGGCGAAGGATCAATTTAGCAAGATGGGGATCACAATTTTAATCGTGCTTGCCTCATTCTTCTTTCTTTCTTTCTTTTTTTTTCTAGTTTAGATTTTTGCATTTCTTATTCCTTTTATCCTTAATTTTTTTTAATATTTTGATAAGTTCATTAGAAATTCTAAAATTTGTCAAAAAAGTGCAATTAAGTACTTAAACATTTAGAAAGTATAATTGAGTACTAAAACCTATCTTGAAAGTGCAATTGAGTCATGCCTTAAAACTTGTCAAATTAATTCAATTATGTCATTACATTGATTGCACTTTTTAAAAGTTTTAGGATTTGATTATTCTTTCATGATAAATTTTAGGACTTGATTGCATTTTTTAAAAGTTCTAGGATTTAATTATACTTTCATTATAAATTTTAAAATTTGATTGTATTTTTTGAAAGTTTTAAAACTTAATTGCACTTTTATGAACATTTTTAGGACTTATAGTGTAGTCATTCCTATTTTTTTTTTTTAATTTTTTACTCTTGATCGTTTTAAATTTTAAATTTTCTTCCTAATTTGGAAATGAATGGCGCCACATTGGCATGATGTATCTTAAGAAAGTCATGTCAGTATTTTTTGTTAAAACTGCTCCAACCACTGTGACCCAGCTCCAGTAATATAGTCCTTCTGCAATACTACCAAGCCCATCAGTTTGTTAGTCGAACAGTCCAGAAAGAAACAATTGTTGGAGCTGAATATTGCATGACAGGAACTATCCATGCAAACTTTTGAGACAGAGAGTAGGTTGAATTCAAATTCAAGAATGTATAAGACGTTTCTGAGGACAAAATGGGGACCAAGGTGAACAGTGCTAGTCTTGGTAACTTGAGTTACATTTCCATTTGGAAGACGTACTGATATGGGAAATTTTGATTTTCTGTCGACATGGGAAAAAAGATGCTTAGTACAAATTATGTGGTCACTAGCCCCCGTATCGATTATCCATGTATTCATAGAAAAAGAATTCTCCTTATGAAGAAAAGTACCCGAGAATCCTGCATTTTTGTCACCCATCTTCAATTGATTCAGAATCTACAGGATATTCTAATACTGATCTTGAGTAATTGTCTGTTGTACCCCATCAATCCTTTGTGTCAAGACCTGATAAGCTGACGATTCTTTTTCTTTTCTATTTTTATTAGTAGGCTTTCCATGCAATTTCCAACATGTATCAACAGTATGGTGTTGGTGTTTGCAATATTCACAATATTTATTTTTGAATTTATTATCTTGCCCACTAACCTTTCCTGATGATGTGGTGCCACGTGAGCCATAGGATCCTTATTAATTGGGGGTGATGTGGCTTGATAATAGCCCTCGGATCTGTCCGAGCTGATGGGCGATCTGTAGTCATCCGTTGCAGCGCGTTGATCCAGACCGTCGGATGTTTTGCATTGATCTAAACTATCCAAGAGGCCACGTGAATCCAGGCCGTTAGATCATCCGCGTGAATCCCAGCCGTCCATTCGAAACAAGGTAAGGTTTTTGTCAACCCTCCTTCTTGCCGCAGTTGCACTACCCATTTTTGGGTATCCTGAGTGCGCGGCTACTCCACTACCTCCGACCGCCACCTCTCGTGAGCCCACGCCGGATGGAAAAGCCGCAAGACCTAGGCCTTCTCCCACTCGAGCGTGTCCGGCTGCGGCGAGGCGCTAACTTTCCTCCTGGACAGTGAGCTAGTAGATGCGTTCGAGTGGCGGTGAGGGTTCCATCGCGAGGATCTGAGATCAAAAGGCCGAATAGTCCTCGTTGAGAATGAGTAAGAATCGTGTAGCCTTTTCTCTTTCTCGTATTTCTTTGTATTGTCTCAGAGTTTCCTCGGGTCCCTGTAGACGCTCCTCGGCCGACTCCAATTCGTTCCACAGAGAGGAGAGACGGTTGAAGCAAGCGATAACCGAGAGGTTCCCTTGCTTCAACTCAGTCAAGCTGTGGGTGATGCTGAAGAGCTGTGCGTGGTCAAGCCGGCCATACATCTCCCTGATGTTCTCTCAGATTTGTTTGGAGTCCTCAATAGGTGGTAATTCGATTGCGACATCGGGGGCAAGTGTGTTGTCGATCCAAGTGCGAACTAGCTAGTTGCACTTCCGCTAATGTTGCCGGAGGCGCTTGTCGGTCGGGAATGGAATGGCTCCAACGAGGAAGCCGTCCTTGTCTTTCATCACAAGAGCCCGCCGGAGATCTTGAGCCCACGAGGAGTAGCTTTCCGGTCCGGTGAGTTGGATGTTGATGAGACGCAGTTTGGGGCCAACCGTTGGCGATGTGTAGAGGGGATTGCCGGGCTCAGGCCTACCGCCACCGCCAACCGGAAAAAGCATCGGCATGTATCCAGGTTGGAATGCCGGGTAGTGATTTGTCCCTTGACCCGACATAGGTCCGGGTCCTTGACCTGAATTCGTGGGTCCAAATGGGTATTGGGCCCATGTCTGTCCTAGCCCAGTACCCCATTGATACCAATTAACTGGGGGAAATGTAGGAGGCCATTGGACTGGGCCGGAAATTGGGCCAAATGCAGGAACGAATTTTGCTGGATCTTGACTTTCTTCTTGTTGAACAGAGGACTGCTCCTCGCCGGAAAGGATGTTCGGATCTGAGGTGGGCGTCTCCTCTGTGGAGGAGCTCTCGATATTTTTCTTCTTTGTCATGGTAAAAAAAAAAATTGAATTCATAATCGGTTTGCTGGTCTATTTTGCAGGGTAAGAACATGCAACAATTAGGTCAGAAAAGAAACCGAAGGCAATTTCTGAATATGCAGAAGCTAGGTCCAGAACAGAAGCTTTGATACCATGACAGAAAATGTAGAAAAGGGATGAAATTTTCTCTGTATATTCATTGATTTGTATACAAGCACATTAATACATTTTTAGTGCAAGAATGGAAGAGAATAAAAGGAAACAATATATAAAGAATTAACTAAATCAATCAATCTACAATTAGGATCAATCACAATCTTCAACTGTATCTCCAACAAGGTGAAGGCAAGAGCAAAATGGAATCCGTCTGTAGTTGGAGATAAAGAAGGGATGGGCCGATCAATTAATTCTGTTTGAACACCGTCTATATCTTGTCTTTTAGCTTTGCATGGTTCCACATAAAACACGTCAAAGGGTCGACAAGAATAATGATGGTTTATAGTCACTAAAGACACTAGAACAGTTTAAATGGATCGTAGTCCCAAATACGCTGAAACACACCCGTCAAGTAATCAGAGAATCAAAACGCCAACAGTACTCAAAATACGAGTCAATCAGTCTCCTAGTCTAAGAGGAGGCTCGCTGACTCCGGACATCCTCGATGAAGCGACCCAATGACAAGTAAGAAGAGCCACCCTCCATCAAAGCCTTCCTGCTCTTCTCGCTCACCTCCTTCACCTTCTTCCTCCTCCCCTCGGCCTCCTCACCCTCCATTAACTTTCTTATCCCTCCCTCTATTTCATCTGCTGTGACAATGCTGTCGCTACCTTTGATAAGATCTCTTCGATAATCCATCTTGATCTCTGCTGCAAGGCCGAGCTCCACCACCAGTTGGAACGCGTTGAACTGTTGCTCGGCATATTGGGGCCATGCGGCGATCGGCACGCCGAACCATATGCTTTCTAGGGTGGAGTTCCACCCGCAGTGGGATACGAACCCTCCGATGGCTTGATGGGTCAGGACCGCAACCTGTGGGGCCCACCCAATCACTCTTCCGACACCGGCCGTCCTGTCAATGAAACCCTCAGGCAGGACTTCCGCGGGATCCGCGTAGTCACAGGGGGCTTCCAACTTGCCCTTTGCTGGTGGTTGCCGTAGGGACCATAGGAAGTGGCACCCGCTTCGCTCCAACGCACGGGCGATCTCTTTCACCTGGTCTTGGTCGAAGCTCCCGAAGCTGCCGAAGCATAGGAACACCACTGACGCATTCGACTGCTGGTCGAGCCAGTCCAGGATCTCAAAACCCTTTTTGCTCTCGACCTTGATGTTCAGTATGGGTCCCACGGGGTAAACTGCGGGCGCTCCAAGGCCCGCCAAGGCCTCCACCGCGCGGGGTTCTAACTCGGTGAATGTATTTACCAAAATTCCCTTGGTTTCCCTAAACCTCTTGGCGTGGCCCAAGAATATCCGGCAGTCTTCTTTCATGAACACTTCTGAGGGCAAGAATTTGGCAGCCGGCAAAGGGTTAGCGAAGCATGGAAAATCCAGCTCAGCATCAGAGCCCTTGAGTCTTGTCAGGTCCATATGTTGCTCTTCTTGGAGAGACTGGAGGTACAGCATCAGTCCGAGGGAAGCCCCACCTGACGGGATGAAGACGTACGAAGGGATGCTGAACTCGATGGCCACGTCGATCATCGAGGTGCAGAACATGTCAACGACGAGCCCCTCAAGCTGTGACGAGCCGCAGGCAGAGAGGTCGGCGATGGCTTCTCTGACGTCGGCTTTGTGGCTCTCCATGAACTGATTGAACATGGCAATCGGGGAAGCCTCCATGGAGGAGTTTTGCCAAGGGAGGAGGATGAAGCGGATGCGGGCAGCGACGGAGGCAGCGAATGACTCGACATGGGATTCAATCTTGGAGTTAAGGCGTGACTTCATGATGAGGACCGTAATGGAGAGCCGATTGTCACGGTGGACGAGGAGCTTGGCCATCTCCAACATCGACACCAGGTGGCCGACGGCCGGAAATGGGACGAACACGAGCTCGGATGTAGCACTCATGATGATGCCTCTGAAATTTCTTCTTTTGCTTTGCTGAGGTGAATGGTTAGCGGAGATGATAACGTGGTGGAGGCTCTTGGGACCTCAATTATTGAGTCTTTCATGAGTGGTCCTTAAGGAAACATGCAAAAGGGTGCTGATAGGTCATTAGGACGAGGCGACCCCGTCATGCTGATTTGCGGCAGTCCCGGGTTGACTCGCATCTGTTGGGTCTTCTTAAGTTTGGTTATTGCTCGCAGTCCATTTGCTCCTCGAAAAATTCTAAATCAACCCGGCGCATGCCGGCCAATGCATCCGAAGAATGTTAGCGGGTTCTACGGGAGAGAAATAAGAGCTAAGAAAGAGAAATGGATTGGCTTAGATGCATTCGATACGCCTTCAAAATATTCCATGCATAAATTTTTTAAAATTAACATCAGTATCATACATGTCAATAATTATGCTATCATACAGTTTACGTGATCAATAGAGTAAATGAGCTCATACTATATGATTTATAGACCGTATAAATATTCTTTCAATTAAGAAGCTATTGTGTGATATTTACCTTTCAATTACTGATTGTCATGACAATGTTATTGGTAATCCATTTTGAGACGTGCCCCGTGAATTCCTCCCCTTGGGTTACGTTCTTAACAATAAGAATTATCATGGGTCATTACATGATCTGGAGCGGCGTTTGATAGCTTGTATTGCAAAATAGAATTCGCGGACACCGGGAAGGGTGTCGATGTACAGGTTTTGTGTAGAAGTTGGATGACAAGTCATGCTCAATGCCCAGTTACTCCGGATGTTAGAGGCTAGACCAAACATGCATTCCTTGATCTCGAATCTGCCCTTATGGCGGCCGAGAAAGAAATAGCTTGCCATACTCCTATGAATGATGATGCATTAGACAGGAGGGTCATCGATGGTCGCGGCAGTGTACTCATAACTTGTCAAAAGCAAAAGCATACGGATGGTCGGCGAAGCAGCGTTCCCCGTCAGCTTAGTGTCGGCCCTTCGATCGATGGTTGGTGAGGTGGGATTCGTGGAAGGGACCTTGCCATGTTGGAAGACAAGGAGATGTTCGAATCAATTTAGCAATATTCTTCGGAGATGATTTTGTTCGAGAAGGCGGAGGATCTTCTCACCCAAATGTTCAAGGCAAAGGGATCAATTTAGCAATATGGGGATCGCAATTTTATCTTGCTTGCCTCTTTCTTCTTTCTTTCTTTCTTTTTTCTAGTTTAGATTTTTGTATTTCTTATTCCTTTTATCCCTATTTTTTTAATTGAATAAATGCATTAGAAGTTCCAAAATTGATCAAAAAAGTACAATTGAGTACTTAAACTTTTTAAAAATGCAATTAAGTGCTAAAACTTACCATGAAAGTGCAATTGAGTCATGTCTTAAAACTTGTCAAATTAATACAATCATGTCGTTTCATTGATTGCGCTCTTTTAAAGTTTTAGGATTTGATTATTCTTTCATGATAAATTTTAGAGAAAATTTCAAATAAGGATCAAAAGTGCAATTATTTTCTCAAAAGAGGACCTGAAATGAAGTTTGTCTCAAATAAGGACCCAAAGTACCATCATTTTCTCAAAAGATGACCTTAAGTGAAATTTGTCTAAAAAAAAGACCCAAAGTAGTCATTTAGTCTCAAAGGACCTTACTCGCCGGCTGGTGAATAGATGCATCTCTGATGTATATTTTGATGGCCTGATTATGGTATTTTTGTCTAACTTTTTTTTTTTTCATTTTTGGTTGCCCTATTCAATGTCTACTTCGCCCCCTTTTCACTTCTTCTTGCCCAAATCAAGAACATCGAACTTGGGGAAAGGCCAGCGAGTGCCGGCTATTGGTAAGGGCTGGCGAGGGCTCAACACCCATCATCGGTAGCGAGCGAGGGCTCGACGCCCATCGCTGACAGCAGGCGAGGGCCATCGAGCCCTCGCTGGCCATGGGGGAGGGGGGGTCGTCCAAATCAAGGCCTTACAGGAAGGTCCTCGATGGCAAAAGGGGTAGCTAAAGAAGTTGTTGATTTGGGAGCGGTGGTGGGAGGAAGGGATGAAGAAAGCGACGCGGGCGTCCCATTTGTAGTCCTAGCAGAAGATGAGGTTGTCGGTGGAGTAGCGGGCGGAGGTGGGGGAGGTCACCCCTCACGGCCATCAGCGAGGTCACCACTCACCAGCCTTGGGCGAGGGCTTGCCCACCTCACCGGCCATTGATAAGGGTCGGCGAGGGCCTACAAGGCCTTGCCCGCAACCAACAAAGGCTCGACAGCCCTTGCTGGCCGCAGTTGAGGCCACCCTCGTCAGATCTAGCGAGGGTCGGCCTGCAAGCCCTTGCCCACAGTCAACAAGGGCTTGGTGGCCCTCGCCTACTACCAGTGATGGGCGTCCAACCCTCGCCGGCCCTTCCCAAGTCCGATGTTCTTGAGAAGAAGACGAACAAGGGACGAAGAAATATAATGAACATTGTCACCATTGACCCAAAATAATAATAATAATAATAATAATAATAATAATAATAATAATAATAATAATAATAATAATAATAATAATAATAATAATAATAATAATAATAAAGAACAAAACAACCAGAAAAAAGGGACAAAAATACCCCTGATCAGGCTACTAAAATATGCATTAGAGATGCATCTATTCACTGACCAGCAAATGAGGTCCTTCTTTGAGACTAAATGATCACTTTGGATCTTTATTTTAGACAGACTCCACTCCAGGTCATCTTTTGAGAAAATGAAGGCACTTTGAGTCCTTATTTGAGACAAACTTCACTTCAGGTCCTCTTTTGAGAAAAGAATGGCACTTTGGGTCCTTATTTGAAATTTTCCCTAAATTTTAGCACTTGATTGCATTTTTCAAAAGTTCTAGGATTTAATTACACTTTCGTGATAAATTTTAGAGTTTGATTGCATTTTTTGAAAGTTTTAAAACCTAATTGCACTTTTATGAACATTTTTAGGACTTCTAGTGTAGTCATTCCTACTTTTTTTTTTTAATCTTTTATTCTTGTTCCTTTTAAATTTTAAATTTTCTTCCTAATTTGGAAATTTATGGTGCCACATCAGCATGATGTATCTTAAGAAAGTCATGTCAGTATTTTTTGTTACTCAAATTAGATGAAATTAACTGAATGATTTGATTATACTAATTTAATAAGTTTGGGACTTGAATGCACTTGTTTAAATTTAGAACTCCATTGCACTCTCACAACAAACTTTTGATGCATTTATCCCTAGATAAAATGATAAACGGTTGAGTTTGTGCCTAGCCCTCTAATTTTCACTGAATAGGTCATGTTTCCGATGTAAATGCAATATTGGTAAATTGTTCTTATGTTTAAAGTAAGCATGAAGTTCAAGTTTAATAATGTCTTGTTTCACTATTCAGTGAAGTCCTTGGAATTTAAGTATATTTTTTTATATTAATTAACTTGATAATTGCTTCCAAATTGCTTTGCCATGTGTCCAAGTAAAATTTTCATGAGAACCATGTTTTATTTTTTAAGGTGAATTAAAATTTCGCCAAACAAGGAAGAAAATTGTATTGTAAAAATGGCTAAGATAGCCGACACAGCACATCCTTCGTCTTTATAATAAAAAATCACGATATGTGTCCACCACCATAATGAAAAACAAATCAAGGATGAAGAAAGTTCTTGGTCCCCAAGGCATGATCTTGCCGTGCGTAGGAAAAATTGCTCCAACCACTATGACCTCATTTCCGCCATCATCCCTCCTTGATCTCCAAGGAATAAAATTAGATATATTAAAAATGACGTATAAATATTTCATCAAGCTATTACATCACTACCATAAGGAAAAACAAATGAAGGATGAAGAAAGTTCTTGGTCCCCAAGGCATGATCTTGCCGTGCGTAGGAAAAACTGCTCCAACCACTGTGACCCAGCTCCGCCATCATCCCTCCTTGATCTCCAAGGAATAAAATTAGATATATTAAAAATGACGTATAAATATTTCATCAACGTATTACATCACTAGGTACAATGAACTTGTATATCGATACCGATATTACTCTTGTGAATAATACGGTCGGGAAGTAACAACCACTATAATTGCTAACTCCTAAGGGTATTACCTCGTAGGTGTTTCGCACTAGCCATTAGAACGTTCAATTTTCAGTAATAGCTCCCGTTCACTTGAGTTGGCCCGTTCTAAGGCATCAGGAGACGCGAGTCGTAGTAAAGTCGGGGTTGTCCTAGGCCAGACGCTAACTGAATCATTGCCATAGGTCAATCAGGATTTCTCCAAACCGATAAATGATCAAGGTTTGATTTGAATTTTTGGGAGAGTAAAACCTTCACCAGGTAGTTTAATCACCAGTTGCGTACCGGCTTTTACATACAATAAACTATTATCGCCGTGAAGGAAAAGTTTATCCACCACGCGGCCGACACGTCGTGATTTCGTATAAGTAAAGCGGACCCTCCTCCATCACGAACATCTCCACGACCAAGCCTGAAGCCACTTTAATCAGAAGACACCAACCAGGAAAAAGACCTCCATATCCATCGGAATCATCAGCATGGTCAGAGCGGAGCTCGTGTTCGTTCCATCGCCGGGCTTGGGCCATCTGGTGTCGACGGTGGAGATGGCGAAGCTTCTGGTCGACCGAGACCACCGCGTGTCCATCACCCTCCTCATCATGAAGCCACCGCACGAGTCTCACTCCGGCATCGACAACCGGACGCGATCGCTCGCCGACTCAATGGCCGGCCGCTTCCGGTTCGTGCATCTTCCTGACATCGACCCGATCACGGAGACCAACCCCAGCAAAATCCGCGATCTGTGCATCGAGAGCTACAAGCCTCACGTGAAAGAAGCTATCGGGCAACTCACCGAGTCCGACTCGGGCCCCGACTCACCTCGGCTCGCGGGGCTCGTTGTCGACATGTTCTGCACAACGATGATCGACGTGGCAAACGAGCTCCGGGTCCCCTCATACGTGTTCTTCACATCGGGGGCCGCCTTTCTGGGCCTGATGCTCCATCTCCAGAGGCTGCAGGATGAACACGGAATCAAATCGACCTAGTTCAGGGACTCCGACACCGAATTGGACTTCCCAAACTTCACGAATCCACTGCCTGCCAAGGTCTTGCCCACCGCATATCTGGTAAAGGAGGCCGCCCCGGCTTACATCGGCCACGCTAGGAGGTTCCGGGAAACCAAGGGCATTTTCGTGAATACATTCGCTGAGCTCGAAAGGCATGTGTTGAAGTCCTTGGTCGATGACAGCATCCCGCCGGTTTATCCAGTTGGACCCATATTAAACCTCACAAGGTCGACCGGTGGCACAGGACCGTCCAATGGTTCGGAGACCATGAAGTGGCTCGACAGTCAACCCGATTCGTCTGTGGTGTTCCTGTGCTTTGGAAGTCGGGGTAGCTTCGACGCGGATGCCGTGAGAGAGTTTGCCACCGCGCTTGAGCGTTGTGGGCACCGGTTCCTGTGGTCCCTACGCCAGCCGCCGCCCAAGGGCAAGGTAGGACCCCCACGTGATTATGCGAATCCCAAGGAGATTCTACCAGAAGGGTTCCTCGATCGGACGGTCGAGATAGGGAAAGTGATCGGGTGGGCCCCGCAAGTGGACATCCTCGCCCACCCGGCAGTCGGGGGATTCGTGTCCCATTGTGGTTGGAACTCCACGCTGGAGAGCATATGGTTTGGCGTGCCGATCGCGGGATTGCCACTATATGCGGAGCAACAATTCAACGTGTTCGAGATGGTGGTGGAGTTGGATCTCGCTTTTGAGATTAAGATGGAGTACAGGAGGGATGTAAGGATGAAGAGCGAGACAACGGTCACCGCTGAAGAGATAGAGAGAGGGATACGGCGAGTGATGGAGCCGGATAGCGAACAGAGGAAGAAGGTAAAGGAGATGAGCGAGAAGAGCCGGAAGGCCTTGGATGAGGGCGGTTCTTCATGCTCATCCCTCCGCCGTTTGATTGACGATATCTTCAATAAGATGCCCTGATAAGAGTTGTATCTCCAGAAGAAATTTCACATGCAACGGACGCGATCGCTCGATGTGTCCAAAGGAATTTTTCTTTCGTTTGGATAGCAAATGTTATCTTTATCCTCATTTGGATTCCGTGCCACTATAGAATACATTCAACGGCGGCATTTTAATGGATGTTCTAGGAGAATATGGCTTCTGGAAAGCAGTTCCTTATGTGTATACTTGCAATTTGCAACAAAGAGATAAATCAATTTTGCGAGGCTTTTGTTAATATTCTGCCATTTTAATTAGATCAAATAAATGTTAGAATAATATAAATTTGATAGTTGAAGATTTGAGCACATTGGTTACTGAACTCTGAATTTGGTTATTAGTATTCTTTAACGGATGTCTTGATTTGTGGTAGGCAGAAGAAGAAGATTGAAGACAAAAGGAAATCAGTATGATTTATGTTGGGCTATATTTGGGTAGACCCTCTATCATTCAATAAGGAGTAAATGAAAGAAATAAATTATTCATATGCAGAAGCCAAGATCGTTTATAGACAAACCTCCAGCCATTGTTTGCATTCACGTTCGTCGAATCTCCTGAAAAATCAAGAAAGCAATGGGGCACTCTACTAACCAAATTTCCTCACGATCTGATGGTGTATTCTAAATATGAGGATTTTGTGTTAGGCGTTGATCACACGCCGAAAATGAACGTACGTCCCTATTTATACATCGTCTGCCATCAAGACGAACGGTTGTCACGAAAGTGTACGAAGCGTGGAAAAATTTATGTCGAACAGTCACAACCTTTAAGAGAAAACTGCGGGTCTAAAATGTGGGATCACAAAAAATAAATAACAGTAAATTCTTTCATAAGGAAAAGAGAAGTTCTTATTTGGTTTTTTGGTCAAAAAGCGTGAAGTTTTAACATGATAAGGAGTGAAGACTTCATGGTCTTTAGCTCATTTAATGATTGTGTTTCCTTGTTGTTGACATTTTGTTCTTAGGATAATAAGTGTGGGACATTCGTCTTCATCTTTATTGTAGTTTAGATGTTCTGCTATCATATAGGACGTGACGGTGTGCTGTAAACAAGAAGCCACCAAAAAGTATTCTGAGAAAAATTTCTCCCTTCAACTTGTACACTCGTTCTAAATTTCCAAACTTGCCATTATTTTTCTTTTGTTCCAACATTTGGTAATTGAGCTAGAAATGGCATCTACTAGTTTCTTACAATTGTAACTTCCAAAGTTGCATGGAAAGAATCTTAACAACCGGTCCGCTCAAATTAAGGTTCTCTTCAAATCGTAAGATTTGTGGAATTTGGTAGAAAACGGCTACACCAAAGTGGGGAATGTATGAAGCATTTGAGGCTTTAGGAAAGGAGGAGAAAGATTCTTTGATGGAGTCCCGAAAAAAAGATCAAAAAACATTGTATGCAATCTTTCAAGCTGTGGAGGAATGATATTTGAAAAAAATCAAGTAAGGAGACTGCAAAAGAATGTGGGTTATTTTGCAAAAATCCTAAAAAGGCGATGAACCTATCCAACAAGTGTGACTTTAAACACTTCAAGGCGATTTCAAATATTTATGCATGAATGACTCGGAATCAATCTCGGCATATTGTTATTGCGTTCGAACCATTGTTAACCAATTAAGGGTTAATGGTGAAGAACTCCAAGATGTAAAAGTCATAGAAAAAATCTTGAGGTCTTTTACTGAAAGACTTGACTATGTCGTCACAATGATTGAGGAAGGGCAAGATGTGTCAAACCTAGCATTGGAGTGATTGATGGTTCATTGTGCTCGTATGAGCAAACAATGAATCAAAAGTCCATTGGTTTAAATCCTGAGCAAGCATTGTAGAGTCGAGTCACTCCATCAAGCTGAGGAGGCCATCAACGCGTTCGAGGCCGTGGAAGAGGTTGAAATAGAGGTGGAAATTTAAATTTCACCGAAAAAATATAGAACACATGACAAATCGATAGTCAAGTGCAAGTGCAATAAATTTGAACATTACAAATCCGAATACCAAGCAAAAGCAACATACGAGCCAATAGAACATGCACATGCCACCCATGTTGAGGAACATATGATGCTAGCATGTGAAAAGGATGACCCAAGCACAATAGACACCAACATATGGTACCTGGATACTGGTTGCAGCAATTATGTGTTTGGCTAAAAGGAGTTACTCTCGCAATTGTACGAGATGAGTAGTGGTGAAGTCAACTTTAGCAATAAATAAAAAAATTCCCATTATGGGTAAAGGTAACATCAATATCAAGTCAAAAAAATGTTACTAATGTTATCATTGCAAACATTTACTTTGTGCATGGGCTTCTTTTGGAAAATGCATTTACTTTGTGCATGGACTTCTTTTGAATTTACCAAAGCTCCGTTCATTTCACGGAAAATAATTTTCGGGAAAACGTTTTCTGAATTTTCCGGCATTCGTTTCACGGAAAATGAATTTTTTGGGGAAAATGTTTTCTGTGCAAGGAAAAAAGTCTTCTAAATTAGGAGAAAATGTTTTACACTTTTGAAAAGTGGAAAATATTTTCCTTACTTAATTTCTTTTATCTCACACCTCTACAAATCCTTACTTCATCCTCCCTTCTTTTTTTTTTTTTTTTTTTTTCATTCGAATTAATTTTTAATTTAATTTTTTTTTAATTTGAATTATTTTAAATTTTCTTTTTCTTTTCTTTTTTTCTTTTCCTTTTTATTTTTATTATTTTATTAATTTTCTTTTCTTTTCTTTTTCATTTTCTTTTCTTTGTTTCCCATATTTTTTTTCTTAGCTAGTCGTCACTGTCGCTAGCGAACCTCAAGCTCGTTGATATCAAGATCGCGCTCGTCAATCTGGCAAGCCTCAAGCTCGATGCTTGTGCTCACCAATCTGGCAGCAAGCCTCATGCTCGTTAGTGAGCTCAAGGCTCACCGGTGGCTGGTCAAGGACCATCGCCGTGGGCGGCGACCAACCAAAAAACAAGGAGATGGAAAACAAAGAAAAAAGAAAAAAAAAAAAAAAAAAATTAATAATCCATTTTAAAAATAAAATAAATAAAAAGAGTATATGAAGGAAAATATTTTCCCATCGAACAAATAAAAAAATATTTTCCACTTCATTTTCATGTTTCATCTGAACAATGGAAAATAATGACATTTTCCAGGAAAATGATTTCTTGAAAAATATTTTACAGAAACGTCATATTTTAATGGAGCCCAAGTGTTGGATAACTTTCTGAAACAGGCTACAAGATTTGTATTGAAATTGCAGTTTGCACCATTAAAGGTGTCGACGGTGATAGAAAAGCGTAGGTCGTGATCGACGAGGAGCTTGGCCATCTCAACCATCGATACTAGATGGCCCATACCAGGGGATGTGACGAACATGAGCTCGGCATGGGTCATCTCGATGTAAGACGAGCAGAATGTAAAATTGGTTACAGACGAAGTGAATGAGGAAGCTCATTGCGGACGTTCCGTGGACAGTGCTGTCCTGAGGAAGGTGGATGAAGCGCACCCGGGCAGCGACGGACCCAGCGCGATCGGCTCAATCCGAGAGTCAATCTCAGAGCCGAACGGGAAATTCATGATGATGACAGTGACAGAGAGCCGATCGTCGCAGCTGGCAGGGACCTTGGCTGTCTCAGTCGTTGACAAGTAAGTAAGGTCATTCGGAGACATCAAGGTGATGTGCTCCATACACGAGGAAGAAAGGAACAAAGGGAATAGTTGCGTCCACACACCAATGCAACCAGACATTCAACGGTCCACGATGTAATGGTTAGGCGAATCTTTCACACAAGAACTTTTGCACCGTTCATGCACTCTGAGTCTAAGAGATGTAACAAAAATTTCAACCACTCACAGCGATCACGTATTTTAAAATGAATTATTGGAGCATACACTGTTTAAAGTAAATTAAACTTTATACGAACAGTCTTGTCAAACCTCAATTTCAGGATTTTAACTAGCAAATCTCTTATTTAATCATGAGATAGAGTCTATAGGACTGCTCATAAAAATTACTTTTACATTGACGGCATGTGCTAGATTTCCATGGTAAGCTCACTTTTATAAATACAAACTGATCTAATACAATGAAAGTCAACATTTTTTTGATTCAACGTGGATACACCTGAAATGCTAAAGATTCCAACTATTGGAGTCATCTTAATCAAGGCATATTATTCAAGATGTCTTCGATCAAACGACCCAAAGCCAAATAAGAAGAGCCACCCTCAATCAATACCTTTCTACTCTTCTCACACAATTCTTTCACCATCTTCCGCCTCTCACTGCCGACGTCCTCCATTAACTTCTTTATTCCACCCTCTATTTCATCCACCGTCACGACAAAGTCGCTCTCCATCCTGAAATCCCTCCTGTAATCCATCTTGATCTCCACCGCAAGGCCTAGCTCCACCACCAGCTCGAACGCATTAAATTGTTGCTCTGCATAGAGGGGCCACGTGGCCACCGCCACACCGAACCAAATGCTCTCTAGGGTGGAGTTCCATCCGCAGTGCGAAACGAAGCCCCCAATCGCCGGGTGGGCAAGGACTGCAGCCTGTGGGGCCCACCCAATCACTTTCCCAACGCTGGCCGTCCGGTCAAGGAACCCCTCTGGCAAGACCTCCACGGGGTCCGTGTAGTCTCGTGGTAGATCATACTTGCCCTTCGACGGCGGCTGTCGTAGGGACCATAGGAAGCGGTGCCCACTCCGCTCCAGCGCGTAGGCAATCTCCTTAACCTGGTCCTCGCGGAAGCTTCCCCTACTCCCGAAGCATAAGAAAACCACTGACGAAGGCGGTTGCTCGTTGAGCCACTCCATGATATCGTCGCCTCGGCCGCCACCATCAGCCTTCGTTTTAGTCTCCTCGTTCAAATTCAATATGGGCCCCACAGGGTACACCATCGGCGCCCCGAGGCCCGCCAAGGACCCCAGTGCATGTGGTTCGAGCTCGTCGAACGTGTTGATGATAATTCCCTTGATCGCTCTAATCCTCTTGGCGTGCTCCAGGAATGGTTGGACCTCCTCTTTAAACAGAACCACGGACGGTAAGACCTTGGCCGGCAACGGATGCGCGAAACTTGGGAAGTCCAGCTCAGCGACTGAGTTCTTGAATTCAGTTATGTCCACGTGTTGCTCGTCTTGGAGCGACTGTAGGTGCAGCATTAGCCCAAGGAACGCGGCGCTCGACGTGAAGTAGACATAGGACGGGACTCCAATTTCGTCTGCCAGCTCGATCATGGTGGTGCAGAACATGTCGATCACGAATCCCGCAAGCCGCCAGGTCGAGGCGGCCGAGTTGGTGAGGTCGGCGACAGCCTGCTTGATGTGGGGCTTGTAGCTTTCCATGAAGTCGGTGAGGAAACTGCCCGAGGAGATCTTGGTGTCTAAGTTCACATGAGGGAGGTGGATGAAGCGGATGCGGGCGGCAGCCATGGAGGCGGCAAATGAGCTTGTGTAAGAGTCGACTTCGGAGTCGATGGGAAGCTTCATGATGAGGATGGTGATAGAGAGGCGGGGGTCGCGGTCGACAAGGAGCTTGGCCATCTCGACCATCGATACGAGATGGCCCGTGACGGGGGTTGGGACGAGCACGAGCTCGGCATTGGCCATCGCGATGTAGCCGAATATCTCCCAGGTTCAAGCGAGTGCTTCGAAGGTTTCGTGGTTGATTATCACTCGTGTTGGGATGTGACTTGTGAGGTGGGGAAGATTCCTGGTTAGATACGTCTTCTCGGTGCCTAATTGTCGTTCTTTAATTTGCGTTGTTTGCTTTTGTTTATTCTATGTCGTGAGGCATTTGTCGTTCTCTAGATGCATGGAACTCAAAAAGAAGATAAAGCCGAGAGATACTTGGGCAGCAAGAAGGGAAATGACGTCATGGCTTTGCTGGTTGCGGTCAACTCGAGGAGTAGTCCGACTCCAGTGCAGACAATAAGGCTGCGCATGGTGACATTCTCCAGCCCAATAATTTCTATTCTTTTCTTTCCTAAAACAAAAAAGGAATACAAAACCCATTTGATAGTGATGATGTTAGTTTTTTGTTCTCGGAACAAAAAGCAAATTAAGCCGAATGGTTTTGAAATAGAAATGAGAAGTAAAAAAGAGTTGCTTTTGTTCCCTAATAAGTTTTAGAAATAAGTGAATTTTTTTCTTTTATTCATCTCTTCTGCCGCGCCGACCACTCGCCCTCTGTGGCCCGCCGCCACCCATTGCCGCTTATCGCTGTTGCCGCCACCGACCACGCCGCTGGTCGGCGGCGGCGGCGATCAATGGGCAAGAATAAAAAAAACAAATAAATATAAAAGAGAAATTGTTAGCATCCAAACTCATTTCTATTCTTTTTTCTATTCCAAGAGTAAAAATTTTGTATAGTTAAAACGGGTTCTTTTACTCATAAATTATTCCAAGAATAGAAATATAAAAAAACTATTTCTGAAAAAAAAAAAAAAAAAAAAAAAAAACTCTTATCCAGTCAAGAAACTTTACCATTCGCACCCTAACACTCCAGACAGAACTGGCAAGATTCGATCCTCTGCTTAAATTTCCACTCCAGCATCATCTAATGTATAAATTTCTCATCCGTCAAGGGTGACTTCGTTTGGTTTAGGAAATTAATTTGTCAAATGCCCCATTTTTTTTACTTTTTCTTATAATATGTCTTGAGTTCGAATCTGTTGAACGAAGCCCGACAGGATAAAAATGTTCAGAGCCCGACCACGTGAATGTGGAAAGAAACAAAAAGATTCAGAAAAAGGAATCCATGGACTTTGTTTCCCGTTCCCACTTGGCATGGCCTTCTTGAGCGATCCAAACTTTAAGATGCTTTCGGCGGTGGGATGAATATACATATTCCCCAGGGTTTGTTACGTATGTCTTATTGGTTGAGGAACAGGGCACAAATCTAAGCCATTTTTGATGTGTACCGCGAGTTTTCCAAGTGGCGAGACATTCAGACTTCCGATCAGGATTTTGCACTGGAAGTTTTCAAGAATTGGATTGAAGAGACCGTGTGTTCAAGGAAAACAATTTTGGCGTGAAAATTTGTGGATTCCTTTATGAGAGAGATTATTTTTGGGAGAAAATGGACAAGACTAAACAATATGTAAGTTATTTGATGTAGTTAGGGGTGGAAAACATCAAGAGCATCTAAGTGACTCGACTATGGTTGTAATTTTGGTTACATTGTTTGATCATAACCCTTTGTTGTTCTCCCATGTAAAGTAGGTATCACCATCTAAACCATGTAAATTAAGTGAATGATTCATTCTCTTCCTCTGTTTATTTGGTTATGCAATCATTTCCTTTTCCAGCACTTATATTAGAGATGGTTGATTGTGGACATAAAATTCTTTAATGGGGGTTGAATACGAGTTCCATTTATGTTTATATCATCTTACAATATGTCATATCACTATATTAATTTTATATAATGAAACTATGGACGCCTAATGCTACTTGAAACTTGATGTCAAGATGAGAAGAATATAAAATTGGTTATGTCGAGTTAGGCATTTTGTCGCCCTTCTCTGCAATGCTTTTCTTATCATTTGACAAATGACAATGGAAGTATAACTGAAATTGAGTTACCAGATGTCACGTTTTTTGAGAACGATTTTCCTAGTAAATGAGAGATTAATAAGAACTTCCAATTATATGAGATGAAAGATCCTAATAACACACCCACTAATATTGTAGAGGGAAATAAAGATTTACCTCAACATACAAGACCTAGTGGGAGTGTTGCATCACTTGCAAAACTGAATTCAAGAGAAATTTGATTACGTAAAAGTAATTGTAAAAGTATTTCTCATCGTCATTTTGAGATTGAATGGGAAGCATTTATGATTGTTTAGAAAGACGATGCCGAGCCTAAAATTGTTTAAGAGGCTCTCTCATCCTTTGATAAGGAAGAATGGAGAAAAGCTTTGGAAGATGAAATGGAGTCAATGAGGGCAAATCACGTCTGGGACTTGTTGATCTATCACTCAATCGTAATGCCATTGGAAACAAGTGGGTTTTTAAGATTAAGCGGGGGTGAATGGATCCATTGAAAAGTATAAAGCTCGTCTTGTGGCGAAAGGTTATACCCAACAAGATGATATAGACTATAAGGAAACATTTTCAGCAGTTGTAAGGTTTGCCTCGTACGTCTTATCTTAGCTATCGTTGCACATTTGAACTTTGAATCAATCAAATGGATGTAAAGACGGCATTTCTCAATTGAGAACTAAATAAAGAAATCTATATGAAGCAGCCAATAGGTTTCATAACTAAAGGTTAAGAGCATAAAGTTTACAAGATTCATCGCTCAATATATGGCCTTAAGCAATTATCTAAATAGTAGTATCTTTGTTTTCATCGAGTCATAACGACTTTTAGTTTTATGATGATCGAAAAAGATCACTATATATGTTAAGTGGTCCGAAGATAAATTTATGATTTTATCACTTTATGTAGATGATATTCTATTGGCTGGAAATGACAAGGTTTTCGTTATCACCATAAAAGAATGGTTGTCTTCCAACTTTAAAATGAATGACAAGGGAGAAGATGTTTATATATTATGAATTATGATCGAAAGAGATTAATCAAGGAAACTCCTTACTTTATCACGAGAATCTTATATAATAAAGATTCTTGAACGTTTCAATATGCAGCACTATAATCCCATTGATACCCATGTCATGCAAGGTGAAGGCCTAAGTACTAAGATGTGTCCTAAGACTCTAGAAAAAAAAAAGTAATGGAAATTGTTACTTACGTTAGTGTGGTCGGAAGTTTGATGTATGTTATGATGTGTACTCGACTCGACATATGTTATGACGTGGGATTGCTGAGTCGATATCAATCAAATCCCGGTCAAACACACTGGAAAGCAATGAAGAGAATTATGAGATACTTAAAAGGCACCATAGACTATTATTGACTTTGTTATCAAGGGAATGATTTACGCCTATTAGACTATTCAAATGCTGATTGGGATGGAAATTTAGATGAGCATAAATCGACTTTTAGATATATATTCTTGCTCAATGGATGTGTAATTTCTTGGAATAGCAAAAAAACAAACATGCACAATCTTATCTATGATGGAGGCAAAATTTATTGCATGCTCTGCCACAGTGCAAGAAGTAATATGGCTAAAATGGTTTTTTTGGAAAATTTAGCCACCGCCACTGAGGTTCTAAGACCAATAATAGTTTATTATGATAGTCAAGCAGCCATTGCTTATGTGAAAGATCCTAAATATCATGGAAGGACGGAGTATATTGATATAAAGAACAACTTTATTAGAGATATGGTAGCGCAGAAAGAAGTGATCATACAATATATTTTAGCAACCATTTACGAAGGTTGTTACTAGAGATGTATTCTTAACCCACATGATGTCATTATGATTATGTAGAATGTGATATGTGTTATTGTAGAGGATCATTGGTTTATGTATATGTAGACATATATATTGTACTTGTTTATTTATTAGTAACTTGATGCTTTATCAATAAGTACAAATCTATTATGAGACTAGCACAAACACACATATATTATTGAAAAGTATGTCAGCATGTAATGATTGGTTCACTCACACGAGCAATCACCTCAAGTGCTATAGTTAGCATGTTGAGATGAGACTTTATGTACAAATAAATGCTGAAGATTAAGTTTAGTAAATAAAATAATATCTCGCCTTGATTGGAGTCAAAATGAGATCTGTGATTTATATATAATAAAACCAAACATTATAGTCGTAGAATCATGTATGCTTGAAAAATGCTGAATGCAAGTATTTAATTGAACACTATAGAAAGCGAGCCAATATAGCACTCAAGCTAAACTTGAGTACGTGAGAAGCACGTAACTATGTTTAGGCAAAGATCTGTATAGTGGATATATTTAATAAATGGCATACACTCTTATAAAAAGAAATCCACTATTGTATGTAATTTATACTACATGTGTATTGTACGACCGACAATGAAAGGTGGGTAAAATTATCTCTATTTACTCATCGTGTGAGCCATTGAGGCAATTTATAGTTTACCTTATTTTGTGACCTATATTACTTTTGACTATGTTCTCGAAGTAAAAGATCAATGTTGCTACTTTAGTATGTTACCGGCGATCATGAATAGATATGACTTCATGGGACATGTCTAGGAAAGCAGTTATTCTGAATTAGAGAGAGACACGAGTGCGAGGGAAGACTATTGTTATTTTACATCTATCACATGTATTTATTGGTCAACCAATTATATTACCTTTTGTGATTTTGAATATAATTGTAAATACATAGTGTTATGAAAATAGTCAAGTATAGGTTTTAAGGGATAAGTATACTTGGATTGATGTAACAAAATATGTCTGGAACACTGTAAGATATCAATTTTTTTTTTTTTTTAGGATTGTAGCCATTATGTCATCCCTAATAGGTATATAATTTAAGCTCCCAAGTGCAGGTGTACTCACTAGTCGCATAACTTTCTTGCAAGGATGAATTGTTTCTAAAGTTGATGAATGTTGAATGTCTTATATTCTTGATAGAGTGCTATCAAGCCCATCATGTCTGAGTGGGAAATGTTGTGCTTAATTAATACGTCCATGATTGGGTACAATTAGAACGCACTATTTCGACTTGATATGTTATGATGGAAAGACACCCTTTGAAAAGGTAGTAGGGAGTCATATAAAAAACTTCTGAAGATAACCGTTTGGACGGTTGGCAGAACGTATGTTGAGAAAGAAATTATTCTCCTTCTCTTGTCCCCTTTCCATCAAAGAAAAAAAAGACGTTCCATTTCTCCTTTATGAAAACAATTGACATTTACGCTATGAAAATTTGATGTTTTTCTTGTGACTGCATTTTGATCAACGTGAAGTAATATTATTTGTCATCCATTCTCAATTCAACGATCATTTCGGGGTAAATTGTTCATTGCGTATCAGAAAGAGTAAGTCGTCCTCCACCGACTTTCTACCTATAGTTCACAAGTTCAGTTCATCGATCTGGCAAAAAGCTAGATAACCATCAATTTGATTTGCTAAATTCTTTTTAATTCCCGAAAAAAATAACTTTTCTTGCTGACATTTCACAAAACAAATTCAAACTCTCTCAACACTGGATATATTTAAATTCGATTAAATTATCAAATTTTCAAGTTTGACGCATGTTAAATTATACATTGGATAGAAAATCATGAATGAACTGTTGGACCGACCGACCAAAGTAGGCCGAGGATCAAGAATATAAGGTTATTCTGAGACATCAAGGAGATGTACTCCACATGTGAGGAAGACTTGTCAATGAGAGAGAGAGAGACCGACAGACAGACAGACAGACTTTCCCGAGCAATGCACAAAGTGGGAGAAGAAAAGGACAAACGGAATAGTTGCATCCACACACCAACGCAACCAGACAATGGGATGGGACTATTCTAGTCCATAATTTCGATTAACAAGTGATATTTAAGCGACTTAAGTCATCACTGAGATCTCACAAAAAAACTCAGACAAATTCAATGGTCCACGATGCACTTGTTAGGCAAATCTTTCACACAAGAACTTTCGCACCATTCATGCACTCTGAGGATTGTCTAAGAGATGCAGTAAAAATCTCAACCACTCAAAGTGACCGCGTATTTAAAATGAAATATGAGAACATACACCGTTAAAGTAAATAAAATTTTGTACAAACATTCTTATCAAACCTCGATTTCAGGATTTTAACTAGCAAAAAACAGTTGTTTTAATTAAATTTTCTTTTTCCTTTTTCTCTTTCTTCTTTTCTTCTTTTTTCTTTTTTTTACAAAAAGGTCTCTATTTCTATTAATGCAAATGCTTATAATGTCTTTATGCTATGCAATTTAATGGAAACTATTTTTGTTAGGGGTTAAAATTAATCCCTAAATTTCTATGTAATAAAATTCTAAATAAGATGGTAAAATTTAGATGTCAACACAAATGACTTGAAAACATTACTAATAGTGACAACGACGTGAACAAGTGCACAAAAACAAAGATTGTGCATAGCCATGTCAATCCCTTTCAAATTGGTCGATTGCTTTCGGTCGTTTTGGCGTTAATTTAAAGTACACAATTAATGTTTGGTATCTTATGGATATTCTATTGCATTTCTACTTCTCTTTATTGCGAGTGACCTACAAGTGAGCACGGTTCCCGAGTAGAACTGGGAACTGGAGAACCGAATCGATGGGTCCAGCTCGGTTCTCAGTTCTTGAGAGGTTAGTTTCGGTTCTCAGTTCCATTTTTCCCAGAATCAAAATTGGGATTACCCTTCATAAAACCTATTTTTTCTTCTCTTCTCCAATTTCCGTTATATTTCCTCTACGTCGCTCCACCCTAACTTTTCTTCTTTTCTTTGCTTTCCCTTCTTTCTATTTCATCTACAGTGCTCCACTCTCGAGTCACCAACAACCCCACACTGCTCTTTGCCCTCGACGCCGCTACTGCTTCATTTAACAATGTTGTTGGCTCCCGCCGTTGCGCGCGCGTGCGCGCATGAGTATCTTTATCTGGGTTTTCTTTGTTTTGTATGGTTTTCGTGTCTACAGGTGGAAATGTCGGAGCTCGAGCTCGAGTGGTCAATGGTTTTTGTGTTTGTGGGTAGTCGATGATTTTGGGGATGTGGTGGAATCGGTGTTGAACAGGTGTGGGCACCGATGTCTACAAAAAATTAAACAGGTGTGGGCACCGACGTCTACAAAAAATTAACTCAGTACGGAGAATTAGCAAAATAAAGAGCTGCCAACACATAAAAACCAATTCGGTGCATAATCTGAGAAGGATGTAAAAGTTTTGCTACGTTTTTTGTTTCGAATGTCTAATAAGGATATCGAAGTGAGATTAAGGAAGAGATTGTAGAAACTAAAAAACGCTATCCTCAGTGTGACTTCACAAATTTGATTGAGCAACTTCAAGGTCCCATTCCTCCATGGATAGGGCACAGAGAAAACCAACTCCCTCGTTGAAGGCACATCAATGCAAGCCCCCACAATCGTGATGGAGTAGGGCAAGATCTTGCCATGTTCCCATGAAGTACCTTCCTTAAAGAGTTAAAGTTTGAAGGAAAAAAAGAACACTTTGGTCGATTTCGCAAAATTGTAGTCTTGTAATTGTCTCTTTGAGTTCTTTCATTATGAAATTATTTGAAAATGTTTCACTTTGTTTCTATTTTGCTTTATAATGGGTACCACTCACTTTGATCATTATGTAGTTATGCGTTTTTCCTCATTGTGGTTGCTTGTCTTGTGACTATCTCCATCTTGTGAAATCTAATGACCTTGGACCAAGGTCTTGCGCCTCTCCCATGGTGTATTCCCAGTGTTCTGAAAGAATCTCCTCATTGATGTTGTCTTTGTGTAGACAATAGCCTAGAAGGAAGCGCAAGAATCTCCTCATTGATGTTGTCTTTGTGTAGACAATAGCCTAGAAGAAAGCGCAGGATGAAATCAAAATCTTCATGCGTAGACTTTCATACTTTGAGATTATAAGAAGCTTACATTGTAGTTTGATATGAGAGCTATGTGAAGATAAATGTAAAATCGGTGGGAAGAAAGGAAAATGCATGCAGTCTATATTAGTGTCTAGATAAGTTGAGTGATGTCTTACTATTGCCAGTTCGGCTCAATAGGTGCATCTTTTAGATAGATATTAATATTTTAGTTTCGTGGTTTGCGGCTAATTGGTTTATTATAATCACATAAATACTTTTTTTATGTGTTCTCTTATGCAGCCATTTGGTCAAGACTCAAGATCAATGTTATTGTCAAGATTTTTTGACGTAGCACTTTTGGATGCTGTTATAACATAATCTTCTGCTAGGACCGCTGTTGCTCTACATCTGCCACGGGACAAAACCCTCTCGAGGCATTCTCTGAGGTAGATAGAAACTCAGAGAACGACACTCTCGTTGTCTACGCACATTGGCGGTTTTACCTATTCGGTTTAGCATTGCAAGTTACCTACTTTTATTTTTGTTGCTATTGCTTCTGTAGAGCTGGATTCTTAGGATATCTATTATATAGTATGGATCTGCAATTTCTAGAAACGTGAATGCCATGTCTGTATTTTGTTTCTCCATAAATTGGTGTCTCTTTGTGGAACCTTTTTAATAAGTTTTGTCAAAAATTTCCAAAGTATGCCGATAATGGGTTGGCTAATTTTAGAGTGTGCCTTGATACTATTCCACAGAAATGCTTTGAAATTGAGGTTAGTGTTTTTGAATGTTAAATTTTTGTTAGTGCTTTTTCTGGACATTGTTGTTTTGCCATCGCTTTTTGGCCGTCGACAATGCTGCTGCTGTTTAGAATTTGATGATGAGCAGCCCGCGTGTCGACAAGCCTCCATGGAAAAGAGTCGCACGTGTCAATGACATTGCTGCTATTCACTTTTGTTCATTTTGTATTTTTTTTATGAATGATAAGCTTGTTTATTATTGTTGTGTTCATTTTCGTTTTGTTTAACTAAAAATGAAATAAAAAAAAAACTTGTTGGACCTTGGAACCTATGACAGGGTATGTTCTAGGTTCTAGGTTTTGATGGGTAAGCTCAAGCTCCAAAAAATTAGAAACATATACTATGATAGGTTCCAAGTTACAAGTAGAACTTGTAAGAAACCCAAAACCGCTTACCCCTAGAGTGACCTATACAAAAATGGGTTTTGTACTGTATACTTACAGCATCGATCGTCAACTGTTTGATGAAACATTGAGAGTAAATGGTCTATTTATTGATAAATCTAAACCGTTGGATAACACAAGAGACAGTCCATTGTTCCACCTTAGAAATTTCCCGACTGCCAAAAAAGTAATGGTGATCTATTGATTTGATTGTCCATGTAATAGTCACAAAATCAGTCTTCAATCAATAAATTCGCGAGCCTTAAATGAGGAACTAAGGGTACTCTAGGTTTGTCCATCGTGATTCTCCAATGATTGAGCAAGCAAACAGGGTAAGAGAGAGACACACATGGGTCGATTCTCTAGCCTACAAAGCTCCTTCCTTGTCTGATAATAATCTCGGCCATGATTATTCTTTTATTAACAGAATGTCGGTACGCTTTTTTAAACTTCTCTTCCTAATGTTGGAATTACAGTCTTCCATTGCAGGCTTATCCGCAATTACAAGATCAGTGCATTAAATCCATCTCAAATATATATACAGCCATCTCAACTTATACCGAATTCAAATTATAAAAATACCCCGTTGATACATCTTCTATCTCATTTGTTGGTACCTAAAGAATCTAGAAAAGGATTGAGATGAATGGTATTAGCAAAACACCACCAGTGAGTAATACAAATTTCTTATGAGCAAATTGAGCATTCACAATGGACATTTGTAAATAGTACCAAAAATTTATTTTTTGCCAATTCAGTATACAAATATATTTACAAGATCAAACATGGAGGTCAACCGATTGTCAGAGAGGGGGGTTGTTTGCAAGATGTGAATTTTATCAAATCGCCACAATCCTTTGACTAATCGATTTTCTAGTAGAAAGTTGTTGGAGCAGAATAATACGGGGTTTGCAAGATGGGAATTTGCAAGATAAAATTTAATCTAATTCAACTTTGAAATGGATGATAGGGAGTGAAACTAGAGAGAGTGTAGAGAAGCAAGATGTTACACAAGCGAGAATTTAAATAAATAGGTTGCTCACCACAATTAATTTACCCAAGGGACAAGAGCAAAACAAGAAAAAAAGAAGCTTTTTTGTTCTCA
This sequence comes from Eucalyptus pumila, assembly GCA_016097595.1. Classification (NCBI taxonomy): domain Eukaryota; kingdom Viridiplantae; phylum Streptophyta; class Magnoliopsida; order Myrtales; family Myrtaceae; genus Eucalyptus; species Eucalyptus pumila. Next base: position 8,587,538 of record CM027846.1, on the reverse strand, counting down.
AGTCAAAGGCTCGAAATAAGACATGAATCAAATAAGATTTGCCTTTTCATTTATCATAACGTGCCTATATGAAATTAGCAGGGAACAACTTCCAAGCATAAGTAATTACCAATACTCATAGGAAAGACAAACTAGTTTTACCAGAAAACAACTCCAATTAAATAGGACTCTAGAAACTTTAACAACAACTACTGAACCTTGAAAATTTGAGAAATAAATATAGTTGGTTATAGGTCTCCAAATTTTACTAGTTCCAACGTAACTGAATTAATGGCTTTCAAGGAATGCTCCACACGAGGTGATACTTGGAAGCCTTTTATCAATTTCTTTGAGGGATTCTATAAAAGAAGCTCTGGACTTTTCAAATAATTATACCACGAAATTTATAAGATTTAAAACATACTAATATGAGCATACTAAACAGATTTACTTAATGATGCAGATTTCTGCTTGCCAGTGTTTAGATGATCCCACTAACTTAAATAACTACTTACCATTAGTCACATTTTCTAGTAAACCCATTCATATGTGAGTTTTAGTATCTTTAGCATTACGCGAATGCTAACAAGTATTAATTTAATCATTTTTATCTGATGTGTACGCAAGCACAAAATCAAGACATCTCCACTAGAGGTTTTAATTCCATCTGGCTTGGGATACCAAGCTTCGCCAGCGGCTCAAACTATGTTAACACCCCAGTCATGTAGTTCACTAGAAACACTCGATCAAATAGTTAGAGAAAATTGTTCAAAAAGTTTAAAATCTATTGTATAATAGCCGATTCAATTATAAATCTTTCAATTTGGCCAATATAGTGCTAAACATTTTGTTGGCTTGTCAATTTAGTCCTTTTGATGGTGTAGTAGCCAGAACTGATGCGGACAATTATTTTCTTTCCTTTTTCTTCTTTTCCTCCGCCAAATGCCAAGCCTCAACAATGGCCAACATCAACAAGCAATGACCAAGACGCCATCGTCAGATCTAGGTGAGGGCTACGACGTGAGCCCTCACAAGGGTCCTCACTTGATCTAATAAGGGCCACAATTCCATAACCAAATCTGGGCCAGTGACGTAAAGAAAAATGCTAGACCACCACCAAGTTAGCGAATTCCGGCAAAAATTAGTTGAGAGAATTAAATTGGCAAATCATTGAAATATTTAGGACTATATTTACTAAATTAAAATAATTGGGATAACACTTTTTGGACTCTCATCCTTAATAGTTTAGACAAACATTAGGCTCTTCGACCAAAAAACATTGGGCTCGTTTTTAGTCCTTCTCAGATCCATGGTCATTTGCATTAGTTCGTAATGTATTGCCAGGTAAGTTTGAAGGAGAATCAACCCTAGCTTGCTTGACACGTGGATGATGAGAGCGAGGACAATGCTTGTAATTAAGGCAACTTTCAGGATGCTACATTTGTACCAAATCGCAAGTTGTCTTCGTTTGCAAACATAAATTATCGAATTGGCACGAAGGCTGGCTAACCATCAATCCGGTTCACTGAAATTGTTCTTATTTCCATAGGATAGCCTAGCATGCTGAAATTTTACAAAAATAATTCAAATTCCTTCAGAACGTGAATGATTTCATATTTTATTTTTTGCTCAGCTAGATAATTTGAATATAATTAAAATTATCAAATTATCAAGTTTAATGTATGTGGAGTTAATATCTCATATGAAATCAAGAACAAAGTATACTCGACGACAAACCAATTTAGATGAAAAAAATCAAAGCACGTTAGATTATTCGGAGATTGAGGTGATGTGTTCCCCATCTGAGAAGGCTATCAATAAATGAGAGAGACAGAGACAGAGAGAGGGGGGGGGGGGGGACACTTTTCAGTTAAGGGTAACGCAGATGTCGAAACTTTTAATTTTTTTAGATCTAAAGAAAATTATAGTAATTGAGTGATTTTCAGACACGTTAAGAAGAAAACTTATTTAAGCGTAGTAGTTGAAGGTGTAGATGACAAACAGTGCGAGAAGACAAAGAACAAAACAAATAGTGGCACCCACACACACCAATACATTAAAATAAGAATTGTGATTGATTACGTTCAATGCATTGTTGGCAAATTAAGTCTAAATTAATTTTTTCAATTGTCCTAGAAAATATGCAATTGGCATTCTAAACCATTCAAAAATGGACACATATTTTAAAATAAATCATTAGAGCATATCACGCTAGAGTAAATAAAATTTTATACGAGCTGGGCTTATTCCCTTTTGATTTGTTGGCAGATAAAAAAAAAATATTATATATTGCATGCTAGAAGATTCGCTTCATGTAGCGGCAGATTTATCAGAAATTTCCCTAGTAAGCCAACTTCAACAAGGACAGATTGATCAAGTACAACGAAAGCCACTTCTTTTATTCAACAGGCATAGACCAGAACTGCTAAACCATTGCGATCACCTAAATTAAGGCATATTATTCAAGATGTCCTCAATCAAACAACCCAGAGACAAGTAAGAAGAGCCACCCTCAATCAACACCATCTTACTCTTCTCACTCGCCTCTTTCACCTTCTTCCTCCTCTCACTGTCGACCTCCTCCATTAACTTTTTTATTCCACCCTCTATTACGTCTGCTGTCACCACGAAATCACTATTCATCCGGGGATCCCGCCGATAGTCCATCTTGATCTCCACTGCAAGGCCCAGCTCCACCACCAATTCAAACGCATTAAATTGTTGCTCCCCGTAGAGGGGCAATGTGGCCATCGCCACACCAAACCATATGCTTTCTAGGGTGGAGTTCCATCCGCAATGCGACACGAATCCCCCAATTGCTGGATGGGCCAGGACAGCAACTTGTGGAGCCCATCCAATCACTTTCCCGATAGTGGCCGTCCGGTCCAAGAACCCCTCGGGCAAGACCTCAGCAGGGTCCATTAACTCACTTGGGAACCAAACCTTGCCCTTCGGCGGTGGCCGTCGTAGGGACCATAGAAAGCGATGCCCACTTCGCTCCAACGCGCAGGCCATCTCCTTCACCTGCTCCTCGCCTAAGCTCCCCATGCTCCCGAAGCACAGGAAAACCACCGATGAAGGCGGTTGCTCGTCGAGCCACTCCATGATGTCATTGCCTTGGTGGCCACCGCAGGCCTTTGTTTTAGTCTCACCCTTCAGATTCAAGATGGGCCCCAAGGGGTACACCGCGGGCGCACCAAGGCCCGCCAAGGACCTCAGCGCATACGGTTCGAGCTCCTCGAACGTATTTACAATAATTCCCTTGGCCGCTCTCATCCTCTTGGCGTGCCCCAGGAACGGTCGGACGGTCTCCTTCGTCAGAACCAGGGGAGGTAAGACCTTGGCTGGCAAGGGGTTCGTCAAACTCGGGCAGTCCAGCTCGGCGGCGGAGTCCTTGTATTCGGTTATGTCCACATGGTACTCGTCTTGCAGCGACTGGAGGTGCAGCATCATGCCGAGGAATGCAGCGCTCGATGTAAACAAGACATAGGACGGGACTCCAAGCTCGTCCGCCAGGTCAATCATGGTGGTGCAGAACATGTCGAGGATGAACCCAGCTAGGCGCCCGGTTGAGCCGGCTGAGTCAGCGAGCTCGGCAATGGCCCGCTTAACACGGGGCTTGTTGCTTTCCACGAAGTTGGTGATGAATTGGCCTGAGGAGAAATCCGGGTTGGCATTCTCGCGCGGGAGGTGGATGAAGCGGAGGCGAGAGGCAGCCATGGAGGTGGCGAGGGAATTTGTGTACGAGTCGACGTCAGAGTCGAAGGGAAACTTCATGACGAGGACGGTGACAGAGAGGCGGGGGTCACGGTCAACGATGAGCTTGGCCATCTCGACCATTGCTACGAGATGGCCCATGCCAGGGGTTGGGATGAACAGGAGCTCGGCATCGGCCATCGCGATTATCTCCCGTGCTCAAGTGAGGATTTTGAAATTTCTGCGAGTGTTTTGAAGTTCAGTCGATGAGGATGGGGGCCTCTTCTATTGATTATTATGTACGGTGTTTTGAGGAGCGGACGATTCGTAGTTGTATAAGGCCGGGGCCCTCTTCTGTTGATTATTATGTGCGTCGTGTTGTGAGAAGCGGAAGATTCCTGGTTGTATACGTCTGCTGTCGGCATCTTTTGCCATTTTTTGCTCGGAATTTTGTCTTTCTTCATTTGCACGGAACTTGAATATAAGAAAAGGCAGAGAGATGGTTGTAAGACGCGATCCATCTTAGACGCAATCAATGCCCATCGTCCAAGTTGCATGCCGTGCGCGAATCGCACTTCGTCCAATATCTGAATGAGTTTTTATACCTATTTTTTTTTTTTTTTATGGGAATTGTCGACTGAGGACAAAAATTTATCCTAAGGTGCTTTAGTATAAATTCCATTTAAGACTCGATCCAGCTTAGGATTTGTCACGTCGCTAAATCGGTCTTATGAAATAAATCCACGTACACCTAATGCTACTTGTACCTTCTTGTCAAGACAAGAAGAATATAAAAAATCGGCTATGTCTGGCGATTCATTCCTTCCTTTCTCTACAATGCCTTTCTCGTCCCTGAAAACTAACCGTTGTTCATCAATATGTTCATCAATAAGCAATATTTTAAGAACATCAAGAGCCAATTAAAATCAGTTTATTAAGCGACACAATAAGTTATAGTTAATTAATAGAACGATTCAAAGTGATTTTACCATTATTTAATTTACAAGTCCTATAAAAAATGTTTATAAAAATATCAACTCTTTCGTCCTTTTTCTCAATTCCCTTCTTTTTGTCTTTATAAATCCTTATGTACTAGTCATAAGTAAAGCAACAAATGATGGCATATTTATTTCATAGCAAAAATATTCTAATGATATTTTCAAGCGATATGGCTTCATAGGATGATGTGTGAATTAAAATATGAACAAACAGATCCTGTCAAAATAATGTGTGAAAATAAGTCGGTTAGCAAGAATTTAGTTTTTCATGGTAAGAGCAAATATATCGACATCAAGTATCACTATATTCGTGAGTGAGTCAAAGATAGTAGCATTGAACTTAAATTCTAGATTAGAAGATCAAATTACAGATATTTTGACGAAACCATTGAAGGTGAATTTGTTCGAAAAATTAAAGATGATGCTCGATGTTGTTGATTTCAAAAATCAATTTTAAGGGATGCTATTAGAGTAATATAAAATTGATTGTTGAAGATTTGAGCTTGTTGATTATTGAGCTATGGATTTGTTTGTTAGTATTCTTCGAAGGATGTCTTGACTTAAGATGGGTGTCCAAAGAAGATTGAAGACAAAAGGAAATCAGCATGATTAATGGTGGACCATGTTTGGGTAGACCCTCTACTATTCAACAAGGAGTAAATGCTATCATAAGGAAAAGAAAAGCTCTTATTTGGTTTTTTGATCGTAGAGCTTGAAATTTTAACGTTGTTAGAAGGAGTGAAGACTTAATGAAATTTGGCTCATTTAATGGTTGTGTTTTCTTGTTGTTGACATTTTGTCCTTGGGATAATAAGTGTGGGATATTTGTCTTCATCTTTATTGTAATTTAGGTGGTCTGCTATTATATTGGATGTGAGGGTGCGTCATACACAAGAAGTCACTAGAAAAGTATTCTAAGAACAATTTCTTCCTCCAACTTGTACACTCATTCTAAATTTTCAAAGTTGTCATTGCTTTTTTGGTTCCAACAATAAAAACCTTTTGGCAACAAAAGTCTTAACTTGTCGCCAAAGCCATAACCACCCAATGTATTCGAAGAGAAAAAATATTTCTTCATTAGTCTATGAGAGGTGAATAATTATCACATAGCTGTAAGTGCCCCAAAAAAGAAACATCCTGGACATCAGTAAGGGGGAAAAAAAGCACACGCAACAAGTACTTGGATATTCAAGCCAAACAATGATCGCGCGAGCCAAATCAAGGCAAATTATTCAAGATGAGGAGAGTTCAAAGTTCTCAAGATCATGATAATGATGATGATGATGTCTTGGGAATTTTTTAATCCTTGCTGAGTCAACTCGTTTGAATTAGGCTGAGGATCATGCTCGTCACGGTGTGATTTCTTTACTCAATTGTGCTGTCTGGTCACTTACATGATCTCCAGCTGGTGAAAGGAATACTCCAAGCACGCAAAGGATTCCAACCACTGTAGCCATTGTAGTCATCTAAGTCATGGCGAATTGTTCAAGATGTCCTCCATTAACCGACCCGAGAGGCAAGTAAGAGGAGTCACCCTCGACCAACGCCTTCTGACTCTTCTTGCTGACTTCCTTCACCTTCTTCTGCCTCTCGCCGCTTGCCTCCTTCATTAACTTCCTAGTTCCGGTCTTTATTTTGTCTGCCATCACGATGTCACTGTGGCACCCCTCGAACGGCCCACGATCCGTTAGAGTCGTCACTATTCGCTTACCTTTCACTTGACCTGATAATATAATGCTCTAATACCAAGAAATTTCATTATAATTCATAAATCCTGGGGGTTTACATCTTTTAGATCAGTCCCTGCGCAATTTATATGGCGGAAGCACATCCATCAACTCCCTTCCCTATATTCATAAAACGATGTACACCCACTAAACATTTATAAGTAAAAGCCGAACATTTTTATTTACTTAAACCAGATCGACATCATTCATCGGTACATCAAAATACCATAGTCTTCTATACTCAGCTATACTTCAAAAGATAACTGGCATCTTTTCCAACAGTCGTATACTTAAGGTCCATCGACCAGTGTTGACATCCAAAAGTTCCTTCTGTTGCTATCCTCCTCCTCGCGGTCATATCCAACCACTCAATCCATTTACCGGTGGCAGTGGTAGCAAATGTATCTTATCTAGTCTGAAATGTTAGTTCCCAAACGGGGTGAGTACAACCATTCAGCAGTAAAAATCCATCAAACTACACAATGCAACAAGCAAAGCAATCAAGATGTCACGAGTAAAGCACATATCATCCATGCTATCGAGCATACATCACCATGCGGTCATGCATATATCGCTATGCATTCATGCATATCTCACCATGCCATTATGCATATACCACCATGCAGTCATACTTGTATTTCCATGAGGTTCATCCCATACCATATGCACATACATACGCATGATTCATATCATCCATACACTCATGTATACATCCCCATGAGATCCATTCAAGCCTTCATGATTGCATTCTTAATGTCAAATAACATCAATTTACTTTCATAAGCAGATCATGCATCATGCCATATTCACACACTCATGCGCATAATTCAATTTCCAATTTTATCTTTCAAAAGGATCTCATTATTTTTCTTCCAGGGACCAATGTTTGCATCCCTCATTTATCGCTCACACCCAACCTGGCATAGCGAGGAACCTCCGGCACAAACCTCTGGGCATCTCGCATCCTAACTAGCATCACAAGGAATCCCCCTGGCACAAACCTCCAGGGCTTCCGGAATTACGTACCGCCATACCACCAGGCACTCCCCTTGGACATTACGTACCGTATACCACCAAGCATCTCGAAACTCCCGAGGACCCTTTGGCACAAACCTCCGGGCATCCTGACACTTCCGGGGCATCGTCGGCTCACACCTCCAATGGTATCATTATTATCACAATTTATAATCACATATATGTCTCATTTTCAACATGGCATTTGATGCAACAATATCAAAGGTCTAAACTAGCTTTTTTATGTCATGTAATATACCAAATGTCACCATATATGCAGTGCACATAACACCCACGATATCACATTTCATAAAGCAGTTCATTGGTTTTTGAAAATAGAACCAACTTTCGGGTAAAACAGAATGCACCTCTTTAGTAAAAATCCTTGGAAAATTAGTAAAAAATCTCAATAAATTCTGAAAATTTACCATGATGTAAAAAAGATCCAGAGGAAGATATTTCATGAAGAATACCATGTCAAGAAAGTTGCACATCAATCACATAGATCCACACATCACAGCAAAAGAAATTCCAGCACCACTTTTACACAGTTTCAGAAATAATTTTGATTAAACACTTAAATGAACTCTGAAAATTCTGATATTTTAATATGTTATAGCTGAGATCTAGAGGTAAAATTATTATGAAGAAATAGAAGTCAAATTCCTTCTGGATTAAAATATATAAGTTTTGTAATTCTCCCTAACTCTCGGTTCACTATCCAGATTCATCCTTTTCAAGGAAAATCGTTTTCGCCGATCAATACTTGTTATTTTATTCTCAAATTTTAGTATGTTACTCCTCAAGATATTTTATACAACTCTTATCAAGAACATGAGATCAAATTCGGACTGGATAATTTTAAAAATTCACGGAATCACAGCAGATCAAGATAACAGTTTCCAGATCTAGCTTCTTCAAAGAAAAATGGTTTTTACCGACCTATACTTGTTCGTTTCCTCTCAAATTTTGATATGTTATTCTCCAAGAAGTCCTCTAAAACTTTTATAAGTAAATAAAAGTCATATTCGAACTAGAACATCGCATGTAATTCACGAAATCACCAAAGGTCGGACTGTTTTTTTTCCAGAAACAGAATATTAGGCTAGAACACAACTCCTATAACTTCGAAATTTCTCACCTCAACCACATCCGAAATTCACCATTCATCACACACAAACACAGCAATCAAATGGTAGATCAATGAGATCTACTTGCCTCTAATCCAAGCAAAATTACAGCAAGCACACGGCGGGGCAAGGCGGGCTTGACGGCAGGACTAGGCACATGCACGACAACAACGGGCCTCCTTCTTCCTTTCTCTCTTTCTCTCTTTCTCTCTTCCTCTCCTTCTCTCGCACGACCTCTCTCTCTCTCTCTCTCTCTCTCTCTCTCGCCCTCCCCTTTTCCTTTTTGGTTGTTTAATTACTTACCTTTGGTTAATTTTGCATGGAATGACACTTGTCTTTGTAAGAAGGACACTTGGCTTCATGGGAAGGACACTTGTAGAGTCCCTCTCGCCCCTTGTCGTTCTCCATGCAAGCTGATGAGCTTTCTTTGGGCCGGATTTGGGCCAGCTTTTTGGGTTGGCCAAATGGTGAGGTTGTGGGCCTCCTTTGGGCTGTCTTGGGCCTTAACTAAATCAGCCCACATTTGCTCCTTTTAATTCCCCACTTAATTTCATGATCTCAAATAGTCACTTGGTTATATAAAATTGCAACATTCATCAAACGACAATCCAACTTATAGAGTATACGGCCAAGAACAGAAAATTCTTTTGTCAATTTATCCTTTAGTACAATCCTTGATCACACTTAGTTATAAGATACATTTCCAAATCAAAACAATAGTCCATTCAATGTTCGGCCTTGTTTAATTGAAATCCATTAGTCTAATGGCCATAATAAAATCCGATAGCCCTTCCATCACTTATTCATGGTTCAGCGTATATCCAGGGATTGTCATGAAATTTTAGGATGCCACGGTCACTCTCCATCCTGAGATCTCTCCCGTAGTCCATCTTGATTTCCGTTGCGAGGTCTAGCTCTGCTACTAGCTCAAAAGCATTGAACTGTTGCTCCTCGTACAGGGGTCACATGACCATCGCCACATCAAACCATATGCTCTCGAGGTTGGAGTTCCATCTGTAGGGCGACACGAACCCCCCCGTTCGCCGGGTAGGCCAAGACTGTAGCTTGCGGGGCCCAGCCAATCACTTTCCCGATGCCGGACATTCAGTCTACGAAACCCCTCAGGCAAGACCTCTGTGAAGTCCTCGTAATCACAGAGCTACCAATTTTTGCCGTTCGGCGACGGCAGCCGTAGGGACCACAGGAAGCAGTGCCCACCCCGCTCCAGTGCGCAGGCCATCTCCTTCACCTGATCGTCACCGAAGCTACCCCTGCTCCCTAAACGTAGGAAAACCACTGATGAAGGTGGTTGCTCACCAAGCCACTCAACGATGCCATCACCGCCGCGGCCACCATTAGCCTTCTCTTTAGTCTCACCATCCATATGTAGTATGGGCCCTGCGGGATACACTGTGGGCGCCCCGAGGACCTCACCACATGCGAATCGAGCTTGTCGAACGTATTTACGACAATGCTATTGGTTGCTCTCATCCTCCTGGCGTGCTCTAGGAACATTCGGACTGCGTCCTTCATCAGAAGCAGGGTGGGTAAGACCTTGGCCGGCAATGGATTCGTGAAACTCGGGAAGTCCAGCTCACTGGCCAAGATAAGCTTGGCCGGCAATCCATGATATGGTCAAGATAAGGTTTGTGCAAAGTCGTTTCTAATCCTTTACATTACATCGACGGTCACTGTAGTTTATTAAGAACACTCTATGAAATAGTCAAGATAAGCATTAAGCAAAGTCAGCTTTCAATCCTTAGGGTTAGATCTCCGGTTACTCGTGGTGATTCGTAGTGTAAGTTTGCCTAGTATTTTCAAAGGAAAATCAACCCAACATGCCTCATGAGTCGATGATGCGAGTGAGGACTGATGCCCACGAATAACGCGAATTTCATGATACTATATTCATACAAAATACCAAATAGTCTTTGTTCACAAGTTCAGGTCATCGATCCGGCAAAAAACTAGATAACCATCAATTTGATTCGCTAAAATTGTTTGAAATCCCGAAAAAAAATAACTTTGCTTGCTGACATTTCACAAAATAAATTCAAACATCGACAGTGGATATATTCAAATTCGGTTAAATTATCAAATTTTCAAGTTTAACGCATGTTAAATTATGCATTGGATAGAAAATCATGAATGAACTGTGGGACCGACCGACCGACCAAAGTAGGCCGAGGATCTAGAATATAAGGTTATTCGGAGACATCAAGGAGATGTGCGCCTCATGTGAGGAAGACTTGTCAACGAGAGACAGACAGACAGACAGACAGACAGACAGACAGACTTTCCCAAGCAATGCACAAAGTGGGAGAAGAAAAGGACAAACGGAATAGTTGCATTCACACACCAATGCAACCAGACAATGGGATGGGACCATTCTAGTCAAAAATTTCGATTAACAAATGGTATTTAAGCGACTTAAGTCATCACTGAGATCTCACAAAAAAACTCAGACAAATTCAACGGTCCACGATGCACTTATTAGGCAAATCTTTCACACAAGAACTTTCGCACCATTCATGCACTCTGAGGCTTGTCTAAGAGATGCAATAAAAATCTCAACCACTCAAAGTGACCATGTATTTAAAATGAAATATTAGAACATACACCATTAAAGTAAATAAAACTTTGTGCAAACATTCTTATCAAACCTCAATTTCAGGATTTTAACTAGCAATTCTCTTATTAATTATCAGATCGAGAGTGGATAAGACTGCTCATGAAAATTACTTTTACATTGACTGCGTATGCTAGATTTCCACGATAAGCTCACTTTTATTAGTACAAATTGATCTAGTACTATGAGAGTCACCTTTTTATATTCAACGTGGATACACCTAAAATGCTAAAGATTCCAACAATTGGAGTCACCTTAATCAAGGCGTATTATTCAAGATGTCCTCAACCAAATGACCCAAAGCCAAATGAGAAGAGCCACCCTCCATCAACGCCTTCCTACTCTTCTCACTCACATCTTTCACCTTCTTCCACCTCTCGCTGCTAGCGTCCTCCATTAATTTATTTATTCCGCCCTCTATTTCGTCTGCTGTCACAATAAAGTCGCTCTCCATCCTAAAATCCCTCCTGTAGTCCATCTTGATCTCCACCGCAAGGCCTAGCTCTGCCACCAGCTCGAATGCGTTGAACTGTTGCTCTGCATATAGGGGCCACGTGGCCACCGCCACGCCGAACCAAATGCTCTCAAGGGTGGAGTTCCATCCGCAGTGCGACACGAATCCCCCGACTGCCGGGTGGGCCAGGACCGCGGCTTGCGGGGCCCACCCAATCACTTTTCCAACACCGGCCGTCCGTTCAAGGAACCCCTCCGGCAAGACCTCCGTGGGATCCGTGTAGTCACGTGGTAAATCAAACTTGCCCTTTGGTGGCGGCCGTCGTAGGGACCATAGGAAGCGGTGTCCACTCCGTTCCAGCGCGTAGGCAATTTCCTTCACCTGGTCCTCGCCAAAGCTCCCCCCACTCCCAAAGCACAAGAAAACCACCGACGACGGCGGCTGCTCGTTGAGCCACTCCATGATATCGTCGCCCCGGCCGCCACCATCAGCCTTCGTTTTAGTCTCTCCCTTCAAATTCAATATAGGCCCCACGGCATACACCGTGGGCGCCCCGAGGCCGGCCAAGGACCCCACTGCGCGTGGTTCGAACTCATCGAACGTGTTAATGATAATTCCCTTGACCGCTCTTATCCTCTTGGCATGCTCCAGGAATGATTGGACCGCCTCCTTTATCAGAACCACGGACGGCAAGACCTTGGCCGGCAACGGGTTCGTGAAACTCGGAAAGTCGAGCTCAGTGTCTGAGTCCTTGAATTTGGTTATGTCCATGTGCTGCTCGTCTTGGAGCGACTGGAGGTGTAACATTAGCCCAAGGAAAGCTGCGCTCGACGTAAAGAAGACGTAGGACGGGACTCCGAACTCGTCCGCCAGCTCGATCATGGTGGTACAGAACATGTCGATAACGAACCCCACGAGCCGCCGGATCGAGCCAGCCGACTCGGCGAGGTCGGCGACAGCCTGCTTGACGTGGGGCTTGTTGCTTTCCATAAAGTGGGCGAGAAAAGTGCCCGAGGAGATCTCGGGGTCTGAGTTCACACGCGGGAGGTGGACGAAGCGGATGCGGGTGGCATCCATGGAGGTGGCAAGTGAGCTCGTGTAAGAGTCGACTTCGGAGTCGATCGGAAGCTTCATGATGAGGACGGTGATGGATAGGTGGGGGTCGCGGTCGACGAGGAGCTTGGCCATCTCTACCATTGATACGAGATGGCCCATGCCGGGGGTTGGGACGAGCACAAGCTCAGCGTAGGCCATCGCGAGGTAGTTGATTTTCTCCGGAGCACAAGCGAGTGCTTCGAAGGTTTTGCGGTTGGAAGAGGCGGTGATGAAGCTTGAGGCTGCTTTGTTGATTATCACTGGTGTTGGGGTGTGACTGTGAGGTGGGGAAGATTCCCGTTTAAATACGGCTTCTCGCGGCATTTTGGTCTTTCATTAATTTGCATTATTTGCTTTTGTTTATTCTATTTCGTGATGCATTTGTCGTCCTTCGAACGGATGGAACTCGAAAAGAAGAGAAAGCAGCGAGATGCTTGGGCATCAAGAATGGAAATGACGTCATGGCTTTGCTGGTTGCGAGTCAACTCGAGGACTAGTCTGACACCAACCCAGACAATAATACTCTGGAAAGGAAAGAGCTGCAAGATTCGATCCTCTGCGTGATTTACGCTCGAGCAACATCTATTGTATAAATTTCTCATCCGCAAGGCCGACTACGTTTGGTTTAGGAAATTAATTTGTAAAATGTCCCTTTTTTTCACTTTCTATTAGAATATATCACGAGTTCGAACCTGCTGAACGAAACCCGATCGGATAAAAATGTGTAGAGCCCGACCACGGCAATGTGAAAAGAAAAAAGAAGAATCAGAAAAAAAGAAGAAGAAAAGTCCCGATTGGACTTTGTTTTCCGTTCCCACTTGGCGTGGCCTTCATGACGGATCCAACTTTTGAGCTTCTCCGGGCGGTGGATGAATATACACATCCCCTAGAATTCGTTACGTATGTCTTCTTGGTTGAGGAAGAGGGCACGAATCCAAGCCATTCCTGACGTGTACCGCGCAAATTTTCCCGAGCGGCGAGATATTCGAGTATCTGATTTGGAGATTGCGGCTCGGTGTATTCAAGAATCGCATTCAAGAGATTGTACGCTTAAGCAAATAAATCTTGTGAAGATTTGTGGATTTTTATTTTTATTTTATGAAATCAAGATATTGTTTTCGTGAGGAAGTGTGTGAAACTAAACATTTTCTGAATTAGTTGGTGTAATAAGTAGGTGAAAAGTATCAAGAATATTTGACTGACTCGATTATGACAATAATCTCCGTTACATTGCTTGATCGGAATCCTTTACTATTCTTTACCGTGGAGTAGGTCTCACCTCCTAAACCACATAAATTTGGTGACCGAATCATCCCCTCATTCTATTTATTTTGTTCAATCATTCCCTTTTCCAGCACTTATATTAGAGGTTGTTGATTGAGGACAAAAAAGTATTTTTCCACTCTTCTATTTTGATTGTCTTCTTTCACCTTCAATCATGGGGAGGGTTTGAACTAGTCTCACCTCCCCTACATTTGTTTTTATTTTCTTTTAGCTTTTTTTGTACTTTTCCTCTTTTTTCTCTCTCGATCTAGATTGGAGCTATGCTCTCCCAATCTACTTCTAGATTTGAGAGTTGGAACTCTTCAAATTTAGTTCTAAACTTATAAGTTTTTCTCTTCCGATTTAGATCTAGGAGTTTAATAATATTTTCGAGAATTCGATACCTCCATACTCTATCCGTGTACAGGTTCTCTACCTCCAATTTTAATGATGACCCCAGGAGCTCTAGCGTCTCATTAAACTATGAAGATTTGCTTTTCCAAAGGTTAGATCTCTATTTATTTAACCAATTTTGAATAACATTTTCGAGGATTCGATACCCCCATACTCTATCCATGTATAGATCCTCTGCCTCCAGTTTTAATGATGACCACAGGAGCTCAGGCATCTCATAAAATTATGAAGATTTTCTTTTCCAAAGGTTAAATCTATGTTTATAACCTATTTTGATTGTCTCCGTACGATAATGGTGTAGAGGAAGCCGAACCTAGGTGCACATCACCAAATGGCAACCCCGTAGTTATAGGAGAAGAAATTTCTTGTATGTATTCATCACTGACGACAATACAAGATCTAATGATTGACCACCAATAATTTTGCTTGACAAATTAGTTCTTTTGGAACTAGTGTATATGCCTATTGGTATTTTGTTGATCCTCCTTATTGTTGGGATTTGGCTATGTTTGTGGTGTTATGGCCTTTCTTCTATTTCAATTTGCTTTACCATGAAAGTTTATGTACCTCTCATATATCATTTTGAGCCATGAATACAAATTTATTTCAACCAAAAATAGTAAAATAATAAGGAAAATTGTCCAAAAAATCCTAAATCTATTGTAAGTTTGCCAATTTAGTTATAAAGATTTTAGTCATACCAATTGAGTCATAAACATTTTTTACATTTTGTCAATTAAGTCAATCTGATCAATTTTAACCAAAAATCGTTGACATAGTCATTCTATGTGACATAACCGATATTAACATAGATAAATTTTAATAACATTTTAATATTTTTTAAAAAAATTATTTTGTTTGTTTCCTTTTTTTTTCCTTCTATTTTCCTTCTTTACTTTTTTTTTTTTCGTCTTGTTATTTTTTATTCCTCTTCTCTTCCCTTTGTTTTTTTTTTTTTCTTTTTCCATTTTTCCTTCTATTGTCCATTCATTGACCTCAAGCAAGGGTCACCCTGCTATTCTCAACCAAGGTCCATGCCCAAGCTTGGGCTAGTGAGGACGAGGGCAGCCCTTGCATGAGGCCAACAGAGGTCGCCGGGCATCAACAAGGCCCAACGATGACCAATGAGGGAAAAAGGGAGAAAGGAAGAAAAGATAAAAGAAAAGAAAAGATAAAAGTAAAGAAGGAAAAGAGATGAAAGGAAAAGGAAATATAAATAAATTATTTTAAAAAAATATTAAAAATTAATCGTGTGTGGCCCATGCTTTGTAGGACGCTTGCTATTCATATTAGTGATTTTAGGTCAAAATTGGCTAGATGGACTCAACTGGTAGAACATGAAAATGTTCATTAATCAAATGGTTTGATTAAAATGTTTATGACTAAATTAATAAAAATATAATAGATTTAAGACTTTTGGAATAATTTTCCCATTGTATGTATAAGCTATAGTTGACATTGTTGTTTCCACACAGGCATATGCAAGATATGCTCTCTATCTAGAAACCTAAGGTGTTTTTTTTCTTGGTCATTAGAAACCTAAGGTGTGAAAAATTATAGGCGTAATACCACAAAAAAAAAAAAAAAAACTCAAATTGGTATACATGTAACAAATTTATCCTTTGTTCACAATAGATAAATATATCTGTTTAGAGTTTTATTATCCATTTATAGTAGATGTACTCATTTGTGATTTTTCCTGATATTAATTCAATTTAAAAAAAACTAACATAGGGTAAATTTTTCATAAATGTATATTAATTTAGGATAAATTTACCACAGATGTGTCAATTTAGGGTTTTTATAGTATTAGCCCAAATTTATATAGTTACCATTTACTTTATCAAAAGTATTAATCACTTTTCTTCTGCATCACAAAGAATTTTATGAATAACAAAAAGCCTACCAGCGAGATAAATCGCTCTCCACACAAAAAAGAAAGAAAGAAAAGATGCATATCATGCAGAAGCGTGATGGGAAGTATCACATTGTTTGAACCAATGGACCCGGAAACATTACTAATAGCGATGACGACAGGAACGAGTGCCCATAAAACAAAGGCTGTGATTCAAATGATTTGAATGTTTTTCGGTTGTTTTAGGGTCCACTGCATGAAAAAAAAAACAATTTGCTTCTTTTAATAGACAAAAACAATTTTTTCTTTGGAACCCAACGAAATTGAACAATAGTCCAAATAGCCTAGTGGTTTGATCCCAATGCCAAAACAATGGGGTTTGAAATGTTTACTAACTTTGAAGCTTGATGTGATAGTACAATTTCATTAGAATCGTGGTGAAGAATGACCCGGTTTAGATGAGCACTTACTGTTTCTTAAATAACCATCTACTGATTCCCATATTATATTTTAAACATTTTAGTATATGAGTTTTTATATCTCTAGCATTACTTAAACGATAATAAGAGACTAACAAGGATTCATGTTTACACTTGATATTTCAGCCATTCAAATTCAAGGAAATTTGAAATGACTTCTTTGCAAACTACGCCCACACCCACGAAATCAGGACATCTCCTCTGGACGTTTCCGTTGTGTTTGTCTTGGGATACCAAGATTCGCTAAAGGTTCAAACTATGTCGATATCCTGGTCATATAGTATTCTAAAAGAACACTTGATGACAAAGTCAAGATAAGCATTGGGCAACGTCGTTTTCCATCCTTAGCATTACATCCGCGGTCACTTTGGTTTACTAAGACACTCAATGAAATAACCAAGATAAGCATTAAGCAAAGTCATTTTGAATCCTCAGCGTTATATCATTGATCACTTGTAGTAATTCTTAACGTATGTTCACATGGCATTTTCAAAGGAGAATTAACCCTAACATGCTTCACACCTTAATGATGAGAGGGAGGATTTAGCTCCAACCAATTTAGACACACACGGGAAGATTAAGGTGATGTGCACCATACATGAGGACGATTTGAGAGAGAGAGAGAGAGAGAGAGAGAGAGAGAGAGGAGAGAGAGGAGGGAGGGAGGGAGAGAGAGAGAATTGTAGTATGATTTTCATACAATTTGAGACTCTTCTAGAGAGAGAGAATTGTAGTATGATTTTCATACAATTTGAGACTCTTCTAGTCCACAGAGACACAGAGAGAGAGAGAGAGAGAGAGAGAGAGAGAGAGAGAGAGAGAGAGAGAGTTTTGGTAGAATGATTTTCATACAAGTTGAGACTATTCTAGAGAGAGAGAGAGTTGGTAGAATGATTTTCGTACAATTTGAGACTCTTCTAGTCCACAAAGAGAGAAAGAGAGAGAGAGTTGATAGAATGATTTTGGTACAATTTGAGACTATTCTAGTCCACAACTTCAATTGAAACTTCTTTGAAAAGTATTTCACGAGCAATGGCACAAGCTACAAGAAGAAAGGGACAAAGGGACTATTCTAGTCCACGATTTCGATTAACAAATGACTTTTAAGTGAATAGAGAGAGAGAGTTGGTAGAATGATTTTCGTACAATTTGAGACTCTTCTAGTCCATAGAGAGAGAGAGAGAGAGAGAGAGAGAGAAAGAGAGTTGATAGAATGATTTTGGTACAATTTGAGACTATTCTAGTCCACAACTTCGATTGAAACTTCTTTGAAAAGTATTTCTCGAGCAATGGCACAAGCTACAAGAAGAAAGGGACAAAGGGACTATTCTAGTTCACGATTTCAATTAACAAATGACTTTTAAGTGACTTCTTAAGTCATCACTGAGAGATCTCACAAAAGACTCAGAAAAATTCATCAATCCACAATGTACTTATTAGGCAAATCTTTCACACACAAATGTTGGCACTATTCATACAGTGATTGATTTTAACCACCGAATTGCTCATAAATCAAGCCTATCCTAAAATTATTTTTCATATAGTTCTAGAATGAGGCCTATCTAAGAGATGTTATTGATATTCTCAACCATTAAATGTGAACACATATTTTGAAATGAAATATTAGATCAGACACTGCTAGAGTAAATAAAACTTTATACAAACAGTTTAACCCTGATTTGTGAGGATTTTAAATTGCAAATATCTTACTAGCCGTTAGATTAGGAGTGGATAAGGCTGCTTGTGGAAAAAATATATTATACTATGCTAGATTTCTACAATAAGCTAACCTTTTATTCAACGTGTGTATACTAGAAATACCAAAGATTCCCATCATTATTGTAACATCATCGATTTCGACCTTTATTTTAGTCCAAACTAGGAGGCTAAGCTAGATAAACCTTGGATTAGTCAAACCTTCCTAGAAAATAAGTGTGAACAAATGTGAAAAGCATTAAATGAGGATTAACGTGGAGGCTTATATGTCCAAAGTAATTAATGAAGGGAGGGTGACTCATGATCTAAGGAAATGATAGCAAGTGATCTTGTAAGCTAAGTAGAGCGCCACCTCTCCTCCATAGACTTGCCACATTGAGTTTCATAAGTTTTGATTTCCCAATTTTTCGAAACTGCTGGACATTTATTGCTTTTTAATTTTATAGAGCTCTTTGTGCTTTGAATTTGAAGAAACTTACTTCATGAAAGTTGTTCAAAACATCTTAATCTATAACATACTTAAATTTCATATTTTTTTAGGTGAAATGGTTGGGACGAATGTCCAATCAATTACCATATAGAACCTACTTAGTATAGTGAGAATGGTAATCAGGTTGCTTTCTCGAATTTTTATAAAATCCTCCCTTTTGAATTTGTACATGCTTCCTTCCTTTACAAAAGTTTTAAATGACATCCATATCTACAACATATTAAACTTTCAAAGAGTTTGTGAAGATTTAGATTTCGAAATGAGTCTCTCTCTCTCTGATTGTTGAATCTACTCGACAGACGAATTTTTGGGTTGTGTTCATTGAATTACTGCTCTTTACACAGCACGATTTGGCTAAATTTCCTTCACAAAAAATATCTATTGAGGTCTTCTCTACAACATATCAAGATTTTATAATTTTTCGAACTCGTTTGATATAGTTACAATGCCGATTCCGGAAATTGCTCGAAATTGTCTTTCACCCCGAGATTAGAGGGTCACACGCGCAACTTGGAAGGGAAGAGGGTTGCACACCCAACTTGAGGAGGAAGCCAATCTAGAGTTTTCTTGGCTTGAAGATAAGAAATCATTAAATGTAAGAAGCCTTGTCAACATCTTAGGTGTCCATCTAAATATTATGTAATAATTCCAAAAGATTTGCATTGGTAAATAAGTTAGTGATTTATAGTGTAAATGAATCATACCATGGAATGTTCTAGAACTCTTGGCTTAATAAGCAAGAAAAGCCATGAAAAAAATGTGCTAAAAATCCAAGACTAATGATGGTCATATCTTAGGCATTAAATGAATGGATGAATCATTAGCTTAGGTGGCCAATTGAGGATTTGAGCTTCAGTGTATAAGATTTTCCTTGGAGATTAAGTTAGGTCAAGTAATGATGAAATTGTGACTTACAAGCTTAGATGAACCAATTAAGAGTGGCTTGGAAGTAACACGTGTTCCTTGGAGACTAGTCCTTAAATGAAGATATGACTCACTAACTTAGGTGGTGAGGAGAAGATTCAGTAATCATGATGATAGGATCTTCCTTGAAGAATAAGTTAGGGCCATTAATGAAGCTTGATCTATAAATAGGAGAACCACCCCCATCCATTGTCTCCGACCTTTGGCTCACTTCTCCTCCTCCTCCTTTCTTGCTTGTCTCCTCCCTCTCTCGGCCTTGCTCACCCACCACCTCATAAGACAACCCTCTTTGGTAAAATCACCTATAGTTTACCAAGGTTTATCGAAGGTAAGTAGAATCTCTAACTCTTGGTTAGAGTGATAGCCTACATCGTCGAGTTTAGTGGTGTGCTCACCCATGTAAACCATGTGTATGTTGCAATGTTCTTTTGTATGTTTGCTCATGTTTGCATGCTTGAGTGTGTTCACGCCCCAAGACAAGATCGAGGTTAATTCGGCTTGGAATAAATATCAAGTCGCAATAGCCTAAGCATGCAACTCAAGCCACAAACCAAAAATCGTTCCCGGCATATTCTATAGTATGATGTTAAGAGTCATGGCTCACCTACTTGAATGAGTATGCCCTCGGGCCTTGTATGCATCGGCTAAGATGAAAGATGAAGAACCGGCTTGTGTGATACACTTATAAGATGCACCTAAAGAGGAAAAGCGCTCTTCGCCACATAACATTGGTGGCAATGCCTCGTTCATTAAACGGGATGCCCTGGTTGAGCCAAGATGCCTAGGTCAAGCTCGAATGCCTTGGTGAGCTAACGTCAGAATGCCTCGGTTGAGCTGGGATGCCTTGGTTAAGCTAGAATGCTTAGCTTGAAGCTGGATGCCTTAATTGAGCCGGGAGGGACTAGTTGAACCATGACAACGATAAATGAATTTGCATGAGTGCCGGTATATGTATAAGCATGATATGTTGATGTGTTCATTGATATGTTGAAGGTAAGCATGCATTGAAGTATGCAGTGATAGACATTTGCATATAATCAAGGATCGCAATAAGTTTGCTATTGGTCTGCCATCGACATTGCATTGCGAGTGTTGTACCTATTGGATTTTGATGATGAGATATTTTCCTAGTCGAGAATTAGGGATTTTACTTACTGATTCCATGACTCACCCTATTGTTTTTCAGAATTGTAGGCATGAAGGAGTTGTAGTCTCACTAAAGGAGCTAAGGTTTACCCCAGCCTTTTGAGCATAGAAAATGTAGTAGTTATTAAAATAACAGTTGTAATAAAAAGGGCTTGTAAATGTAATTGATGTAATTATATGTTTGTAAATGATTGTTTTCCTAGCTGTATGTTGTTGTTTGAGTGTTATATGTATGCTTCTGCATGTGCTTAATGAAAATATAAAAACAAACGGGACGGCGACATGCCTGGGATGTTGCAAAAATAACCCTTGCTGCTCGAGACCTTGGAGATGGAGTTGGGGTTGTGACAATTATAGTCACCTAAATCAAGGCATGTTACTTAAGATGTCTTCAATCAAATGACCCAAAGTCAAGTAAGAAGAGCCAACCTTAGCCAATGCCTTCCTACTCTTCTCACTCACCTCCTACACTTTCTATCGCCTCTTGCTACCAACTTCCCCATTAAATTTTGTATCCCATGTCCTATTTCATCCGCCGTCATAATGACGTCACTCTCCATTTGAAAATTCACCCTATAATCCATCTTGATCTCTACCATGAGGCCCAACTCCACCACCAGCTCAAACGTGTTGAACTGTTGTTTCACCTGTACGAGCCAAGTGGCCACCACTTCATCAGACCATATGCTTTCTAGGATAGAGTTCCATCTACAATGAGACACAAAACCCCCAATCACTAATTGTGCCAAGACCACAACCTACGAGGCCCACTCAATCACTTTCCCGACACGGCCCGTCCGATCCAAGAACACCTAAGGCAAGACCTCTAAATGTCCGTGTAGTCATGTGGTAACTCAATCTAGCCCTTTGATGGTGGGCGTCTTAGGGATCATATAAATGGGTGCCTGCTATGTTAGACATAAAAATTATATGTGGAAAAACAAGAACGGAGCAATTTGAATTTGTGTTCGTCAAAAATTTATGGAGATTCGATGAAATTGCGGGCACACTCTACTAACCCAATTCTCTCACATAATAATAGTGTATTTCTAAAATGAGAAGGTTTGCATTATACCTTGTGATTTTCTTACAAAATGAACATTTGTCCTTTTGTAAACCATCTCCTATCATGTTGAATAACCACTATCTGAAAATAGGAAAAACACAAGTCCCAAAATGTGGGATCACATTATATATATATCATTCTCCCATTTGATCTCAACATTTTCATCATACGGATTATCCAACCAAATCCACTAAAACTTCATGCTTAGAGAAAAGAAACAAAATACATGAATCATGACGACATGTCTTCTAAGAGCAAGTAATATCTTTAATGTACCATAATGCATCTTATTTCTTTAATATCAACGTATATGATACAATACATCTTAATGAATAAACCCTATGTTTATTTTAGAATCTATGATAAACGTTATTCTCATAAACAATAGTATGTATAGACCAAAAATTGAGAATCCGCATTACAATAGATTAAGAATTTCATATAACAAAAATCGTCCATATGACAACAAATCACATGATGAGACCTACCCTCATACTAGTTACATGATTTTTATATTCCATTGTGGCATGCCTTTAGTTAAAGGATTAGTTGTCATCAATTCAATGCTAACGTGTTCTATGACCACTTTATTCTCCTTAATATGTTCCTTATGGCTATATAGTTGATGTTAATATGTTTACTTCGATTGTCACTTTTGGCATTTTTAGCCGTAAAAACAATAACTAAATTGTTACAATATATTTTAATGGCCTAGAAATAGAATGAGTAATTCTAAGCTCAGAGATGAAACTCTTCAATCATACACCATGTGAGATAGCCTCAAAACAATAAACGAACTTAGCTTCCATAGTGGAAGTAGCAGTCAAAGTCTATTTCACACTCCTCCATGACATGACTCTGCTAGCTAACATAAAAATATATTCAAATGTTGATTTTCGAGAATCAACACAACCCATAAAGTTCGCATCCGAATAACCAACTATTTCTAGGTTGTCAGTCCATCTATATATAAGTATATAACATTTGGTACCTTGAAGGTATCTTATCACTTTTTTTTGTAACTTTCCAGTGGTCCATATCTAGATTATTCTAATATATTTATAATGTTTCCACAACAAAAGCGATGTCAAGTCAAGTGCAAACCTGAGCATATATTAAGTTTCCAACAGCAAAAGCGCATGGAATATTATTCATTTGTTCCCTTTCTAGATTGTTCTTCAAGCATTGGCTCAAATTGAACATGTCACCCTTTACAATAGGTACTATATTTGGCAAACAATCTTTCATTTGAAATCTCTCTAAATCCGTATTGATATAAGTTTGTTGAGATAGTCCTAAAATTTCTTGAGTCTACTCCTATGGATTTTAATGCCAATGACATAAGATACTTTACTCATATTTTTCATGTCAAAATTCTTAGAGATAAATTATTTTACCATATGTGAAAACCCTTTATCATTAGTTGCAAGTAGAATGTTATCCACATATAGCACAAGAAAATAAATTTTGCTCCCACTGACTTTCTGATATATACATTGATCCATAACATCCTCTACAAAATTGAATGAAATAATGACATCATGGAACCTTAAATACCACTGGCGACATGCTTGTTTTAAGCCATATATAGATTTCTTAAGCTTGCATACCAAATGTTTACCTTTACTAGAGAAGAATCTTTCAAGTTGTTTTATATAAACCTCATTCTCTAGGTCCCCATTGAGGAATGCCATTTTTACATCTATTTGATATAATTCCATATCAAAATGGGCAACCAATGCCAAAATAATACGAAGAGAATCTTTCGTAAATACAAAAGAAAATGTCTCCGTGTAATTAATCCCTTCCTTTTGAGTGAACCATTTGACAACAAGTCTAACTTTATATCTCTCAATGTTGTCCAATGAATCCATCTTAATTTTGAAGCCCATTTACAACCAGTGGCCTTCGCACTATCAAGCAACTCAACCAAATTTTAAACTTCGTTAAATGCCATAGAACTAATCTTTTCCTTCATGGCATTGCACCACAAATTGGATTTATCATCATTCATAACTTATGAAAACATTTCAAGATCATTCACAACTCCAATATTATAGTTAGAATCTTGAAAATACATAGTATAATCATTAGGAATTGTTGATTTCTTCATTCTAGTAGATTTTCTTAATGTTGCATCAACATTCTCTTGAGAAGCGTGTTGATCAATTGGTTGTTCAACAAATTATGATAATTGCTTAACAACTAGATCTACTAGATCAATATTAACAGGTTATGTAATATCAATAGGTTGTTTACTAGTCGATTGAACTGAAGGGGTGTTATGAATAACAACCAACCTTATATTTGAGGTGGAAGGTTAAGTGTCAAAATAATCTTTCTTAAGAAAAAAGTCATTCGATTGATCACTTTCACTAATTAAGTCATTTTCAAGAAATTTAACATTTCTTGATTCAATAATCCTAGTGATGTGAGATGGATAGTAAAACCTATATCTCTTGGACCTTTCAGTATATCCAATGAAATATTTATTTATGGTTGTTGGGTTTAATTTATTTTCTTGTGGATTGTATAATCTCACTTCAAACGAGCATCCCCTAACGCGTACATGTCGCAAACTCGATTTCCAACATTTAAACAACTCAAAAGGTATCTTTGGGATAGCCTTGATCGAAACTCGATTTATATATACCCTATGGTCTTAAATGCTTCGGTTCTCAATGACTTAGGAAGATTGGAGGCACTAAGCATACTTTGCACCATATCCAATAAAGTTCGGTTTCTTCTTTCTGCTACACCGTTTTGATTTAGAAACCAAGCATAGTATACTGGGTAACAACCTCATGCTCTTGAAGAAATTTCGCAAATAGACTAGGTGCTTGTCTATCTTTAGTATATCTACCATAGAATCATCTACCTCTATATGATTTCACAATCTTTATTTTTTTACCGCATTATTTTTGTACTTCCACCTTAAATATCTTAAAAGTATCCAACGTTTCATGTAGATATCATCTATGAAAGAAATGAAATAGTTCCAACCATACAAGTCTATATCTGGACTATAAGGCCCTGCATGGTAATGTTTTTTTTTTTTATGAACAAAAATTTTGTTTTTTTGTTCCCGGGAACAAAAAAAGAATAGAAACGCGTTTGTTTGCGTTTTTGTTCAAAAACTATTTTTTTGTTCCCGGAACAAAATTGGAACGAAAAAAAGAAACAAAAAAAGTTACTTTTTTTGTTCCAGAAACACTTCTTGAAGAACAATTCTCTCTTTCTTTTCTTCTCTTTTTTTTTTCTTCTTCTTTTCTTCTTCTTTTCTTCTTCTTTTTTCTTTGGCCGGTCACCGATCTCGGCCATGGCCGGCGACCGGCCGTCGAGGGCCGGCGACGCCATCGAGGGTCGGCGACCTCGCCGGAGCGTCGCTGGATCTGGGCGAGGCCAAGCTCGCCCAGCCATGCGAGGCCGAGCCTCGATAACCTTTAACATTAGTGAGCTTCAATTATGAAAGCTTTATAATTAGGGTCATGGCATGTGCCTTTTCTAAAGTCTTAAACTATGCATCAATAACCTCTAATAAAGCCTTAGCATTGCTATGTTGCATAATCAAACCACGGATATGAGGAGATATTTTAGTCCTTATGAACATCGCACTAAAGCGGTTGGACTGCTCTCATTGTTCACAAAGGGCTATCTCAACCGCAATGCTCAAATCAGTAGGAGGAGGTGGTTCGTCTTTCCTTATAGTGTAGTTAGTGTTCATACACCCCAATTAATGAAGAACTAGCTCCTTCCAAACTTTATAGTTTTCACCATTCCGTACAGGAACATCACTCTTAAATTCAGAGAAATTCACAAATTGCAAAATTGCATATCAAACAATCATGCTTGTGTCATAAAATTTGAGGCAAAATATACATAAATCATGTTTTACTAATGTAAACATGTTAAAAATATGAATCACATAACATAAAAACTGTATGTGGTCTAAGTTTATAATTTAAATATATTCATAATTACATCATGAAAAAACTACTATATTATATTCCTTTCCTTAATCCCTATTGGTAAATTAAGAAAAATAATATGATACTTCATCCTAATTAATCTTATTAATATAATGAAAATTCATGTGGGATAAAATTCATCATATTAATATGATTAATTACAATCAATGTACATTTCTAAATATGATCAAGAGACTCTTAATATATACTTTATATAATTAAATATGTTGTAGTTACTCTCTAATTAATTAAATTATATGGATCACTGGATATTTAATTTCATGCATAAAATATACATAAAAATGCATGGATGGTTAAAATAGTAAATAAATTCAGCCTAGGGCTTAAGAGTATATTCAAATGGCCAAGGGGCAAAACAATGGAAAGATTCGTTGATGGTAGAATCGTGAAATCATTGAAAAGGGTGGGCAAAACTGTAAAAGTGAAGCTAGTCCATGGGTCCACGAGTGTGTGCATGGCACGTGCCTGCCTTTTGCGAGGGCCAGGGCATGCACACGCGCCTATTCACCACACAAGCATGTGTGGTGCATGCTCTCAACATCTATCGCATAGCCAAGTGTGGCACACACGCTCGCAATTGCCCATAGTAGTTCTACACACATGGCCCCACTAGCTTCTTCCTCCGTGCGAACAAAAGGCTTTTTCTTGCCTTTTTCGCCGTTCCATCACGATTCCACCATCTGTCACTTCTCCAGTAGCCCATCTCATACCAAAATAAATGATGGGCTTTGAAGGCCATATTGACACAACCACATAGGTCCAAGTTTCAGCAAAAATGACCAAGAAATTGGTCCCAAATCAAACAAAAAAATCTCCAAATGCAAATCCTTAACCATCACAACTTCCGCCACCAATTAGCCTCCGGTGAACACCGATATGCCGAAATATCTTACGACTATTCTTCCCCATGGCGGTGCAACCGTATCAGTCCGAAGTTGAGTGGTGGGTTGCCGAACTTTGGCTAGAATCGGTGATTTTCCTCTTAACTCCAAAATGGTCAATTCATCTAAAAACCCCAAAAAATACACCAAAACTTTGACGAAAACAAGGCAACGGCAAAGGCACTAAACATACTCTGATACCAAATGTTAGACATAAAAATGATATGCGGAAAAACATGATCAAATGTAAATTAGACCTCCAGCTATTGTTCTCATAAATTCATGGAGATTCGATAAAATTACGGGCATACTCTACTAATCCAATTCTCTCACATACTGATGGTGTATTTCCAAATAAGAGGGTTTGAGCTAGACCTTGTGATTACCCTTACGAAATGAACATTCATCCTTTTATAAACTGTCTCCCATCAAGGCAGTTATCAAGAAGAGATACAAAACATGAAAAAAACCGTATGTAGCATAATCGCTGCTTGAAGAAAGAAAAAAAGTGAATCCAAAAATATGGGATCATGTGTGTGTGTGTGTGTGTGTGTGTGTGTGTGTGTGTGTGTGTGTCTAACACGCTACACTTGAGCACATAAGCGATTTCCTTCAGTTGGTCCTTGTGGATGCTACCCACGCTCCCAAAGCATAGGAAAACCATCGATGAAGGTGGTTGCTCATCGAGACACTCCATGAGGTCATCACCTTGGCGGCAAACATCAGCCTTCTTTTTGGTAATGTTAGAAGCAAAAATCAAATGCAGAAAACATGATAAATTATAAACGAACCTCCAACCATTGTTCATATTCACGTTTGTCAGAAAATCCCAGAGATTCAGTGAAATATCAAGTACACTTTACTAACCCAATCCCCTCGTATACTAATGTTGTATTTCAAAATGAGAAGGCTTGCATTAGACCTTGTGATTTTCCCTTAAGAAATAAACAATCGTTCCTTTTATATACTATCTCACATCAAAACGGTTACCAAATGGGCAATTGTCATAAAGAGGTACGAGGCATGGAAAAACTACATGTGGAATAACCGCCACTTTAAAGAGAAAATGTCGGTCCGAAAAGGTGGGATCACATTATATAAGTAACATTCTCCCACTTGATCCCAACATTTTCATCATACGAATTATCCAACCAAATCTACGAAATACTTTATGCTTAAAGAATAGAAACAAAACACATGGATCATGGTGACATGTCCTCTAAGAACGAGTAATATCTTCCGTGTATCATAATGCATTTTATTTTTTTAATGTCAGCCTATATATTACAACACATCTTAATGAATAAACCTTATGTTTATTCCAAAACCAATGAAAAATGTTATTCTCATAAACAACAAAATGTGTACATCAAAATTGAGAATCAACATTACAACAGAATAAGAGTTTCTTACCTTAAAAATCGTCCATATGACGACAAATCACAGGATTGGATTTATTCCCATACTAGTTACATGATCATTATATTTCATTAGTGGCATGCATTTAGTTAAATGATCATCTATCATCAATTCAGTGCTAATGTATACCATGACCACTTTATTCTCTTTAACACGTTCTCTTATGATTAAATACTTGATGTCGATATGCTTACTTTGACTATCTTTTTTGGCATTTTTAGCTATAAAAACCGCAGTTGAATTGTCACAATATATTCTTAATGGCCTAGAGATAGAATCAACAATTGTAAGCCCAAAAATGAAACTCTTCAACCATACACCATGCAAAGTAGCCTTAAAATAAGAAAAGAACTCATTCTTCATAGTAGAAGTAGCAATCAAAGTCTGCTTCGCACTTTTTCATGATATGGCTCCGCCAGCTAACATAAAAATGTATCTAGATATTGATTTTCGAGAATCAACGCAACCAACAAAGTCCGCATTTGAATAACCTATTACTTCCAAGTTGTTAGTTAGTCAATATATAAGCATATAGCCTTTGGTACCTTGAAGGTATCTCATCACTTTCTTTGCAATTCTCCGGTGGTCCATACATGGATTACTTTGATATATTCCCAACATTCCTATAGCAAAAGCGATGTCAAGTCAAGTGCAAATTTGAGCATACATCAAGCTTCCGACAACATAAGCATATGAAATATTATTCATTTGTTCCCTTTCTAGATCTTTATTCGGGCATTGGTTAAATTGAACCTATCACCCTTCACTATGGGTGTTATACTTGGTAAACAATCTTTCATCCAAAATCTCTATAGAACCTTATTGATATAGGTTTCTCGAGATAGTCCTAAAATTTCTTGAGGTCTATCTTTATGCCAATGACATAAGATGTCTCACCTATATCCTTCATGTCAAAACTCTTAGAAAAAAATTGTTTCACCTCATATAACAACCCCTTATCATTGGTTGCAAGTAGAATATCATCCACATATAGTATAAGGAAACAAATTTTGCTCCCAATAATCTTATGGTATATACATTGATCCATGACATTCTCTACAAAACTAAATGAAGAGATGACATCGTGGAACTTTATGTACCATTGGGGTAGGCTTGTTTCAAGCCATATATAGATTCTTAAACTTGCACACCAAATGCTCACCTTTACTAGAGAAGGATCCTTTGGGATGTTTTATGTAAATCTCCTCCTCTAGTTTTCCATTAAAGAACGCCATGTTCACATCCATCTGATGTAATTCCATATCAAAATGGGTAACCAATGCCAAAATAATATGAGGAGAATCTTTCTTAGATATAGGGGAAAAAGTTTCCATGTAATCAATTTATTCCTTTTAAGTGAATCATTTGACAACGAATCTAGTTTTATATCTTTTAATGTTACCCAATGAATCCTTCATTGTTTTGAATACCCATTTACAACCAATGGTCTTTGCACCATTAGGTAACTCTACCAAATCCTAGACTTTGTTAGATGCCATAGAACTCATCTCTTCCTTTATGGTATTGTACCACAAATTGGATTTATCATTGTCCATGGCTTATGAAAACGTTTTAGAATCATTCTTGGCCCCAATAATGTAGTCAGAATCTTTTAAATACATAATATAATCACTAGTAATTGTTGATTTCCTTATTCTAGCAGATCTTCTTAATGTTTCATCAACATTCTCTTGAGGAGTGTGTTGCTCAACCGGTTGTTCAACAATCTCTGGTAATTTCTAAACAACTAAATATCAACAGGTTGTGAAACTTCAGCAATTGGTTGTTCAACAGCCAATTGAACTTGTTGACACCTAAATTTTTATTAAGTTTTTAATTATGCCTTAATTTCCTTTATTTTCGAATAAAAAATAAAAATAATAAAAACAACAACAAAATACAAAAATAAGAAAACAAAAAAGAAGCAGCTAAAATAGGGCTGGGCCTAGAAGCCCAACCCCTCCTTTCTTTCTCGCGTGGGCCGCCAAGAACCAGCCCACGCGACCCAGCCCTTTTCCTCCAGAAGCCTGGCCCCCTTTCTCCTTCTTCCATTTTGTCTTCTTCCTCTACAAACCTGCAGCAACTACGACTGAGGGGGATAGGCCGACGTCAGCCGGAAGGGACAGGTCTTGGACGCCATCAATGCCGAGCGTGACGGAGGTCGGATGGGACACCGGTTCAGTCGAGGGGAACCGATCGACAGGTCAAAGGCCGGCGGCCAAGATTCTCCGTCGACCGTATCTCCCTCACCTAAAAGTAGGCACCTGAAGCTTCGTCGAAAAGAGGGGGGGCCGACACCGAGGAAGGTCGAAGGCACACAAGCTCCGATAGCTTCCCACCGAGAGACTTCTAGGGAGGTCCAACAGTGAGCGAGCCCAGATTTGATCGGAGGTCGGCCGGAGAGGAGGAGATTTGGGACTGAGTGAGGTCGGCCGGAGAAGGAGGTCGTCCTGGTGCAAATCTAAGAGAAGCCGTCCCTGAACCTTGCTGTTCCGTTGTCACCTCCGCTCCGACAGCCAACGAGCCTGCTCAACTCCACCATCGCTGCCGTCACCATCGACCTCTGGTAAGATGGTTCTGTTCTGCCCTGCTCCGACAGCTTGTGCCAGAGCTCATGACCGTAGGGTTCGCGCGAGCTCCGAACTGGGCTATTCTTCTTGATTCCTCACCACCGCCTGTTCAATGCCTCCCCCACCAATGATCTACCAGCACCACCATCCCTGTGCCAGGCCATCACCATCTCCGTCGAACGATGCAAGAGTAGGGCAAAGTAAGCTACGGCCATGAATTGGGTCGAAAGCGGGTCAGTATTTGGGTAGGGTTTCCCTTGAATCGGGCCGAGTCACGCGTGGGCTAAATTTGCACGGGCCTCAGAGAAGTGGGCCTATTTTTGGGCCAAGCTTGTTTTTCTAAAATAAAGGGAGGAAAAGCAATCAAAAAAATCCGACTCGGGCCCGCAACGTAGGCCCATCCGGATCTCGAGTGGGTGACCGGGTCGGACCCAACCCAGGATCCAACCCGTTTCGCATTTTAATATTATATTATGATATAATATTTTTAAAATAAAAAATAATTTATTTTCCAAAAAAAAATCAAAAAAAAAAAGAGAAAATATCCATATTTTCCCAAAAAAGCCAAAACAGTCGGAAAAAACCAAAAAAAAATGTGATTTATATTTTCAAAAGAAAAAAAGATCCAAAAAAAATCAAAAGATACTTTTATGTCCAAAAAATGAGAAAATGATCCAAAAATGTTTTTCTTCTACAAATGCGTGGAAAACCCCTCAAAAATCCAAAAAGCCTTAGGGTTTAAACAAGATTAGGTACCAAAAGGGCATTAGTGATTAACTAGTGTAATCAAGTTCCCAATCCTAATTTCTCTAGTTGCGCAGGAGCAAGTATTTCTCTCGATACTTCGCTTGGGTTTCTAATTGACCCACCCCAAATCGATTAGTGGCGATTCCGTTTTAAAATCAACTTATAGGTTAAAAATATCAAACCATTAAGTTGTGAATTGGTGAACTTGGGAGAGTCTGGGCTACGCTTAATAAACATAGCCGAACCATTAGCCTCCGTAAAGCGCCCGCCCCAATCGGACGCCGAAAAAAGAGGTCGCAACATAACTAAGGAGGCATTATGAACAACAACCAACCTCATACTTGAGGTGGAAGATTGAGTTTCTGAATGATATTTCTTAGGAATAAAGTCCTTCGGTCGATCGCTCCCACTAATCAAGTTATTTTCGAGAAATTTAGCATTTCTTGATTCTACAATTCTAGTGATGTGAAATGGACAATAAAACATGTATCCCTTAGACCTTTGGGCATATCCAATAAAATAATCACTTATGGTCCTTAGGTCCAACTTCTTTTCTTGTGGATTGTAAACTCTTACTTCAAACGGGCATCACCAAACGCGTACATGTTGCAAACTTGGTTTCCAACCTTTAAATAATTCAAAAGGTGTCTTTGAGATAGCATTGATCGGAATTCGGTTTAATATGTACACTGCCGTCTTAAATGCTTCAGTCCATAAGGACTTGAGAAGTTTGGAGCCATTAAACATACTCCACACCATGTCCAATAAAGTTTGGTTTCTTCCTTCCGCTACACCATTTTGGTCTGGAGAACTAAGTGTAGTATATTTGACAAATATCCTATGCTCTTGAAAAAACTTTTTAAATGGATCAGGTGCTTGTTCATCTTCAATGTATCTACCATAGAATTCTCCACATGTATCTGATCTCACGATCTTAAATACCTTAAATACATCTAATGCTTCATGCTTATTATGAACCAAGTAGAGATACGTGTAACATGAATGATCATCTATGAAATAGATCAAGTATTTCTGACCACACAAATCCATATCGGATTACAAATGTCCATATGTGTGATTTCTAATATTTATGTACTCCTATTGATACATTTCTTTGTCTTCTTGGTCCGATTTCCCTTTATACAATCCACACAATTATCACAATCAATAAAATCTAAAATACTAAGTACTCCATCATTTAATAATCGATTAATTCTATTTAAGGAAATATGTCACAATCTCTGGTGCCACAACATAGAGGAATCTTCTTTCACAACTTATCATGTTATACCGGCGTTATCATGAACATCCATTGCATTGTAATAGACATTGTCTTGTAAATTAATTCGAAAAAGATCAGCTGACAAAGTACCACTCCCAACAATTTCAAATTAAAATGATAAATAGAAGTTTGAGTCTAAAAAGTTAAAAGAGTAACCCAAAGATACAAGTCATGAAATTGAAATTAAGTTTATAGAGAAACTAGAAACATAAAATGTCCTTTCCAAATTTAAAACAAAGTCACCATTAAGAACTAGTCTACGTGTCTCAATAGTTTTCACATGTAAACACATTTTGTTTCAGGAATAAATGTTTTGTTTACTTCCCACTAGCTTCTTGTGGTTTTGAAAACCCTATAAGGAATTCGAAATGTGGATTGTGGATCCAAAATCAAACCACCAAGTGTTGTGATTCACATCAGTCATATTAGATTTATTACAAACACAAGATATTAAATTACCTTTCTTCTCAAGCCAGGCCTTAAATCTGACACAATTCTTCTTTACATGCTCATTGTTTTTACAAAAGACAAATTTGGATTCTTTCTTAATGTCAGTTTGGGGAGGTATCTTATATTTTCCCTTATACTTGCAATGGCCTTTATTCTTTCCTGGTATTGCCAAATGAGCACTTTCTCCCAATTCCAAAATCAATATTTCTCCCTATTGAACACGCATAATCATGAGTTCATTAATTAACCATTTATTCTTATGTGTTGTAAGAGATCTTGAAAGGTGTATACTGTTGTGGAAGAATATTCATAATATAATACATAAGAAATTATTCAGATATCTCAACATCAAGGTTCTTAGGCTGAGTCGCAATGTTCCTCATTTGTATGATGTGCTCACGTACACCTCTAACACTAGTGAACTTCAATAATGAAAACTTTATAATCAAGGTCATTGTGACACCCCGAACCCTTCGCAGGTCGTCACCAGCGCCGGTGTTACATCTTTTACCATCTCTATCTCTTGGCTAAATTAAGCCTTGCCAGATTACAGGCATTTTTTTTTTTAAAGCGGTCCCATGCGCGACTCATAGTGGAAGCAAAATTCACATCGTCATCTATCTCCCTTCTAACCCATGATACAAATACACACCAGCTAAACATCATGATTTTTATAAACAGCTTCGACGCTTGGCTTACATACATATATAAAGCTTGATGGGGTTTCCTTTGAGTCGGTACAAAAAAACAAGAAGGGTTAGGACTCTGCCATGTCCTACCTAAACTCTCAAAAAGAAACCTCGACCTCTAACATCATGTGAACAAGGAACCCTCCCATCGAAAGCGTTGGTTTTCTACATCAAAAAGTGATCTAGCTCCTACTCCTCGCGTACAGGTCTCACACCCAACCCGGTGTGTCGGGTGGTGGCGGCGGCATCCCTCACATCGCTCCATCCCATCGAACGTGCACGAGACAGGAACTCTTGTATGACGGGGCCCCTAGCCAGGCCGATATCATACATAACTAAGCATCGCACTCGGATAAATGTCAATCCGGGCACGAGGGACAATCTATCTCCGTACACTCCACCTCAACATCGACGGTAGACCGTAAAATACCCCACGCGAAACAGCAGGTAGCGGCATAATGCTAATCTGAAATGTTATCCCCAAAAGGGGTGAGTACAACCACTCGCCAGATAGGGAAATCCAATAACAACTCGGTGCACCATGCATACCATCATACAATGCAGGCATTGCTTACCTTTTTGATGTCAAGCGTATTCATGCATCATTATAGCATCATTATATCATGCATATATATCATCATCATGGCCATGTATCATCATGCATATCACATCATCACTAACCATGTATCACCATGCATATCACATCATCATTAGCCATGCATCACCGTGCATATCACATCATCATTAGCCATGCATCACCAGGCATATCATATCATCATTAACCATGCATCACCATGCATATCACATCATAGATCAATTTCCACTTTTACTTATCAATTGATCCCCACATTATCTTTTCTCAAATCATCAAATTCACCATCATCACCATCCCTTCGGGCAGAAACCTCCGACAGGGATCCCAGCATTCCAGCCATCTCATGGCCACGGGCATCTCGCATCTCAACTAGCATCACGAGGCATTCCCTTCGGGCAGAAACCTCCGACAGGGCTTCCGGCCTTTACCCTTCTAGCCGGGGATCTCGCACCCCAATCCCGGCATCGCGAGTCACTCCCCTTCGGGCGAAACCTCCGACAGGCTTCCGGCCCCCACATTCCGGGCATCCCGAAACTCCCAAGGAATCTCTGGAATTACGCCACCAGGCCACCAGACAACATCCTCCACCACAACCTCATTCTCATCCACATTTATCTGTTATCTCAATTTAACATGGAAATTTGGCATGGCATCAAACATATCACACTTGCATTTCAATTCACATGTCATGCACATGTCATAGCTTAATCACATAAGTATTTCAACTTAATGTATGTACAAAGACCTCATCACACAAGTGCCACACAAATGGAATTGAATCCATGGCCAAATAAAAATCTATTTTATTTTATTATTTCATTATTTTATTATTATTTTATTATTTTATTATATTTATTTATTTTCATAAATAAATATTTAATATTTATGATTTTCCCAAAATCATAATATTCAATAATCATTTATAGGATTACAATTTTATATAAAATTCGTGGCCAAGTCGTAATTTTCACAATTTCACAATTTCCTCCAAAAACATCCTAAAATTCTCGGATTTAAACCCACTGCACAGTTTCCGAATAAATTAAATTAAAATACACATTCGGTCTTCAAAAATTACGAAACTTTACAGGGTGATAGCCAACACATTTTCGTACCTTTTTCATTAAGAAATTTAAGCCAAATTATTTTTAGATTAATTTGTATAGCCCTACGAAGCTTCTGGAATCTCTACCGCGACGTCCAGAACACACTCCTCCGTATTTCTTATATTTCACCCATCAAATCTCTTTAGTTCCTTCTGAAATTTAAGTATGTTATGTAAAAATATGTCCTTTACAATTTTCATGAAGGGATCTAGGTCAAATAACCATATTATGGTCACCATTTTAACCCATGAAGTCTCGGGTGTCTCGGTACACCTCACCAGAATCAACCATCTCCAAGATCTAACAGATTCACCTAGTTATACTTGTTATTTTTGCTTCAAATTTGAGTATGTTGTAGCTTAAGGTGTTTCCTACAACTTTCAAGAAGACAACAAGGTGAGATCTCCAACAGAAATCAACATGCAACCAAGAAATCAACAAAAGGTCAGTGAAGATTTCGCAGATCTGAGGTCTCCGTATAACAAAGCTTGTGACCCCACATATCACCATATTTTTCCATGAAATTCGAGTATATCATACTACAAGATGTTAGCTTCAACTTTCATGAAGACACCGAAGCCAAAATCGCACTCCAAGTACACATGCAAGCTCGACTAAGATACTGACTACCACAAACCAAACGAAAACAGTCACATAGCTTGAACACATCCAACCCTTACCTCGGTTTTTCGCCCAAATCACACCTAAAACCGAACATGCAACCAACAAAACAGACATGCAAGAGAAGTTAAGGACTCCACTTGCCTCCAAGATGAACAAACAGCGATGGACGACGGCGAACGGTGGTCGGACTAGGCGGACATACGGTGGACGGGCGGCGGCAACTCTCAGCTCCACCTCCTCTCTCTCGGTCCTTCCTCTCCCTTTCTCTCGAAATCTCTCTCTCCCTCTCACTTCTCTCGACCGAATGGAGCTAGAGGAACCGGCCACTCCTCTTCTCTCTCTCTTTTTATATCCCTTAATCCCATCATTTGCAATGATTGATCCACCTAATGACCAACCAATGCATGCTCTTCCTTTGGCCACTTGTAATCTTTGTTTTTTTTTTTAATTTTGAATGGGCTTGGGCTTAGGCCCAACCGGCCACTCACTTTGGGCTGGTCGACAGCCACCTATTGGGCCCTAATGGCCGACTAGCTTGGCCCACCAAGCTTTAGGCTAATGGGTCCAAGGCCCATTTCGAAAATTAATCCCCTTTTTCTTTTTTTTTTTTTGAATTCCTTTCTATAAATATTTCTAAATTCAAATTTCATCTTGGCCAAAGTCTTGGGATATTTTAATTATTGAAATTTAAATCATATGGCCAAGCATTTAAATTTAAATTTCCACAATACAAGCAAAATTCATCAAATTAAAGGACAAATTGGCTAAAGCATAAGCCATAAAATTCTATCACCTAATTAAAGACATTTAACACACCTTAAGGCTTGGCTTTGAATTTCCGGGATGCCACAGTCATGGCATGCGCATTCTCTGATATCTCAATCTACGCATCAATGGCCTCTAATAAAGCCTTAGTATTGTTATGCTAAGCAACCGAATCACAGATACTATGAGATATTTTAGCCTTTATAAACATCGCATTAATGTGGTTGGACCACTCCCGTCGATTATAAAGGGTTATCTCAGCTGTAGTGCTCGAATCAGAAGGAGCAGGTGGTTCATCTTTCCTTATAGTATAGTCAATGTCCATCCACCCCAATTGAAAAAGAATTAATTCCTTCCAAACTTTATAATTTTTACCATTCAGTATGGGAACTCCATACTTAAATTCAGAAAAATTCATAGGTTGCAAAACTACATATCAAATAATCATGCTTATGTCACAAAATTTGAGGCAAAAACACATCAAAAATATGAATCACATAACATAAAAACTATCTATGGGCTAAGTTTTTAATTTAAATAGATTCATAATTACATTATAAAGAAACTACCATATTAATATATATATAAAAATCAATGTTCATTTCTAAATATCATCCGGAGGCTCTTTATATATAATTTAATTAATTAAAGATGTTGTGGCCACTCTCTAATTAATTAAATATACGGATCATTAGACATTTAATTTCATGCATAAAATATTCATAAAAATGCGTGAAATGACAAAATAGTAACTAAATGCACTAAGGGGTAGGATTGTAAAATTGTAGGAAGGGCAAAACAGGAATTTAAAAAATGGCGTAGGGGCAATAGAGTAATTTTAGCCATCAAGGGTAGAACCGTAAAATCGCCGCAAAAATTGCCAAAGCACATCAAGCGTGTACCATGCACGCATCAGACATATGCCATCCACCCGCTCGCAGGTGAGTGGGCGCGAGCGCATGGCCCGCACGCGCCTAGCAGTTTTCGCGCACGTGACTCCATGCGCTTCTTTCTCCACATGAACAGAAGCCCTCTAGCCGCTTTTCACTGTTTTCCAATGTGTTTTCTTCTCCAACAACCCATCTAAGACCAAAATAAATAATGGGTTTTGGAGACCATGCCAACGCGACCACATAGGTCCAAGTTTCGGCGAAAATGACCAAGAAATTGGCCCCAAATCAAATGAAATTTCTCAAAACGCAAACCCTTAACCATCTCGACTTCCGACTCCCGATTAGCCTCTAGCAAACACCAATATGCCGAAATAACTTGTGGCTATTCTTCCTCATGGCGGTGTGACCATACCGGTCCAAAGTCGAGTGGTGGGTCCTCAAAATTCGGCCGGAATCAACGATTTTCCTCTTGCCCCCAAAATGGCCGAATTACTGTTCACATCCAAAAGGCTCAAAATGTACACCAAAAATTCGACAAAAACAAGGCAGAGGCACTAAATATGCTCTAATACCAAATGTTAGAAGTAAAAATCAAATGAGAAAAACAGGATCAATTATAAACAAACCTCCAGCCATTGTTCATATTCACGTTCGTTTGAAAATCCTGGAGATTAGCGAAATATCGAGCACACTCTACTAACCTAAACCCCTCGTGTACTAATAGTGTATTCCAAAATGAGAGGGTTTGTGTTAGACCTTGTGATTATCTCTTAAGAAATGAACAATCATTCATTTTATATACCGTCTCCCATCAAAACAGTTACCAAATGAACGGTTGTCATGAAGAGGTACGAGGCGTGGAAAAACTACAGGTGGAATAACTACCACTTTAAAGAGAAAATGTCGATCTAAAAATGTGGGATCACATTATATAAATAACAAGTAACACCCTTGAGATTCAGTATGGGCCCCACAGGATATACCGCGGGCGGCCCGAGGCCTGCGAAGGATGCCACTGCATGCGGTTCGAGCTCATCGAACGTATTTATGACATTTCCCCCGGTCCCTCTCATCATCTTGGCGTGCTCCAGGAACGTTCGGACCGACTTCTTCATCAAAACTACGGAGCATAAGACCTTGGCTGGCAATGGTTTCTCAAAACTCGGGAAGTCCAACTCAGTGGCCGAGTCCTTGAATTCGGTTATATCCAAGCATTGCTCGTCTTGGAGCAACTGGAGGTGCAACATCAGGCCAAGGAACGCTGCGCTTGACGTGAAGAATACATAGGAAGGGACTCCGACCTCGTCGGCCAGTTCAGTCACGGTGGTGCAGAACATGTCGAGAAGGAACCCCACCAGCCGCCTGTTTGAGCCGGCCAAGTTGGCGGGTTCCGCAACAGCCCGCTTGGCGTGAGGCTTGTTGCTTTCCATAAAGAAAGTGGGCAAGTTGCCCGCGGAGATCTGTGTCTATGTTCACACGCGGGAGGTGGACAAAGTGGATGCGGGCAGCGTCCACAGAGGTGGCAAGCGAGTTCGTGTACGAGTTGAAGTCGGAGTCGAGGAGAAACTTTATGATGAGGACGGTTTCCGAGAGTTGGGGGTCATGGTGGACGAGTAGCTTGGCCATCTCAACCATTGATACGAGATGGCCCATGCCGGGGGTTGGGATGAACACGAGCTCGCCGTAGGCCATTGTGATGTAGCTGATTATTTCCCTGGCTCAAGCGAGTGCTTCGAAGGTTCTGTGGTTGGAAAACGTAGCGATGAAGCTCAAGGCTTCTTATGTTGATTATAGACACGCAGACTTCGCGCCATAACTTGCTTGGCAAAAAGTGATACTTAAGTCATAACTTACGGAAAATATACTTAAGTACCAAAATTGGAGCAAAATTGGTCACTTGAGTGCCAATCTAGCCAAAATCCGGCCAAAATGCCGACACGCCAATTTTCCGACTAAATAGCGAGTGCAAAACGGCGTCGTTTTGGTCCCGACGTGATAAAAAATTAAATATAAAATTAATTTAATTTAATTTAAAACTAAATTTATTTAAAACATTTAAAAGTATTTAAAATTTTTAAAATTTTATAAAATTTTATAAAATTTTATAAAATTAAAAAAATATATTTTAAAAAAAAAAAGGGAGGTGGCCCCGGCCGACCCTCCCCACCTTCCGGCGACGGTGGGAGGCAGCGGCGGCGAGGGCTCTACCCTCAACCACTGGCTGCCTTCCTCCTCCTCCTCCTCCTCCTCCGTTTTTTTAAATAAATATAAATTTTATTTTTATTTTGTTTTAAATTTAATTTAATTAATTTTTATATTATATTAAAATTCAAATTATACCAAAACAATGTTGTTTTGGCCGATTTAAGGGCTCTATTCTGGCCAACACCCAAAACAATGTTGTTTTGGTGCCGACGTGGTAAAAAAATTTATATAAAATTAATTTAATTAAATTTAAAACTAAATTTATTTCAAAAATTAGAAAAAGGGGGCGGCTGAGGGCTGAAATTTTTTTGTAAATTTTTAAAATTTTTGTAAAGTTTTTAAATTTTTTGTAAATTTTTAAAATTTTTTGTAAATTTTTAAATTTTTAAAAATTTATTTTTTAAAATTTTTTGTTTTAAATAAATTTATTTTTAAATAATTTAAATAATTTTTATATTATATTAAAATTCAAATTATGCCAAAACGACGTCGTTTTGGCCGAGTTAAGAGTTCTATTTTGGCCAACACCCGAAACGACGTTATTTTGGATGAATTCGAGTTGACTCAACTCTTCGACGAGACACATCGATGAGAAATATTAATATTTTAATGTCACTTATGATTTCCGGCCAACTTCGTCAGAAATGGCACTCGAGTGTCCCACATTTCTTAAAATGTAGCACTTAAGTGTACCTTTCATAAGTTATAGCACTTAAGTATTCCTTTGTGCCAAGTTATTGTACTTGAAGTGTTCTTTTGCCGTTGATTATGACTTCTTAAAATGCTTCTATCTAGCAGCATTTTTTGTAGTTTTTATATTCGCATTGTTCGATTTTTATTAATTCTATTTCGTGAAACATATGTCGTCCTTTAAACGGTTGGACAGCGAGACGGGAAATGACTTCGTCACGACTTTACTAGCTGGGGTCAACTTGAGGCGTTATTCGACTCCAGACAGTACTTAGCAAAAGATGGGACCAAGCGACCGAATAATCGTCATGTTATTGGCAAGATGCGATCTATTATAGACCGGATTGATCTCAATCGATTATGACTCCAATATTTATATATAATTTCTCATCAATTTAACATGATGATATTTGATTTTAGAAATAAATTTGAAAGTACCTTAGCCGTTGTTGATGTGCGCCGTGACTGTCCAAGTGGCGTGACATCTAGACATCCAATTTGGAGCATGCAGCTTGGTGGTGTCAATGAGTTGCATGCAAAAGACGAGTGTTCAGGTCAACAAATCTTGTGGTAAGAGTTACAAAGTACTCTGGAAGATCGAGAGATATTCCGCGAGGAAATGTGCGAGGCTACATTGTATAAATTATTTAGTATAATATGTAGTTGAAAAATACTAATAGCATTTGAGTGACTCGGATGTGGTTGATATCTCCTTTGTTTGCTTGATAGGAATCTTGTGTTGCTATCTCTATGAAGTAGGTCTCCCAAACCCAACCACATTAATCTGACATCCAATTTATTTACTTGTTTTATATATTTTATTATTTGGTCTTTTTTTTTTTCAAAAACTTTCTATAGAGATTGTTGATTGAAGTGAAAATTGTCCAAGAAATCCTAAACATATCGAACATTTGTTGTTTCAGTCTTAAAACCTTTAATTTTGCTAATTGAGTCATAAAACTTTTCACGTTTTGTCACTTAAGTTGTTGACGTGGATATTAATAGTGTCATATGATATAATCAGCATTGACGTTGATAATTTTTATAATTTTTTAAAAATTTCTGAATTTTTTATTATTCTTCCTTTTCTTTTCATTTTCTTCCTAGCCCGGTGAGGGCTTTCTAACCTCACCTAGTGGCCGATGAGGCTGTTAGCCCTCCTCCCCCATGGTGGGCGAGGGTCAACTAGTGATGCTCGCCGAACTTGGTAGGAAAGAAAAAATAATAAAAAAGTGAAAAAGAATAAAAAAACAAAATATCAATTTTAAAAATAAAATGTTTACATGAACATCAATTGCCCTAAATAGTGTTACTAGCATCCACATTAGCAATTTCTGATTAAAATTGGTAAATTCAGTTTGCAAAGCATGAAAAAATTTATAACTCAATCAGCACACATGAAAGGTTTATGACTAAATTAGCAAAGTACAATAGGTTTATGACATTTTGGATAATTTTCCCATTAATTAAAGTCTGAATATGAAATTTTTTTATGGGTGCTCTAATGAAAGTTACATTATGTTTATATGATCTTAGAATATTTCATCGCAAGATCAATTTAATCCTTTTACACCTAATGCTACTTGTGACTTTTTGTCAAGATGAGAATAATATAAAATTGGTTTGGTCTGACGATTTGCTCCTTTCTTTCTCTGCAATGCTTTTCTCGTCTCTCGATAAATTACTGCTGTACATCACGAGCAATATTTTAAGAACACAGACGCAATAAGTTGTAGTTAGTAAACGGAACGATTTAAAGTGATTTTACCCATGAATTCTATCAAAAAGGTGTATATGAACATAGTGAACGCTGTATGGGCATCATGCATATGCAAGATTACTCTATTAATTTAGAAACATGAGGTGTGCAAATGATAAAATTATTAAGCACTTAATCAAAAGTATGGGTCACTTTTCTCCAGCATTAAAAAGAAATTTACGAAAGACAAAAAGTCCACCAACGAAATAAATCGCTCTCCATGAAAAAGAAAAAAGAAAGAAAAAAAAACGAGAAAAACGGTCATATTTTCTAAAGAATGGACTCGGAAAAATTGTCACACAAATAAAAAGGTTGTGCATTGTCATGACGATCTCTTTCAAAAGGGTTGAATGTTTTGGGTTGTTATGGGGTGCATTTCAATCACTCTGTTGCAAATGACCTAGTCACTAGTGGAATTATAATGTATAAATTCAAATTGTCAACGGTTGAAGGCAAATTGAGAAATAGGTAACAGTAATCACACAAATCTCAATTACTGAATGACACGACAGACGGTACATTATCCTATCTTCTAATTTTTTCGACTACAAAAGAGAACTGGTGATCAATTTGTCAGATCTTCCATGTAATAGTTGCAAAATCGGTCTTTAATTAAGTTCGTGAGCCTTAAACGAGGGGCTAAGGCTCTATTTGGTAACCAACCAAATAGTAAAATTTTCTATTCTTTTGTATCCGGGAGTAGTTTTGGAATAAATCATGTTTAGTAAAATTTTTGTTCCTGAGAACAACTTTCTATTTTTTGTTCCCGGAAGTAGATTTGGAACAAAATCCATAATTAAAAAAAAAAATCGATTTCTTGTTCTTAGAAACAATTCTAGAATCAAGCCCATATTTTCTTTTTTTACTTTATTTTTTTCTTGTTCTTCTTCCCTTTTCTTCTTCTTCATCCACCGCCACGATTGCCGTTTGCCGCCGTCCGCCGTCCACCACCCGCTGCCACCGGTCACAGGAGGCTCACTAGGCTAGGACAAGGTCCAGTGAGCTTGCCAAAGGCAAGCCCAGCCACTAGCGAGGCTCACCCAACCCCAATGAGGCTCACCTTGCCACCTCAGCAAGGCTGGGCGAGGCTTGGCCGAGCCATGGCTGGGTGAGCGGCCTCACCTAGATTTGGCAAGGCCGAGCTCGCCCAACCACCAATAAGGCTTGACGTCGCCAGGCCAAGGCGAGGCCGACCTCATGGTGGCCCAGCAGAGGTCGAGCCTCAGCAGCAGTTGGGCAAGGCCGCTCACCTAGCTATGGCTTGGTCGAGCCTTGCCCAGCTACCAGCGAGGCTCGGCTGATGAGGGCTAGCGACACTCCAATGAGGTTGCTGGCCCTTGTCTGGCCGATTGCCGGTCATCTCAAGGCCGACGACCAGTGACTTAAAGAAGAAGAAGAAGAAGAAAGGAAATAAAGGAAAAAAAGCAATAAATTTATTTAAAAATCAAAAGAAAATAATTTGGAGTATAAATTTTAAGCACGGTACCAAACGCAATTATATTCCAGAATCAGAAATTTTGTCTAGTTACCAAACACATTCTTTTGCTTTGAAATTGTTTCCGGAACAAAATAAATAAATAAATCATTTGTGATCAGAAATTATTCCCGGGACAAAAACGTTACCAAATGCGCCCTAAAATGTAGACTTGTCAAATGAGTGGGCTGAATTGAAAATGATCTAATCTCAATTTATCCATTTTAATGCAACACAACTTTCGTATTTCTAACCACTGAGGTTTGCCTCAGTGATCATCCTTCCAACATGGAAGTGAGAAGTGGGGGATTCAAATCTCCACCTTCTTAAAAAGGGTTGAAGTGGGGTCGATTTAGTTTCAGGAGTAGGTTTCGATTCCCATGTCCTACAAGGAGGTAGAGCAAAAGTTTGAGAATGAGAATTAGTCTAGTGCTA
Organism: Eucalyptus pumila; assembly: GCA_016097595.1. Classification (NCBI taxonomy): domain Eukaryota; kingdom Viridiplantae; phylum Streptophyta; class Magnoliopsida; order Myrtales; family Myrtaceae; genus Eucalyptus; species Eucalyptus pumila. The sequence goes on along the minus strand of CM027846.1, from coordinate 8,542,890 downwards.
GAGTATGATTGACCAAAAAAAAAAACTTTCGTATTCCTGACCCAACTCGACCCGCCCTGACATACTAAACCGCAACCGTATTTTACCCAATCTATGCTAACATATATTACTCATTTAATCCCTTTAAGCACTTCATGCGACTTATCTTACTTCAAAGATTTTATATTAAATAAAAAAATGTAAATTGACAAAAATAAAAGTTACTTGCCCCTACCAACTCAATTGACATAGTCCCATCTTCACTCGAGCCCCGAGACACTTCGGTCGAGCTCCCAAAACTAGTCGTTGCTCTCTCTCTCTCCCCCCGCCCATTCATATATGAGATCGCAAGCTTAGATCTAAGCTTAGATCTAACTTCACCGGTCGCTTTGATTGCGCATCACCATGACCCTGGTCAATCTAAAAACTTGTATTTTCAATGCATAAACAAAGTGACCAATGCTGTTGCTCAGCCATCATCATCGCCACCATTAGCACAGTCACATTAATGTTGTTGGAAATTGTTTTAAATTAGAAACAGATAAATCTACAAAATAAAAGATTTAGTTAATTGTAACTCACTTGAATAAAAAGTGTCCTTATCTCGATTGGACGATGAAGATGAGAGGAACAGGATTTTAAGAGGAAATCAAAAGACGTGGCATATCATTGGCTACTGATCCACTGGATAAGAAACCTCAACCTTGGGGGAAAGTTCGAGGGGTCAAACCCCAGGGGAAGCATCGGCGTCTTAAGTGTGATGTCGGGGTGGTGGGTCTTCCGCTAGCATCACTCCAGGGTTTACTTGGCGGCTATGTACCGCTGCAAGGCGACGAACGGCTGAAGGGGTTCCCTAGGTATAATAAAAAAAAAAAAAAAAAACGAAGGGGCTTCGCGATTAGTTGGATCGACGGAAATTAAAAGCGAGTAAGGGTTATAGTAACCATTAGGTTGGCTGGTGATTTGGATTTTGGCCTATATATTTTGAAGTGTCCAAAGCTGCTTTATTCTTAGAATGCCAAATGAGTTAAAATTTGAATTATTTAAGCAATTCATCATGACCCAATTTACCAAGACTCTATTTGTTTCCCCGACAAGGAATGATTAAAGATTATTATTTTTGTTACTTACAGAATAAATGAATAAAAGATATATTTATCAACCACGATACTGACCAAAAAAAAAAAAAAGCCACGATAACGTTTAATCATAAATTATTATTAATAATAAAAATATTTTCTATTAACTAATTCTTTCAAGCTGTATATAAGCGAAATGGTCCATTTGAACCCTACTGACGCGTGTTTCAAATAGTTCATTTTTAACTACGCGTGTTTGAAATGTATTTGGAGTCAATTCAAAGCTAGCTCAACTTACTTTAAAGGCGAACTTGCCTCCAACTCAAAAAAAAAAAAAAAAAAAAAAAAAATGGCTGGAGACGAGTGAAAGCGGGTGCCAAACACATTACTCCGAATCTGGCTTCAGCAGTGAGCAACAAAAACAATTTCAAGTTTGAAAGGTCAGGAAAAATTATGTTCAATTAATTGCATTTACTCAAAAAAAAAAAAAGGGTTAAACCATATAATTTACTTCTTTTTATGGGGGAAAAAGCTCTCTTTATCTTTTTGCAACACAAATAGAGTGAACATAGTCCTCCACCGCCGGGATGGATAAATTGAATACATATGGAGTGTCTGAAGGTAATCCTGAACTTATAGGAGCCGGAGGATTATTCCGAAATGAAGGGAGAGACTAGCTTGGCGGTTTTATCTAATTTCTTGGAATATGGTCATCTTTACAAGCAGGATATGGGCATTATGGATGGGATTTACCATCGTAAAACAACAAATTTTCCACAAACTCATCATTGAGATAGGCTCCAAAATTATTACGAACTTATTAAACAAGAGAGAATAGCGGATAACACTAAACCCGCACTACTTAAGGATATCATAAAGCTACTGAACTCTCATTTTGAGCTCAAAATTCATCACATTTTTCAAGAAAACAATCGGCCTACCAATATGCTTGATTTGGAGAATTATCTCATGTTTTGCTTAGTGATAAAATTGAGGTTGTAGATTTTAGATGTTAATATTTATTAGTTTTTTACCTTATATTTACCCGATAAGTGAACATAGTCCAAGTTTCAAAGTAGTTGAACTCTAGTCAAACAGCAAGAAAGGAAAAGAAAAAAAAAAGAAATTGGGGTTCGGATTGATTTTGAAGCTTGACATGACCGTACAATTTCATTAAATTGTCACGAAGGAATGAGCAGGCTCAGCAATGTCATTATATATCAAAGAAAATGAATGATACAATGTGTTATGTGATTCATGCACTTTAACTCAATATTCAATATCATTTTGGAACTTTCAATTTATTTAATACGGTACTTATATTTTTTATATACGTTGAATAATATTCATAACTTAAACATGTATTAAAAGTTTAAGGATCATATTAAATAAATTAAAAATTCAAGAATTGTATTGCGGATTGGACCAAAGTTTCAAGACCATATTAAATAAATTAGAAATTCATAGAGTAGGGACTATTTGTGTCATTACCCCTATAAATTATAGGTCTTAGCATTTAATGCTAAATATCTTTTGAGAGTGATATCTAAGATTTCCTTAAGACAGTTTTGGCATCCCAAAACAGATTGAAAGCCTCTATTAAGTATTGAGGGGAGGATAGGTGATGCATAACGGAAGCATATAACGTAGATGATGATTGAGAACCGTAGCAAGAAAAGGACACTTTAAAACTTCTTTGAAAAGTATCTGCAGCAGAATAAGTATTTCACCAACAATGTGACAAGAAAAGGACAAAAGAAAATAGTGAGAAAATTATCAAAAAAGTCATAAATCTATTACAATTATACCGATTCAGTTTTAAACTTTTTTTTTTTTTTTTGGTCAATTGAGTCCTAAACCTTTTGTAATTACGTTAATTTAGTCCATCCGGCTAAATTTGGCCAACTAGTGCTGATGTGAATGTTAGCCGGTACCAACAGACAATTTTTTATTTTAAGTTAATTTTTTCAAATGTTTTTATTCATTTTTTAATCTTTTCTTTTTTTCCCTTTTTTCTCTGTCATTGAGAGAGAGAGAGAGAGAGAGAGAGAGAGAGAGAGATTATAAATTAATTAAAAAATTGAAAAATTTAAAATAATATTAAAAAATTGTCTACTGGCACTAGCCGGCATCCACTTCAATGCCAGCTAGCCAAATTTGGCTCGATAGAATGAATTTACACAATTACAAAATATTTAAGACTTAATTTTGGTACAATTGCAATAGGTTTAGGATATTTTTAGTAATTTTCCCAAAAATAGTTGCATCCACACACCAATGCAACCAAACAATGGCCTATTTTGATATGTAATTTTGATTCATGTCAAACATTATTATGTGACTCAATTCATTGCTAGATAGATTTTACAAAAGACTTGTCAAATTGAACGCTCTAAATGAATCAGTCCGTGACGTGTTTATCTAGATAAATATTTCACATTTTCACTCCATTCATGTTGTACTATGATTAATTCTATTCATAGCGTCGTTCATAAAGTAAATATATGCTAAATTCTTTTATATCTCAGACGTTTGTTCTAGAAGGAGGCCCCGTTTGTTCAAGAGACAAAATTGACATTCTTAAACATTCGAAGTGTGCAAGTTTTTAGAACTAAACATCAGAGGATATACCACTAGCGTTTGCAAAACTTTATACAAATCGGTGCGTTCCACAATAGATATGAGGATTTTGTGGTAGATCTCTCACTAACCATCAAATTAAAAGCGGGTCACACCGCTGGTGGAAAAGTATTTTTATGTTGACGTTGTACGTTAGATTCACACTTTCAAAATTCTACCAAACCCATATTTTGGGAAAATTTCTTTTATGTTGTGGAACATCCATCCAAAATTTACACATTAAACTGACTTGGTGCATACAAACTGATCAGGTGCAATGCAAGCGACCATTTTTTATTCAACATGCTTACGGCGGAAAGACTAAATATTCCAACCATTGGAATCACCTAAATCAAAGGCATATTATTCAAGATGTCATCAATCAAACGACCCAAAGATAAATAAGAAGAGCCACCCTCAGTCAACGCCTTTCGGCTCTTTTCGCTCAACTCCTTCACCTTCCTCCACCTCTCGCTACCTGCCTCCTCCATTAACTTCCTTATTCCGCCCTCTATTTCATCGGCTGTTAGGATGCCGCTTTCCATCCTAAAATCCCTCCTATAATCCATCTTGATCTCTGTCGCAAGGCCAAGCTCCACCACCAGCTCAAATGCATTGAATTGTTGTTCCCCCCTTAGGGGCCACGTAGCCACTACAACACCGAACCATAGGCTCTCCAGGGTAGAGTTCCATCCACAGTGCGACACAAACCCTCCAATTGCCCGGTGGGCCAAGACCGCAGCTTGCGGGGCCCACCCAATCACTTTCCCGACGCTAGCTGTCCGGTGCAGGAACCCCTCGGGCAAGACCTCCGCAGGGTCGGCATAGTCACTTGGGATCTCAACTTGGCCTTTCGACGGTGGCGGCCGTCGTAGGGACCACAAGAAGCGGTGCCCACTCCGCTCTAGCGCGCAAGCCATCTGCTTCACCTGGTCCTCGCCGAAGCATCCCCTGCTCCCAAAGCACAGGAAAACTACTGATGAAGGCGGTTGCTTGTCGAGCCACTCCCTGATATCATCGCCTCTGTGGCCATCAATAGCCTCCTTTTTAGTCTCACCATTCAGACTAAGTATAGGTCCCACGGGGTACACCGCAGGCGCCCCAAGGCCCGCCAAGGATCTCACTGCATGCGGTTCGAGCTCCTCGAACGTATTTACGATGATTCCCTTGGTCGCTCTCATCCTCTTGGCGTGCTCCAGGAACGGTCGGACGCTCTCCTTCGTCAGAACCACAGAGGGTAAGACCTTGGCTGGCAACAGGTTCGTGAAACTCGGGAAGTCCAGCTCGCCAGCTGAGTCCTTGAATTCGGTTATGTTCACGTGGTGCTCGTCTTGGAGCAACTGGAGGTGCAGCATCATGCCAAGGAACGCGGCGCTCGACGCGAAGAAGACGTAGGACGGGACTCCAAACTCGTCAGCCAGGTCGATCATGGTGGTGCAGAGCATGTCGAGGACAAAACCCGCAAGCTGCTGGGTCGAGCTGGCCGAGTCGACGAGCTCGGCGACAGCCCGCTTCACGTGGGGCTTGTTGCTTTCAACGAAGTCGGTGAGGAAGCTACCCGAGGAGATCTCGGTGCCGATGTTCTCAAACGGGAGGTGGACGAAGCGTATGCTGGCAGCAGCCACAGAAGTGGCGAGGGAGTTTGTGTACGAGTCGACGTCGGCATCGAACGGAAGCTTCATGATGAGGACAGTGACAGAGAGGCGGGGATCGCGGTCAACGAGGAGCTTGGCCATCTCGACCATCGATATGAGATGGCCTATGGCAGGGATTGGGACGAACACAAACTCGGCATGGGTCATCTCGATGTAGCCGATCCTTTTCCGGCCTCAAGTTTTTGGGTTGGAAAAGACGGTGATGAGTTTCGAGGCTTTGTATGTTGATTATTACTGATGCTTGTGTTGTGAGGTGGGGAAGACTTGCACGGAACTTCAGAGAAGAGAGAGCAGGGAGATGCTTGGACAGGAAGAAGGGAAATGACGTCATTGCTTTGCTGGTGTAGTTTGACTCCAGACAGTACATAATACAAGAAGAGAACAGTCGACTTTTCAACGTTCATCACACTATCCATGTATAAACTTCTCATCAATCTAACGGGATCACATTTGGTTTAGGAATTTAATTTATAAATACTAGTGATTAAGGATGAATTCTCGTACAGTAGATTGAATTACGTTCCATTTATGCTTATATCATCTTAGAACTTATCACGTCACCAAATCGACTTTATAAAAATTAATCTATATACACCTAATACCTAATGCTATTTGTGAAGACAAGGAGAATATAAAATTGGTTAGTCTTAGATTTTTCCTTCGTTTCTTTGTAATGCTTTTCTCATCCCTTGAAAAATGACTGTTGTACATCATGAGCAAGATATTAAGAACATGAAAAACCTATTTGAAGTAATTTATTAAGCGACGCAAATGGTCAGAGTTAACAAATGGAATGATTCGAAGTGTGTACTTTATTGTAAATAACAAATGGCCCACAATAAAAATAAATCACTCTATGGAAAAAAGACACAGGTTTCAAAGAACCGTGATGGAAAGTATGATATCTTTTAGAACAAATGGACTCAAAACATTAGTAATAGTGGCGACGACTGGAACAAGTGCACAAAGACAAAGGTTGTACGGCATGTCGTGTCAATCTCTTTCTATTGTCCATCATTTGGATGACACATTGAGACGAATGATTGCTAATTGACAAATCTCAACCATTATATGACAAAACAAATGATGCATTTTTCTATCTTAGGACTTTTCCGTGTTGCAAAAGTGGCAACAGTAATCAATTGATTTGAACTTCCATGTAACAGTCACAAAATCGGTTGTCAATCAATAGGTTCGCGAACCTTAAACGAGGAAATAAAGGGTGCTCTAAGTTTGTCCATTCGGACTCTTTGATGCTTGAGCAAGTAAACAAGGTAACGGAGCGAGATATAGGTCGATTCTCTATATTCCAAAGTGCCTAACGTTGAAATAAAATTTTACCATTGTAGACTATACATTTATATGATCAGTGTTTTTAAAATCCATCCCAAATATATGCACAACTCTTTTAGGTTATACCAAAATCCAACTTCCAAAAATTCCCCATCAGTGCATCTCTCATCTCATTAGTTGGTAGGTGTAGAATCTGGGAATTTTTTTTCTTTTTGAAACGAATGGTATTAGCTTACCATGGCTCAATATGTAGTACAAATATCTTTTAAGTAGTATCAATCTCTTTTAAGCAAATTAAGAATGCACTATACACATGTATAAACGATATCAAAATCACATTTATCCAAATCTAGTATGTAATATTTACAAGATGAAATATGAAGGTCAACCAATTGTCAGATAGACAGAGATAAAGAGAGAGAGAGGAAATTCTTCAATTGCACTGCCTTAAGTTAATAGCTAGAGTTTATCCATTCAACGTAATTTGTTGACCAATCGATATCCTAGAAGCAAGTTGTCGGATAAGAGTAGATAGTGGGGTCGGCAAGATAGAATCTTGTCTAATCTGACTTTGAAATGGATAATTGCGAGTGATACCTAATTGATTTAAATCGATCAATTCATTTTTCATTGATGGCAACAAGTGCTCCTGGTAAACTTCAAGGTCTAAATAATCATAATATCAACATCGTTCCAGCCTCTTTTCTTTTTAAATCTTTTTCTCGATTTCTTTGACGGATCTATAATAAATCCTCAGGGCTTTTCAAATAACCATACCATCAAAATTCTAATATGCTAAACTTACTAAATGAGTAATTTAAATGAATCTACTTAATGATGCGGCATAACTCATTTTGCTAGTGCTTAAATGACCCCCCTTACTTTAAGGACCATTTTTTAACCACATTATTTAGTAAACTCATCAATATGAATTTTAGTATCTCTAGCATTATGCAAAGGCTACTAGGCAACTAACAAGTAATCATTTTTGTCCCTGGTGTCTTAGCCATTCAAATCTTGAAATCTTGAAATGACTTCTTAGCACGAAATCAAGACATTTCCACTGGTAGGTACAATATTAGTTGTCTTGGGATATCAATCTTTGCTCAAGGCCCAAACTTGGAGAAAAGTACCAAAAAAGTTTTAAACCTTTGATATTAGCATCAATTTAGTTCTTAGATCTTTTAATTGAACTAATTTAATCTTAAATCTTTTTACATTGATACCAATTCAATCCTCTCGGCTAATTTAGGCTAGAAATTGCTAACGTAGATACCGGTCGTTTACGTGACATAACCAATTGTGACGTGAACATTTTTTTAATATATATATATATATTTTTTTTTTATAATTTTTTGTTCTTTTCTTTTTCAAATTTGGGTGAGAGCCGCCTCATTGGCGAGGGCTTGTTGACCCTTGCTTGCCAAAATGACAAAATTGCTCTCCATCCAGATTCGCCCCCGTAGTCCATCCTAATCTCCATGGCAAGGCCCAGCTCTACCAAAGCTCCTTCCTTGTCTGATAATCATCCCGCCCATGATTATTCTTTTATTAACAAAATGTCGATACACTATTTTAAACTTATCTTCCTAATGTTGGAATTACAGTCTTCCATTGCAGGCTTATCCGCATTTACAAGATCAGTGTTTTAAATCCATCTCAAATATATACATATATATATATATAGATGGATAGATAGATACAGATATCTCAACTTATACCAAATTCAAATTCCAAACATACCCCATCGATACATCTCCTATCTCATTTGTTGGTACCTATAGAACCTAGAAAGGGATTGAGATGAATGGTATTAGCAAAACACCACCCAGTAAGAAATACAAATTTCTTATGAGTAAATTGAGCATTCACTATGGACATTTGTAAATGGTACCAAAAAACTTATTTTTGCCAATTCAATATACAAACACATTTACAAGATCAAACATGGAGGTCAACCGATTGTCAGATAGGGGGGTTGTTTGCAAGATGTGAATTTTATCCAATCGCCATAATTCGTTGAGTAATCGATTTACTAGTAGAAAGTTGTTGGAGTAGAATAGATACGGGGTTTGCAAGATAAAATTTAATCTAATTCAACTTTGAAATGGATGATAGGGAGTGACACCATAGAGAATGTAGAGAAGCAAGATGTTACACAAACAAGAATTTAGATATAGAGGTTGCTCGCCACCTACAATTAATTTACCTGAAGGACGAGCAAAACAAGAAAATAAGAAGCTTTCTTGTTCTCAAGTCAAAGGCTCAAAATAAGGCATGAATCAAATAAGATTTGCCTTTTCATTTATCATAGCATGTTTATATGAATTAGCAGGGAACAGCCTCCAAGTATAAGTAATTACCAATACTCATAGGAAAGACAAACTAGTTTTACCAGAAAACAACTCCAGTTAAAAAGGACTCTTGAAACTTAAACTACTAAACCTTGAAAATTTGAGAAATAAATATAGTTTGTTATAGGTTTACAAATTTTACTAGTTCCAACGTAATTGAATTAATGGCTTTCAAGGAATGCCTTGGCATCAAGTGATACTTGGGTCAATTCTTTTTTCATTGATGGCAATAAGTGCTCCACGTATACTTCATGGCATAAATATGAACAAAGGTCTAGCCGTTTTGGAAGCCTTTTCTCAATTTCTTTGAGGGATCTATAAAAGAAGCTCTGGATTTTTTCAAATAATTATACCATGAAATTTATAAGTTTAAAACATACTAATATGAGCATACTAAATGGATTTACTTAATGATGCAGAGTTCTGTTTGCCAGTGCTTAGATGATCCCACTAACTTAAATAACCACTTGGCATGAGTCACATTATCTAGCAAACCCATTCATATGTGAGTTTTAGTATCTTTAGCATTACGCGAATGCTAACAAGTGTTCATTTAATCCTTTTTATGTAATGTGTACGCAAGCACAAAATCAAGACATCTCCACTAGAGATTTCAATTCCATTTGGCTTGGGATACCAAGCCTCGCCAGAGGCTCAAATTATGTTGACGCCCCGGTCATGTAGTTCACTGGGAACACTTGATAAAATAGTTAGGAAAAATTGTCCAAAAAATTTAAAATCTATTGTATGGCAGCAAATTCAGTCATAAATCTTTAAATTTGACCAATTTAGTCCAAAATATTTTGTTGGTTTGTCAATTTAGTCATTTCGTTGGTGTAGTAGCCGATGTTGATGCGGATAATTTTTTTGTTTCCATTTTCTTCTTTCTTTTCTTATTTCCCTCCCCCAAATGGCAAGCTTCAACAATGGCCAACATCAATAGGCAATGGCTAAGATGCCACTGTCGGATCTAGGTGAGGGCTATGACATGAGCCCTCGCAACGGTCGTCACTTGATCTAATAAGGGCCACAATTCCATCACCAAATCTGGGCTAGTGACGTAAAGAAAAACACTAGACTGTCAAGTTAGCAAATTCTAGCAAAAATTATATGGGAGAACTAAATTGGCAAATCGTTAAAAAGTTTAGGACTAAATTGACTAAATTAAAACAATTGGGACAACACTTTCCTTAATAGTTTAGATAAACATTGGGCTTGTTTTCAATCCTTCTCAGATCCGTGGTCATTCGCATTAGTTCGTAATGTATTGCTGGGTAAGTTTGAAGGAGAATCAACCCTAGCATGCTTCACACGTGGATGGTGAGAGCGAGGACAATGCTTATAATTAAGGCAACTTTCAGAATGCTACATTTGCACCAAATCGCAAGTTGTCTTCATTTGCAAACATAAATTATCGAATTGGCACAAAGCCTAGCTAACCATCAATCTGGTTCACATAGCATGCTCAGAGAGAGAGAGAGAGAGAGGACAGTAACGCAGATGTTGAAACTTTTTAATTTTTTTAGATTGAGTGATTTTTCAAACACTTTAAGAAGGAAACTTATTTAAGAGTAGGAGTTGAGGGTGTAGATGACAAACAGTACGAGAAGACACAGAAAAAAACAAATAGTGGCACCCACACACACTAATACATTAAAATAAAAATCAAATACTTTAAGAAGGAAACTTATAAGAGTAGTAGTTGAGGGTGTAGATGACAAACAGCACAAGAAGACAGAGAACAAACAAATAGTGGCACCCACACACACTAATACATTAAAATAAAAATAAAACACTTTAAGAAGGAAATTTATTTAAGAGTAGTAGTTGAGGGTGTAGATGACAAACAGCACGAGAAGAAAGAGAACAAAACAGAGGCACCCACACACACTAATACATTAAAATAAAAATCAAACACTTTAAGAAGGAAACTTATTTAAGAGTAGTAGTTGAGGGTGTAGATGACAAACAGCGTGAGAAGACACAGGACAAAACAAATAGTGGCACCCACACACACTAATACATTAAAATAAGTACTATGATTAATTACATTCAATGCATTGCTAATAAATTAAGTCTAAATTATTTTTTTTTTTTTTATATCTGAGACGTATTGTACTGAAAAATATACAACTGACATTCTAAACCATTCACCATTGGATTTAGGTGAGGGCTACAACGTGAACCCTCGCGAGGGTCGTCACTTGATCTAATAAGGGCCACAATTCCATCACCAAATCAGGGCCAGTGATGTAAAGAAAAACACTAGACCGCCAAGTTAGCGAATTCCGACAAAAATTAGTTGGGAGAACTAAATTGACAAATTGTTAAAAAGTTTAGGATTAAATTGACTAAATTAAAACAATTGGGACAACACTTTTTGGACTATCATCCTTAATAGTTTAGATAAACATTGGGCTTGTTTTCAGTCCTTCTCATATACGTGGTCATTCGCATTAGTTCGTAATTGTTGACACCTAAATTTTGATTTAGGTTATTAATTAGGCTTTAATTTCTTTTAATCTTTGTTTTTCCTTTTTCGGATAATAAACAAAAAATAAATAAATAAACAAAAACAAAAAACAAAATTGGCAGCCCATCGGGGTTGGGCCTTCGCGCCTAGCCCCCCTCCTTTTTCTCTCCCCCTCGCATGGGCCCGTATGGCCCAACCTACTTCTCCCCTGGACTGGCCCCCTCTTTCTCCTCTGTCTTCTTCCTCCCATCTTCTTCTTCCTTCCTCCTTCTTCCGCCTCTGCAGGTCACGCGCGGCAATGAAGACGCGCTCGAGCACAACCTACAACAGAGAGAGGAGCGTAGGCCGGTGGCTGAGAGGACGCAACATTGAAGGCACGCATGCCTCCGTGGAATGGGGGAGATTTGACGCCGGTTCAGCAGCACCCAGGGTCGGTCGGCATGCAAGAGCCGACGGCCGAACCTCCGTCGACCGGCCTCCTCCTCGCCTATAAATAGAGGAGCACCTCTGTCGACGAAGACACAAAGCGAGCTCCGAGATCTTCCCACTGAGAGACTTCGAGGGAGGAGTCGAAGAGCGACCGAGAGAGAAATCGGGCCGCGAGTTCGGCCAACCTCCCACTAAGAGACTTCGGGGGAGGCCGCCGGCGAGCGAGTCCGAAAAGGTCAGATCTAGGTCGGTCCCAACTTGGGAATCCGACCCAGGTCGGTTTTTACATTATAATACAAAATAATATTTTAAAAGTAAAATAATAATAATAATAAATATTTTATTTTCCAAAAAAATCAAAAACATCAAAAATATTCTATATTTTCCAAAAAATGCCAAAAATCCAAAAAAAGCCAAAAATTCATGAAAAAGCCAAAAATTCAGAAAAAGCCAAAAAGACTTGTATTTTTCCAAAAATACCAAAAAAGGTCCAAAAATCCCTTTTATGTCCAAAAAAATGAGAAAAAGACCTAAAAAATGTTTTCTCTCCCAAAATTTCATGGAAAATCCCTCGAACATCCAAAAAGCCTTAGGGTTTAAACAAGATTAGGTACCGAAAGGGCATTAGTGATTAACTAGTGTAATCAAGTCCCCGATCCTAATTTCTCTGGTTGCGCAGGAGTGAGTATTTCTCACGATACTTCGCTTGAGTTTCTAATCGACTCACCCCAAATCGATTAGTGGCGACTCCATTTTAAAAATTGATTTACAGGTTAAAAACTCATACTATTAAAGTTGTGAATTGGTGGACTTGGGAGAGTCCGGGCATAACTAATTTCAGCCGAGCCATTAGCCTCCTTAGGTGCCTGTACTCAATTGCGGGCGCCGAGAAAAAAGAGGTCGCGACAGCTTGGCGACTTCGCTGGGGAAATTTTTGAGGACTTAGGCCATTTTATCTTTGTTTAAATGCTTTACTGACTTGGGTTTTTTTTTCTTTTGTGCAAGTTAGTATCTTAGATTTTCTTTTTTAATAAATTGTTTTGTGATTATAAACTGCTGTGCATCCTTAAATGTTTTAGCCCTACACATGGCACACACAACCCGGCCGCCGGACCTGGGCTGCCATAGGATTTCTAGGATGGTGTTAAGAAAGATACGACCTCGAACGCGAGACTGCGATGTAGAGGTTGCCTTTCTTTTCCCCGAATTTCTTAGCCGAGGTTAGGAGGATATACAGCTAACGCGAGACTGCGACGGGCGAATATCCTTTTAATCTCAACAAGCCTTCTCAGTTAGAAATCGAGCCACACATCTCATGCGCATGTCTTTGTGCTTGCCATTTTTATTTAAAAGCAAAGTGATTTCTTTACTTTTACTCAGTCTTTTATTGGCCCATGACAATTTAGGATAAGATTTTCAAAGTCCCAGTCTATATGCAATGGGGAAAGATGATATCCAGTTCATTCCTGCTCCCAAAGCATAACTCTTCAGATGGTGGGGTCAATTGGATCAATTTGCCCAAGAGCGCGTGAAAGCCAAAGTCGGTCATCTCCTATCGTTGATCCAAATCATTGTTCGCCCTGAAGTCATACAAGCCATGACACATTTCTGGTGCCTGAAGACGCTTACTTTTATGTTTGGTAGGTTTGAGCTAACTCCAACCCTGGAAGAATACAGCATCATCACCGGAATGCCTCTTGAGAAAAAACTTGTCAGGCCATCGATAGGCGCCCTCCCCTGGCGCGGGTTAGCGCGACTTTTAGGAATTGAAATCCATGTCATGAGACAAATTCTTGAAGACAATCATAATACCTGTCCACTAGAATTCGTGAATGCATGTTTTCAAAATCAGCCTATGACCCAAAAAAGTGAGATTTTCCTCCTGGTCTTTTTTGGGCATGTCGTTTTCCCCCACCAAAGAAATGTCATAAGTCCTAAGATGGTATGGATTGTTGATCAGATCTTGAGGGGGGGGAAATTATGTCAACATGATTTTAACTGAAACATTCTTGTTCTTTAATCGTTTTAAAGACAACACGGAGAAAATCATGCGAGCCTCTCCTGAAATTTTACAAGTCTGGTTCTTTTCTCACCTAAGCGAATTTCGAGACTTCATGCGATCGTTTGAAACGAATGATTTCGAAGACCCATTACAAAAATTTATGGTTTTAGGACCATACATTCCCAATCAAAGCTATTTAAATTGGGTAAACTTCCTAAGAGACCCAGCTCCTGAGGCATTCCAATGGTGTGCTAGTTGGTTCCATGAAAAGAGGGCCCGCTTTGCTTACAAACGCACCCGCCCAATTCCGTTGCTCGGCCTCACCGGCGCCATTCCCTATTACCCGTATCGAGTAGCATGACAATATGGAGCCCTTCAGGAGATCCCACCGCCTTTCAAGAGGATGATCCCTCCAGTTCTTTTCAACACAAGCCGTGACAACGCAATTGAAATTTCTATCGCTGAGGAAACCTGGGACAAGTGCCATCGCAAAAGGATCGTGGTACCTGAAGGGCTTGAGGGAGATGAAAAAGTTCACCATGCCTCCATGTCCTACATCCACAACCATCGTATCCCGACAAAATGGAAGCCATCAGTCCCTCACTCAATCAGCGAGAGCAGCCAGCACGAGCAAGCAGAGCTCATGGAGAGGGATTTGGGAATGGACTAGATGCACACCTCAGAGCCGGTCTGAGAAAGCAAACATCTGCGCAAGAGCAAGGCTCCCCGTCGCATATAAATTGGCAATCATGTGCCCCTCAGTGTTAATATTGTGAAAGTCTTGTCCCATTGTTTAGGGACTTTTGTTTAAAATCTAGTATTTCATTCTGTCTTTTCAATTTCAAGTTTTAGATGTCAAAAGTCTGCGGTCTATAAAATCCTCTTTTGATAAATAAAAAATGGTAGTTAGGCCATTGCCATGGGTCAATCTTTGTTTACTTTCGTGCTCATTCATTGTTTTCGCAACGAACATGTAATTATAAATCGCCGGCCACCAATCGCCCGCGAATGGCCTCATGCAATAGGACCCGATCAGAATGATGTACAAAATCGCCTCATTAACATTGAAGACGACGTAGGACAAATGTTTATTGTCCTTCAACAACTCTCAAGACAAATGGAATCCACTCAAGTCAAACCCAACTCTGCAGTTGCCTTAAACACCATCATGATACCCGCAAAAGTTAAGCTAGCTGCATGAACAGAATCCCATGGACTTGTCCAATTACGCCGGCATTGAGATTCCTGAAGAGCTCAAAGCACCTGAATGCGAAAAGTATAGTGATACCTCCCGCCCAAAGACCTACTTGCAGGCCTACCTGGTCCGAAGGATGATTCAATCGTACCAATCGAGCTTGACTGGCCCTGCCTTGCGATGGTACATTGTCAGGAAGATTAGTCCCCTTAAAACTTGGAGGGAACTAATGCATGTTTTTTACCAAGAGTATAATATTGACATCACCCCTGACATCACCTTGCCCTACGAAGAGCCGATGATCGCGGAGGACGAGGAGCCGTTAGTCGCTGAGATAGGAGAGAAACGTGTCAATGAAGCCTTGCATAATAAATGGTCAGCTGAGCAATATCCTGTTACTAGAAAATTTCCCACTAGGAAAGGCAATGAGCCTTTGTACGAGATCATAGACTCAGAGCCTGTTCAAGAGCGGGGCACAACTGGACAACTCCCCAAGCTTACTCTAAGAGCTAGGGTCCAAAGAATACCAACCCCTATCAACCTGGAAAGTGAATCAGACAGTGAAACTCTAATGTCTCTCACTTCCCTTGACAGAATCCAGCTGGCAAAACGAATGGCCCTACTCAAAAGATCTAGACCAGGGGCCAAGAAAAGAAAGCCTAAGCAGATCAATTCAGCATCTGTCGACGAGCCACCGCACCAAAGCTTCGAGCACTCCCAAGAATACAACCTTGAAGGCTACCATCATCTAGAGTACAACCCTGAAGACTTTCCAGCCCTAGAATACAATCCCAAGGACTTCCAGCGTTATTTCAACAATGAAACTGACGATTCATCGTATAACTATTTTTACTCTCACCCGGGGATGAAGGCCCGTTAGAAGAGGAAGCATACGTCTTTATCCGCTACGATCCTAACGAAGTGCTAAGCTCGTCCTCTAACCATGAGGATAGCTTCAATACTTTATCCTCATTCGGAAATTTTGACCAAGAAGAAAGCAATGGGATAATCTCGGTAGAGTCCAACTTCCCTAAAACAGAAAAATTCACCACTACAACGAATATGCAGTGAGAAAACCAGTGGCCTAGCCAAGACATACCAGGCTCGTCTTGCCCTCGTAGGATCATGACCCCCATAGAAATGTGGATACCCAATCTCTGCAAGTATAACGGCACAACTTATCCCGTGGCCCACTTGCAGCATCTCCATGCAGAAATGAGTCGGTACTATGGCCCGATGTCGTTCACAACTTAGGCATTCCAAGAAACTCTTACGGGGTCTGCATTACAATGGTTCATCACAGCAGACATCTACCTCATGAGAGATTGGAATGAGCTATCTTCTGCATTCATGCTTCAGTATCAAAGCCAAATTTGGACTGAAATGCCTTGTCAGAACTTGGTTCACTTCAAAAGAAGACCAATGGAGGATTTCTGAGCATATGCAAGGAGGTAGGAGGCTTTTATGATGCAAACTTACCCTCAACTGGCCGAAGAAGAAATGATAAAGCTGTTCATAGGAGCTTTACCTCGCAAGCATCGTTGTTGGTTACATGGGTTGCACTTCCGTGGCTTCAATGAAGTGGTCCTCTCATGCGAATACTTCGAGTCTACTGGAGGCGAGGAACTCAAAGGCGCTTGATTTCAGAACCAGCACTATCAAAGTGCTCCTTTTTATAGGAGTTTTCATGGGTGTTGCTTGTTTTTATAATTTCATGTTTTCTATACTGTCTAGTGCGCTACTGTTGCATTTTCCATTCCAGTGATCTAATATATAGTTCTAATATTTTGTTTTAAAAGCATGAGGCGGTATCCCAAACCAGTCCGGTGATGCTATCCAATCATGAAAAATTATCATCCAAGAAAAATACTGAGGGCTGTGCTTCCTCATGCTTTCTTCCCCCCAAAGATATATACTTTTGAAAACAAAAAATGTTTTATTGCTAAAAGCTTTTGTCAAAACAAGATTATTAAATCATGTTTGTCTTTCTAACTCACTCACTTTGTGTCTCGGAATATCATCCCCATCCCCCTTGACTTAGTGTGACAGAGGGCATTTGAAGCTGGTGCATCATGTGAACTCACCGAATTCAATGACACTCTTCCAAGAAGACAATGGGGCAAATAAAAGATCATCTCACTTCAAAGAAGGAAAGTTTTATTCTCTGAATATAATTGTGGAAATGATGTCCTCTCTCTTCTGTTTATAGGAAACGAAAGATCGGACGTAATAGGTATAGGCATATGGTTGAAATCAAGCCGTCCCTAGGAGCTCTGTGCACTCCATCTCGCTCTTGCCCAGCTCCTTCTCAAGCTGGAGCAATATCTTCTTCCCTCAACGTGCCAAAGCAACTAAATGCTACGACACATGCTCTCCCAAGAAGTAATTGCCATAAGAGAATTGGAAGTTTTGATTGTCCATCTCAAATTCCATAGAAGCTTAAAGTACATGACTTTGCTCAATGCTGCTATAGTCAAAAACAAAAGAAAAATTCCATAGAAAGAAGGCGTTGAAGATGAATCAACGACCAACAATCATGCATACATGGTCACAAATGAGGAAGGCCAATCGAAGGAAACATTAAACTATGCCAAGATAAAGAGGCCATCATTGACATTCAAATATCTTTAGGAGTCAGCAAATACAAACTTTTGAGAAGAGTAATTTGGTATCGTTTCCAATACTCCCCCCCCCTCTTTGAATTCACTTTTGACATATTCCCCCTACTGGCAGGAAGCACCGGGAATCAAAAAACCAAACTTGATGGTCAATATTGGCCATGTGAGGTTCATGAGAATGACCCGTATCGAATTCACCTGACTTCGTGTAAAGAAGGACGTGTCATCCAGGAGTCAATTCAGAGAATAATTGACTTAACAAAGCAAGGGACATAGGACTTCATATCCCCATCTCACTTCAGGTTCACCCAATCATCTGCAAACCAGTGAAGGGTAAAATTGTATCGCTTCCAGTTATTCAACTCTTGAAAGAGTTCATAACTAACACATTCCCTCTTGTTTGTTACAAGATCACCTGACTGTCAAAAGCAAGGATAACGAATCAATGAGAAGCATGTCTTGTTTGTTGCAGGATTACCTGACTGTCAAAAATAAAGATAACAAATCAATGAGAGGCATAACAAACTCTCCCAAGCAAAATAACGTCTCAAGTATTGCCAAAGCAAATGACAGAAAATTTTCAGGCCTCAACTCGCTAGACTAATTTATCTACTTGTACATCCTCTCTTCTGCAGGGGCAAAAGCAGAGATGCCCGATCAGATTCCCAACCCCAACTGATCATTCATGTGTCATATTCCTAATCAATAGGGACAACCATCGACATCCCTTTGTGAATAGCCCTTTTGATATCCAAAATTTAACATATTTGAAAACATCATTCTGCTAATCCTTAAAGCTACCAACAAGGGCTTTTTGAGCAAAAAACCATTCATTTGTTTTGAGAGTACAAACTCTCTCATGTTTAAAATGTTGCATGCATTTTCCAAATGGATTTTTGCATGATGATTTTGTTTGTCTAGATCATTGATTCCGCTGAGGATTATTAGAATAGACAGCTAAGTGAAGAATACAAGATTGATTGAGCATGCTGAATGAGGTGCGTCAGAATGATGAAAGGCAAGCCATATCCTACACACAATCCCCCCCATCTATACACTTGTGAGATGAGTGCAGAAGATTCCATGGCTGTAGGGTAAAGAGTTCTCTCGCGAATGGTACGATAACCAAAATAGTGAGAGGCATTACATCGCTCACCCCATTAAACCCCATACACTGACAAATTTCTGCTATGCTCCCATCAAAGAACCACCCCACACTGGGGCAAGTCGAAAGCAAGTAAGCATCACAAGGTGAGAAGAGAGATAGAAATTTTCTTGCTCGCATTTGCATCAATCTTCGGGTGTCCTTATTGCATATGAACACTCATGTTAATTTAAGTGCCCTAGAATGACGAAGAGCAATTATTTCTCTATGCACTTGTATTTATTGTACAATCCAATTGAGTCTGTAATTTCACCCTCACATGGAGGCAAAACAGAAGTTACTGCCATTTAAGCAGCATAGCCCAAAGCATCTACTGAAGATGAAGACTCAAGAGTCTAATAACGGTGCTTCGATTGAACTTGCCTAGGCCAGTTCCTCCAACGACAAGAATGAAAAAACATGGGCATAAAAAAGCAGTGTACCTGGTAAAAGCAAGGTCAATGCCCATAAATGAAGAACTAGAATAAAAATAGGGGCATGAAAAAGCAGTGTGTCTGGTAAAAGCAATGCCAATGTCCCCTAATCAAAAATGCAGCCAAGAAAATGTTGCTGTTGTGGTCCATAGAACCTCCATTTGACAGTGAGAAGAAAGACTGGTGACAAATGCCAAGGCAATCACCAGCTCTCACCCTTTTACACATGAATCAAGCCTACATTGCATCCCATTGTAAAAGTCTCTTCAAACTAGGAGCACTTCAATTAATGTAGGATTTCATACGTCTATAAGCATCGCTCGAAGAAGAATGAGCAAGACTATTCTATCTCTTTTCGCAGGACTCTTGACTTGCAAACCCGGAGATGATTGTGCGGCACTTCGTTCATGAGCCTTGACCTTGACAGTCCCATTTGATGAGCTATTGACCAAGTCTTCATCACAATTTCAACAAAGACCTTTCACATTGGTAAAGTCGTACCAGTTGCGAGAATACTCAGACCCCTGCTAACATGATGACAGTGAGAAGTGAGGTCCTTATAAATCCTGCATCAATGGTCAGGATAGCATTTTCCATGAGAGAGAGTGGAAAGTCCTTTCAGACTGAAAGTCCCTCATCTGGCATGATCACGACATCTACATTTGGAATAAAAGTTGTCTTTCAAATTTTCCCCAATGAAATTCGGATGATGCCAAAACTGACAAAATTGTCATGCATGAATCTCATTTAAACTCATGAATTTACAGCATATACAATCATGTATGCATATTGTGCAAATAGCAGACATACTCTTAGAGATTAGAGATATTGCCAGGTAAGCGTATCTCTATCCCCATTTGTCTTAAAATATCTACCATTGTCCAGGTACTCTCTTATTGACACTCAACCTATTTGAGTCGTCCCTTGAGTTTGAGTGCTTATGGCTATCTAGGTATCCCTATTATCCTTTAGTACCGACCATCGTTTGGATACTCCCTTTTTCCTAACACTCGACCTATTCGAGTTGTCCCCAGAGTATTGATACTTGTGATTGATCAAGTATCCCTTTATCGTTGAATACCTACTGCTCTCTAGGTATCCCTATTATCTTCGAGTACCGGCCACCGTTTGGATACTCCCTTTTTCTGACACTCGACCTGTTCGAGTTGTCCCCAGAATATTGATACTTGTGACTGACCAAGTATCTCTTGGAATACCTACTGCTGTCTAGGTATCTCCATATCGTCAAGTACCCACCGTTGTCCAGGTACTTCCTTTTCATGACACTCAGCCTGCCCGAGTTGTCCCCAAATAATATAGCAGCTGTTCAAGCATTCCATTGCTTGGCTTGGCACCACCGTCCAGGTATGCTTTCTAGCACTTAGACCAGCCTGAGTGGTCCCAGATCATATCATTAAATACTTGTGTACATCCAAGTATTCCAGTACCTTGTACACCTACGGTTACTCAAGTGTTCCACCCCTTTTAAGTGCCTGCGGCCATCCAAGTAAGCCTCATGCTACATTCAAGTTTATGTTGCTAGGAGGTGGGAGACCTTCATGAATATCCAAGGTACGTCCTCGATATTCCCCTTTACCAGGAGATGAGAGACCTTCACGAATATGCGAGACCCATCATCGATATTCCCACTACCAGGATGTGAGAGACATTCACGAATATCCCAAGTATCCTCCAAGAGTTCGCACTTGTGATCATCCAAGTACCTGTCCATTGCCTATGATCAGCCAAATGCCCCTTTTTGACGCCGGCAAAGGCCCAAATATCCTTCAGGTTAGTACTTATGAATATCCAGGTACTCATTGATATGCCTGTGAATGTCCAGGTATCTTCCAAATCGATGCCTTGAGAAAGGTCGGCGCATCCTCCCGAGAAAAGTCGGGTTCCAACTGGTGTCTTCGACAGAAGTTAGACACCCCACAAATCGATGCCCTAAGAAAGGTCGGTGCATCTTCCTGAGAAAGGTCAGGTTCCAACTGGTGTCTTTGACAGAAGTCAGACACCCCAACAAATCGATGCCCTGAGAAAGGTCAGCGCATCCTCCCGAGAAAGGTCGGGTTCCAACTGGTGTCTTCGACAGAAGTCAGACACCCCACAAATCGATGCCTTGAGAAAGGTCGGCGCATCCTCCCGAGAAAGGTCGAGTTCCAACTGGTGTCTTGACAGAAGTCACATACCCCAACAAATTGATGCCCTGAGAAAGGTCGGCGCATCCTCCCGAGAAAGGTCCGGTTCCAACTGGTGTCTTTGATAGAAGTCAGACACCCCACAAATCGATGCCCTAAGAAAGGTCGGCGCATCCTCCCGAGAAAGGTCAGGTTCCAACTGGTGTCTTTGACAGAAGTCAGACACCCCAACAAATCGATGCCCTGAGAAAGGTCGGCGCATCCTCCCGAGAAAGGTCGGGTTCCAACCGGTGTCTTTGATCGACACCCCACAAATCGATGCCCTGAGAAAGGTCAGTGCATCCTCCCGAGAAAGGTCGGGTTCCAACCAGTGTCTTTGACAGAAGTCAGACACACCAACAAATCAATGCCCTGAGAAAGGTCGATGCATCCTCCCGAGAAAGGTCGGGTTCCAACCAGTGTCTTTGACAGAAGTCAGACACCCCAAACAAATATGATGCCCTGAGAAAGGTCGGCGCATCTCCCGAGAAAGGTCGGGTACCAACTGGTGTCCTCGATACAAATCAGGCACCCACAAACAGATGCCCTGAGAAAGGTCGGCGCATCTCCCGTCAAGGCAACCGAAGAAAGGTTCGGGTCCTAGACAAATAACTTATTGCTCTAATAGGCGACCGAAGAAAGGTTCGGGTCCTGGAAAAGCAATTCCCCGTCAAGGCGACCGAAGAAAGGTTCAGGTCTTAGACAAATCACTTATTGCTCCAATAGGCAACCGAAGAATGGTTTGGGTCCTGGAAAAGTAATCTCCTCATGCACCAGGTAAGATGACGCATTGATACTTGCCAAACTCGAGGTTCACACCCTATCTCACTCACTCCCGGTAAGTAACTACAGATATCTTCTTATCTATCTTAGTATGTGTAATGTTATATTGCAAATTTTCTGCATAGGACAATAGGTCCCAAATAAAATATAATCCACTGCATATGAACGGACAAAATTTAGGTATCAGTTTATCTTTGAATGCAACCTCTATGAACTCACCTTCAAAGAGGGGCAGCTGTTGACACCTAAATTTTGATTCAGGTTATTAATTAGGCTTTAATTTCTTTTAATCTTTTTTTTCCTTTTTCGGATAATAAACAAAAAAACAAAAAAACAAAACAAAATTAGCAGCCCATCGGGGTTGGGCCTTCGTGCCTAGCCCCCCTCCTTTTTCTCTCCCCCTTGCATGGGCCCTTATGGCCCAACCTACTTCTCCCCTGGCCCGGCCCCCTCTTTCTCCTCTGTCTTCTTCCTCCCATCTTCTTCTTCCTTCCTCCTTCTTCCGCCTCTGCAGGTCACGCGCGGCAATGAAGACGCGCTCGAGCACAACCTACAACAGAGAGAGGAGCGTAGGCCGGTGGCTGAGAGGACGCGACATTGAAGGCAAGCATGCCTCCGTGGAAGGGGGAAGATTTGACGCCGGTTCAGCCGCACCCAGGATCGGTTGGCGTGCAAGAGCCGACGGCCGAACCTCCGTCGACCGGCCTCCTCCTCGCCTATAAATAGAGGAGCACCTCCGTCGACGAAGACACAGAGCGAGCTTCGAGATCTTCCCACTGAGAGACTTCGGGGGAGGAGTCGAAGAGCGAGCGAGAAAAAAATCGAGCCGCGAGCTCGGCCGACCTCCCATTGAGAGACTTCGGGGGAGGCCGTCGGCGAGTGAGTCCGAAGAGGTCAGATCCGGCCGATGGAGGCTCGGATCTGGCCGGAGTGAGAGAGAAGCAAGGTCGGAGGAGGTGTAGGGGTTCTAGATTCGCGAAGAGGGGCGGAAGAAAGTCCCACCCCCCGATGCCGTTGCTGTGCAAAATCTCGCCGAGCCTCGACGCCCGCTGCGTCAGATCTCGCCCCTGGCCGTGCTGTCCTGACCACCTCTCGACGACCAACCTCGACTCCTGTCCACCGTTGCTTCCTGCCTTGCCACCGCCGCTCGCCGTTGTGTTGCACCATTGCTACAGACAAGTAGCAGAAACCACCGTCTTCGTCGCTTCCCCTTGCTTGAAACCCTGGTCGTCTTCGTCACACGCCATTTTTTTTTTAAACCCTAGTCTCGGCCTCGATCCCGATTGGCCAAGAGGCTCCGTGTTGCTGCCGCACCGCGTCCCAGCCGAGTAGTCGACCGCTGCTGTCTTCCATGTAGCCGCCGCCGTCGTCGTCGCCTATCCGCCACCCGTCGCGCCACCACTGCCGAGTTGCCGTCGACCCCGCCATCCCCTCTCTCGCGCCGCAAAGAAGCACTGGAAATTGGGGTTGCGAATTCAAGTCTCAACCGGGTCGGGCGAAAACCCCGTCGGGTAGGGTTCCTCGCAGGAACCAAGTCAGATCCGGGTGGAGTTTGGGATTGGGTTGGACCCGGATTGGCGTCACCCGGGTTGGGCCTGCGCGCGTGGGCCGGGCTTTTTTTTTTATTAAAAAAAAAAACAAACAAAAGCAAAAAAAATCTGGGCCGGGCCTACGTTGCGTGCCCGTCCACGTTCTTGGGCGGGCAACCCGGGTTGGTCCCAACCCGGAATCCGACCCGGTCGGTTTTTACATTATAATATAAAATAATATTTTAAAAGTAAAAAAATAATAATAAATATTTTATTTTCCAAAAAAATCAAAAACATCAAAAATATTCCATATTTTCCAAAAAATGCCAAAAATCCAAAAAAGGCCAAAAATTCATGAAAAAGCCAAAAAGACTTGTATTTTTCCAAAAATACCAAAAAAGTTCCAAAAAATCCCTTTTATGTCCAAAAAATGAGAAAAAGACCTAAAAAAATGTTTTTCCTCCCCAAATTGCATGGAAAATCCCTCGAACATCCAAAAAGCCTTAAGGTTTAAACAAGATTAGGTACCGAAAGGGCATAAATGATTAACTAGTGTAATTAAGTCCCCTATCCTAATTTCTCTAGTTACGCAGGAGCGAGTATTTCTCCCGATACTTCACTTGGGTTTCTAATCGACCCACCCCAAATCGATTAGTGGCGACTCCATTTTAAAAATTGATTTACAGGTTAAAAACTCATACTATTAAAGTCGTGAATTTGTGGACTTGGGAGAGTCCGGGCATAACTAATTTCAGCCGAGCCATTACTTGTACTCGATTGCGGGCGCCGAGAAAAAAGAGGTCGCGACAGTAATGTATTGCCAGGTAAGTTTGAAGGAGAATTAACCCTAACATGCTTCACACGTGGATGGTAAGAGCGAGGACAATGCTTATGATTAAGGCAACTTTCAGAATGCTACATTTGTACCAAATCACAAGTTGTCTTCGTTCACAAACATAAATCATCGAATTGGCACAAAGCCCGGCTAACCATCAATCTGGTTTACTGAAATTGTTCGGATTCCCATAGGATAGCCAAGCATGCTGAAATTTTATAAAAATAATTCAAATTCCTTCGGAACGTGAACAATTTCATATTTTATTTTTTGCTCAGCTAGATAAGTTGAATATATTTAAAATTATCAAATTATCAAGTTTAACGTATGTGGAGTTATATATCTCATATGAAATCAAGAACAAAGTATACCTGACCACAAACCATATCAAAGCACGTTAGATTATTCAGAGATTGGTGTTCCCCATCTGAGGAAGGAGAGAGAGAGAGAGAGGACGATTTTCAGTTGAGGGTAACATAGATGTAAAAAAAAAAAAAAAAGATCTAACGAAAATTATGTTGATTGAGTGATTTTCAGACACTTTTAGAATGAAACTTATTTAAGAGCAGTAGTTGAGGGTGTAGATGACAAAAGCGCAGGAAGACAAAGAACAAAACAAATAGTGGAACCCACACACACCAATACATCAAAATAAGTACCATGATTGATTACATTCAATGCATTTTTAGTAAATTAAGTTTAAATTAAATTTTTTATATCCGAGACGTATTGTACTGAAAAATATGCAATTGACATTCTAAATCATTCAAAAATGGACACGTTTTTAAAATAAATCATTGGAGCATATTACGCTAGAGTAAATAAATTTTATACGGGCGGGGCTTATTCCCTTTTGATTTAGTGGCAGATAAAAAAAATTATATTATATTGCATGCTAGAAGATTCCCTTCGTGTAGCGGCAGATTTATCAGAAATTTCCCTGGTAAGCCGACTTTAACGAGGACCAATTGATCTAGTACAACGAAAGCAACTTCTTTTATTCAACAGGCAAACATTAGAACGGCTAAACCGTCGCGGTCACCTAAATTAAGGCATATTATTCAAGATGTCCTCAATCAAACAACCCAAAGACAAGTAAGAAGAGCCACCCTCAATCACCGCCATCCTACTCTTCTCACTCGCCTCATTCACCTTCTTCCTCCTCTCACTGTCGACCTCCTCCATTAACTTCTTTATTCCACCCTCTATTACGTCTGCTGTCACCACGAAATCACTCTCCAAGCGGGGATCCCTTCGAGGATGCCTCTGATAGTCCATCTTGATCTCCACTGCAAGGCCCAGCTCCACCACCAATTCGAACGCATTAAATTGTTGCTCCCCGTAGAGGGGCAATGTGGCCATCGGCACACCAAACCGTATGCTTTCTAGTGTGGAGTTCCATCCGCAGTGCGACACGAACCCCCCAATTGCTGGGTGGGCCAAGACAGCAACTTGTGGAGCCCATCCAATCACTTTCCCGATGGTGGCCGTCCGGTCCAAGAACCCCTCGGGCAAGGCCTCAGTAGGGTCCACTAAGTCACTTGGGAACCAAACCTTGTCCTTCGGCGGCGCCTGTCGTAGGGACCACAGAAAGCGATGCCCGCTTCGCTCCAACGCGCAGGCCATCTCCTTCACCTGCTCCTCGCCTAAGCTCCCCATGCTCCCAAAGCACAGGAAAACCACCGATGAAGGCGGTTGCTTGTCGAGCCACTCCATGATGTCATTGCCTTGGCGGCCACCGCAGGCATTTGTTTTAGTCTCACCCTTCAGATTCAGGATGGGCCCCAAGGGGTACACAGCGGGCGCCCCAAGGCCTGCCAAGGACTTCAGCGCATAAGGTTCGAGCTCGTCGAATGTATTTACAATTATTCCCTTGGCCGCTCTCATCCTCTTGGCGTGCCCCAGGAACGGTCGGACGGTCTCCTTCAACAGAACCAGGCCAGGTAAGACCTTGGCTGGCAAGGGGTTCGTAAGACTCGGGAAGTCCAGCTCGGCGGCCGAGTCCTTGTATTCGGTTATGTCCACGTGGTGCTCGTCTTGCAGCGACTGGAGGTGCAGCATCATGCCGAGGAACGCAGCGCTCGATGTAAACAAGACATAGGACGGGACTCCAAACTCGTCCGCCAGGTCAATCATGGTGGTGCAGAACATGTCGAGGACGAACCCTGCTAGGCGCCCAGTTGAGCCGGCCGAGTCAGCAAGCTCGGCAGCGGCTCTCTTAACACGGGGCTTGTTGCTTTCCACGAAGTTGGTGAGGAAATGGGCCGAGGAGGATTGAGAGTCGTCATTATCACGCGGGAGGTGGACAAAGCAGAGGCGAGGGGAAGCCCCGGAGGTGGCGAGGGAATTAGTGTATGAGTCGACGTCGGAGTCGAAGGGATACTTCATGAGGAGGACGGTGACAGAGAGGCGGGAGTCGCGGTCAACGATGAGCTTGGCCATCTCGACCATTGCTACGAGATGGCCCAGGCCAGGGGTCGGGATGAACAGGAGCTTGGCATCGGCCATCGCGATTATCTCCCGTTCTCAAGTTAGGATTTTGAGAGTTCTGCGGGCGTTTTGAAGTTCAGTCGATGAGGCTGGGGGCTCCTTCTGTTGATAATTATGTACGTCGTGTTTTGTAGAGCGGACGATTCGTAGTTGTATAGGGCTGGGGCCCTCTTCTGTTGACTATTATGCGCGTCGTGTTGTGAGAAGCGGAAGATTCTTGGTTGTATACGTCTTCTGCCGGCATCTTTTACCACTTTTTGCTCGGAATTTTGTCTTTCTTCATTTGCACGGAACTTGAATATAAGAGAAAGCAGAGAGATGATTGAAGAGCGGGACCGGAAACGACGTCGTGGATTCGCTGGTCGCACGACACGATCCATCTTAGACGCAATTAATGCCCGTCGTCCACGTTGCATGCCGTGCGCGAATCCCACTCCGTCCAGTATCTTAATGAGATTTTATACCTTATTTTTTATGGGAATTGTCGAATGAGGACAAAAATTTATCTTAAGGTGCTTGAATATAAATTCCATTTAAGACTTGATCCTGCTTAGGATTTGTCGCATCGATTTTATAAAATAAATCCACGTACACGGTACACCTAATGCTACTTGTCCTTTCTTGTCAAGACAAGAAGAATATAAAAAATCGGCTATGTCCGGCGATTTGTTTCTCCTTTCTCTGCAATGCTTTTCTCGTCCCTTGACAAATAGCCGTTCTATATCAATTAGCAATAGTTTAAGAATATCACAAGTCTATTAAAATCAGTTTATTAAACGACACAATGAGTTATAGTTAATTAATAGAGCGGTTCCAAGTGATTTTACCATTATTAAATTCATGACTCCTATAAGAAAGGTTTATATCAACATCGCCTCTTTCATCCTTTTTCTCAATCCCTTACTTTTGTCTTTATAAATCCTTATGTACTAGTCATTTGCCTGTGCAATGCATCCTTTTTCTCAATCCCTTACTTTTAACCGGTGACTAATCACTGAATCTCACATCGTCATCAGTAATGAGCACTCATTGAGATTTCCCTCTCGAGTAGCTACAACATTGTCAAAATATAGTGCGCGTCTAAGTTTGGCATTCCTAGTAGTGTCTCCTAAGTTTGGCATTCCTAGTAGTGTCTCCGTATAGAAACAACAACAACGCCATGAGGTTAAAAGAGTTAGAAAAACGCCCTAATCCTAAATCTATATCTTGATCTAGAAAAAGCACCTCAATCTAGATTTAAGTCGAGATCAAAAGAGAACAGCTGTAAATGAGATACCAGTTGATCACAAATTGACTTTCAAACAAGCCGACTCGGCAGCAGTAGAGTAGCCTCAGAGACTTGCAAAGTGCTCAAGCATCTTAAGCAAGCACCAAAGTCGGCGCGAACGAGTAGATCCAGAAGAGTAGATTCTCCCAAGACACTTGCGCTTCGAACTTTTGAGCTCACGGGACAAAACTCTCCACTTCTGCGAAGGAAATCGATTGCGTCGTCCACAAAATTAATGAAGAAGTTTTGAAAATGAGGAGATATAGAGATAGGCAAATAGAGAAGGAGAGTGAGAGGGGGCCTCCCTCAGTGATGTCGCTATAGAAAGAGGCTAGGCGACGGCTCCAGAAGAAGAGAGGAAACCTTAAATTTACACACTTGGCTCTTGGAACTATAGTCATCCGTCCATATTTTATTCGCGTACTTTAACTCAATAAACATCAACTGCATGACTTTTATATGACTATACTTCGTATGTAGAAATTGTTCCTATCACCATTTGAGAGAGCTTCTTATATTTTGATCCCTCGTTCTTCCACCATGTCAAGGTGTCGAAGTCGTCCATGCAATCTACGCATTGCTACTCAAGATACAGATCTAACTTAGTTTTTTCAGGCATTTTAAGCTCCACTTTCATTATATAGTGCGACCTGACCTCAGTGCCCAATAAGAATCTCATCAGGCGTAAAAGTAGAGATTAGAGGTGGTCAACCATGAGAGCGTCCTCACAGTACATAACTCTAAGGATGCTATCACCTCATCCTTTAGGATCGGCGCCATGAGGACTCGGTCATGGTTATTAGTTCTCCCAAGCTCACATCTCACGTGACGACAGAGTTTGTTGTGACTTGACCTCAATACCAACTTTTTTTTTTATGAAAAAAAAAGGCATAAAGGTAAAGTTTATAAGTATTTAACTATGAAAATTTGCTCAAAGTACTTCCCCTCAACAAGATGTCATCACTTCATCTTTTTGCTGGGTCACAAGCACTTGAGATTACAATCATAACCACGAGCTTTTCCAAAGCTCATACCTCACATGACAAGTAAGTTTATGTTAAAATTGTATTAGATGACCTAAATGGTATCTAGGAGTCACCACTAGCCTCATTTTTGGGGGCCGGCCAGAATGCCCAATTGAAGGTTGGGAGTAATTCCTCAATACTTACATAACCAGAGATCTAGAGTTTGGAACTTGGGCCACACTAATGTTGCTATGAGTATTCTTTCAATACCTAACAATCAATGTGTTATCTAACGTGATCATACGTCTCTTTGTACTTTTTCATACAAGTTTATGATGTAAATGTGATCATGCATGGACGGTTCATTCATGTCATTATGCTCTATTACTAAAAAAGTGAAAAGGCAAATCAATCAAGAAATTGAAATTTTGGTGCAAGTAAACACCCAAGGATGATAACAAAGAGTACAATGAAAAGAGTTTACACAATTCTTAAAAAGAAACAAAAAGGAAACCCGCAACTCGTCAAGTATTTATACAACACCAAACAACCCGAGAGATTTGTCAGGGAGCAAATAGTACAATTGAGAGGTTGGATTGGACATTGACCATTCATCATCTTTGAGTCTTTGGGATCACCATCTCCATTGACCTATCTTGATTCTAGTCTATAGCTAGGACCAACATACTAATGATGCAAATAAAGAGAATGCAAATGTACCAACAAACAAGAACGCTCACAATCACAATCAAGAAACTAATCGAGGCATTAGCTAATCAAACATGGCCTTGGGATTGGCCTTTGAGGTCCATGCAACAGCCCACCTAAGACACCTACCGAATTCATTTTAGTGTGACTTATAACTATTAGCCATCATTTGTGTTCTCACATGGTGGCTAACGCTAGAAGTCCTTAATGCGAGTTCTAGTGTCATCCCAAATTGACCCCATGTCAACATGCATCACACCTAAGTCATTCATCTAAAAATCACATACAAAGCATGTAGGTAAGCATGCACGCAAGCCATTTGACCTTATTTCTTAATCAATCAACCAATTAAGTGAGCCAACAATGGATCACTTATTCAGTCCTCATGAGCCAAACACAACCACATACATTTCGCGGTAAGAAAGACAGTCAATATATGACTCATGTGATGCCCAAAAACCTTTTTGTGGACAATTGGCAAGAAAAGATGTTTCAAAAGAATTTATAAAAAGGGGACATAATTTCATCAATGCTGTGGAGCAAATTTGGCCATCAAAGCTAGCTTGAGTGCATCAAGGGCACAACTAATCAAGCATCGCAAATGTTCTAAATATAATTTAGACTTTGACAAATTTTATGTCAAATCAAGATTTTTAAAGAAAGTATCAAGTAAGGACATGATCCTATCAAATCAAGAATCATTTCTAGTCGTTAAAATGAGTAAGGTGCGTCGAGGGCACACTAAGTAAATATGTTCTTCGACAGGGTAGAACCTTGTCCTTTTGCTAACATTAATGGCAAGATCTTTTTCTTCTTTTTTTCGCGGTATTTACAATGGATGTATACTCTCAAATTGGAAACCACTTGATTACGACCTATTCTTTTTTGGTCAATAATTAAACACTTAATAATGGGTGATGTACCGAATTACCACACTAAAAATAGCCGAAATCGTACATCTTAAAACCTCATTCCATTACATTGCATGCATGATCAGACCAAGGAACAACAAAGTGATTTCATCAATACTCTAAAAAATGATTGAATGGTAAGAATTCAAGTAGCGCAGCGTGCCCTTCTGAGCAGACATTGCATTCACAATCAGACCAAGGAACAACACCAGGCGAAAGACAGCGTCCGGGGTTCCTGAAGCTCCCAGTCCCAAAGTTCTTATACGGCTACTTTGTCGAACAAACCAATCTGGCTTTGTAGATTTCAAACATCGCAAGACACATCGCAAAACCAGAGTCAAAAACTGCATTTAGATAAAGGATGAATTCTCAGAGGATTAATGGCAGGCAAAAGATGGTTATTCAAAGTATTCTTGATCGGTTGTGTCTTGGTTTTCAAGCTCAGTTACCTCCCGAGCGTTTCAGGTATCAAAACTTGGCAACCATACTAAAACCATCAGAAAGAGACATGGCAAATGGCAATAGAAATTGCTTCAATCAGCATTGCCACTCCGTCGGTTCAGGTAAACTGAGCAATCACTATAACCAACGTCAATCAATCCTGGGACTAAAGCTCCACAGACAATATGAGTAAGAGACATATTAAAGGATGAAGTTCTAAGGGATAAATGAAAAACAAAAAGAGCTTCAAGCGGCAACAATAGAATTTAAAAAAGACTGTTCTTGAATGGCCACCAGCGAAAAAGACTTCCATAACAGGATAAAAGCTATACAGGAAACAGAAAGAAATCCGTCGGGCACCATCACAGCTTCTTTAGGACTGTGCCCACCTAAATAAACGTTTCATAAAAGAAACCAACACAGTACAAAAGCTGAAAATCTGTCAGCATACTTCTTAGAACATCTATCCTATAAATTCTTGAACTTTTCAGTCGCCTTGGAACCTCAATACTGCCTGCCTCAAAATGTCACGGGCACATCGTCCTCTGTGTCTTTTCATTGTCAACTTGTATAGTTGCAAAATAGTCATTAGAATATATTTTCAGCTGCACGAGTATAGAAAAAATCTAATGCAATGCAGTCCACTAGAAAGTCACTAAACCTAGACATCCCAAATTATTAAAACTATAGAAGAGTAAGCAATGAAAATGCCACACAAATGGCCGAGGTCTTCAAAAATGAAGCACAAAAGAAGGACGTCCTTGAACTCATATCTCTTTCTCTTGCAGCACTTCAAGCTTTAAATCTGCAAAAATAAAAGACAACAAATGAGATCCTGATCAGTTCAACTTCTCTAATTCATAAGCATGTTACTAGTAAGTTACTCTGGCCCTTAAAAATTCATTCTGCCAGGATTTCATGTTCAGTGATGAAAGTTACCTCTATAAAATCCAAAAAGCATAGAAGTAAAAGACAATGAATACGTTAAAATTCATAACAAGGAGACAAGAGTAACGAAGAAGAACTATGAAACAACGAACGGCATTAACTAAACATAAAAGGGGGTAGAAACCTGATTCATATCTGAGCATTCTCCAGGCTCTCTTCAACGTAATTATGGGTGGGACTTGATCTCGACCAATCTGTGCAAAAACAAGAGAGTCGAGGACCTTTGGAGTCAAAGAACAATAAAACTGATCAAGCACACATCTCGGCTCACCGAAAGCTGCACCGAAAGCAACCATAGAAGCTGGAATAGCCAAAATATCTCTTGCCATGGAGAAAGAACCCTAAATGATTCCCATCATTATTCCACCAAGACAAGATGTCAAAACCATCTTCATCAGATGAGAGTTGCTCATTAAGATACCGATACAACACGGTTTTGGCATCCAACTCGGTTTTGGCACATTTTTTTTCTCTCTCTTCTATATTTTCTCCAACTCTCATGGAACATCATGTAATGATCATCAAGAGCAGTTTTCGGGAGTTTGAAATTTGAGAAGATTGAGTTTCATCTAATGACAATTGATACATATCATAATAATACTCAAAAAGTAGCCCTAATTCAACCTTCAAATTTGCTAGCAACTCACCAACCTTTTCAGTTTCACTCCCATAAATTCGTCCATAGCACCACTCAAACAATTTCAACTTGAATCAAGGATCTAGCACCACTGCAGTCAACATCAGCGAGTTTGTTTTATCAATGTTCCCACAGTACTTGTCAAGCATTTCTATCATTTTCTTCGACATAGATCTGTGGCATAAATCTGCATAATCTGTCCACTGGTATAAAGTCCCAAGTATCTCAGCGACCTCAGGGAAATACAAGTTAGAAATGACATTAGAGACACTTGACAACTCTTTTACAACCCTGTAAACCATTGGCAAGAATTTAGCAGACACGAGGGCATTTTGCCAATCATCACTTGTAGGTGTTTCATGATGAAGCTCTTCACTAAATGAGGGATCGTCCTTTTCCGATCTTTCAAAAGCTTTCCTTAACATGACCGCCCTCCTTAACATTAGGTAGGTAGAGTCCCACCTACTTTAAGTATCAAGACAAATGGAAATCTTAGAGGATATCTTTTCTTTCTCAACACAAGATTGAAATAACTGAGCTCTAGCTGGAGAACTCTTCACATACGTAACTGCACACCTAATCCAAACAATAGAATCACGACTCTCATTCAACCCATCATTCACAATCAGAAGCAAAATATCTGTGCAGCTTCCAGTGATTGTCTATGAAGTGCACATTGACGATTAAATACCTCGCATTTTGACCTCGCATTTTAAACGGAACTGCATATAACATTACTGAGGGCAACTCTAGATGGCGAGGTTCCTAACAAGGTTTTCAAATTAAACTTCTCGATCAGATAAAGTTTCACGCAATCCCTGGCGATAATGAAGCGGGGAACATGCTCCAATCGAGGTTGCGTTGTGTGAACAAATCTCTAAAGCCTCGACTGTCTATCAGAGAGAATGGTAGCCCGTCACTCACGATCATCCTGATGAGCATCTCTCTACAATGCGCCTGATCCAATCTCATCGCTATGACAACCTTCCTTCCCCAGTTACGCGGGGCATTCATCCAAATGTCTACATTTGGATGAATGCCCTGATGCGCGAGACCTCGTCGATGCGGCTCCGCCCGTGGACTCGCTAGCCGGGTTCCACTCGCCCGCATCGCGGGTCTTACCCATGTCGACCCACATCTGCACCCCATTTCCTGCAACATTCAAACCGGCATCACCACAATCAACATGAAGTCTTACACGAAATTCAACAAAATGAAGAGGGGAAATCGAAACCCCTCGAAAACCATCTGCTCAAACGCCCTCGCGAAGTGAAGATGCTGAGCAAAGATCTCAGCTTTCGGCCAATGTTACGGGCTTCTGTCACTCTTCACCGAGCAGGAGCAAGACACAGAGAAGACGGAGAGAGAGAGAGAGGCACCAGAAAGGGCGCCAAGCGGGAGATGTCTCTCCCGCTTCGTTTTCCATTTGCGTTTTGGCCCTCCTGCTTTTCTGGGTTTTCAATTTTGGCTCACCATAATTTCTTCTTGACGATTATATGATTTATTTAGACCATTTATTAAGTACTTTGACTTACATTATTGGTCAACGTCTGAGGGAAATTATTGAGTCATTGCTGCTAAAAAACTAATACTTGACTGGCGCTTAAGCTCACAGCAAATCAAAAACCAGTCCCCTTATTTTTAATGGCATCTTATTTTAGTCCTTGGACTTTTGCTTTATGACAAGTTAGTCCACATTTGGCAATTGAAGTTCTCGATGCTGAGCCAACCTCTACGTTGCTAATTTTTTATTTCATTTATTTCATAGAAAATGAATTATTTCATATTATTCATTTTCTATGGACGAAATAGCAATTAAAATTTATTTTATTTCATAGAAAATGAATTATTTAAAAAATAATTAATTTTTACCGCTTTAAATAATTAGTTGACGATTTTTTTTTTCATTTTCAACAATAATATATGTGTAAATATTTTTTATGGACCATGAAAGTATTTTTTATTCACTTATTTTTGTTAGCTATAAAAGTGATCAATTTTAAGAAAATACTTTTCAAATAATTTATTTTCCACGAAACAAATGTACGTTAAATTCCTCATCTTTTAAAATCATGTCAACTAAACCACTGTGAACCCTAGTAGCCACTCCTTCCAACATAAAAAGGAGAGGTGGGGATTCAGGAGGATTGGGATAAGAACGATTTAGTTTTAAATGTGGGTTTCGACTTTCACACCCTATAAGAATGCAGGACAAAAGACTGAGAATAGAAATAGAGTAGAACCGACTAAAAGAAAAAATTATGTCAACTACATTCCCAAGAATAACTCCCTCCAAAAATTGTCTTTTAATTACCTTTGTGGAATTGTGGTCAATACTATTTTTTCGAAAGTACCTAATCTTTCATTCATTCTTCTTACAAAAAGAAATTAGAAAATACTTGTATCAAATGAAAAATGGCTAATATAAAAGCAAGATAAATATTTTTCCCTGGAAAAGTTGAGATACATTTTAAACAAGTTTGAAATGGTGGATATTTTTTATGGGATAATTAGATCATGAAAAAAGTGAAAATCCTTAAAAAGGTCGTGATTTGTTTTGTCATCCGGCCTTATTTATGCGTACCGTGCAAATACCTTTGTCACTTGTAAGATTCCTCCACGTACCGAAATGAATTAAGATCTGTCACATCAACGTAGTCACCGATTAAGTAATTTTATGTTCCAAAGTCCAAGATTTCTTTTGTTTTACAAATCTATGCAGCACTCCTTTTTTTTTTTTTTTTTTTTTTTTTTTTTTTTTTGGTAAAAAGTAAGAATATATATTAAGCTTTGGACAAATGAACAAGAATTTGGCACCGTAACTCACACTTTAGCTATGGGGGCAGGGAGAGTGTGAGGGTGCCGAATCAAAAAAAGTACAGAGTGAAGGAAACAGAGCAGCAACCAATCGGCTGAACTACAAGTAAAAACACAGACCAACGACTCTCAGGCACCCTTCCAAAGAGCGAATCTATGCAGCACTCCTTATTTCCTACGAACATCAGAAAACCAGATTCTTGTCTTCTATGAACTCTCAAACGATGGACGATGTTGACACTGCATTTCATTCTGGCGGACCTTTTAAGCAAGATCCCCGTCCACATATGAAGGAGAGCAGCAAAGGATTTTGACCAATGATGCAAACAAATAACGGGGTAGGTAGAGGACGATGAATTTTCATTGATTCTAATAGCGCGGTCGACTGGCGAGTACTCCGCCGAAGCTGTGCTGATGCTGGTTTTTTTTTTTTTTTTTTTCAATGTGATGCAGAGTCTATGCAGATGAGAGAATATATATATCAAATGAGAGAACCTTCATTAGAATGCCTTCTCCTGCAGCAGCAGTTCAAGCTTCCAATCTGCAAGAGTATACTAAAAATGAGATCCTAACAGGAGTCCGACTTCATCCATCTTTCAAAAGCTTTCCCCCTAACGGGAGGCGAACAGTCTCCGCAAGAATTGACAGGCGAAGAAGACCAATATGCTGATTCATGTTTCTCAGCATTCTCAAGGCTCTCTTCGACACAAGCTGGGGCCGTTACTGGATCTCTACCAATCTCAGCCTTCAACCTCTGAAATGAGAAACTACGAAACTGATCAAGGAAACATCCTGGCGAGCTGAAAGCTGCACCAGAAGCAAGTGCAGATGCTGGAATTGCCAAGATTATGTCTCGCCGTGCGGGAGAGTACCTTATATCTCGATTTATTATTCTTCCTTCATGTCAAGATGTCAAACTCATCTTGGTAATCCTCACATTGCTACTCAAGATATAGATAGATCTAACTCAGTTTTAATCCCCTTTTTATGCCTCTCTCTCTCTCGTCAACAAATGAAATGGGTGAATATCATCAGAAGCATCAGGCTAAAAGGTTTGCGTTTGCAACACATCACCATGATAAAACTCAAAAAGCCAACTCAACCCAAAATGCGTTCACAGCAGAACTTTGAAAACTTCAACTTGAGCAGAGGATCTAGTACTACTGCTGTCAACATCATCAAGTTTGTTTCATCGATGCTTCTATAGTACTTGTCGAACATCTACTTCATTTTCCATAGCCATCGAACTCCACACATAAATAACTCAAATTTCCCACAGAACTCCACACATCAGTGCGAGGCCAACTCTAGATTTCAATTGTTCCCATCAAAGATTCCGACTTCACCTTCTCAATCAAATCAAGTTTCATGCAATCCTTAGTTAGTAAAGCGCGAAACTCAGCCCGAATGCACGAATGCACGCCCCAACGCGCTCACAAAGTCCTTGGGGTCGTATTTTCGAGCTTTGGGGTTAGGGCAATGCAATGACGGACTGAACCAATCTGAAGTGCAAGTAAATTAAACAATGTGACCACGACATAATTGAACAAAATGTACGCGCAAGTGCAATGTTTAGGTCTCTTCAAGTCCCTCTATGTTCATCATCAATCTTTCCTTCTAATTAGCAACGAGTAATTATAATTGACAACAAAGAAATTTCACGTGTTCGCGAAAGGTTAGCCCCAACAAAAGAACAGAGATCTACATATAATCGGAGAACTATGTAACGCTACAAGAACTGTCTCCCTGGAAATTTCGCGAATGTCGCGAATTTCGTTTCCAACGGAAGTTTCAGAATCATCGAATTTCGTGGTCATTCGAAGCCGAAAAGAACATGAAGAATCAACAGCAGCAAAATCCTCCAAGAAAAATGAAGAAATTCTCAGTCTTTCAAGTAATTGGAGAGCTTCACATGAGCCGTGGGATCTCTCTTCTTCTTCTTGAAATGCTTGGTTGCCGCCTTCAGCACCTTATCCCAACCCTGAAAAAATCCCAAAACCAGACGAACCCTAATAAAACTGGAAAGTTCTGAATACAAAATTCGATAAATCGCATGATTCAAGCTTAGATTTTCATTAAACAGAACGAATTTCCGAAAAAGGAAATCGACAAGAACAGGGAGAGAATCGGATAGTGGTAGTACCTTTCTGGCGAAGGGCGCGCAGGCGACGTTCGACGGAGTCATCGACGAATCAGAGACCTTCACCGGCCTCTTCTTCTTCTTGCCGCTCACTGAGAGATTGATCTTCTTCTTCCTCTTCTTCGTCCTCCTCGCGGTCGTCGTCCTCTCGGGACCGAACCCGAAGCAGAGCTTCCTCGGGGTGGCGAAGCAGCCGGAGTCGACGGGGAAGTGGGAGCGGGGGAGGAGCGGGGACCAGATGGAGCTCTGCGAGTAGTCGAAGCCCAGGGAGGAGCCGTCCGGGAACTTGTGGAGGAGGTCCCGCGACATCGCCGGCACCAGGTACTCCACCACCTTGCAGGCGTCGGGCAAGAGGCCGAGGGTCTCGTCTTCGTCGGCGTCGCCGCCGCCTCCGTTGTTCATGGAGTCGTGTCGTTCTTCCTCGGCGGCGAATTTGCGGATCGCTTGTTTTCCGGCCGTTGAGCGATCGGGGGACTTTGCTCTGGTTTTGTAGAGAGGGAAAAGTTACCGTTGGATATGGGGGAGGGGGGGAGGTACAAGTCAAGTGAAGGAGGCACGAGAGTCGCAGGACGCACGTGAACGTCAAATCCCCATATTTTCTTTGTCTCTTTTTTTTTTTTTTTTAAATAACATTATGAAACCGTTGGCCTCAAGTACAGCCAAATCGAAACAGTTGAGACAGTTCAATTAAATTCTAAAGGGTTCATACTAAATAAAAACTCAAACTGATTCATATATAATAAATTTATCCCAAATTAATTTTTGAATTGAAAGAAAAATTTCTAAATCGGTACACTTATTTTACCCAAACTAATTTTTAAATCACTAAAGGCCTCAAATCAATACACTTTTAATTAATTTTTCCCAAATTGATATGAATTTCAAGCTCGGTAATATTATGGAAGTTAACAAAGAGTAAATATCAATTTGGATTTTTGGTAATCTAAAAATTAGCTTGGATTAAATTTATTATAAATGCATCAATTTGAGATCTTTGGCAATATTAATACTAAATGTTCTAAATCTAGTGCAATTTTAATTTTGCATTGAGTTTTTACAATTGCGCTAGTAATAAGTTATTGAAGACTTGGTCGCACTTTTTGAACTTATTAAGATTTAATTTACTCTGGGCCAATCATTTAGGAATTTCGGTCCACTTCCCCCTTTTTTCGTGGGTATTTATGGGGAGTGATCG
The DNA here is from genome assembly GCA_016097595.1 of Eucalyptus pumila. Taxonomy (NCBI): domain Eukaryota; kingdom Viridiplantae; phylum Streptophyta; class Magnoliopsida; order Myrtales; family Myrtaceae; genus Eucalyptus; species Eucalyptus pumila. The sequence continues at coordinate 8,503,767 of CM027846.1, read as the reverse complement.
TTACAAGTTAGCAATCGACTCGTTATGCAAGAGCCTTCTTTAGTCCCTTGGTTTTCAATGTGATCGTGGATTTTAAGCTGGCCTAACGAAGCACGGGGATGTTGATGGTGAAGAGTCGTCGTGAATCGTGATCAGTGTGCAGTCAACTTCTTTGGTCATTTCATGGGGGTCTCGTCCCATACCTAACGCAAAAATTTGATCCCAATAGTAATCACTCTATCATCACAATTTCATCATTGTGCTAAGAATCGAGAATTTCTTCATATGAGATAGCAAATGCTTAACATATAAGGTAATCAAGATTCGCTAATGATATGACTTGAACTTGTGATTTTGTGAAAAATAAGTGACTCATGTGCTTGTATGATCTTGTAATTGGTCATAAATTATTGTTTTTTCTATTCTATCACTCCGGATATAAAATCGATGATTGACTATGATCCTATGGTTCAACAATATCAATAAAAAGATCTAGAAAAGCAAATGTGCTTAAATACAAAATGGTATAAATCTAATGTAATTAAATTCCCAATTTTTTAGTGAATCATTTATAAAAAAAATGAAATCAAACAATTCATATGCAACAAAGTTGTCAAAAAAATAATTTCCAACAACACATACCTGGTTTTCGGTTCTGGTGATCAAAAGTGCTTGACTACATCTTGGAAAAATGTTTAGGACTTATTGCCCCTGTGGTCGTGATGTGGTGGAACACACTTGTTTAGTATCTTACGTTGTACTTGGTTGTTCGACTCCATAGTGGTAAATGACCAAATAAACGTAAACCCTATGGAGAATTTGTTGTGCATACCATGGGACTAAACTTTGGGATGGTAGATATTTTGCCCTTGAACTCTCAACTGTTACACAAAGTCCCTAAAATTTTTCATCTTCTTTCGACTGTTACTATCCATTATCTCTCTAGTTAAAATATGTAAAACACGTGACTTTTAAGGAGTAATTTTCATCCCATTTTGAAGGAAATCTCTTTTTTTTTTTTTTTTATCTTTAATTGTTGTAACAAAAAAAAAATACAAAACTGGAGAAAAATAAAGTAACTAAAATTTTAATAATATAAAAAATAAGTTTCAGTAATAGTATTAAACAATAATTAGAGCTTTCACAAAAAAAAAAGAAGAAGAAGCAATAATTAGAGCCACTTTAATAGAACTAATTGAGATGTTTTTAGATAAAGAATAAACACAAATTAAGTAAAACAGCGAAAGGCCTCAATAACAAAAAATTGTCAAATTACAAGAATTGGTTACTCATTATGTATATTAAAAGAGTTTATTAATGTAAAACTGATAGATTAAAAAATTTTAAAAATATTGTAGAAGGAAATTCTGTCCTCACCTCATAAAGAGAAACGATTAACTGAAATTCAAGGTGATATTTTTAGATGTTAGTATTTTCATCAATTGACCATTTAGATATATTTGATGAGTAACCAATTTTTATAATTTGACCTTCGTGTTATTGAAGCCTTTGTTTATTTTACTTAATTGTGTTCCTTTACCTAAATATCTTATTAGCTCTATTGATATTTTGATCAAAATTTATTCTATTTTGTAATATTATCATTCATACTTAATTTTCAAAAATTAAATTTGTAGTTAATTTATTTTTCTACATTTTTTTTGTTCTTTTTCTTTTTATAGATATTAAGTGTAAAATATCAATTTCCTAAAAAAATGAGAATGAAGTTAATTTCTACTCCATAAAAGTCATGTGCATTTCACATGTTGACAGAAAATATAACGGAATGTTATCAACCGTAAAGAATGAAAGTTCATGGGGTAATGCGTAACACTAGAAAGTTTATGGCAAGTACATACCATCCCATAATTCGAGGTGTTTTGTGTAATTTCCCCCTTTTTTATATAGCGAGAAAGGTGGGGAGGACAAATTAGTGCTAGCGATCTCTTCCGGATATTAATATATGGGTCTTGTACCCGTTATGAAATATTCGATTTGAGTTACAACTACGTAGCATCAGTTGTGATTTGAAGGTTCAAGGTCATAGAATTTGTCACTACAACTCCACCAAAATCAAATAAGAAATCGTCTCTTTCTCTCCCGTGGACGTAGGCGGATCTTTCGCCGAACCACGTAAATCTCCGTGTTCTTAATTATTCTTGTTTACTTTTCTCATCTAGTTAGGGTGTTCTTCCGCACAACAATTGGTATCAGAGCTATCCAAGTTCTTTGTTCCTGTATTGCGACTTCTAACTAGATGGCTGGAAAAGGTTCAACCGTTCGATTTGATATTGAACGATTCACCGGGAAGAATAGTTTTACACTATGGCGGAGAAGGATGAAGGATCTGTTGATTCAACAAGGTTTATCAAAGGTTCTTCTAGGAAGATCAAACAAGCCGAACACCATCACTGATGATGATTGGGCTGACATGGAGGAGAGGGCGTGCAATGCAATCCGATTGAACCTATCGGATGAGGCCCTTCAATATGTAGTGGAAATCGAATCTGCTCCGAAGGTATGGCTCAAACTCGAAAGCATTTATATGACGAAATCTCTTACGAACAAGTTGTTCTTGAAGAAGAAATTGTATTCACTTCAGATGAGTGAAGGAGGAGATCTGTTGGAACACCTTAACGTGTTCAATAAGATGATTACTGAACTTACAAGCTTGGAGGTAAAGTTTGAGGATGAAGACATAGCGCTTCTACTACTGACATCGTTGCCGGATTCGTTTGACCACTTGGTGACTACGCTCCTTTATGGCAAGGAAACCCTGGAGATCAGAGAGGTGACTACTGCCCTAATTTCAAACAACACTCGGAAAAGGGCAAGTAGTTCAAAATCTTCGGGAGAGGGACTCTTTGCAAAGGAGAAAAACAATCAAGGAAGAGGAAGATCAACGAATCGAGGATCGAGCGGTAGGGGTCGATCAAAATCCAAGGGAATGTTCAAAGGAAGATGCTACGGGTGTAATCAGGAAGGGCATACCAAGAGATTCTGTCCAAATAAGAACGAGAAAAAGAAGAAGAGCTCGAATGAGGCAAGTATAGCCGCATTGAGACCAATGATGGGGACGTCTTGTCCATATCATTGGGGAAGGACAACTTTGAAGATTCGTGGATCATGGACTCCGAATGCACTTTTCACATATGTCCTCATCAAGAAGCCTTCGATGAGTACAAGGCATATGATGGTGGTTCAACATGGGTAAAGCTAAACCGGTTAGTACACCCTTAGCAAATCACTTCAAATTATCTGAGAAACAATGCCTTGTTTCACATGAGGAAGTTGTAAAGATGTCTCGAGTACCCTATGCCAGTGCAGTAGGGAGCCTCATGTATGCTATGGTTTGTAGCAAACCGAATTTGGCTCATGCGGTGAGTCTCATCAGCCGATACATGAGCAATCCGGGTAAGGAGCATTGGGAAGCTGTTAAGTGGATCTTTCGTTATTTGGCTAGAACTATTGGAATGGGTTTAATGTTCAGTTCCAAGGGAGGATTGATTGATTTAGCAGGTTATGTTGATTCAGACTTTGCTAGTGATTTGGACAAGCGAAGGTCCATCACAGGATATGTCTTTACACTTGGTGGTGGAGCTATTTCGTGGAAGGCAATGCTTCAACCTACTGTAGAATTGTCTACAACTGAAGCTGAGTATATGGCAGTAACTGAGGCTGCGAAGGAGGGAATATGGCTGACTAGTTTAGTCACAGAGTTGGGTATAAAGCAAGAAAGTGCTACATTATATCGATAGCCAGAGTGCAATATGTCTTGCGAATAATCAAGTGTTCCATTCTAGAACGAAACACATTGAAGTTCGGTACCACAAAATTTGAGAATTTGTGGAGAATGGTAGCATTGCTTTGAAGAAAATCCATACTAAAGATAATCCCGTAGATATGCTCACGAAGACGGTTACTACAGAGAAGTTCAAGTCCTGCAGGACTTGATTTCTCTCACTCATCATTGAAGTTGATGGAGGCCGCACTGATCCAGGTGCGGGCGTACCTTTGCGAAGGTACGGTGGAGGGAGAGATATGTTCGTTTTCTTGGTTCAAGTGGAGGCTTGTGGTTTATTCAAGCCAAAGGTGGAGATTTGCTGATATTGTCTTGAATTCCACAAAATTCAATCGGGAAATCTAGGAAGACTTGAAGATTGCAATACATTTGTTTCCTAATATATTTCCTAGATTTGGGTTTTAAATTTGATAATATCTTTATGGTGGAATTCATTTCCTACTAGGTTTAGGAAAGTGGGGAGATCTATTTATTTCAGTATTATACCTTGTACTCTTGACATACGCTCAAATAAGAAATCGTCTCTCTCTCTCCCGTGGACGTAGGCGGATCTTTCGCCGAACCACGTAAATCTCAGTGTTCTTAATTATTCTTGTTTACTTTTCTCATCTAGTTAGGGTGTTCTTCCGCACAACATATTGGTAGTCAAAAAATCTCTCCACACAAGATATGCTGTAGTTAGGTAATGTTGCATGATCTATTCAAAAGTTTGAAATTGAACTTATGACCTTGTGGAAGAACAATGAGCCATTTACCACTAAGCTAATAACTTTTTTCTTCATATACTGATTATGTGGCATCCGAGCCAATTTTAAAGAAGCTCAACTATTTCCCTTCTTCTCGGGCAATCTCGAAAGTGCACTTCCCCATATCAATCTGATGTATTCAGGATACTCAATAACACCTGAACTCAAGATCATAAGGAGAAGAGCAAACTTCTTGCTATCCAAACCGATGCTTTTCTTCCTTGTAAGTTCAGGAGGAGAGAATGTTACCCCACGTCAGGTCAGGGCGTACTAGAGACCTAGAAGGTCTTAAAGTGGAATTACATATCACCTACCAAAAAGAATTGCTGGGCACGTTGTGCAGAGATTCGAATTTTACTAGCTAAGCCAACGAACTAAGTTAGTACTTCCTTTGTTAGGAACCACCTTGTTTTGTACAAGAAGCTAAGCCTGGAGTTCAGTTTTATCCTACGCAAATTACAAACACAGAGAGAGAGAGAGAGAGAGAGAGAGAGAGAGAGTGAAAACCAAGCAAAATAAGAAAGTACATAGAAACCGGTGTCCTGATTTCCTCGACCATCAAGCAAAGCACATATTCCATGTAGGAACAAAGAGGAAAAGGCAACAAAAACAACCCACGCTAGAACAATCCTAGAATCACTCCTATTTCGCACTAAAAGCTTATGTCTCCCCACCTGTAATGTGTCCCGGAATTCACGTGAAAAAGCAAGCGACAAAAGGAACGATACTGCTCCTCCTCCCGTTTAAAGTCCTGTATTTATACACTTGCTTCATCGCATCTATTCACACGAGAAACCAACTGGAATCACAAGTAGCAACTCAGTCCTGGCTTTGAGTACAAGGCTGCATTTTCGCATAATGGCGTTCGAAGGCCTCCGGTCGAGCATCTTGGTTGCCTGCATCGTCGTGATGGCCGGTACCGGCTTCACTTTATGCGGTAATTATGTCCGTGCCCTCCCCTCCCGCTAGTAGCGCTCATATGACGATTTTCTTCGCGTGTTCTTGCAGAAGCAAGATCGTTCGGTATGTCGACACTCCAAGGTGGTGAGATCCCTGAGGATTCGGGAATTCAACCAATGGAGGAGCTGGAAATATCATGTGAAACGGACGTCGGTGCTCCATTGAACTCTCCCAATTCCCATCCGTATATCACAGTGCCTCATTTCGCTCTACCGCCTCTGGATTCAATGGCACCAATTCCTACGCCACCTTACCGTATCACTACTCCTCCGTATGGTTCTATTACTCCACCGCCTAGTGTGCCTGCCAAAACGCCTAGCCCACCAAAGCATAAGCCTAGCCCAAGCCCAACAGAGTTCGGTTACAGCCCGCCGGGAAGTCTCAGGCCCTGCTCCCCCAAGCTCGCCCCCAGCTCGCCCAAGCTCGCCCCCAACCCGCCCAAGCTCGCCCTCAGCCCGCCCCTCTACTCGCCCCCTGTTGGGCACCCGCCGGCGCCGCCTAAGGCCCACGTCTACGCCGTATGGTGTGTGGCCAAGCCGACCGTGCCGGACTCAATAATCCAAGTGGCCATGGACTACGCGTGTGGGGCGGGGGCCAACTGCAAGCCCATCCAACCCAATGGCGTCTGTTACCAGCCGGATACGCTACTAGCGCACGCCTCCTACGCCTTCAACAGCTACTGGCAGAAAAGGAAGGAGGCTGGAGGGACGTGCGACTTCGGGGGGACGGCAATGCTGGTTACTGTGGATCCAAGTAAGTGCATTATCGTTACCATCTGCTATATTTCTAACACAAACCTAAACATGAATATGAGATAATGTCCAAGATCTGGGTCTTCTCTTTGTCTCATGTTTCATACACATTGTTTTTGTGGCAGGTTACAATGGATGTCGCTTTGATTATACCTGAAATCCTTTTTCTGCTGAAAGCCTTGGAATATATAAAGCTCAGTCCTACTCTACACCCTCCAGTAGTGTGCAATGTGCTCTTGAGTCTTGCCACAGAGTTTTGTAATTAGTTACATATGGCTTTGTTTGGAATTACGCATAGACATGGTTTACATGTAATTAGGAAACAGGGTTTATACAAAAGTTGGGACATAATATATCGGAAACTCTTTTAATAATGTAAGAAATTCTCATCTTTGGAAAATATACTCTATGGCGATCTCATTTTCATTTGTCACTGGTATAATATAAAGCCATCCTCATACATTCCACAATGAATTGCAAACCTAATTCCATCCTCATGCGCACATCATTTCTCTTATTGCGAGTATAGGAGCTTGGAAGCGAGTGATTCGAGAATCAATGAGTTTGAAGAGTTCGAAACGAATTAAGAAAAGTATTTTATGTATCAAACATATCATGTGATAGTCATACTAAAAAAGTAAATTACTAATAACTAAAAAGATTTTCAAAATTCAAATATAAATTGGTCGAATGCCCATCACTCGAGTAAAATGATTGATCGGCAATATTACATCGATGTACAAAATTTTATCTTGTGGGAGAAAGAAAAAAACCTAAAATAGTTCAAGCAAGAATTTGGTCGAAACTTCAATGAGCGGGAGATGGAGGGGCAGACGTGAATTTTTACCGGCACAACTCCCGCCTTTATCAATTCCTGCCTTTCGGGCTCCTACTTTGTTCTTCCTTAACTCCAATTCCGACGTCTCCAATGCCGTCGCGAACCGCCGCCGCCGCTTCACCGCAGTCCCTCCATCTTCTCCTTCGTCGCCGCCTTCTCCTCCTCCGGCTGCGCAGCTCGAACTGAGACGAACCCACGATCGGAAAAAAAAAAAAATGGAGATGCAGCAGCTCCTGAGCATGGGCTTCTCCAGCGAGCTGGCCGCCGAAGCCCTCGCCGCCACCGGCGGCAATTCCACCCTCCACGCCACCGAGTGGATCCTCGCCCGGCGGCCGCCGCCCTCGTCCTCTCAGGACGCCGCCAGCCCTAACCCTAGCGCTAGCTCCGCCGGCGGCCCCAATCCCAGCCCCAGCCCGCCCCCGTTTCAGCCCAAGCTCGACCGGTTCTTCCACTTCAACTCCAAGCCCTCCTCCAACAATCCTTCGCCCCCTTCTCCTCCGCCTCCTCCGCCGCCGCCCCGGGCCGAGGCGCGGCCGCGGGACGACGGCTCGCCGACCCCGACTCCCCCCGATTCCAAGCGTCCCAGGCTCCTTTTGCCGCAGCACCCGCAACCCGCTGTTCCCAGAGGGGCGCCGGAGAGGAAGGTCTCGCCGCCGCACCAGCCCTTGGCGGAGCGGATGCGGCCCCGGACCGTCGACGACGTCGTCGGGCAGGAGCATTTGCTGGGCGGGAGCTCGCTCCTGCGCTCGGCGATCGCGGCCGATCGCCTGCCCTCGATCGTGCTCTGGGGTCCTCCAGGTACCGGCAAGACCTCCATAGCTAAGGCCATTACGAATTCCTCTTCGAGGGGGTCGGTGTATAGATTCACTTCTCTGTCTGCTGTGACTTGTGGGGTTAAGGAAGTGAGGGACGCGGTGGAGGAGGCGAGGAAGGCGAGGGTCAAGGGTAATAGGAGGACTGTGCTGTTTGTGGACGAGGTTCATAGGTTCAACAAGTCGCAGCAGGACTCGTTCTTGCCCGTGATCGAAGATGGGAGCATCGTGTTCATGGGGGCCACCACGGAGAACCCATCTTTCCATTTGATCACGCCCTTGTTGTCGCGCTGCAGGGTCCTCACACTCAACCCTCTGAAGCCCCATCACATAGTGTCGCTCCTTGAGCGGGCGATAGGCGATTCAGAGAAGGGGTTAGCGAGGAGTGTTGATATGAATGTCGAGGCGAAGGAGGATGCAGTCGAGTTTCTGTCCACTAATTGTGATGGTGATGCCAGGGTGGCACTGAATGCCTTGGAGATTTCGGCCATAACTGCTGCTACACGGGTGTCCAAGCAGCAGCTGAAATTGAAGGGCGGGAGCGAAAGCTCTGATGGCAATTTGTTGGCAGATGTGGAAAATGGGATTGGTCCAACTGCGGCAATCGTTACGCTGGATGATGTGAAGGAGGCACTCCAGTGTAAGCACCTAGCTTACGATAAAGCTGGAGATGAGCATTACAATCTAATTAGTGCACTCCACAAGTCTATGAGGGGAAGTGATGCGAATGCTGCCATCTACTGGTTGGCAAGAATGCTGGAAGGGGGCGAACAGCCTCTTTACATTGCCCGGCGACTGATCAGGTTTGCAAGCGAGGATGTTGGCTTGGCCGACCCATTGGCTCTTAATCAGGCCGTTTCTTGTTACCAAGCTTGCCATTTCATAGGGATGCCAGAATGCAACGTGATTCTTGCACAGTGCGTCGCCTACTTGGCTTTGGCTCCGAAATCAATTGCTGTTTATCGAGCAATGGGAGCTGCACAGAAGGCAGTGAGAGAATCTGTGGGGCAAAATGAGGGAGTCCCGCTGCATCTGAGAAATGCGCCTACCAAGCTGATGAAGGAAATCGGATATGGGAAAGGCTACATATATACTCCTGATGATCCTCAGGCAGCGCAAAGCTACTTGCCACCCTCACTTCAAGGGTACAAATTCCTGGACTGGCCAAGTACTAATACCCATGAGAAATGAGGAGCTCTTAAGCTCCCGCTGAGCAGTCTTTTTGGAACTGTAAATTTTGCTCGTTAGTCACTTTTATTAATTCCTAAATTGTGTGGTCGAACAAGTTCATAGCCTCTTTTGCCATCGCGTTTATAATTGCGTTGTTTGTTTTGGAGTAGGTTGATAAAAGCACTGTAAAGTATCTTAAGACTGTAATTAGAAATTTACGAAGTAGGATGCTGAATGTGCGGACTCTTTCCCAACTACAGTTTGTGCTCATATACTAGTACTATCCTACTCCTTTTGAGACAGTTTGACAACTGAGACATTTATCTTCTCATGCTCTGGCACCAAGAGATTGTCTTGCACCTGATGTTTATTGTTTGCCGAAACAAGACAGATGCATCCTCAGTGTTTGAGGTGACTATTGGCTTCAGATAATGTTGATGCTGAAACAAGAAGCAATTGAAGCATAGCATTGGAATTCTTGAGTTTTGAATCATGAGGGTCTCTGCACGCTTGATAGAACCTTCATCCATTCAAGCGGCGGATTTTTGTGCTGTTTGATTTCATCATTAACCTCATAGTCTTCAGATCATTAGGTAACAATCAGCACAAGTCATGAAGAATTGCTGCATCTTGTCTTTCAGGTTATTTTCGTGATGGATTTGATCTTTTCTTTTAGTAGTTGTCCTCATACGTTAGTAATTGTATTTGGCATAGTTAACCATATATATAGTCCAAGGTTCTCAGTCAGGACAATTGCTCCGAGCTACCCTGCCATTAAATTAATAATATCGACAGTTCCATAAGAGAAGGGCATCGCTTGAAGTCACTTACTTCCGTTAGAAGTCATGTACTACTCTCACTACCTACCTTCAAAGATCTTTCAATTATAACATCCTTCAAGTAGAAGTCTCCCCCAAAGATCCCTTTAGGAAACTTCTAGTTTTCCCTCTTTGCACTCCCCCTAATAAGATTGATTAATTTGTTTGTCCTGCGTTATCATTTCTTGTTAAGCATAATCAAAGCATGTTTGACTTACAAGCTTCGATTGTGATAACACGTTTGACAATAATTGTCCTTTGTTCCTAGTAATTTGACAGACCACAAAACCACAATCCATGTCTTGAGGATGCAGCACCATAGAAAGACCAGCAAAAAGATTTGTTTGTTATTGATGACATCAATTGTGGTTTGATCACCCTTTCCGAGGAATCAAGAAAAATCCCAGAATCATTCCTTTGTCATCCATTCCATCCAGATCTTATGCAAGCCAACTCAAAAACATTGATGCATGTTCTAAAACTTGAATACGAACTGAACCGGCATCTTCAAGGTCTTAAAGAAGAATGGCCGACCAGCCAAGAGCAAAGACAATTACGCCATTTCATGGAATTCCGGAGTTTGAGATACCAAACTATTTGGTCAATAACAACAGAACTACCGAAAATTGTTATATCAAGAGTGCTGATTGAGGATCCTCTGGAGCCTTCGGTATAAGCTCCCGAACAAGTGAAACAGTCAAAAGGGAAAATCGCAACTTGCAAGACAGGCGGTACAACTTGACAAAAGTATCTACTTGTATCATCCAGAGTATATCCTGATTAAAAGAATGCACAAACTAAAATTCCAACTATCATCCTAATCTTTCATTACCTTGGAATATAACTAATTTTATAATGAATGCATCACAACCACCTAAATTTCCTACCAGCATCAAACAAAGAGACCCTAGAATGAAGCTGTTGCCCCATGCAATCTGTGAGACAAGGAGGTTTAATTATTTCTGCTTCTACGTAGTAGGGAAGACACCAAAGGCCAGCCAAATTCTCCATGCCTTCAAGCATAATGAGATCAAATGGCGACATGCAGGATGTAAACGATTGAACATTTCCAAGTTTGACATAGACCAACCAAAAGTAGATAGACAAGCATGGACGCACACATAAATGTAGATAATTCTGCAGCTGCACGCACAGAAAACATCATGATCATTTCAAATCAGTACCGGAGCCAACATTAATGAGAATGACCGAATCAGACCCAGAGAATAGGAAAGTTAAAAAAAAGGTGAAAACCTGCAGAACTGGTAACAATCATCCATTAAGAGAAAGAGATAGAAAGAGAGATTTCATTGAACTTGCAACTACATTTGGCAGTTCAAGAGGACACAGATACAACAGCAACCACAACCCCTAAACAACACACGGTGGAGATAGAAATATACACATCCCAAAAAAATGGACAAACCATGCAATTGGCAACTACTCAACAACCTTCACACCCGAGAGGTAGACTTTACTCTGGATTACATCGCCACCAATCAAAAAACCTGGCATGACCATCAAACCAACCTTAGGTTTTTCGTCACCCTCAATCGTCACCCAATTCTTCACCACACTTTCCATATAAACCTCAGAGTACTCGCTCCCACTCTTGACCTGGAAAACTTTGATGCTAGGGTCAAAAGAATAAGCCAGCCTATGCAAAAGCCATATCGACTTCGCCAGTTTTAGAAATACTTGATAGAATGGAGTCCGAGGATGCCCACCACCAGTTACAAAATTCCGCTGATCCAAGTTCCCGAAGAATGAAGCCTCCATCTTGGGGTGAACAACCAAAAGATACTTGCTCCGACAAAATTTCCCAAAGATTGAGTCTGGGTTCTGGCCTAACATGTCCAATGGATCCATCTCCTTCAAGGCCAAGAATTGATGGAAAAAGCTTTCTTTATTTACAGCAAGAGTATCCGACTCTATTCCAAAGCTTTCCTCTTGAAAAGCACCGAACATTCTTTGACATATATGGGACTCAAATGCATACTTCTTGTGAGCACGCTTTGCATAAACAACGTCAGGTTCAATGGAAATAGCAGCAGCATCAAGGTCCCAACCAGCCGCTTTCATCATATTGATCAAGGGCTTTGAGAAGTCATGAATGGCTCGGTAAGTGGCTTCAACAGTTGAGATGAACAGATCAGGGGTAAGATCAACAGGGAAGAATCCATTCTCATGCCCTAAATCATCCGATTCTTTGCTTGACAAGCCCCTAAGCTTAAGATTCTTTTCAAGTTTTGCCTTCTTCACATCTGCTTCTTCAATTTGCTGCTGCAATAGATTAAGCTCTGAGTCCTTATTATGAATTTCCGACTGGAACTTCTTGACCATTACCTCATACGTCTTCAGAAGGCTCTGCTGTTCTTGGATCTCAGCAGCTAAGCGAGAGTCCTGAGGCGAGATGCACACTGGTTTAGGGTTGTTCTCCCGGTAAGAATGCTTGAGTTCGGACAGGTTCTTCAGCTCTGAAACCACAAGTTTATCGGCGGCTTGGATCTTATCTGGATCATATGGAGTATGAGCGGCTTGAAGCTGTATGTAAGCAGACTTCAAGGAGGAGACATTGGTGAATATTTTAGAAATGATGGCTTCTATGGCTTCTGGGTTCGGACTCTTGGACTCGTCCATGGGTTGAGGATGAACCTTCTGGCTGTTGCTCTCACGGAGTTGATTATCTCGAGCTCCAGTGGGTAGCATAGCTACTTCCAGTGGAGTACTTCAGACAGCTTAAATTCAAAAAGAAGAAAAAAAGAAAAGACACCAATTTAACTAACGTATCAATATGTTCTTGCATCATCATCATCATCATCACCACAAGTAAGAAAAACACAATGACTGTGAATGAGTTGGCCTGTATCATGTTGTTTGCATAAAGTTTCCAAATTGGTCCTCATTAAGCACAGTTCTCTCAAAAAGTCTACGCAGCTCTATTATGTAAACAAGCTTCTAGATTTGCAATCCATGTCAAGGTTGACAACTAGGTCAAAATCACAACTTGAAAATATCATCGACCCACAAAAAAATTCAGCATCATGCGGCAAACAGAGCACAGCAACCGAGCTTACAAAAAACCCAGAAAAGGGCGAGTCCCAAAACATCATTAGACCAGAAATGTCAGACACACACTTGTCTTTTTTCCCTTAACTCTCCCTGATCTGAAAACGAAGCTACCACAACGAAATCAAGCCCAAACCAAGCGGAAAACGGCGCAATCAGGCAGCACACGTCCACAACGAGCTCGTGCAGAGGCTCGAGGAACGTGGGGAAACAAGAACAAGCCGATCTGCGACATTGGAGGAGGGGCGGAGGAGGAGGGGAAGGGAGAGAAAAGGGGCGTACCTTGCTTGCCGAGAGGAAGACGCAGTGCAGAGAGACCATGAACGTCTATTACCCGGGGATAGTCCAAAAGGGCGTGCCCTTCTTTTCAGCCGCTTCAAAAAAAAAAAAAGAGAGGCGATGAGGCTTGACTTTGAGCCCAATAAGCAGGTTGGGCTTTCATACTAACCCAAGAATTCTCCTCCAAATCTTCTTGATTGTTAGAGAGAGAGAGAGATGGATTTTTCTAGGGAAACAAGAAGACAAAGTAGGTGACATGAGAAAATAAATTTCGTGGCATCACAATAAGATATTATAGAGTTCATTGTAACCAAAAATTCAAATTCTAGTAAAATTCGAGCCGTGAAATCCGATTTTTGAGTCATGAAAATTTGAGATTCCATGGAAATGATAAATTCTAGCGTTGTAGAGTCATGAGTCTGATGGGAGTTGATTTGAAGCGATGGTGTTGTTGAAGAGAGATTTTGGGGATTTGTGTTCATGTGTGAATTCCGCGTCATATTTAGGTTTGACTAATTGCTTTGAGTGAGCCATTTGTTAATACGTAGAAGTCATTTTGTTATCAAAATAAGTATGGATAGGCCCTAATCAATCTTTTGAGATAAATTTGTGGTTACTTTGTCAAATTCATTTCTCTTAAGCTTGAACTTGCTTGGGCCATATTTTCCTCTAGCTATCCTTTTGACAAGTGGGTTACAATTATAAACTGTCACACCTCAAATCATAGAAGAAAAGGGGGATGACATGGGTCGTCATTTCATTTGAAGGACCCGGCCTCAAACTAAACCCAAAAGTCCAACTTCAAAAAGTCTTTGTGGATAATGCTCTCGCTCCATCAACCGTTAACCGAGAACTTGAAAAGATTAGAAAAAAGAGGGGTAAACAACTACAGCTTAGTCTTTACCAAAAAAAAAAACAACTATAGCTTAGTGAGTGATACGTATCTCTTTAAAATAAACCGAGCAACCATATATATAGCAATACCATAAACTCATAATCCAACACTTTAATATACATATCAAGTCATGTACAAGTCGTTCCATTTCAATAAACTTTATATAATTCAAAAAATACTCATTTCAATCATTATAAATATAAATAGTCAAGTTCATTAATCAATCTCATTAAAATCACATGTCGATGGTCCATCCATCAACTAATCTTTTGCTCAATAGTCACGCATAAGGCCACTTATAATTCCTCACATGGCAAGATCTCCACTTATAAAGTCGATGGCTCAACCCAAAAAGATATCATAAACTTGGCATATATATCCATAAGTCCCTCAATAGACTCACATCGATATTAAGCACCAAATCCATGTCTTCCAATACCAACAATCAAATCCACAATTAGTATCAGTATTTGATTTCACAAAACATTACACATAATCTTTCTAAACTTCATTCATCAAACAAAATACATCGCAAGATAGTTCTAAAATCATTTTAGAATTCTTTTCATAAACCACATTCACGACGAAATATCTTTCATAAAACTTTCTCAAATCATTCTAGAGTTCATTCCATAAACCAATTCGCGAAGCGATACATATATATTATTTTTACAATACCTTATGTAAAACCATTCTCGAATATTAAAATATAGTAATTACCTGATCTAGACTTTTACGCAAAAAATATGCTTTAATAGCTTGGGCAAAGACATAAGTTTACAAATTCATAGAAAATATAGTACCACTCACCTTGGAATGTCTACCACTAAACAATAAACATGACTCGAATCATCAAACTCGCGATTCTATCGAATAAGCGAGAAACAACATTAAAATTGAATAACCTGCTACCTCAACTATAAGATGGCTATACATTTTCTAAATGTTAACAAAACAACTCTAACATGAACAAATTACATACACAAAGCAATTATTCAAGCCGGTCGCAATGCGAAACTTGAGTGTGAAACTTGGTCATGCCATGACTCTCTCCACTAAATCCCATTTTAAATGTACTTACAGTAGATAGAAAATCATTTCAATGTACTACAAGAGTCACAAGTCAGTCGACCCAAAATGAAGTCGCAAACTGACGAAATATAGCCCCAAAGTTGTTAGATGAGCACCATTCGTCACATGTGGAAAATTTCAAAATTTGTTTCAAGCAAATCGTAAACTTAAATCAAGTTTCGTAAAATTCTAAACTCCATAACATCCTAAACTATCATTTTCATATATATACGCAACTTGACGACTCCTTAATCAAACCTCGAAACTCAAAATCAATTAAACCTTGAATTTGTGCCCTAACTCCGAAAACTAATCCGATTAGAAAAATAAGGGGCACGAACACTTACCAGGCATTGTGATATGTAATAATTCTAGCTTGGTGAGGCGCATGTGTCGAGTACCCTTTTCTTCCTTCCTTCCTTCTATTCTTTCCTCCCTCTCTCTTTCTTCTCTGTTCTGCACGAGCCCTCACTCTTGAAAAGGAGTTGAGCATCCCTTGGTAGGGGTGTGTAAAAGAATCGGAACCTGCCCAGACCACCCAGAACCGGACCAGAACCGCCCGGAACCGATGGTTCTTAAGGGAACAGGTCCGGTTCCCGGTTCCATGGGTGGATCTGCTCACCTACCCACCCAGTCCGGACTGGTTATATTATAATAATATATTAATTTTTACTAAAAAAAAGTAGAAATTAGCAAATCTAAAATTTAGGGCTCCAATCACTATCTTCTCTCAATTCACTACTCTCCTACTTCATCTCATCTCTCTTAGTTCAAAATCTCCCTAAGCTCCCTCTTGCTCTCCGATTCACCTCCTAATCTATTGATCTCCCTTTGAGTCTTAGTCCGAATTTGGCAAAACAGTGAGTTGATTCTCTTTTCCTCCCTCGAACTTGAACTCTCTCTCCACGTCATCGCCATCCTCATCGCCACCTCCACATTCACTGTCATATCGTCCTCTTCGTTGTTGGGCTCATCCTCTTCTACCTCCCCTCTTCCTCCTCCCCCTGGTCAAGCTTCTCCCCATCATCCTCATCTTTGGGGACGGGTGAACTCCAGGTCTAAGAACTGCTTATTGTCCCCATTGTCCTCTTCATTGTCGGTCTCGAGGGAGGAGTGGGAGACGGAAGAGGCATTGGCGAAGATGGCAGTAATGGCTGGGATGGAAGCGGAGCGAGAGTCGCAACTACCGCTGTCGTGCGCTAGTATTTGAGGAGAATAAAGCTACCATGGTTGGGAGAGCCAGAATAAGCAAATATGGAGAGGGCGAAAAAGGGAAGGTGTGGAGGTTGGACCAGTTCTATGGATTCACCTAGGAACAAGACTGGACCAACAGTCCAGTTCTTGGGTGGATCCATGCAATTGGCGGGCGATTCCCAGTTCTAATTTTTTGGAACCGGTTCTTAGCGGGTGGTTTCCGGTTCTAGGTCAGGAACTGCCCACCTGGACCATGCACACCCCTATCCCTTGGTTGACTGGGTTAAATCTTCATTTTATTTTATATTTTCTTATTGCTTGGTCCAAAAAAGTTCAAATATCACACAAACATTATCCACTCCCACTATTGCAGTTAGTTGATTTTGTGGGTGGGTGTTGTCATAACCCACAAATAACCCACAAATCATAAGGGTGTTCGGTGGGAAGAATAATCATTTTTCCTCAATTTTGTCTATAAGAGGTTGCCCCAGTAAAGAAAACGAAAATTGTACCTGAAATCCTACATTCCTATCGTTCATTTCACTCTTGTACAATACCTCCAACCACTCAGTCCAACAATCAATGACTCTTGTCGTTAGCGTTGACATAGAGTATCCTATCGAGTTGCGGTCAATTTACGTTTGTCCTTATATAAAACCAAGTTTCTCCCCAGAAATTGACTTGAGTCCGTTTTCATTAAATATAAACAACTTCTCAATTTCCCCTCTTCTGAAAATGAATCTGTTGATTTCATTAATCATCGCATAAATAAAGAGAAACGAGAACGAGAGCACTTCACTTTCATCATTTGCAAGGTAAATTCCGTGTCATTTGATCTTCATTTACTCTATGTTTTTTTGCTTTGTCCGAATAGAAATCAAGCAATTTGGTTTTCATGGTGAATTCTGATTCTTTATAATCTTTCATTGATAATAGAATTAAAGGATCTGCTTCTCTATAGCCTCATGCCGATTAAGGATGTTTTTCGTGCTGTGATGCCATGAAAGATCCAAAAAAATTTCATTGATGACTTGAGTATCGTCTCGAGTGGCAGTTCGTGAGTTTCATGTAGGATATTTCAAAGCAATTATCATTTGAACTTGAGGTTAGTTGCCTGATTTAGCTGTCTACTCACAACTATTCAACCGATTCTCTTGCAGATATCAAGATGACAAGCTCTGCGATCAGGAGTTGGGTTTTCTTTGCTCTCTCTTCAATTTGGTATTCTTTGGGCGGAAGCTACATGCACACGTACACCTACAATGACCACATATATGCCAAAGTTAACTCCTTGACCTCCATCGTGACTTTGCTTCCCTTCAGCTACTATAGTCTCCCATACTGCAAGCCCGCATGGGGGATCCAAGAAAGTGCCGGCAATGTTGGCACCGCTCTCATGGGAGAACAAATCGTCTCCTCACCATACCGGTTCCGAGGGTATGTCAACGAGTCCATCTACCTCTGCACCACTGACCCCCTGAGCAAGCACGAGGCAAGGCTCTTGAAGCAACGGATTCGCGATTTGTACCAAGTGAACATGATGCTCGATGATTTGCCAGTAGTAAGTTATGCCAGCTATGATGGGATTAACATTCAATGGACCGGCTTCCCAATCGGGTATGGAGTACCAAACAGCGATGATGTTTACATCAGTAATCATCTCAAGTTCACGGTCTTGGTGAACGAGCATCGAGACCGCAGTTACCAGGGCTACGGCATAATGGATTTTGATGCGCCATCCAATGGTCCGTTCGAGATTGTGTTCTTTAGGGTGGATCCTTGCAGTGTTAAGCACGACCCGGAAAACATGAGAAGGCTTAAAATATACGACAACATAGGTTCAATTGAATATCCCCTCGATCGCGAGACATCGCAGGTTGTGAGGGAGAATGAGAGTTTATCCTTCACTTATGAGGTTCAGTTTGTGAAGAGCGATATCACGTGGCAATCCCGTTGGGACACTTATTCGAAGGAGGGAGGTTCCCAATTCCATTGGTTCTCGGTACACATTTCTCTGATAACGATCCTTATCTTAACTGGTATTGTGTTCGTGATATTCCTGAAGACAATATCTAGGGAACTCGCAAAACGCCAGGGACTCGATAAGCAGGCCGAAGCAGAGACTGATGAGGAGCCTTTGGGTTGGAAGCTTCTTGCTGGCGATGCATTCAGAGAGCCGAATCACTCTAAGCTTCTCAGTGTGATGGTTGGCACTGGGGTCCAAATCACACTGACCATATTCGTGACTGCAACCATTGCTGCGTTTGGCTTAGTACCTCCCAGTGCTCGAGGAATGATACTGACGTTGATAATAAGGGTCTACACTTTTTCGGGAACAGTTGGCGGGTATGTTGGCACGCGTCTGTGGAGAACACTGAAAGGAAGTGCCTATGGTTGGAAGTCAGTGTCATGGTTGATAGCGCTTCTCTTTCCAGGAATCATCGTAACCATACACGCAGTGCTCAACCTCGTAATGTGGGTCAACCGAAGCACTGCTGCTATCTCCATCTCCATGTACATCACCGTTTTATTGCTCTGGTTCTGCATTTCAGCACCAGTCACCCTCTTGGGAGGATTCCTAGCGACCTGGGCTGAGGCTATCCAATATCCTGTAAAAACCAATCACGTTCCTAGGGAAATCCCTGCTAGGACACTCCCCTCATGGCACTTAGTTTTCGGTGCTGGGACAATCCCGTTTGGTACACTATATATCGAACTCTTCTGCTTTCTAAGTAGCTT
Source organism: Eucalyptus pumila (assembly GCA_016097595.1). Classification (NCBI taxonomy): domain Eukaryota; kingdom Viridiplantae; phylum Streptophyta; class Magnoliopsida; order Myrtales; family Myrtaceae; genus Eucalyptus; species Eucalyptus pumila. The sequence continues at coordinate 8,484,643 of CM027846.1, read as the reverse complement.
ATGGTTTGGTAGGTTCTACAGCGTGTCAGGGACCCTCTGCCTCTGTCTTCTGTCCCTTGTTGTCGTTTGTGCTGAAACTTCCTTGATCATTACTTATCGCAATCTACAAGCTGAGGACTGGAAATGGTGGTGGAAGTCTTTCTGTGCTTCCGGTTTGTTTTCCATCTACGTGTTCATGTACTGCATCAATTACTTGGTTACTAGCCTGGGCGGGTTGAGTGGGACCCTATCAATCATAATTTATGTTGGTTGCTCGCTCATCATGGCTATAGCGGCCCTGCTATCTACTGGTAGCATTGGTTTCCTTGCTTCGTTCTACTTTGTGAAAGCTCTCCTCATCAACGGAGATCTGAGGAGTCATCTTATTTAGATTTTTCATCTTCTGAATGAGCTCCTTGCAGTTGGAAACTGAAGTTGCCTCGACCAAGTACAGGAGTTTTCTATATTTTATCTTTTGCCTTGCCCTTGTCATGTTTCGCTGATGAATAAAGCATGAGAACAGTTGTCAATACCTATTAATCTTTCCGAGTAATGTATTGCCATCTACTGCGCACATTTCCACCATCATTTCTGTATCATGTGACAATCAAGTACGGAGCTTTATTGTTAACTGTCTTCTTCAAAGGTGACATTGAGTAGCTTTGCAGGAATGTCATACATCACATAACCTCTAGAAGTCATAGTTATAGATTTAAACAAGCTATGAGATAAGTTGCAGGGTAACACTAGAAGGAGAGGCGGGTGATGATGGGCGCCGTCGGCTATTTAGCAGATAGATAGCACACATGAGCAATGCAGGACGGCCTGTGCCTTCCTGATAATAAACCTATTAATGCCCAACCAAGTCTCTGGACTAACCTTACAAGTCAGTAAATCAGCAACTGAGCATTGTTAGATCCAGAAGCACCATTCATAAAAGGATCAACGCCATTTTTAACAAGAAGGCCATTCTCTAGACATTATAGGAACAGCCATGGATTGCCCTTCTCAACCGTAGGACTCCTTGCATGGCCTTGAAAGACTTCTCTTCACCGATCTTCTTAACCTTTAGCTGGACAAGGACTGAGACACCGAAACTTCATTCGGTTGTAGAATCGATGCTCTGTAGCTCCCTGGGGATCCAGCATTCTTCATAGTTCGAGTCACACTGTGATTGATCCCAAGAGGTTACAGGTCGTGATCAAAAGATGGTTCAAGTCAAGAAGACTGACAGGTCGTAAAATCTCTGGGGGCTGTTAGAAAACCATGACATATCCCCTCCCTTGCCACGTATGCCACTCAGCTAATCTCTTGTCCCTAGCCCAAGTCACTTATACCAAGCAGATAGAGAATCTGCACCTAATGTCCCCCATTTCGTTTCATATTCAGTCTTTCAACTCTGCCATTCAGTAGATACAAGAGCAATGAAAGATTCGGATGAACTAAATAAATTTTGCTTCTTGTGCATCAATCGGCGTCAATACCAACTGTGACAAAACTGGAGTCATATAACGTTGGCTTGGCATGTTTTTTTCTAATTGCCGGCAACTCCTATTTGTCCAGACATAAAACCAAGTCTTCCTAGAAAGCAATCCAATGATTTTGATTCAGATCTTTTGTCGTTTCATCTCCTTCATGCCAAGCAACAAAGAGAAAGATAAAATGACTGTGTTACATTAATCATCACGAAGATAAATAGGAGGAAAAGAGGTTGCAATTCTATTTGCTCCACATCGCGAGAGTATTGCCATTGTAAATTAGGTATTTACCATTACTGTGCATACCTATTCAATATTGTGATTTGCCAATTTATTCATGGTGTCGTCCACCTCCATTAATCATCTTCTTGTGCCTTATAATGTTCCCTTAATAGAAGTCCTAATCGAGACAATCTTATTTTTCGCTTTGACGACTTGCAGTCATGAAGTTTCTGCAGCAAGTCAATTTCAGCTTGCAAAAAACATAAGCTCTATAAAATCATCCTCTATTAGAAACACCAATTATTTTCTGCCAAAGAACAATCAAACTGGTCCGTATCTCTTCAATTTTCCCATTTTCGCTTTCCACTTATCGTAGCATAATAGTTGAGCAGGACAAAGAGTTAGGCCGCCGACATGCGACCCTGACAATAAGAGGAACGAAATAGCTATGCCTCGAAGGTCATTTTCGTGATCAAAATTCATTGAAGCCAAAGGGTGTCAGACTGGTGAATGATGATAATGAAGGACCAGAAAAAGATGTCATTCTTGTCCAGCCGTATGAGTAGCTTCATCCTCATGGTGCTTCTCATGCTCTATTACCGTGAAAAGGCTGAATTATTATTGATGATTTGCACAAATCTTCAGAATTTATACTAGAAAATCATGTTATCTGTAAGAACATCCAGAATACACATGCATGGCCACTGAAGATGCAAAATGACTGTCAGTCAAGCTCAATTGAGTCCTCTAGTTGATGCGATTTGTTGGAAGAAAGCTCTTTCAAAAGATGAAAAATATTTCTTTCAAATTTAAAAGTTTACTTAACAAAATGACACAGATTATTTTAGCATTGTATAAATGAAGGAATCCAACTTTACAAATTTAAAGCACTTTTATCGGCAAAAGAAATACTTTTGTTTTTTGGTCGGAGTAGTATATTTATTATGAAATATTCCTTCGAAAAAATGCATATTAATTCACGTCATTTTTCATTGAAAATTTATCTTTATCACTATTAATTCTAGAATAATGCTAAAGAGTGCCCTGACGACGTCATCGGTTGCCCCTTGGAAACGTACTTCTGAGGTAGGTGACTTTCATGTGTGTTCTTGCTTGACTTTCCAAAGGGTCGTGTTTTCCTCCATGGGCATCATCCACATTTGTATTTAATTAATTTTAGATGCTCGTGACATCCACGGCTTGCGACTTAACAATCAAAAGGGTGGTCGGAGGAAGATATGACCGCTTTCTCGGGGTATTTGTTAACTGAATTTCCTGGAGATTGTCCATGAGATAAAAACAAACGTACACAGCCTGATGTCGATATTTTTTTTGGTCGGTCCTAATGTTGATATTTACTATGGGAGAAAATGGAGTCGTTAACGTTGACTTGGAGTGTCCTTACTTGTTGACGGCAACTCCCTCTTGTCCTTGTAATAAAACCAAGTTTCTTCCCAGAAAGTGACCGAATTGATTTTAATTAATATTAAGGATTTTTCAATTTTTCCTCTTCATGGGAAGCAACGAAGCAGAAAGATAAAAATGACTCGTCAATCACGTTAATCATCAGATAAGCAATTTTAGCTGCTTCCCATACCAAGGCCGGCATTATTCATCACTTGTGAGGTAAGTTCTTCACAATTGACTCCATGATGGATTATATTCTGATGCTTTATAGAGTTTCCATAGTGATAGACCAAAGGATCTTCGTGCTGCGATATTAAAAACCATGAAAGATCTGAAATTTTTCATCGATGATTTGCATAATGTGTATGCGTGTTTTGTATATATACAATTGGAGAGATATCTGGAGATTAATTATCATCTGAACTTGGAGTCGGCTGCCTAATTTGGTTCTCTACTAGCAGCCATTCAATTGATTCTCTTGCAGATATCAAGATGACAAGCTCTGCAATCAAGAATTTGGTTTTCTTAACTCTCTTCAATTTGGTTTTCTTTGGCAAGAAGCTACATGCACACATACGCCGGCAACGACCTCATATTTGCCCAAGTTAATTCCTTGACCTCCATTGAAACTTTGCTTCCCTTGAGCTACTATAGTCTCCCATACTGTATCCCCACGGGTGGGATCCGAGAATGCGTCAGCAATGTCGGCGCCACTCTTGTGGGAGACCAAATCATCAACTCGCCATAACGGTTCCAAGGGTATGTCAATGAGTCTGTCTACCTCTGCACCACTGGTCCCCTGAGTGAGCACGAGGTAAGGATTTGAAGCAGCAGATTCGCAACATGTACCAAGTGAACATGATGCTCGACGGTTTGCCAGTGATAAATTATGCCTATGGTCGGTTTAACATCCAAGGGACCGGCTTCCTGATCGGGTATGCAGCGTGGAATAGCGATGATGTTTACATTATTAATCATCTCAAGTTCACAGTCTTGGTGAACGAGCACAGAAACCGCATTTTTGACATGATGGATTTTGATGTGCCATCAAATGGCACAGTTGCAAAGGGTTATGAACCGCCACCGCTATTTGAGATTGTGGGCTTCAGGGTGGTTCCTTGCAGTGTTAAACATGACCAGGAAAACATGAAAAAGCTCAAAATGTTCGACAAAATAGATTCCATGGAATGTCCCCTTGAGCTCGAGACATTGCAGGTTGTGAGGGAGAACGAAAGGATATCCTTTACTTATGAGGTTCAGTTCTTGAAGAGCGATATCCACTGGCAATCTCGTTGGGACACTTATTCGGAGCAGGGAGATTCCCGAGTCCATTGGTTCTCGGTTCTGAATTCTCTGATAACCATCCTTCTTTTAACCAACATCGTCATCGCAATACTCCTGAAGACGATATCTAGGGAACTCGCAAAATGCCAGGGAATCGGTAAGCAGGCTGAAGCAGACGCTGATGAGGAGCCTTCGGGTTGGAAGCTTCTCGCTGGCGATGCATTCAGAGAACCGAATCACTCTAAGCTTCTCAGTGTGTTGGTTGGAACTGGGGTCCAAATCACACTGACCGGTTTTGTGACTGCAACCATCGCAGCCTTCGGCTTCAAGCTGCCTGGAGCTCGAGGAATGATACTGACGTTGATGATGACTAGCTACTGTTTTTCAGGAATTGTTGGCGGGTACATTGGCGTGCATCTGTGGAGAACTCTGAAAGGAAGTACTGATGGTTGGAAGTCAGTTTCAGGGTCGATCACATTTCTCTTTCCAGGAATCGTCCTAAGCATACACACAGTGCTCAACCTCGTAATGTGGGTCAGCCATAGCACTGCCGCTATTTCCATCTCCATTTACGTCACCATTTTATCACTCTGGTTCTGCACTTCAGCGCCAGTCACCCTCCTGGGAGGATTCCTAGCGACCCAGGCTGAAGCTATCCAATATCCTGTGAAAACCAACCACATTCCTAGGGAAATCCCTGCTCGGACACTCCCTTTGTGGCTCTTAGTTCTCAGTGTTGGGATGATCCCATTCTGCACACTCTTTATCGAACTCTTCTTCTTTCTTTGTAGCATATGCCTTGGTAGGTTCTACAGCATGTCAGGGACCCTCTGCCTCTGTCTTCTGTCCCTTGTTATTGTCTGTGCCGAAACTTCCTTGATCATTTCTTATCGCAATCTACAAGCCGAGGACTGGAAATGGTGGTGGAAGTCCTTCTCTGCTTCTGGTTCGGCTTCCATCTATGTGTTCATGTACTGCATCAACTACTTGGTTTTTGACCTGAACGGTTTGAGCGGGCCTCCATCTGTCACAGTTTATGTTGGTTACTCACTCATCGTGGCTATAGGTACCCTGCTATCAACTGGCAGCATCGGCTTCCTAGCTTCGTTCTACTTTGTGAATTTTCTCTTCTCATCAACAGAGATCTGAGTGAAGTCACTTTTTTCTGAAATTCATCATCTGCTTGAACTCCTTATATTCGGAAAACTGAAGTCGCCTGGATCAAGCACAGGAATGTTTTACTTTAGTATCTATCGCCTTGCCTTTATCATGTTTTGCTGTCGAAAGAAGCACAAGAACATTTCTAAGTAGCCATTACTCAAAGTAATGTATTCCCATCTATTGCACACATTTCCCACTGTCATTGCTGGATCATCATCTGATGAAAGAAGGTCATTAGTAGTTTTGCAGGAACGGCGTGCATCTATATATCCAAACAAGCTATGAGATGAATTGGAGGGTAATGCTAGAAGGAGAGGTGGATGATGATGGGAACCGTTGGATATTAGCAGATAGATAGCACGTGCAAGCAACTCAGGACGGCGGATACCTTACTATTAATGGCCAATTAATGTTTAGATGAATAAGCTTTGCTTAACCTTCCACAACTGAGTGGATCACTTTTCGCAAGAAGAACAGCCCTGGAATGCCCTTCTCATAGGACAAAAACCTTCAGGTGGACTCTGTTCAGTTGTAGAATCCATGCTCTGTCGCTCCATGGAGAGCCAGCATTCTTCATAATTCGAGTCGTTTCTCGTTGCGGGCAACTCCTGTTTGTCCAGACATGAGACCAAGTCTCCCCAGAAAGATATTGAATGAGTTCAATGCTGAACTTCGGCAATTTCGTCTCCTTCATGCAAAACAACAAGAAGGGAAGATAAATATGATGGTGTTAGATTAATCGTCCCTAAGATTAATAGAAGAGGAAGAGGGAGAATCACCAAAAAGGTCTTAAATTTAATATGTTTGTATCAATTTAATCTTAACTTTTTTTTTTTATGTTGTCAATTGAATCATAAATATTTTATATTTGTAGTCAAATTTTTTTTTATAGTACATTTGGCCTATTTTAGCTGGAAATCGCTAATGTGAAGGTTGGCCGTCTTATGTGGCACGATAGGCATTTACATAGATATATATTTTTTAATTTTTTTTCTTCCTTCTTTTGTTTCCCCCAGTGGCTAGTGAGGGTAGAAATATAAGGATAACCCATGCAAATGTGTATATCGATATTCAAAGGTAAAACTCATTAACTAGGTACGGATTTGGTATTCTAAAAAATAGAGTTATGTTTCTAGAATTTTGCTCCTCCACTGCTGACCACCAGGGAAACAAAAGAAGGAAAAAAAATCAATTTTTTTTTTTTAAATATGAAAAATTTTGTTCATGTTAGCAACTTAGCATTCACTAAGCCATGTAGGATAGCCAATGCTCACATTAGCAACTTTCGGCCAAAATTGGATGGGGCCCGTTTGGTTCAACTTTTGAGAAATGGCTTTGCATTTTCTCAAGTATTTTTAGAGGAATTGGCATTTGAGGAAAGCAAAAGTGTTTGGATAGTCTATTTTGGTATAATTTTTAAAGTAGCTTTGAGGTGAAAAGAAAAGAGGAAAAAAAGAAAAGGAAAAAGGAAGAGGAGATGCTGAAGCAGAGGGGAACGATCAGGAGGCAGCTGGAGCTTGGGGGCGGGTCGCATGACCCCAACACCACCGTTGCTTGGATCACGGCCTCAGGCGTGCCGGCTGGGTCGAGCGGCCCATGTACTGCCGGCGCCTGGGTCACGCGGCCTCAAGCAACGATGCGTGGGTCGCTTGGCCTCAGGCCACGTCGCCTGACTTGAGAGTCCCGCAGTTGGGGGGAAGAAAACGATGTGATGGCGAATAAAGTTGGAGGGACAAGATTCTAGAAACACGCGATCGTGGCCGACGTTGACGAGACGATGGACTTTGCCTTTACGTCGTTTTTCCCACGTTTCATCTTTAATTCCATCAGTCTAATTAGCTGGCAACATGGATGTCTTTTAATATCGTTCCGACAGGAGTCACGTGACCATAAGAGAGATGTGGACAAGAGTAGACCAACGTGAGGACTGAGGTTAGTGGTTTTTTCTTTGTGTCCATCTAAGTCAGTTTAAGTTTAGAAGGATCTTAGAACATTTTCCTATGTTTTTAGAATACTCGAAATAGAAACGAATTGACAATGGGTCTCTTATATCCTTAGCAGGTCGGCTCTAAAATAAGTTTTTGTGGACTTGATTTTGGATGGTAGAGTGAATTTTTTTTTTAGGTCACGTCTATAACCCCATTTTGCATGAAATTTTATTGTATGGTCTATAAATCTCACGTGGAAACTCAGTTCAACAATTAATCCCATGGGCTAAGATCTATCTAATTAATAATTGAGATGATATTCGATCAGCGTATAATAATTTATCATTTCAGACATGATCGTTTTTCTTAGCCTTTCACCAAAATCTTATTCCCCTAGACCGTATTAGTCAAACACGTGTATCATTTCAATGGGCCTAATTCCCGGCTCCTGAACATCACACATGAAGACGTGATTGAGCCTGGACAGTAGTTGAAGCTCGCCCCGTTCTTCTTGGACCTTCATTTCCAGTGGTTGCTGGCGACTAGTCGGAGGAAGAAGCAAGTGAAAGAAAAAAAAAAAAAAAAAAAAAAAGAAAAGGAAAAAAATAGAAGAAAATATAAAAAAAAAATATAGGAATAAAAATCGAAAAAATATTCAAATATTATTAAAAATGATTCACATTAGTGCTATAAGGCCTCCCGTAAAACACCTTGTGTTCATTTTAGTGCTGAGCGGCCAATTTTAATCGGACAAATTGAATTGATATAAATATAAAAGATTTAGTACTCAATTAATTAAAAACATTTATAATTAAATTTGCACCATTATAATAGATTTATGATTTTTTTTTTGATAATTTTTCCTATTTTGGCAAGTGAATAAAATTTCTTAACTTTTTGACCAGATTCTTCAATCATTACACTACATCCTTAAAAAAGAATGGCGATGCATTTGTTAAAACGCTCACCTAACCTACCGAGCCAGGTCACTTTCCAGCAGTTGGACTTCTACTTCTCCTCGTTCTCTATTTTATTCTATGTTTAGACTTTTCAATTAACGGTGGCCCTTTAGTTGGTTGGTAATGAAAATTATTATCTTTCGGCCAAAAAAAAAAAAAAAACCCACCACGTGAGGGAGGGAGCGAGCGTTGCGGGGCATATATAGTGCTATCCTCCACCAGGCAAAAATTCTCATCTTCTTTGCAGGTCATGTAAGCATTGGTGTAACATCATTCAACGATTTGCTCGGTTCTTCTTGTTAGGGTATATGAGCAAGCACCTACTTCCACTCATATTATATATCGTTGAATTCCGTATTGAATCATTTCGATCTCACGCTTAGATCATATGATCAATTCATCATGGTAAATTGGTTCTTGATTGATGCTTCATAATATGTTTGTAGACTCATCGCTCGCATTGAACTACCTCCACAGAGTCTTCTTGATGGAGAACAATAACTATCCACAAACTTATCCGAGTTTCCAATACTTTCCTCCTCCATCGGCATGGATCGATCCAAATTCTGTATCATCCGATGACAATAATACTCCGACGTGGGTTATTGTTGGTGTAGTCATTGTTGCTATCATGCTTTGTGGTTTTCTTTTCTACTGCATCTGCATCCGGAGGCGAGAGACGCCATCGGCTCGGCAAGCGACAGCAACGGCGGCGGCTGCCCGGCAATCGACAACGGCCCGGCAATCGACAACGGCCCAGCAAGGGACAGCGGTGGCGGCAACAGCCCGGCAAACGACTGCAGCGCCGGCGGTGGCCCAGCAAGCTATTGCATTCGGCGGTGGCGGCGACCAAAGCAGGGGCCGCAGCTGCCGGTGACAGAAGGGGCAAACTACGGCGGTGGCTCGGCAAGCGACGACAGCACCCCAGCAAGCGACGGCGGCAACCCGGCAAGCGACGGCGGCAACCCGGCAAGCGACAGCGGCACCAGCAACGACCCAGCAAGCGACAGCGGCACCGACGGCGACTCGGCAAGCAGCACCACCGCTGTCGCTGGCCACGGAGAAGATCGTGGAAGTGGCAGCAACGGCGGCCGTGGTGGCGGTGAAGCGATACCAGTCACCGCGGCAGGGCAATTAGCCGGCACGAATGGCCCATTTATTTGTGAGAAGTGCAAGCATGGAAGACTACTAGCTTTTTTCAAGTACAAATGCCCTGACAGTAGGCACTAGATGGAGCTGCCTATCTAATCTAGACAATAAATGAGATAGAAATTACAATAGTCTTTCTTATCTTATTGTATGCTTATGAATTTAGAAGCTTCTATTTATGTTTGTGTGTGAAACTTGAATGATTCACGGTGATAGATCATCTACTCTACTATACAATGTTGGAGATTCGATGCGATGAATAACTTTTGTGTTGGAGGGTTTTTCAAATTTCTTCTTAAAATACATGAGCAGTTTTATGGTCATCGATAAATAAATTTTTGAATTATAACGAATTATAACTATTTGCATTTTTTTCGTAATTTCTATACAAAATGTCGTAAATCGTCCAATCAATCTGACATACATAATAAAAGAGTTCTTGCTCTAGGTGGAGAACCATTTGACAAATTTGCTGTATTCTTGCCTCATATTTCGAAGGGAGTCATTGGAACTAAGTCAGCTGGTGATACCGGTAAAATAGAACGGACTTATTTTATTCTATTTTTTGGGTGGGCTTCATACTCCAATTTGTACGGGGGGAACTATTAATCCCAACTTGAAATGAAGTGCTGAGGAAGGACATATCTAGGAAGTGTTCCGTGAGTGAATGGAAGTGTGGTTGTGATATATAATCCTAAGAGTCTGACGATCAATGGATGAGATGACATCAATTGTTTCTCATAGGATCCAGCTAGCATAACGATTCCTTCATTTATATCGGTGTTGTTGTGGCTACGGTTTTCCATCGCCAAAAGATGGAAATCGAAAGAGCAAAAGGAGCAGTGGGATGGGATCCTTATAGTTTATCTAAAGAAATAAAATCCAACTGATGATGCCTAATAAAACCCCACATTGCCTTTTTTAGTAACTTCCATTGTTCATCGATGTAATTAGGCTTAGCCTCATCGTCCTCTAAGGGACCATGCGCTAACTTGCAAGAAATCAAAACCTGTATCTTGTATTTCCATGTACTATAAACTTCTTTATGACACAAAAAACAGAAAAGTAAAAAAATAAACAATTATTAAAAAATTATCGGGCTTAGACATTGCACTAGTAGACAACCACACCACCAAGCAAACACCAGGCTTGATAGAGTCGCAAGATAAAGCAATCGAATGGCATGACCAGGCTACGCAGAACGTATAATATATGATTAGGAAAAATAGAAAGAAACATCCTACATAACAAGTCAAATGAGTAGAATCGAGCTTTTAATAATGGAGTTGAACTTCGAGCCCTATATACTAGATTGAGTTGAGCTCGAGCACAGGGATTTGAAACCGAATTTTGTTCACATTCATGATTCGATGTAAAGTGTTGATTTCAAGTCAGACTTTGCGTAGAAAAACTACTTCAAATCAATAAATAGCTCGATGGATCTTTATCATTCTTTTGTTAAATTAAATACCTTATCTTACAGTCTTTAGGGCATTGACCCCACTAAAAATATATGATAGTTCCATCCCTGCATGCTGACAAGTATGATGCGAGTCGTCTACAAAATTTCACAAGCCTCCTCCGAAACATGAACATATCCAATCAAAGCATGGCTCCTGAAAAATAAAACTGCAATCAATCTTGCAAGAAAGTTTGAAAAAAGGAATATTGGAGCATCTCTTCTTATCGTGCCCCTGGACGAAACCGATTTGGACGAACCCCGCAGTAAACATCCATTTCTCAGATCATAATATAACACGAATTGAATTGTTATTGACTGGGGCAGTTCTGGGAAAAGCAAGTAAAATGCTTTGGGCCGATGAGGACACGACTGGGGCAGATATAATATTTTTCAGGACGACGGAGACCATGAAATCATATACTATTGGTCGATGAGACAAAAAAATCAAAGATGCCGATGAGGACGCGATCGGGACAGAAATCATACTTTTTCACGACGACGAAGACCATAAAATCAACGACGACGAAGACCAGAAAATCAAATGCTATTGGTCGATGAGACAAAAAAATCAAAGATGCCGATGAGGACGCGATTGGGACAGAAATCATCCTTTTTCATGACGACGAAGGCCATAAAATCAAATGCTATTGGTCGATGAGACAAAAAATCAAAGATGTGGTTCACGCAAGTTTGCGGGACTGAGTGCAGGGTAGTCAAAGGAAAGTGCGGAAAATTTCCCTTACTTGATGGATTTCCAAAATTATTGATACAAAGTTCGAGAGAACCGGCAACAATTCATCAAAAATTAACCTAATGTAGAATCAATTTCTTCCCAAGATTAAATGGACCAAAATTGACTCAACCCCTATAATAACAGGCAATATATTCCCGCAATATAATCTCGTAATGAATAAAAATAATGCCAAAATGATAAAAACAGACAAAAGCAAACACAACAAATTTACATGGAAAATTCAATGTGAAAAAAATTAAGGACAATTCAAAACTTTCACTAATCGCAAAAAATAATAAGATGTACAAAGGTTCTTCTTTAGTAATATATTGGAGATTCAATATCAACAATATAATGACATTTCATCACTGTAAAAGTGGATTAATATATATGAAGTACGAAACCCTAATCGCGATTGGAGAAATGTGAGATAATTTAGAAAAAGTGTTCAACAAACAAAACGGATTAACAAATGAAACTGATGGACTCGCCTATCTTGACTCATCTATCTCAATCTTATAACAACATATTGAAATTTGAGTCAACTCCGACGATATTTGGCCTTTGATTCTAGACCGGATGTCGCAGCCCATTTCCTGTCTCCTCCAAACGAGCAGCCTGCCTTTCTTTTCCTTTATTGCATTTTTGACTTTTTGACCTTTTCTTTTATTTATTAATGTTAACCGGGCCCCACACAAGCAGACCCAGCCAACATTAACATCTAGTACGGTCGATAAAAGAAAAGCATGACCATCAATTTGATTGCCAAATAACCTATCAATAACTTATCAATGCTGTTAGAAATTTACTAACTTTGAAATGAATTAAAGAATAACCAACTCTTTGGAAACTTTACAAGCATCATAAATAAATTGCAAACACTATAATAAGTCAATTTATAAACTTACCAACTTCTGCTCACTCTCTTATCATTTTGATTTTTTCATTTGTTGATGATCTCTAAGTACCCCCTCCAAATGTCTCTTTTCCATGTATGAAATGAAACTCATTCTGTGATCGACTTGAACTAGATGGTTGAAATAGTAGGGTTGTTTTTGGAGGCCTATAAGGACAAACTACGAGTAAAACGTAACTTGTGATTGAGTGCTTGCAATAAGAAAAATCGAAACACATTGAATGTTCTTGAGATCTATCTCTTTGTTGTTTCATTATAATCTATTTAGTTTTGATCCTAAAAGTTAGCCAGGGTGCCGAAATCATTTGTATACACACAGAAGAAGTGGTCGTGCTTAGAGAGAATGCAATTGTTTAGGTAAGAGACGAAATATGCGAATGATTATTTATAAACACTTAGAAGTGTGGTTAAATAATTTTGGGGGAGAATATGTCTACCGTGTTGTGTGCACAAGGTGTGAGAATAGCTATTGAAAGAGATCTAATAATTATTTAGTCTATAGTGAGATAGCCGTAGGAGGAGTCGAGTCCGCGAGATACAAAGTTCTTGGCAATTGCACTATTGGCTGAAGTAGTGAATTTCAATCTAATGGGGCTGCTAGAGCTAGAAGAGAAAGCATATCCTAATTGAAACTCTATAAATAGCTTTTGTAATTTCTTTTTCCCTAAACTCTATAAGTTTCTCATTGCAAATTAACAGTTTAATTGCATATATAAAACATTTTTAAATAAGGTGCTGGTTCTAGAAAGATAAATATTTTTATATGTATAAAAAAACACTTTACCCCTTCTTTTATGTATTTGGACCAAACAATATGGATTGCCATGTCGGAGGTGTCAAATTATGTAATAATACAGTAATGTGACCTGCGAGCCTTGTTAATAATTTAAAGGATATTACTAAGGACAATGAAAAAAAAATCATTATTTTAGAAAATTTTTATGAGAACTTAAGATGGAGTTCAAAGCTTTACACTATAATTTAGTTTTTAATACTAGAGTTGGATCGAGTCTGATGCAAGTATATAAATTGTATTAAGTTGAGTGCGAGCACGAGATTGAGAAAACCGAATTGTCATATTTCCGAGATAATTGCACAATCTCTCCTAAAATTATTATACTGAAATTTCAAACCTATCAATGTATAAACTTTTTAACTGAAATAACGTAGTCTTATACTTACAAGGCAAATGCAATAAAACATTTTAGCTAAATCTCATTGAATTCATTTAACGTGGTGTTTCAATTATTTTCGACTATTTAAGTGTAATGACGACAGCATGACATGATAAGATGACGCTGTTTTTCTTCTGATTTAAGCACCCAATAGAGAAATGTCAATAGGCTTATTTTTGGAATTTAATGCTCTCCCTTGCGCCTTATTGTAGGCCAAGGCACAAAAGAATATAATGGGGATCCATCCTTGTCTGATAGTAGATGCACTAGTGGAAGTACCGCTTGTCACTTCCATGTCATCAATGAGGCTATCTAATCATTCATTGTCTCGGTAAAAGACGATGATCACCTGCTTCCGTTGGCCGGCAATTAGTACACTGCTAAGCTGTCATCAAAATAGGATTGCATCTCCATAATTTTATCCGTTTGTTTGTTGATGCAATGGCTAAGAAAAATGGTCCGCCCATGTTGCTTCTTTTGGCTTTACATAATCTCCTTCATTCAAAAGGTGTTCTAATTTCCAATCTAGTTTTTGACTACGACGACCCAAAAAACAGATGCCATTGGTCCATGAGAAAAACTAATGTTGGCTGATGAAAAGCTGGAGTATTATTGCCTATTTAGAGCACATAGATATTTTGCTTTACTTTTGACTCGGATGATTAAATAATATGGTCAAGAATGAATATGGAACTATAGCACAAATGTAAAGGGAGTGTATCTTTGATTAAGAGAATACATTTCATAAAAATAATTATTTATATTGCATATAAAAATAAACGAACTAAAAATTTGTTTACCTTCTATGAAAAATATTTGGACATAAATTATTATGAATAATAAAAATATTTCTTATTAAATAATTACTTTGAGTGATATAAACGATCATTTTTAGGAAAATATTTATCGAATTATTTTTTTGCAAAACAAAAAAAGTCTAAATTACCAAATTGATTGAGAAATTCTTTTCTTAGGTTGGGGTCAGAGTGGAATTCCATGTTCAATTATGCTCACCGAATGAAGCCCATCTCTTAAAATAATAAATATGTTGTGCGTGTAAGAAATGGAATGCGTCTTCAATCAACGTATACAAATCGCATAACGGAAAACTAGGGATAGAAACAAGATGAAGAACCACATAATATCCCTGAACATTTTCCCGATTATTGTCCTCTATTTGATTTTATGGTTTGGGATTTCCTTTCATGATTCCATGACCATTAACCAAACATTACATTAAATGTTTTGAGGTGTTAGTGCGAAGAATCTTCCAATCACTTATAATCTTCCATTTTGCGAGGCCCATCTCTTCGGCCTAGCAAAATGTTAGTATTTCAAAATCGTGCATGATAAGAAGCCACTTTTGTGGGGAATTAGTTTTCTCTCTAAATTTTCCAAGGCTAAAAATGAATTTGAAAATCGCTCATCCTAGTCCAACTCCTTTATCTTGAGAAAGGAGTGTGGTCCTTGACATTGTCTAGACGAAAGATGCCTTTTCTTTCCATGGTATGTGAACAATCGTCAATTCTTTGGAAGCTGACATGATCTTTCCATTATGTGTTTTCCCTCTGCATCCCATTTGAATTAGGTTAGATCAAATGAAGAATTTATGGTTCTTCTTGCTCTTTTTCTCAATCCATGCCATGTTGATCACATGATTTTTGGGAAGTATCCCAATGTTCCTTATTACGTGTTTATGAGAATCGTAATTGGCAAATCTGAAACCTTTCTGGACCCTTCCAATACCAAGCGGGCCGATGTTTGGATCTCCAAATTCAGCCATCATGTTTTGGCAAAGCATGAGATTAGTTTTAGATTGGAAGGCATGATGCAAAACAAATTCAGAATGGAAATTGCTGAAAATAAGCAGCAACGAAATTACCTCAACAGAAAAGATGCATAACTTATGAAAGAGAATAATAATAACGGAAAAGATACATAGTTATCATGCCCGGTTGTTCCAATGCCTCAACTTCAGAACAACTGATCGTCTGAAGGATATGATGTAGGATTTTTTGATCTTCTCACTGCCCTTAAATATTCAGTAGCCCTAGATGTCACGCCCCGAATCTTGAGCGCACCAACATCCCACCATGGTAATGCAAATGCGACATTCCTAGGTAGTGTCGCCGACCCCATTCATTTATTATTGCGCAAGCAAAACATATTATAAAACCCCTGACAATAAAATACGGGATAGAAAAGCAGGAAGCAAAACCACAACATAACACTTTCTTAATTCAACAGAATTATAAACAGAGGTCTACGACCAAAAGTCTACAAAAGACTGGCTCTTAAAAAGGAACTGTCCTACGACCTACGAGTCGGACACGTTCTCCAATCCTTATGACTTCACCTCTGCAACTTCTTAAGGCCAATCAAAGTTATCTGCCCGCTCCGTCCACCAGGGACCTGAAATTTTAATCCCACAACTAGGATGAGACATTGTCTCAGCAAGTTCAACCCCTTAAACTGCTATTAGAAAGAAAATATGCCCCAAGTGGCCTAGCCACATCACATAGAAGACTTACCTCGTCTTAATTCATTCCTGTAGATTAGCACAATTTGTATCACACAATCTCAGGTAGTAATAATAATTCAAACAATTGGAACGTCATCATTTTCATATAAATCACAATCGCACTTAGTACGCATTCCAATTATTATTCACTACCACACAAGGGCATAGCCTACTCGCAGTTCGGCTATTTACTGACATTAATGCCAGGCATCGCCTCCCCCCTTGGAGCGCGGCTTCGTCACTACGTCGATGGCATTCCCAAAGGAGCAAGGGTCTAGTTGGCCTAGCCTCTACTGCGACTCGAGCCACGTCACTCTATTGACAGCATTTCTAAAGGAATAAAGGTTCAGTTGGCATAGCCACTACTGCGATCGAATCTTTCAACCAGCACACGACAATTCAATAATCAATTGCACAAATCATCACTCAATTTGCAATATCTAATCATCAAATTCATAATCTGAATACACAAAGCGATCAGCACGAAATTCTGAGAATTTAGGGTCCTAAATAATTTTCGAAATTTATTAAATAATTAAATTTATTCCGAAAATTAATTAAATAATAATATCCATATTTTTCACAATCCACACTCAATTTATATTATCCAACCATCAATTTCAAAATCCAAATATACAGCAGATCAGCATGAAATTCTCAGAAAATAAGATCCTGATGAAATTTTTGGAATTTAATAAATAATTAAATTTATTCCTAAATTAATTAAATAATAATATCCTTATTTTTCACAATCCACACTCAATTTATAATAACCAACCATCAGTTTCAAAATCCGAATACATAGCAACGATCAACATGAAATTATGAGAAAATAAGATCCTAACGAAATTTTCGGAATTTAATAAATAATTAAATTTATTCCGAAATTAATTAAATAATAATATTTTAATAATTTCGAATAAATATATATTATTAAATTATTTAATAATTTCGGAATACTTAAATAAATCAAAAATAAATTCCTTGAAGTCACATCAAGGTTTATATTAATATAAACATTCACTTAACCTTAAATTAAACACAACTTAAGTTAATTAGTTACCTTAATATAATCTATACTTAAATAAATTAAACTAACCACCTAATAACACTTAACATAAACTAAGCACACCTAAAGCATCATTAACCATCTAATCAAGGTTTAGTGAGCTAAACTCACCCGATTAACGAACCGAGCGGATCAAAACGACGGGGACGCCGAGGGAAACAACTTTTCTCAAAGCGGGCCAAGCATCCGGAGTCGGGAAGACGGCCAAAACGGGCTAAACGCCCACCGCCATACCCATTTTTCTACTCACTGATGGCTGCTGGTTGGGGGCGAATCCGGCGCCGGTTGAGGCGAGCAAGGGTCAAGAGGGGCTGAGGCGGGGGTGCACGATGGCTCATGGCAGTGGAGGCGAGCTCCGGCTGCTCTTGGAACGCACAAACCGAGGCTGAGACGTAGCTGGGCGTTGGCCAAGTGCGGGCAGCGGCGGAGCGTGAGACGGCGAGCGACAACGGGCGGAGGCGTGCGGCTGCTCTGACGTCTTCTTAGATCTGCTAGGACGTCGAGCAGCAGCTGGAGATGGAGGAGAGAGGGAGGCGGTGGCGTGAGCGGACGGCGAGCTGCCGTAAACGACTGCTTGAGGCGGCAATGGTTGCTCCAGGCAGCTTGCTAGCGACGTGCAGCTCTTCTTTGGTTCTTTCAGAGGTTTTCGCACAGCAGGGGTGGAGGAAAGAGGCGACGGGAGAGAAGGAAGGAGGAGAGAGAAGGAGGAGGGGACACTTTTTATTTTCTTTTTCTCTTTCTTTTATCCAATAAAAATGGTCCACCATGACCTAAGATGACATCACATTCCACTCACCCAATCCTCCACAACCTCTTCCAATGGGTTCAATTTTATTTTCCGCCGGGGTATAAAATCTTGTACAACAAATTCTTTAATTCCATTTGATTCTCTTCCAATTGAATCAAATTGAAGACCATAAAAATTAATCCAATATCACCACACTTCAATTCACATATTTACTTGTTCATAGAACCAACTTAAGTCCTAAAAGCACAACCAATGGCGGGCCTACTAATTTCTCGAGCCAAAATAGCCATTCTTTGATTTAATTACTGAAAAATTCTTATTACATGAAAAATCTTCCGAAGATGAGTAAATGATTCTAAAATGATTTGTGACACACCCGGACTTTCAATTTCTGAATTCGATCTCAATTCACGATTAATTTCACTCTGGCACAATATTAGCGCGTTCTAATTTACCGGGTAGCTTTTAGAGATTTTTATGCATTTGACATGTGGTCAATCAAGTCACAATGTATATCTTTGACACATTGGCGACTTTCGGTTATCGGGATAATCTCAAGGTTTCAAACACGGACACATGATACCCAATCTACAGAAAAGTCGGTCCAGTGCCGATCGACAAGAATTGTGCGATCTGGTGGAATCACCCACACTTAATCACATGCCTCGATCGAGTCGACCTATCTCCGATCTCTAATTGATTTTTAATAGTGCTGTAATGACCCTTGCAGATTAGCTTGGTCGAAAGATTGCTTCCTAGTCAAATTCTCGAGTCTGATGCATTAGAATTTCTTAACGGCTTCACCTGATAGACTAGTTTTCACATGAGTGGCCGACTCAAAGAAAAGAACTATATGTGTGCCAACGAAATACCCGTCTCAATTTATTGAAAATAGAATTAGAAAATCGGTATGTCACACTAGAACTTCAGGACTTGCTTAGGATGGCTTCCAAGTTTCCCCAATGATTTCTCCAGTGCAATGTGGAAATCACTAAAAGGAACTAGCTTCGTCCTGCAATTTTGGAGAAATTCATATGCATCCACAGTCCAAGCACACTATCTTGAAGATAAATACTATTAGAGACGCTATAAAGATATGGAGACCTAAATACAACAATTTGAGTGGTGGTTACTGAAGACATACTCATATTTTAACTTCCCATCCTTCACTAGCTCGAGCAAGTGATCTATCATTCTTCTCCACCCTGTTACATCATTTGAACTCATCCAATTATGCAGCCAATGTGACATCCTCAATTTTCCAGTACTATTTTCAATTGAATAAATCGGGCCTTTCATCAATGCGTTTAAAGTGCTATTCTCATAGCCAATCACTCGTGAGATAACTAGACTATCTGGGGAAGTCATTAAGAGATTTTAATGCAATGGACTTGAGAATTCAACCAGAAGTCGACTGCTCGACCGTGCTAGTCTACAAAGATCATTACGGCATTGTCAAAGTCGATCAGAGATCAAGAATATGTCGATTTGACTGAGATGTGTGATCAGAGTGTGGGTGATTCTACTTGATTGCAAAATTCTTGTCAATCAGCACTAAACCGATTTTATATCGTTTTTGGTACCTTGTGCCCATAATTGAAACATTGAGATTTTTACGACCACCGAGAGTCGCCAATGTGTCGAGTGGGTTCATTATGGCTTGAAGAAAATCGACCATGGGTCATTTGTATTAAAAATCTTCGAAAACTACCCGGTGGTCTAGGTCACACTAAAAACGCGCTCGAGTAAAATTAACCACGAATTCAGGTCCGATTTCAGAAATTGAAGATTCTATGGTGTCACAATCTATTTTAGGAACGTCGATTCATCCCCCGAATAATTTTTGAAGATTCCGAGATTTTTATGGAAAATCCGTTCGGACGTCGCGGAAAATTAACAGAAATTCGGATTGGCCGAATTGAGGAGAGTTTTTTACTTCCAAGCTGAACTAATTGGTGTTAGGAATTTGCAGAAATGGTATGGGCATTTTCTTCGACAAAGTTGGACATTAAATTGAGAATTTTTGTGAGGAATTGAAGCCCAAATCAATGAAATTCGGATGCTAATTTAGGAGCTGAAATTTTGGTTTCAATTTGGTTTAATTGTGGCATTATCATCTAAGAAAGTAATAGGGGATACATTTAATTAATGGAAATGATAGGTATGTTGACTTCCTCCTTTGGCAACTTCTCCAACAAGCAAGACCAGCCGCCTCTCTCCCTTTGTCTTCGCACGACCATCATGAAACCAGCGGCTCCTATTCTCCTTACATTTTTCTGCTCAGCCGAAACACCGCCTCACCGCTCCATCTTGTTCCTGTAGCTGTCGTGAAGGCCAACGCCCACATCTCCACTCACTGAAACGGTTTCTCTTCCCCTTCATTCTCGGCCACTTGGCAGTGAGCCAACTCCCTCCGGTCAACCAGCGCAAACTCCCTTCCCCTTCGTTGACCGCTGCACGCATCCGCATGCCCCTGCTCCACTTTCATCCGTCTCCTTCAACGCTAGCGAAGCTGCTCCATCCTCGTGCCTTCGTCCGCTTCTCCAACGTCTGCACGCCGGTCAACCACACGCCAATCCATCTTCAACGCCATAAATGGCTCCAATTGGTCAAGCTGCACGAAGCCGCGTGCGTCTCCCTTCAGCAGCAACGAAGTCCACGTTTCTCCTCTTGCGCGTGCCTTCAGCTAATTGAAGTCTCGAAGCCCAGCAGCTCCACCAACAGCCCAGGTTCCGTGAATTCCAGCAACCTCCAGCAGCATTCGGGCCGAGCTTTGGCCAATTAGTTCAAGATCTCTCAACCCATTTAAGTGCAGTTTGGTCCACGCAAGTCCAGCGGGCCTCCATCCAGCATCTTCGGCCCAAGTTCAGCCCAGCTATGGTTGTGAATTGGCTAGGCTTCTCGGCCCAATAGCTCCCTTGAGCCCGTGTAGCAGCCCATCTTCAGTCAAGCTCAGCAAGTGTTGCAAGGCCTTTGGGCTCAATCTGTGTGCCCGTCGACGCCACCAAAAATTCGAAATTCGACGGCTGTTGTGTCACCGTCGCGGTGTTCCAGTCTTCGCTTTGCACAAGTGAGTTTTGCTCACTAATGCTTTTTTAGCTTGCTAATGAAGCTTAATGGTTGATTAGTGTTAATTAAGCATGATTAGGTGGTTATATTAGTTTAGAGTAATTTAATTAGTGGCTTAATGATGCATGTTAGGCATTTGGTCCGTGTAACTAGCAAGTAAGACGTACTTTTATTTATTGAATGCATTTCGGGATTTTTCCCAACCCGCATCGAGCTTCAATTAGGCATTATGGGCCTAAATTGGATTTTTAGTATTTATTTATTAATTTTCGAAATTAATTTAATTAATTAATTAATTTTCGAAAATTAGGTAGGATAACTTGACGACGGAATTTTATGCTGATTGTCATGACGCAGTCCGTTTATTTAATTGAGCTTTATTTTGTGCTGAATTGAATTAATGGTGAAATTGGGAATTATTCTTTAATTGGATAATCTTTGGTTATTAATTGAAAAATAACCGACATCAGTTAATAATGCCAAAAATATTTGAGTGGACTACAAAAATGTGGGAGTTATGAAAGGAAAATATTATATATTGGCTAAGGCCAGCCATATGTCTACGCATGATATTTTATCGAGTATGATAAAAGACGAGAAGAAATGCTGTGTGATGTGGCTCGGCGACTGTTGACACCCTATTTTTTTTCGACATTTTAAACATTCATTTTGCAAGAAAAATATAAAAAAATAAAGAGCCAAAAAATAAAATAAAAATGAATGAATGAAAAAGAATGAAAAAAATTAAAAAATATGTAAAGAAAACAAGAAAAAAAGAGAGAAACAAAAAGAAAACAAAAAGAAAAAAAAACGCTAAAAAAATAATATAAAGGCTCGCTCATTTTTTTGGCGCAGGGAGGGGGGGTCTCTCATTTTTTCGCGCTCGGACTCTCTCTCACAGGGACTCTCTCTGAATTCTCTCTCTCGGTAACTGCTCGATGGAGCTTCCATGGCGGATCTTGAAGCCCTAGCCTCGCTCGCTGGCTACCGGAGGGAGCTTCCGCTTCTGTGTCTAGCGGTTCTCCATCGAGCTCCCGGCTTGGCTCTATTTGATTCTTGAAATCTCCAGCACGCGGCAAATCCCCTCGCGAACAGAGCTTCCCTTTTCTTCTTCCTCTCTTTCGGATTCTCTCTCGTTCGCTCAATCGCAACGACAATGGCGAAGACGGCGGCGGTTACAGCAACAGCAACGACACCAACGGTTATCTGCTCGCTGGATTTGGTTCTCTGCTTGCCGGATTTGACTCGATCCCAGGCCAACGGCAACCGCAGCAACGACGGTAGTGAATCTGGTTCGGTGGATCACCCTTGGAAATCGAAGACCGGTGGTTAGGTATCGCGAGGGAGGCTCTCGATCGCTCTCATTTTTCTGGTACAGAGGCTCGCTAGACCCGAGTCTCTTTGGATCGAACTCGCCAGATCGGTGAGTTCTCTTTCTCTCTCTCGATCCATTAAGTTGTTAGCCTCTGGTTTCTCTCTCCCATTCACTCCCTCTGACTCGAACATTTTCTCTCGGCTCTGTCTTGCGCGTCGGATTTGACTTGCTGGAATGGCCGGTCGAGGAGTTTGGAGTTTAGAGTTCAGACAGCGTCAACGGCGGCGACGACTTTCGATCCTTCGCTGATTCATTCAAGGTACGTTGAACATAAATTCATCTTCCATATCCGGATGTTCATTGTGTTGAACAGTGACTGAGGATTCTAATTTCTGTTTGTGAGAAACTTACCTACTATTGAAGTTCATTGGGTAATCTAAGCCTGCAATATTGTCGTTGTGATAGTTTGGTTGTGCTTTCCTATTTGGCCATTGCATTTTGGACTCATAACCGAGATGCCTACTTTATGCTTGATGAAATGCTCAAGTTAGATCAGAGTTGGCTTTCGAATGTCTTTTGACCGTTGATCAGTAGATGTAATTGATTCATGTCTGAAACTGAACCATTGATGAAATAAGTTTTGCCATGGTCAAGGAGAGTCATATGGATCTTCATGCCTATTTGTTTGTCACTTGAACATGTTTTGTTACGTCCTGTTTTGATAAAGAAAGATAAATAAAACAGCATGTTCTAGATTAAAATCAAATAAGTCCTGTTCAAGTTTTCATCAGTGATTGCAGACATTTGGAAACTCATTATGCCCTTGTTCCGCTCCTTAATGACCTACATTACTTGCTGATTTTCTGTGAATTCTTGCTGATATGTGAAATTCTCCAGTTAAAAATGATATGTTGTTTGTCCTTTGAATTGTACATTGCAATGTATCTTTGTTAAGTTGCTTTGGATTGGACTGTACAGCTTTTCTAATTCGTTCCTGATTCCATGGTACTTTTTACTGTAAGGATCCTCAATGTGTGTAGGTGCAGAAAGCAGTTCCTCTTGTATTTGTAGCTGGAGAGAGATTGTTTACCAATTGACCTCGAACTTAGGGAGGCTAGTATAGCAACAACTCCGTCATACATATGAAATGTGATGCACTCGACCTTTGGAATAGTAATTCATGTGTGCATTCGCTGTGTTGATCGATGTAGTCCTCAAGGTGCATAAATATGCATGGTGAGATGTGCATGTATGGATATGGATTGTCATCGAATTGTTATCATTTCCTGCTTTGAATATAATAAGAGTGTTTGCTGGTCATTTTGTTCTCATGGGGAATGTGAGGATTTCAATGTCATTTTGGGAGTGTTCTAGTTGTGTGAATATATAGAGAGATGCCGCATTGATGTTACATTTGTTTTCCATCAAATTGGGGCAATTCAAGGCTTGAAACATATAAGAAATGATAATATTCCATGTTGCCCTGTTCTATGGTAGATTGACTAGTCTATATTCTAGTTTTTTTTTTTTTGGAAATTCATGTGTTGATATGATGATAATGTCTCTATGAGATTTATTTGGGATATCACCTAGAATTTGATCCAGAGACTTTGTGACTTTAGTCACTCTTTTTTAATACAAAAGATGTCTTGCTTTCGATTGTTTTGATACGTGATAATTGTTTCTTTCATTTGTATGCATCTAGTCATCCAGATTTCTTAGATTAGGTTTAGAATAGGATCCTGAACATAGATAAAGCATGAAGATGGTGAAGGTCGATGTCCATTCAGACCACTGTCATGTACTATTTGTTTCCCGACATATGTCTTGGGTTCCATGCATTATATAAAACCCGACGAGTTGCGGGTTTCCTTTCTTTCCCGATTGTTTCCTCTTTTATATTCTTTAGGATTACATGATTAGGTTTACTGCTTTTCTTGATTGTTTACTTCATGTCTTGCAAGTTCAATTTCATTGATTGTTTTCTTTTCATCTTTTAGAAATAGAATAGAATGAAAGTAATCCACCGTACATGATCACTTAGCCTAGAATTGATGATCCCGAAAATGTAAAAAGAAACGCATGGACATGTTAGGAAAAACACAATATACTATTTAGGTACCGAAAAGAGCGCTAATAGAAGTATTAGCATAACCCAAGTCCCCGAACTTAGATATCTGATTGTGTAGGAATCGAGGGAACTCTCCCGACCCTCGATTGGGTTTTCTAGCTAACCTCCAAAGAATGAGGCTAGTGGCGACTCCTGTATATTCTTAGGTTGTTAAACAATTAGACTGCATAAATAAACTCGTTGTCACGCGGGGTATTAGCTTGAGAGGGCTCGCGATCTCGTGAGGGAATTCTCGTGATTAAATTACCCCTAAACCCGACCTTTCCCTCCTTGGACATTTTGAGGGCGGAAAGATCGGGTTGCGACAGCGACTATTACATCGCTTTGGCATGTAGGATGCCTTAGGAGAATGCACGTAAATTATTGAATAATTGATCATGCCTGTGTGGCGATCATTAATAGTGCCTGTGTGGCGTAGATCGTGCCTTTGTGGCTATATTTCTGTATGTCGAGTATCATGTCTGCGTGGTCGAAAGTAATTGGAACGCCTGAAAGAATGTACGTAAATTGTTTATATTGACTCTATGATTATTTATATCACCACTGCGAAAACGACACCCGAGAGCATGCGCATAAAGTGTTTATTGTACATCACCTCGGCAAAAACGGCGCCTTAGAAAATATGTGGGATGGGTGATTGGTACATTGTCTTGGCGAAATCGGCGCCTGAGGGAAAGTACGTGGTTTGGGAACTAGGCATGTTATACTGAAAATTGTATAGTATGGTTGAGAGTGACCAAGAGATGATCCGATTGACATGTAATCGACTAGGTCGATTGATCATTACTTTGATATGATGTTGTGAATTGATTGATTGAATGGAAATGACCGGTGAATGATCCGTCTGACATGTAATTGACTAAGTCGATTTGATCGATATTTCGATCCGTGATATTATGATTGGGTGCCTATTTGAACTATACTAATTTGCAGGTGGAATCTGAGGCCAAGGTAAGTCCTCTGAACTGTGTGTGCATAGGTAGCCTGGATAGCGTATTGGTTTACTAATCGAGTCTTAGGGGTGGAACTCGCTGAGACGTGGTCTCAATAGTTATTATATAAACATTTCAAGACCCTGATGAGGAGCCTGAGGAAGAAGATTTTGAAGAAGAAGATGATCCAGAAAAGGATCTTGAGTACGACCCGGATGAGAACTGAGATCCCATCCCATTTTGTGTGAACTTGTGTTCTTGTAGATAGGTGTGAGATCAGACTTTTGTGAATAGTATGGTAAAATACTATAGGTTGTGCTATGTATAAAAGTAAGGTTATAAATTTCATTATGAAAAATTATGACCCTGCTTTTCTATCACATTGCTTTACTATTTGGGGATTTATAATTGCTTCCACATGTGCTTATGAAAAGGAAATGGTCGGCGATATGTAATCCTGAGATATCACATTTAAAATCGACCAAGGTAAGGGATGTGCGTATACCTGAGGATCGGGGCGTGACAGCCAAAATCCCCTCAAAGAAAGATCCTGCAAACCATAAGAACCATTGTCTCATTGATTTATGTACTCTCCTTAGTCTCGACTCTAGGGATAATTTTTTTTCCCTCAAATTGGTTGCGTCAAATATTGAAATTGAGATTTTGGGCCAAATTTAGACAAAAAAAAAAAAACTATAGGGCATTGACCGAGACCGAAACGTAGACTAATCAAATTGTATGGCTTGACTGAAATAACCTCCTAACCATCAATTGAAAATTTAGTTCGCCGCTTCTTAATTTACCTTGAAGATAAAAGATGAAGTTGATACTGTAATTGGTTTCTTAGACATCCCACCATATGTCACCATGGTTCCTCCCCGCCTGAGAAGAAAACTAAATTAGCTCTCTACAGAAAGATAAGGGAAGCACTAAACACGAATTTAACACTTGTCACACCTCAAAAATTTCATCACTAAGGAAGTAGCATTGCCAACAACGCAGTTTAATCCAAGGGCAAGTTCTTTTAGATCACCCTAGTAGCAAGTCAATAAGATGTAAATAAAGAACTTAAGTGCCGATGGCAAAACATGGATGTGTTTCATGCATGAGAATATGGTAGAATGGATTAATGGATGGATGATACCAATAGACTCTTGACATTCTTTATTTCTAATTGGCTCTCAGTGAACACTTCTTCAGCACCAAGTTTCTTCAACGCCTCTTTTGCTTCATCAGAGCCAGCTCTATCACAGAAAAAAGGACGGCCATGAAAGCACAATAAAATTCAAATTTAGTTACTGATATGCAGTGCTAACTGCTAAGTTGGAAAACAAATAAAGAATTCTACCAAATTTGTGCTCAGATGTCATAGCATGAACTAATAAGCTGGCCGAGAGAGCCCTACTAAATTAATGTGTCAAGCACCACAAAGTGTTTTCTGACCTTTTTTGTGTCTCATCATAGAATTAAAAGAAAAGGAGGAAATTTTCACTCCAAAAGAAGTTGCAAAGCAGAGAGAGATCTTAGATATACTAAAAGGAAGTTTCCACCAGCAACCAAAAAAGATGGAATTACCAATGTCCAACAGTATGATGATCTAAACATACCAGCAATCAACGTCTAGAACACATGATGATTGCAAAAATAGTAGAAGAAGCATCAACAGTAACAAGTCACTTCTGATAAGCAATGCAGAAAGATCTCTGTTCAATTCACACTACAGTTAACTACCTTCACCTTCAATAGATTCAAAAAACAAGTCCTTTTAGTCTTTCCAAATACATGTTACCTCATCACAAAACCTCATCTCTATATTGGGAGATTAAAGGATGTTAGTTGATGTACCTACATGAACCTGAAGTACCTTCTTATATTCTTTGATAAGTTCAACATAATCAGTTCCTCAAAATGCCCTCATAACAGAACCATTCTTGCATGCCAATGCATGTACTAATGCTCAATCAGCCACATAAATTCCTGCCCATTGTGGCACCTAGCCAAAGATTATAATTTCCTCAAATCAGTGATCACACTTAGTGTTTCTTCAAGCTTAAAAGGGTCAGCTACAGTAACACAAGCTCAAGGTCCACTTCTCCCTGTTATTCGATGCAAGAGATCTCAATCAATCACACCAGCTTCCAAAAGACAAACCAGAGATACCAGAATGCTAAATATTTTGGCACATTTTCAATTTGTAAATTGATATATCACCGCAAACAACCGAACATAATCAACATATATGTGCATCTGGCAATTGTTCATAACTTTTAGTCCACCAACAACATTCATAATTAGAACAAGAAAAGACAGAGTTGCCACAAGTAATTCAAATCCCAAAGAGTTCCAACTTGTCATCACGGAGGTTGAATTTCAGATATAATTAAGGTTGTGTAACCATCAAAGGCTACTTCAGAAGCTAAGTAGACAAGAGCTCAATGTGTTCCAGAAAAAAAGGGCCTGCTAGCAATGGTTAAGGCAGATCACAGAAAAGAGAAATAAAAGCAAACCCACACATACCCTTGCCATCTAAAGTTTACACAAAAGTTTTAAACAACGGTAGTTTGACAAAAGTTATGGGTATCAAGGTTACTGAAAGTTTTCAAGAAAGCACCTGTCCCTGATTATGTTGATGCTATGGATGCCACGGGATTTCGCAATTTGGATGAGGCATCGACCCACCATACTCGTAGCCCCATTTTGCACAATGAATCCCTTATTGATCACAGCTGATTAGGACAACTTAGGATAAATTGCTTACAGTGAAAGTTGGGGGACAGCTAAGAGACTCCTGTACTGTTTATATACCTGGTTCCAAAGAGGTGAAGTCTTCAAGCATTCTCAAAGCGGTCGGAGGATTAATTGAAATTGTTGCAGCATATTCAATAGGAGAATTCTTATCAATTTTTTGCGATACACTCTGGTCTTTCACAATGTAAGTCTGCCATGTCCCTGAGCACAAAAACTATTTCACCTTTCAACACACTCAAACTTACAACGGGCTAAGTGCTAGGCACAGATGTTCTGCATAACAAAACAAGTAGTACTAATGGAATGCAAACGTATCTTTCATTTAAGATGACAATCACTAAGATGTGTATAACAGTTTCAATCTTTCTTTTGGTTTATATTTCACTCATTTCTGTTCTGCATCTAATCAAATTAAACATTAAACAAGCTGCATCAAATATAGAAGATTATATCCTTTGGCTGAGTAAGAAATTGTTCAGAAGTGATCAACTAGATGGGCATGGCTGATGCACAGTTAATCTGATATCATTTTAAAACTTAGGTAATACTGAAAGAATGTTTTACCAAAAGAGAGTGGAGATGGAATGACCAAATCGCCAGGAGAAAGATCCTTCACGGCAGAGTCAACTAAGTGTACTTCGCCAACTCCTTCACGTCCTCCGACTGCAGGCAGTTGTGGCCTCACCGGATACACACCTAGATCAAAGTTTATGCATGAATTATCAAATAAACCTCACGCAAAGTAATAAATAGTACATGGATGAATTATGATCTGACTTTGTAACTACATATCAATGTTCCTCAGGAACTGGAGCAACAATTATCAAAGTCAAACAGTGAAGTCATAAAAGATGCAATAACCGCCTCAGAATCTCGCAGTTAGACTTTTGTTCTCTTCCAACATGTCAGCAACCGAAGAGAAACTCATCCTGACATATAATCCACTCGTAGCTCAAGTCCATGGGTGAATAATGAGCAAGAAGGCACCGACCGCAAATGAGGCATAAATAGGACATTATCGCAAATCATTTTAGTTTTTATCGTGAATTCAGGTTACTTTCTAAGGATGAAGCGAAGCCTAAAATCAAATTTATAGGACACAGAAGCCATCGCAGATATGTCAGTAGCCTCGAAGTCCCCGAAACATCGAACTCCTCCGCGGTATGCTCAGTCCACCATCAAACAGAAGCTCCAGACAGGTCAACCTCGAGCGAAACAGCAGTTTCGCAGGAGAAACGCTAACCTTCGATGCTGTTGATGTCGGAAGGATTGATAGGCGCGGCGAGAATTCTCACGCACACGTCATTCTCCTTCACCAAAACTGGCGGAACCTCCACCACTCTGCAACAGAAAACCAAAAAAACGAAGCTCCTCAGTAACGCCAACAGCACAATGCACGAGAACACGCAATCGGAATCACACACGCTCAATCGGTGGATTAGCTGGGCCCTCTTCTGACCTGGTGACGGCGTCCGGGGGACCTTGCTGCTCGTACACCACCGCCCTGGACGGCGGCGACACGAGGGCGGAGAAGGCCCTGACGATGCCTAGTGCTCGGGCCGAGTGAGTCGGAGCAGTGGAGAGCTTCGGGAGGCGACCGAGCAGGGGCAGGCATTTCGTCAGTGCTCTCGAGGACACCGTCTCTCTCGCCACCGCCATCTCTCTCCTGCTCGCTATCACCGATCAATTCTCTCTCGATCGATCGATGTTACGGATCAACTCGCTGGGTGTCTGCACCAGTTCTCCCACCATCGACGAGCATTTTAAACAGAACTAAAGAGGAGGAGGAGGAGGAGGAGGAGGAGGAGGAGAGGGAGGGGGTTATGAAATTATGAAGTTATAATGTCCTTATCAAATTTCCAGAACGGCATTTGACCAAAAAGATTTAAGAATTCCGAGCGGTCCATTCGGTGCGGGGTTTCGGTCGGAACCGGGTAGGACGCTATCCATGCCCTGGGAGTTGGAAGAAATAAATAATCATTTGAGTGGGTGTAGCTTTTTTTTTTGCCTCCTATTAAATTAAATTTAGATATTCAAAATTAGCATGTGCAGTTGAATTTCATGGAAACCTCATCGGATTTGATAGTTTGAATTCATTTAGATACATTACTAAGTTCACCTTTCAACATAACTTAATTTGTTTGTGGTGATTGCTCCGAATATATTTCTAACGCTTATCAATGCCACATTAACATGATGCTCTTCCTGTCGCGACCTATTTTTTCGGGTGTGGACCACCTAGGGTTTGCCTAATGGATTGTTAAGCCTAGACTTAACTCGGGCTATCCCAAGCCCATACCAATTCGCGACTAAGTTCAAGTTCTTAACATGAAATTGATTTTCAATTGGGAGTCGCCACTAATCTATTTTTGGTGGGTCGATTAAAACCCAAGTAAAATAATGGGAGATTTACTTTACTCCTACGAACCAGAGATTTGTGAGTTCGGAGACTTGGTTACGTTAGATTTCTCTAATGCCCTTTCGGTACCTTTCTCTTTTATTTTGAAAAATGTTTGGCAAGCAGTTTGAATCAATTTTAAATCTAATTCCCTAACATGTGAGGCGATCATGCGGGTGCGCAAACCACCAATTTAACACCTAATTAAAGCAGTAAATAAATTGCAAGACTTACCTCATAGCAACGAAAGCATCTGCGTTGTTAGATTAGAATTCACATCAGCAATCCTAGATATGATTTCTAATTAACAAGCAATTGCTCAATTTTTGTTTTCACTTTTTTTAACGATAATATAATCCATATGCAATGCAATGTTTCTAATCTAATATGAAATAATATGGCATGGCAATATGTTCTAACCTATATGAATGAGTAGAAAAAAAAACTAATGATTTCTTACTGAACATGCAATAATTAAATATGCAATCTAAATTAACAAAAATGACCTAATCCTAATGACAGGCAATTTCTAAATAAATGAACCTAATAACAATCACTAAAATGACGTGTATTTCATGGGTCTAATTCTATATGACGTGCACATGATTTTTCTATTCTAAAAAAATGCAATCTATCCTAGAAATTGCAACTAGTTTATCCTAAGACAAAGTTTATCTAGATTAAGATTCTATCTAGCTTATATTAAGGATCAGGTCAGACTAAATCCTAATTTAAACTAAGATATTATCTTAACCTAGCAAGCTCTAACCTAAGATGCAAAAATCAATCTAAACTTAAAATAAAACCTGCAATTTATTCTAATATGTCATGACATGCAAAGAATGCCTTAATTCTAAATTTTTCTTTTGATTTTTTCCTTTTACGAAAACAAAACCAACTAAGCACACAACGGCAAATCGAGCAAGATAAGATTGATATCCAAAAATCGACAAACCATATCTCACGCATGAGATCGGGTTGGTCAATTTTAAATAAAACCGCGAATCGAATCTCGAGCATGAGATCGGATTGGCGATTTTCCGTGCAATTGCGAGTCGGATTTCGAGCGTGAAAATCGGACCACAATCATATGCACGTTATGAAATTAAGGATTAATCCCGAATTCATGAGAATTCAAAATATTTTTAGATATGGCAATAACGAACTAATATTCAAAATAAATCGCGATCCCATGGATCGGACAATATAAGAAAATCGAATCAATCAAAAATCTTACCTAGCTCTCGATATCGCATCGATAACTTTTCCAAATTGGGATGTCGACTCGAAACCGTGGACCAGCGGCAAGGGGCTCACGAATGGCGGAGGCTACATGGCTCGCGTTGTGGGCGGGCTCGTGGAGATAGAGCTTGCGGCTAGTGATCTCGAAGGAACAGGGAGGGTGCTTTTTATTTGGCCACATCCACAGCCGATCCCACCGAACTTTGTCCACATACCTCTCTTCTTTCTTTTCGTACGTTGCCTAAATTCTCTTCATCGTTCAATTAATGCGGTTTGACTCTTTATGCAAGTGCAGGGAAACATGCAATCGGCGGAAGCAAATTAATACACGATCAGGACATGTGTATAAGCTGACTAAACAGATTCCTTACACCGCTTAACTATATGCTCATCTTCACGTGAAAGCTTAACCTATTTGAATATTGATTTTGCAAACCTGGACCGACGGACAGTTCGGCTCGGACAGCTGGATGGCAGTGCTTGGCTCGACTAGGAAACCTGCAAAGAAAGACCAGTATTCGTCGTTGCTAGGGATTCCGCAGATGGCCTAATAGGCCGCGCGGATGCGACTTGTATCGGGGATGTCAGCCCAAACTCTGGGAAATCGTCAGGACTCCGAAAGCACTCGTGGGAGTGGACTTTGACGTTGAAGCAGTGCGGGCAGGCGATGTTGCCGTTGTGGGACACGGGCAACAGATCCTCGATGGTGATCACCCGCCAAAGGGTCGCAGCGCGGTGCAGCAAACGACGGTGCAGCGATGGCATAGAATCAGCAGGTGGCGGTCAACGATGGATCGGCAGTCGTGGGCGTTGAAGTTGCAGGCGAACTTCACGCATGAAGACCCCCACCCTTTGTTGACCGATTCTTTTATAATATGAATATTTCTTCTTTTGCATGCCCTCCTGAACGTAGTGGAGTGGTGAGGCGTGTGCTCTTGTGACCTGCAGGGAAAGATTAAGGGAAAAAAAAACCTTCTCTAATATATGGTTTTGTTAACGTGGAGAACGTCTCTCTCTCAATTGTGGTCGTATGTTCAATTGAATCCCAAATTCGAATTGGTGAGACAGCCTCGTTATGAGGATGTGATCACCAGCGGCTTTGCCTCCTTGGACACTAGTGATTCTCTGTGTGACCTTCCCGGATCAGGACTGGCTCGGTGGTCGGCACAAGGGCTTCTTGTCGGCGAGGCAAAGAGGACCAGATATACTGGGCAATTACGGTGCTCGACTAGGAACCTCTTTTTCCTCTTAAAGCTTGGACCAACAAATAGTGCGCTCCCAAATTCTGGCACTTGAACTTCCTCCAGCTATGGGACAAATTTCCAGCGGTTGCTCCAGTTTTGTCTTCTTGCGTCAATTGTAACCCTCGACGCACATGCGAGTGATCGTTGGAATTGCTATGTGAGCTCGTTGGAAATTGTCGGGATTGCCTGGAGGTTGCTGGACTGTCTTCGGGAAACCCGTTTGACTATTGGAACGCTGGCGTTGGCCTGAAAACTTCGTCGATGTGGCTGAGATTTGCTGAAGGCTGCGCCAGGATGTTGCCGGAAAGCTTCACCGAGATTGATAGTTTGCTACATGAAAACTCGGTGCACGCTGAGGCCAGAACACATCACGACAACAGCAAAGAAGAATGACACAGGTAAAGACAAAGCTTGATCGAACACAATCCTCTCTTTTCTCTCGTGAATGAACGTGTGTTTTCTGTGTTGCGGCCGTCACTCGCCTCTCTGTATTGCACTTTTCTCGATGCGGTCGCATGTGTAATCTATGAAGTGGCCCCCTTTTGTCGTATTCTCCAACGAGGTGAGCGAGTTTTCTCCTTGTACCTTCAGAACCTGCAAGAAAGAAAGAATAGAAAAATACTCTCTTTTTGTGGCCGTATGTATCAATATGCGTGGCCTCAACTGGTGAGGTGCAGCGGATCGACGCGATGCTTCTGCTTCACGATGTGATGCACGGAGGTGTTGACTATCAAGCAAAGTCGTTGATGGATATCATCAAACAAGGCAACACCGGCGCAATGGTAGGCGTCACGATCGACGGACGGCACGGGGATCAATGGATTGTGGGGAGGCTCCACCAACCTTCTCTCTCACGTGTGTATCCCTTGATGTGTTTTTATCAATGGCCGTGTATTCTATTGAGTGGCCTCCTTTCTCCCCACCGTACGCGACTCCTTTTATACACCGAAAAATTGTATCTCCGTGGTATATCTCATTGCAACTTTCTTAAAATACTATCAATATATCATTTCACCCCGCAATATTACATTTTGTATTTATCAAATATCCCATCCAAAATTTTCCTTTTTGCTTGAAAATACATCCTTTGGTGTATATCGCCTAAATGTGTGAAAAATCTGAATGGAATATGTGAAAAATTTTCCCTTCACCGGCGGCCTAAAACAAGATAAAATGTTTCTAAACTATATGCCATGTGATTTTATTTTTTTAGGGATAAAATTAACCCCTAATTTTTTTAATATGATAAATGTCTAAATGGGTCGCCAAAATTTAGGTGTCAACACTTCCAAATCACTCTATGTGAGATTCGAGGAGGATTCTCGCTTAAGGGGGGCTTCTTTTTATGTTTCTTCAGTAAAGATTTCTCCTAGTAAACATGTCATGATCGTACACTCGAAAAATATCATTCTTGCTCCCACATCGAACTTCCCGTCCTTTTAATGTTAGTAATAACTCGACACGTCCATAGAACTAGCCAATGTTCGTTGGAGTTAAAACCTTCCCTCGAGGAAACTTCTCTTTCTCTCCTGATCTAATCTAAGGGATTTTCGCTCACTATTGTTGCTTTTCCTTGTTCATTGAAGTGGATAAATTTACTTGTAGTTACAAATTTTTGGACAACATCATCACCAGTCAAGCCAGTAGGATGTCTAAGATGTGGTTTAGTATTTGCAAGGGGCTTTGAGCCCAATGCAAATGTTGAAAGCCGAAAGCTACTTAGAGAAATGTGATTGTGTTTGGTAAAAAAAATTTGCAAACGGACTTTGAGTTGAATGTGCGTTTGGTAGAAAAAACTTTCACAATGAGCTTTGATGGGTATAATATATATATATTTAAATTTTGAACAAAACCCTTTGTCGGATCGGCGAAAAGCTACAGCCATCGGCGGAGGTCGCATGACCCAACCGAGGGCTACCGGAGGTCGCCCGACCTCGAGCGACCCATCCGAGGGCCACCGAAGGTTGCCCGACCTCGGGTGACCCTCAGCGAGGGTTGCTCGACCCAGGGGCCACGCAACCCAGGTAATCGCCGCCTAGGTTGCCCGAGGTTGGGCGACCTCCTTCGGCAGCCATAGCTCTTCGTCGATCTGACAAAGGGCTGCCTCTTTTTTCAATTAAAATAAATAAATAAACAAGGCAAAATCAGAAATATGAAAAATCAGTGATGATAGTTTTGGAAGAGAAAAAATAAATTTAGCATTCCGCTGAATGCTAAAAGTCCAAAGCTAATCCCTACTAGTTTTGGGCTTTCAGCATTTTGAAGGCAAATTGAAAGCTGAAAGCTAACAAAAAAAATTGAACCAAACGGTCCAGCATTTCCCCAAGGGGCTTTCGGAGCTTTTAGGGCGGAAAGCCCCTTGGAAATGCTAGCTCTGAAAGCCCTTTAGGGAAATGCTGAACCAAACGCACCCATGAATAGACTGAATTTCCATAAATGCAAAAATTTTTGAACTTAATTGGCCAAAAAAAAAAATATCATCACTAAATTGATACAATTGTAACAGGTTAATTACTTTTTTGATCATTTTCTAAGGGGAAATAGGCTTTACTTCGAGCCCAAGTTGGGCTTTCATACGCCTCATCAGCATTTCAGACTGTAATAAGGGATTATAGAGAGTTCATGGTAACTAAAAACCCCGTGCAATAGATAGATGAAAATAAATTTTAGAAACTCGATTGCAAAAAATATTAGAAAATTGATACACTCTAATCGAGTTTGGAAAAGAAAATCAAACGGGACGCGGAAAATGTGATGTTTCTACCCAATGTAATGCACCTTTTTATGTTAAAGAGACATGAATATGTATGATTTTGGCTCAACGTCAGTGCTACATCAATTTTCCTTCATTCACCTTTTAGTCGTAATCTCAATAAACTCGTGCCAGGGAAGACCTGTCTGTCCACCTTTCTATTTCTTGGGTCAACCGATTTGCCATCAACATTACGTGAATTATCCAATTTTCAAGGTCATTTCTTCATGTGATACGTATAAATTAAGGGATTTTATGATGGAAACAAGTGCCCTATACTCAAAACCTTTTCTTGTTAAGCATGCTTCCCCAACTGCCCCCGCCGCTGAATTCAGAAAAGCCGTCGTCAAGAGGAAAACAGCGATAAAAGGCAGAGCCAATACCTTCCACTTATAAAAATGCGAAGTCTGAGTTGAGCAATGTAAATCAAGACCAGGTAAAACTATGGACCAGATTCTTAACTGGTGCCTCAAGTTACAAGAAAATTTTGTAGTGATTCGACGAAGATGTCACGTAAATTAGTGCAAGTAACCAGTGGCTTGCAAATAAATACTCGGCATGCCCATAGCACAAGGACAAAAAGAATCTCCGACGTCCATATGTGAACTAGATTTTCGTCCAAACAACTGCAACAGGAATCAACCCAGTTGTCATGTCCTTTAGTGACCAAGCGCCACATTACCGAGTGACCCTGTATCCCTACATTGACGGTGGACAAAATCATACACCAATTTTGAAACCAGGTGCATGTCGATCGCACATAAAGTATAAGGAGCTTCAAAATATAAAACCAAATTGTTGCGGTAATTTGAATGGACAGTGGAAAGATGCATACCTTAACTCTCTTCAGCAGATCCTTCGCATTAGCGTCTTTGTTGAAATGATCACGTACAGGCTGCATAAGAAAAAATAACTTATGAATATTGCCAAGAAGCTATAGATAGACATGTGTCCCCCCTAGAGAAGTTCACGACGATTAACATTGCTGTAACTGCAAAATAAGAGCGTAGTCCTGAATTTGTGCGTGGAAATGCTCATGCTGTCTTCCATACCTGTCTCCTCATATGTAAGGAGACCAAATGGTCATTCAGGATTCTCAACCAATTGTGCCCGCATAAAAGGTGCTCATTAGGATCGAAGGAGAGCTTACCTGAAGTATCTTATTCAAAGACTTTGAAAGGGCTGGTTTCAGATCACCAGGATGCAAATCTCCACTTTCATAGTCGACAACAAGTTCATCAAAGCTTTTAAAGGTCCTACACCGCAAGATAGCAAGAAAGAGAAACAAAATGATCAAAACATGCTAGTATTCCATCAGCACGACAAAATTGCATGTGAAAAAGCAACAACATTTCAACATCATAGCAACTCACTTGTCACCACCGTTATCTGCAGATCGCTCCACTTTGAACTCATTAAACCATGGCAATATGATGTATTTTATGTACTCCAAACATGGGTTGCCTTGAA
Source organism: Eucalyptus pumila (assembly GCA_016097595.1). Lineage (NCBI taxonomy): Eukaryota > Viridiplantae > Streptophyta > Magnoliopsida > Myrtales > Myrtaceae > Eucalyptus > Eucalyptus pumila. Next base: position 8,447,151 of record CM027846.1, on the reverse strand, counting down.
CAATCTTAGGTGGACAGTACGCTTTTTTTATCTTCACATTCACCTCAGCCTACAGATGCCATAAAAAATTTATTCCGCAGAATGTAAAATAAAAAAGGCAGCTCTCAATGCTGCGCAAATATATGCAGTCTGGCACAAAATTTTACCTCGGTATCTTCCATAAAGATGGATGATGAAGGATCGCTTTTGGACATTTTTTCTTGGCCTTGCTGCAGACCAGGAAGCATATCTACATATCAAAACAATCAAGACCAAAATAACCATTCCAACCTTAGAGAAATGACTGACTTTATAAGAAGAAAGAGAGTTGAACCATACGATGAGACAAAATGATAGGCTTATTCTTTCTCTTTATGTCATCACAGTACTCCCTAGCAAGTACATTCACCTTCCGTTGATCCATTCCCAGTTGACAAATGTCGGCCTGTTCAAATAAAAGCATTTTACATGGAGATTTTCATAGTGACAAAAGATAGAGCACAACCTTTAAGATACAGAGAAAGCAAGGCTACCGGAATACCATCAGCTGTCTCAATCACGATTCTTTCACTGCACTATCAAGTACAACTTGGCATGCACAATTTGCAAACAGTCATCTACGGTACTAGAGGTCACAAATAACATTTACAATTTGCATGCATCTGTGGGGAATGGTGGTACCAAAGGTTCGGATGCCCCTTATTATCCAACAAAAAGACATGAACTCATGCGTGCAAGTCATAATTTCCTGCATGGTACTCATAGTGCTTGCAGTTTTTTAAAGAATTCATACAATCATAAGAATAAACTGCTCAACAAATTATCATGAGGGAAGATAAAAACCAAGCAAAGATTGTTTCTCTAGGAAGTCATAAACCAACGAACATAAGAATTGACAGTAAACAAGTATTTGAATAAAGTCTGATGAAAAATACTATAAGAACCTTCAAGAAAAATATGTCAGCACATTGCATGCATGGGTAGAGAATTTGGGCAGCGCTGAGCTCATCCTGTTCGCTACGACCCATTATCTGTGAGCACCTGGAAACAAGAAAATCAATGAGCCGCAATCTATTTTATCAGTCATGATCGACATAATAACTGCAGGCCTCAGTTATATACCTAATTATCCTAGGGAGCTTATTTCGGCGGGCAATGTCCATAACCAGTGGCCAGTATTCATGTGCTCGGGAGTTAATTTCATCTGACGACCACAGAAATTCCACTTTATTATCGGCGAGATCCATGCCAACAGCTTTCCATATCTCAATCAAATAGCGTCCAACCGTTTGGATTTTCTTCAAGTCTCCATCCATTTTGTTGTTCAACTGTGCAAACCAATCGGCAATCCATATCTTGACTTTGCATCCAGCAGAAGTCATTTTGTTCACACTTATCGTCTTCATGACTCCCTGCCCCAAAGGAAGATGTAAATATAAACTTTGAAACTGATAAAAGCCAGTCTCAACAAAATTTCAGCAGTAATCTTGAGCTTAAAATTGAAAAGGCAAGCTTTCGTCAGAACTGTAAGCAAAGCAGCAGAAAACAGTGCACTATATAGCAAAATGTCTCTACAACTTAAATGAGTCCTCTCAATGAGCCAGCAGATAAGTCCTTCACATCAAGAAATCTTTTCTCTCTGAAAAACTAGGCAAAGAATAGTTAAGCAAAGCTACAATAAAACAGACTGAGATTGGATGGAGCACACAATAAGCAACACTAGGCAAAGAAATTGACTCATGCACCATGGAATGGCAATATGCAAGCTTGTTCTGAACTGAAGCACACACGACTTGACGTCACTGACTAAAAAGACAGCAAAGTACAATTCATCAGCCTCGACTTGCATCAAGTTTATTTTCATCTCTACTATTCACTAAATTACAAAACCAAGCATCTTTATATTTATGGTGAGAAAAAGCATTGGAAACTGTCATCACAGTGTTTGGACATTTCCGACTGATACTCCATGGACGATGAACCAAAATTGCAATGTTGTGTTACAGGACCGCTCTGTCTGTGGCTAAACAACTAGAAGGCAAAATCTAGGCTATAAAATATCTCAAGTGCGAAAAGTTTCAGAATAAAAGGCAGGTACAGAGTGAGAGACGAGAGTTCTTGATGCTACATCTATGAATCTGTGAATCTAAATAAGCAAAGCAGTAATTTGCCAATGCCATGAGCAATAATGTCGAACTACACTATTAAACTATCATGGGCCAAACGCGACATATCAACATAATCAGATTAACTAAATCAAGGGAAATCAGGGGAAATCAAGACCTGAGCAATGTGCATCCTGCCAGATGGTTCGAACCCATCGTAGCAAATGGGTTGGGGCTTCTTAGTTAGAAGATTCAGCAGCTCGTCTTCCTGAATGCACTCTTCCCCGACGCTCCTCACGATTCGAAACCGCTCCTCCGGGCTCATCCTGACCAAAACAAAACCCATCAACCAAACTCACTCAGCAAATTCCATGCGTTTTCCCAGACGGTGACACTCCTCCGGACTCATCATCCTGACCAAAACAAGCCCATCAACCAGACTCAGCAAATTCCATGCAAATTTTCCCAGATGGCGGCGACACGGAGTGGTGGGATTCGAAGAGCTTACTGGGTTTCCACCAGGCAACTCGAGGAGGAGTTCCCTTCCGCCGCCTGAGATTCGACGGAGAGAGACTCCATTTTGGAAGGTGGGTTCTGATCAGCTTCCTTTTCCATTGAGATGAAGCACGGGTCCACTCCTTTCGATTCAAGCGACTCGCCGGCGACGGCGGAGAAAACCCAAAACCCTAAGCGACGGCGAGAGAACTAAGCGTCGAGAAAATGGAGAGGACGGGAAGAAAGAACAGAGGGGAGGAGGTGGAACCGGACCTGCAATCACGATTCTTAATGTGCAACCATTTCTTATTTATTATACAGTTGATGTAAACTCATGTTAACGTCATTTTTGGATAATAATAATAATAATAATAATAATAATAATAATAATAAACCATTTCATGTGCTTTTAAAGAAAATAAGACCGTATATTTTTTCGGAGATTTTAGATAATAATTTAAAATATTATAATTTTTTCAAATAAAGATTTAAAATGAATTTTGTTCCAAATAAATTTCATTTCATATGAAAACATGACGACAAAGCATATCACATGATTGGTCATCTCGTTTAAAAAAAAAAAATCCAAAATCAGGTGCTATAGGTAGATGAAAACAAAATTTTAGAAACTTGATTGCTAAAAACATCACAAATTTGATAGACCCTGTTGGGGAAGAAAATCAAATGAGATGCGAAAAATGAGACATGATGTTTCAGCTTATGGTAATTCATCTTACTTTATTAAAGAGACGTGAATAATATATTAAACGTCTCCCGGTCAACGTACTACTATTCCTTATCCGTTTTGGCTAGATCTTGGATCTACATGAATTTATTCAATTTTCAAAGTCACAAGCTTTTTTCCATGTAATCCGTATAATCAAGGGTTTATGATGGAAAAACAAGTGCCCTGAAAACTCAAAAACTTTTCTTGTTAAGCATGCTTCCCCGCATTCCTCCGCCGCTAAATTCGGAAAAACTGTGGGAAAAGAAGAACAGCAAAAATACAGAGTCTATTTCTTCTATTGATAAAATGGATACTTTAAACTAAACAATGTAAATCAAAACCAGGTAAAGCTATTGACCAGATTTTAACCAGTTCTGCAATTACGAGGAAACTTCTATGGTGATTCAGTGTAGATGTCACATAAATTAGTGCCAGTAATCAGTAGCTTGCAGATATGTACTTGGCGTGCTCACAGCACAAGGACAAAAATATTCTATGATGTCCAAACCTAAAATTAGATTTTTGTCAAAACGACTGTGACAGTAATCAACCAATTATCACGTCCTTTAGTGTCCACGTGCCACATTACCGAGTGGCCCTGTATCCCTATATTGACAAGGCACAAAAACACGTCTCAATCTTTGGAAAGGTAGCTGATTACTTAGACGGAGTTTTACGCCTCAATGACATTTCTATATCTCCCGATTTCTATTCTTTTGTTTTTCAGAACAATAAAAAAATAGAAATTCATTTAATAACGTTAATTAATTCTTTTATTCCTTGGAAGAAAGGAATAGAAAAATGACCGATGAATAGATTTAAAACAAAAATAAGAAGTAGAAAAATGTAATTTCTTATTTCCGATAATAATTTCTATAAATAAGTTATTTTTTTTTTCTTTTCTTCCTCCTTCGCCCCCATCGCTGCCTGTTAGTGTCTGGCCACTGCTAGCCGTTATTGACCATTGGCCACCTTCACTAACCGCCACTGCTGGTTAAAAGAAATTATATGATCATATCAAATGCATTCATGTTCTTTTTCCATTATAAGAATAGAAATTTTGTATAATTATCAAACGCGTTCTATTACTTAGAAATTATTCTAAGGAATAGAAATAGGAAAATATTATTTCTGAAAAGAAATTATTTCTTAGAACATAAACGTTACCAAATGGACACTTTAGGGCACGCATGGCAACATTTTTATTTCTCAATTTCTCTGTTTTTCTATTTCCTAACAAATTTGAAACAAAATCCGTTTGGTAACATAATTTGATTTTTCTATCTCTAAAATAGATTTATATTCCATAAATAGATTTGGAATAGAAACTAGAAGTTAAAATTTTTAACCTTTTTTATTTTCTGGAACAGAAATGAAAAATCAAAATTTTTCTCATCGTTCACTCTTATCATCACCCATTGCCCATTGACCACCTGTGGGATGTTGGACGCCCGCCACTCGCCATTGCTTGCTGATTGCTCGCCACTACTCGCCCGCCTGTCGGCCACTGGACTCCAGTTGCCCGTCGTCTATCATCGGCCATCGAATGCCGAATGCCAGATGCCTACCGGTCATTGGTTGCTTATCGCCAACCACTAGACGCCGGAAGCCCACCGTTGACCACTAGACGTTCGCCATCGATCGCCCTTCGCTTGCCATCAACCATTGGATGTCCACCGCCTGTTGCCGCCCATCGAACTTCGGCCATTAACCACCAGCTGCCGGTTGCCAAACTTTGGACATCAGACGCCGAACTCGGGATTTCGGACGCCGATCGCCGGCTAGTTGGATGCTGGGCGCCAAACTCTAGATGTCGAATGCCGGATGTCGGCCGCCGACCATCAAATGATGCATGCTGGACTTTGAACAGCATACGTCAAACACCAAACGTCGGATTCCAGACTCCGGTCGCTCGCCACTAGTCGCCGGCCGTTGGACTCCGGCCATCGGACGCCGGACGCCGGACGTCGGACTCTGGCCATTAGACGCCGATTGTCACCGCTCCTAAAAATAGAAATTTTATTTTTTTACCAAACAAATTTTTATTCCATAAATATAATTTTTGAATCGTTATCAAACACGTTTCTTTGCCCAGAAACTCGTCTATGGAATAAAAATTGAGAAATTGATTTCTGTTCCAGAAATTTTGTCATGCGCGCCCTTAGAAACTGAAACCTAATTTTATGTAATTTTGATGGACACAAAAAATGCATACCTTAACTCTCTTTAGTATCAAATTAGCGTTTTTGTTGAAATGATCACGTACAGGCTGCATAAGTAAAAACGAATTATAAATTTGGCCAAGGAGCTATAGATAGACATGTATCCCCCCTAAAGTTGCAAGGGTTCTGCTACTGAAATTGCAAACTAAGAGTGTACTCCTAAAATTCATGCATGGAAATTCTCATCGTGTCTTTCAAACTTGGAGAAAATCAGTAGCTTGGCTCCTCATTCGCGACGACCATATGGTCATTCTGGATTCTCAACCGTGTGTGCCTGCGTAAAAGATGCTCATGAGGATGGAAGGAGAGCTTACCTGAAGTATCTTATTCAATGACTTTGAAAGGGCAAGCTTCAGATCACCAGGATGCAAATCTCCACTTTCGTAGTCGAACACAAGTTCATCAAAGCTTTTGAAGTGCCTACACCGCAATATAGCAAGAAGGAGAAACAAAGTAATCAAAATGCACTAATCTTCAATTAGCACTAGGTGAAAAAGCAACAATGTTTCAACATCATGGACAGCTCACTTGTCACCGCCGTTATCTGCAGATCACTCCACTCTGAACTCATAAAAACACGGCAATATGATGTATTTTATGTACTCCAAACATGGGTTGCCTTCAACAATCTTAGGTGGACAGTGTGCCTTTTTTGACATTCACCTCAGCCTATAGATGCCATAAAAAGTTTATTCCTCAGAAGGTAAAATAAAGGGCGGTTTCTCATTACTGCACACTTTATGCAGCTGTCACCAAATTTTCCCTCGTCATCAGCCATAAAGATGGATGAGGGTGGATCACTTTTGGACATTTTTTCTTGGCCTTGCTGCAGGCCATGATGCATGTTCAACCCAAAAGCTTAAGTTTATAGGTGAAGGGAGATCACATGAATAAACAAGTATTTAAGACCCATTGTCACTCAATGTAGGATTATATTTCAACACCCCAACACCCCTCTCACATACAAGTCAGATTACTAATTGCACGTGAAATTCATGGAATTTTTTACCATTGTCACATCGATGTAGGATTATATTTCAACACCCCTCTCATATACAAGTCGGATTACTAATTGCACGTGAAATTTCATTGAATTTTTTACCAGGCACTTTCCTATAAGGGTAACGGGCTCTAATACTGTGTTGGAAAATTCAACTCAAAAACTTAATAGAAGGGAGACCATATGAATATAAAGAGCATTTATGACCCGTAGTCAATCAATGTGGAATAATATTTCAACACATACCAAAATAATCAACACAAATAACCATTTTAACCTTAGAAAAACAACTAAATTTACGAGAAAAAGAGAGTTAAACCATACCATGAGACAAAATCATAGGCTTATTCTTTCTCTATGTCATCACAGTACTCTCTAGCAAGTACATTCACCTTCCGCTGATCCATTCCCATTTGACAAATGTCAGCCCGTCCAAATAAAAGCATTTTCCAACAACATTTTTAGTAGCAACAAACAAATACAAGTTCGAAGTACATAGAAAGCAAGGAAACCAAAATACTATGCAGCTGTCTGAATCATGATTCATTCACTGCACTATCAAGTATAACTCAGCACGCACGTTTTGCAGACATTCATTTACGGTACCAGAGATCACAAACAGCACTTATAATTAGTGTGTATTTGTGGGGAACAGTTTAATCAAAGGTTTGGACACCCCATATTATCCCACAGAAAGACGTATGAACTCATGCATACAGCTCACAATTTCCTGCACGGTATTCATCGCGCTTGCAGTTTTTAGAAGTCTTCGAGAATAGAATGAACTGCTTAGCAGTTGTCACGGGGGAAGCAAAAAAACCATGCAAGAGTTCTTTCTGTAGTTGTCCGATGACAGAATACTATAAGCACCTTCAAGAAAAATATGTCAGCACATTGCATGCGTGGGTACATAATTTGGGCTCCTGTGAGCTTATCCTGCTCGCTACTACCCATTATCTGTGAGCACCTGCAAAAAAGAAAATATGAGATGTGATCTCTAATATCAGTCATGATTCAACATAATAAACGCAGGCCTTAGTTATGTACCTGATTAACCTAGGGAGTTCGTTTTGGCCAAGAATGTACAAGACCAGTGGCCAGTATTCACCTCCCCGGGAGTTAATTTCTTCTGACGACCACGGAAATTACACTTTATTATCTGTGAGATCCATGCCGACAACTTTCCATATTTCAATCATGTAGCGTCCAACAGTTTTGGATTTTCTCCAAGTCTCCACCCATTTTTTTGTTCATTTGAGCAAACCAATCAGCCGTCAATATCTTCACTTTGCAACCGGCAGAAGTCATTTTGTTCGCGCTTATCGTCTTCATGACTCCCTGCTGCAAAGGAAAATGAAAATATAAAAAACTGATAAAGAAAACCAGTCTCAACAAAATTTAAGGAGCAATCTCCAGATTCATATTGAAAAGCAAGCTTTATTAAAAAAGGTAAGCAAAACAGCAGAAAACAGTGCACAAAGTAGCAAACTGTCTTCAAAATTAAATTAGTCCTCCGAATGACAATAGGCAAGGCAAACCAATCAAACTATGCACCATGGTGATGATAACATGCAAACTTATTCTGAGCTGAAGCACCCACGACTTGATGTCATCGACTTAAACAGACGCCAAAATACATTTCATCGACTCAACTTGCATCATGTGCATTTTAATCTCTACTATTCACCAAATTATGAAACCAAGCATCTTTAAAGTTTCACAGTGCAAGCATTGCAGTCTGTCATTTAAGAATTTTCAGAAATTTAAGACTAACTTTATCAAATGATCCAAGGTGTTTGGATATTTTCTAATGATACTCTGTGGACAACAAACCAAAACCACGATGTTGTATTACAGGACCTTTTTTCTGTAATCTTTATTCTCGACTGGCTAAACAACAAGGAGGCAAAAACTAGGCCACTTCGCCCGGACGAAAGCTAGAAAATATTTCAAGTGCACATAGTTCCCAAATAAAAGGCAGGTACAGAGTAAAAGCTGAGAGTTCTTGATGCTACATCAATGAATTAAGATAGGCAAAGCATTAATTTGCCAATGACAGATGTAGACATTGCCAATGACATGAGTAATAACGTCAAACTTTATAAAGTACACTATTAAACTATCATTGGCCAAATGCAAGATGTCAACATAATCAGACTAACTCAAGGAAAATCAAGGGAAAACAAGACCTGAGCAATGTGCATTCTGCCAGATGGTTCGAACCCATCGTAGCAAATGGGTTGGGGTTTCTTGGTTAGAAGATTCAGCAGCTCATCTTCCTGAATGCACTCTTCCCCGAAGCTCCTCACAATCCGAAACCTCTCCTCTGAACTCATCTTGACCAAAACAAGCCCATTAACCAAACTCAACAAATTTCACGCTTGACAGACATATAAATGCAATCTTCCATATCATGATGAAGGGGAATTCAAATAGCTCACTGGATGGCCGTTGGGCAACTCAAGGAGAAGCCCCCTTCTGCCTGAGAATTGATGGAGAGGGATTCCATTTTATTGGGAGGGGAGTTCTGACCAGGCTTGATTTCCATTTAAATCAAGTTTTCGCGAAACCCCAGTTCTGCTTCCTTCGATTCAAGTAAAATATATTAACCCGAAACCTCTCGGAACCAAAAATGCAGCTCCTTCACCAACTTAAAACCAGTTCCAAGGAACTGCACAAGCCCAGTGGAAATATGATAACCTCAAGAGCCTCCAATTAATTGAACAGTTCATACTAATTGAAACATACGAAAAGAATCATCTAAATCCTAGGCTTCAATTGTGCAGTTTAGAAGGGACTTAAAGCGCCGATTCATGAACACCAATCTAGTCAGCGAAGGGTGATGGCCGGAATATTGTGCAATTTTTATGGAATATTGTTTTATGTAAACAAAGCATGCAGGGGTAATCGGCTCCTGGGTGGAACCGAGAACCGGACCGGACAGGATCGGTTGGTTCCCCCGGTTCGACCGAGACCGGCCCTTGTTTTTCCTTAGTTTCTTCTAAGAAGTAAGAACTCTTCCTTTTTAACGGAACAGAGAGACGTGGCGAGACTCGATCACGACAACCTCACCGACACGAACTCGAAATCCAACGGAGCCAAACACCGTCGATTCCAGCAGATTCGCCAACCACCAGCAACAGAATCAAAGCAATAACAAAGCAAGCGAAGTGCTATTACATTGAGGCGACCGTAAGAGAGAGGTAGGCGACGCTGCGAGGGAGGGCCGGGGGACCATGTGGCGACCGTGATGCCGCGGCGGACGGCCGGAGAGTATCCTGCTGTGAGGAGGCTAGGGTTTCTTTCCGTCGTTTCCACCAATTACTTTATTATTTTCAAATAAAAGAAAATTATAACAATGAAAAAAAATGTAAAGAAATATAATCAGGATACTAGTCCGGTCCGGGTGATCGACTTCCGGACAAGGAACTGGAAACCGGACAGGTTATTTCCTGTTTTGAATAACTTTTTTTTTTATTAGGTACAATTTTGTTCCTTCTTGTAATTTGTTTGTCCCATTATGATGTAATTGTTTCAATTTAAACAGTAATTTTTTTATTCTTGTATTAAAACGTCCATTTCAATATAGTTCTTCCAATTTAATGTACAAACATTTCTTATTTGTTATATAATTGATGGAAAATTGTTAATGTCATTTTTTATTCTATGATAATGATAGCGAATTATTTCATGTGCTTTCAAAGAAAACGACACCATATATTCTTTTTATCTTGTATCGTACAATATCCGACTCGTGTATTATTGACAAAGAATTGAAATACACTGTACAATAACTGGTAACTAAGGGCAACTCTAGGATGTCGAATTCAATAACTGTAAATGGTTTAAATCACTGCCTTATATGTAAAAGCTTAACAATATTAGGTGTATAAGAAAGTTTTTAATCATGTTTGATATTGTTTTAGATGCGACAAATACTTTCTTATTAGATTTTTGCTAATCACATGAATAAATTATTAATTACTTTAAAATTTTCACCTATATTAAAAGTTGAAAATCTATTAGTTACTAACTTTTTTGTAGGAAAAAATTTACATGAATATCAAGAACTCCTTATTGTTATTACACAAAAGATGTAACTAACTACTTGTAAGTACATACTTGTCACGTCCCGAACCCTAGGCACGCACGCATCCCTCGGTGGTCGACTAAATTGCGACATTCCCAGGACACATCGCCAACCCTTTCTATTTTATGCACATGCGGAAGCGAAATTTAAACATATACCCTAACAACAACAAACATGAAATAGAAAAGCAGGATACTCAATTTTCACACTTTATATACAAGCCAAGACGAACCTGCAAGTCTGTACACTAAAAGTCTGTCCCAAAAGAACTACCGAACAACCTATACTCCAGATCCCTTCGACTCTGGCTCGGGATCCTCCATGACACCCTTCGATATCTCTAGACTAAGGCCTTAAGAAATATAAATCACGATGAGGTGAGAATAAATCTCAGTGAGTCAACACACTAAACCCTGATTAAGACAAGAATTCACTCAAAGGCATCATAAACATGCATCACTTAGAACTTACCTCGCCTCATCACCTTCCTGCACATTAGAACACCTCATAAACACTTATGCATATAGTAAATGCATTCAAGAACTAGAACACATCATATCGCTCATCAAACAATTCACAAGAGTCTCGATTATAAGGTCAAATCGTTATGTCACGTCATTCTGTGCCACACAATTTCGTTTCATAATCAAGCGCGGAAACGCATATTGGTGGTTCAATTTATACCCGATATTTACTCTCAATATCCCAACTCTATAATCAAACTCAAGGTTCTAGAGGTGACCCCCATGAAATTCCGTTATCGTGTGACACTTAGTCCCTAATCACAATCAACAACAATACAAGATTCTAGAGGTCGCTCCTACGAAATTCCGCTATCGTGTAACACTTAGCCCTCGACTATGCAAGACAGTAATGCAAAGCTCTAGAGGTGGCTTCCATGTGACTCAATTCACCATGCAGCACTTAGCTCTTAATTACAATAAGCAAAGATACAAAGTTCTAGAGGTGACTCACATGTGACTCAAGTCACCATGTAGCACTTAGGCTCCGTTTGGCAACCACTTTGCCAAGTATCTTTGAGCCCCTAAAGATCTTTGGGCTAAAGTAGAGGTGTTTTTGGCAAAAACATTTGAAGCCCCCTTTGGAGAAGGCCATCCTTGTGAAGGCTGAAAGCCAGAACCTGCCTTGGGCTTTCGACTTTTTCTGACATGCTCGCTTGGGGTACTGTTCATATATATTCGAAATTGTCCTTATGAATTTTTTGTTCTTCCGTTTTTTGCCCTTGTGAGGAGCACTAGTCATCTTCACCGTCGAGGGTGATCCCGGCGGCAGCTGCTCGAGTCAGTGTTCACCTTCTCCGTCGAGGGTGACCCCGGCGGTATCTGCTCGGGTCACGCGACCCAGGCGCGGCCCTCGCCGAGGTCCCCTGACCTCAGATAAGGGTTGCGTAGCCTCGCGATGGCCAATCGAGGTTCTCGGAGGTTGAGGCGGCATCGTGCAACGTGCGCGACCTCGCTGCCCCAGATCTATAGTCGTCAGAGGTCGCGACGATGTCACACAACCTCGCTGGCCTAAATCCGAGGTTGCCGGAGGTCACAACGGCGTCGCGCGACACGCACGACCTTGCCAGCCTAGATCTAAGGTTGCCGGAGGTCGCGACGGCGTCGCGTGACGCGCATGACCTCGCTGCCCTAGATCCGGGGTTGCCGTAGGTCGCCGAGGGTCGCCGCCGGCTGCCAGATACCGCTGCGCTTGCCGGTTTTCATTTTTTTATTTTTCTTTTGATAATTTTTTTTTTCACAAAAGTCTTTTGTCTTCTACACACCATTTTGCTCAAAGGTACTTCACAAATGACTTCTAAATTACAATTTACCAAACACAGTTTACATTTTGGAAAACACCTTTACCTCAAAGGTCATTGCATTTTCCTAAAAACTTTCCCCAAAAGTCTTCCCAAACGCACCTTTAGCCCTTTGCCTGCTCATAACTCATTCAGTTTCCTCAACACAACGCATGTGATTACCTCCACACAATATCTCATCTTTCAATAGTCATCTATTGCCATGACCAAAAACAATCGCCATAGCACAATCATTCACATCTCATTATGGCCAAGTTCCAAACATATCATAGGTCAACCATATCACCAAATATGCAATTTCTAGCAGGTAAAGCATCAAGAACAATCACAAACTACTATTGAACCTAACCGGCATAATGGTCCATTTGCACGTCTTTAAGTTTAAATTAAGAAACCTAATCAAACGAGTTCAGAAAATTTCCAAATTTGAATATGTTGTAAAAAACATATAAAAAAACATTTTTTTATGCTGACACCTTTACCTAGATCCTTCTAGATTAAGCTAAATAAATCACTCAATCCAGTATAAAAATTGGGTCCGTTTCCAGAAAGTATGTTTTCCAAAATTAGTTTGGTTTGAAGTCCAAAACATGTCTGTTTGATATGAAATTTGATTATATTAAACTATAAGAGGTGACAACTACTTTCATGAAGGAACCCTTTTAAAATTCAAATCCTAAAAGTTGATAAAAATCTATATAATCCCAAAGGGTCGCTAGTTCCAGCAAAAACAAAAGTTCTGTTTTTAAATAACGGAGCTAAAATCTCATTCTTTTTAAATCCCTGAAATCTTTAAAAAAAATATATATTTCATAGCTAAGGATGTCTAAAACATTTTTCAAGAAGGAATCAATCTCAAAATCTTAACACATTTCGATCCACAAAAATGACAAATGGCGAGGGTCCAGAAACCAGATTTGAGGAAAATTCACTAAATTGGACTAATCCATCCCCATTAGTGCTAATCTCATAAATTAGATTTACACTAATCTATATTAAGGCTAATCTAACCAAATTAGATTATCACTAATCCATTTTAGGACTAATTTCACTTAGTACTAATTTAACTAATTTGATTAACACCAATCTAACCTCTTAAGTGCAATTAACAATCTAATCAATGATTAGGGAGTTAACTCACCGGATTGGAAAATAAACGGGTCCACAGTGACGGTGGCGTGATGGCGGTGAGATCCCGTGTCTACGGTGGCTCCAAGGGAGGTTCAGAAGAGGTTGGAAATGATCTCGCAAGCCATACGATTGCTACTGGAATTCTACTTTGCTCAGTTCTGTTTCAAGGGGGCTAAGTTGCTGGGTTTGGTTGCTGGGCTCGGGCTGAGCAGCGGACAGAGGTGCAGCTGGGCCAACGAGTTGGTGGTGGTGCTGGACCTGTGGGTTGGTGGCTATGCTAGAAGTGAGACGGGTGGCGGGTGATTGCTACTAGTCAAAGGATGTGTGGCTGGTGAAGTGGTGGTGAGCTAGGCCGGTTGGATTGTTGGCGTGATGGGTTATTGGTGTGGAAGTGGGTGGACGTGCGGCAGCCAAGGAGAAGATGGGATGATGCGAAGGATGGGCATGTGGTAACAAAAGAAGAAAAGCTGGAGGTGGAGGATGAATTGCTAGCGTTGGTGGAGGGGTAGGCGCGGGTGGAGTTGGCGGTTAAACAGTGTGCTGGTGATGAGGCGGTGAGTAATCGTTGAACGGTGGTGGTATGCGACAAGCACTGAGAGACAACCGCTTGAGGGGAAATGAATATAAAAAGGGAGGAGGAGAAATAGAGAATGAGATGGGCAGTGGTTCTGCAAGGGGTGGGGCACACGCGAGAGGGGGAGGAGAGATGGAAAGAGAGAGGAGAGAGGGGAGGCCAAATAGTTAAAGATAAATATCAATTTCATGATTAGCAAGCCACAAAAACCTTTATGCTTAATGTCAATGCTCCCTCCAATGGAAATTAGTCCCAAATCCACAAATTAAACCATTTTTGGGCTGCAAATTCTCACTTTTTCCACTTGATCTGAATTTTATTTTTATTTTCCGATTTGTCCGAAATTGATTTTTCCGCAAAATCCCGGACTCGATGGAATTTTCTCAAAAGACGAGACGATGTCCTAAAAACGAATCGTGACACGCTCGAATATTCGATTCCCGAAACCGAATTCAATTTTGTGGTTAAAATCAACCATATGCAATTTTAGTCCAACTCAACGTAGTGAGTAGCTTTTAGGGATTTTACCATGGTTATATCCATTAACGGCTTCATCTAATAGGTTAGTTAACTCGTGAGTGATCAGCTTAGAGAAAAAAGACCATAAACACGTTAGTGAGAAGCCCATCTCACTTTATCGAAACGGGGTTGAAATTTCGGGATGTCACAATACTATTAGCAATATAATAAATACAGGAAAGAAGTAACTTTATATAATTACATATTTACTTTATTTACTATGTAGATAAGTAATTTTTTTTTTTGTGAGTTCGAAATTGTGTAGATAAGTTATGAGCTACAAGGATGACCACTTTTATACAATAAAAAAAATGATTTTTCCAAGAGGAAAAATCATAAAAGAATGTATGATCATAATATTTTAGATACGTATAAACTTACTTTTTAAATGTACCAAGGCGCAAATTATAGAGTGAAAAGTAATTGTTCATGAAATTCTAAATGAATTAATGTGTTAAATAAGTAATATAATGATGAGAAATGATATCATCCTACAAAGATTGATAATTAATAAAAAAAATTAAATATTAAAAATGGACTAATTATAAAATTTATCTAACATATCAAAATAGAATTGAGAATGAGTTAAAATTAACAAATGTAGAAATAAAGTTTCAATATTAAATGTAGTAAATCAATTAAATAAATGTATTGGAGCATTCAATTTCACCATAACCACTAAATATGATTTTTAAATTATCACGCATATAAGAACAATATCACACATGTGATAGCAAATCTACACAATTTATCAATCCACCATATCTTTAGGTGAATTTCAATATATATAAGTACATTAAAATATATGAATATTTTTGGTTTACAATAAATCTATTGGACTATCCTATCATCAAAAGCTACACAAATAACATGGTGCATCTCTATCCACATTTAATTCATGGTTATAGATGATAAGAAGTAATTACATATTATCACTTCTCAGTCTCAAACATGTACATCGGTGGCTAGTTAACTTACATGAATGAAATTACTTGTAAAACATAAACATTATGAAATTCATATCATCGTGGTTGAACTACGTCATAGTCCTAACAAAAGAAAATTAGAACATAATAGAAGAAGAAATGAACAAATAAATTAAACCCAATATCTTGAATCAAAGAACAAGAATATTATTACCATTTTCGTCTTCTCTTCAAAATGCTTGAAAAACTCTTTGAACAACGAAAACTGATATAAAAATAAAAACCTAGGCTCCCAATGTTCTCCTATTTATAGGATACATCCAAGAATCAAATCTCAAGGCAATCACTTACTTTTTAAATAAAATTGGGGAATAAATAAGAGAATCCCTTATTTGATATCCACCTTCCAATTCTTTTCGATAAAATTAGGAAATAAATCGCAAAATCCCTAATTTGATATTCATTTTCCAACACTTTCTGATTTGAAATTGTGAATCACTAAATTCTTCATTTCCTTCTTTTTATAATCTTTTTCCTTATTTTCTTCATATCTCATTATGCTGTATAAACAAGGAAAATCTGAATAAATAGAAGGAAATCCAAATATTTTATCATAGATATTGCATTATTTGTTATCTAAAATATGTAAAATAACTCTGTTTTTGTAATCAATGGACTTATTTCAACGAACTTTTTCAATTTAAATAGTTACAAAATCTAAAAATAATATTATGCATTTAGTGTTGGATGGCTAATATGTGTTTTGAATTTAGTTTTGTAATCATTTTTTTTTCACATGTCAATCATTTTTTACATAAAAATATGAAAAAATATTACAATATTATTAAAAATTATCCACGTAAGTGCTGGTTATACCATTGCTTGGTGTCCATGTCCACAATTTTATCAAAATTAGCTGAATAAACTCAATTAGCATAATGTAAAATTGTTTATGACTTAATTAGTAAAATTGAAAGTTTTACAATTGAATTGATAAAAAGTACAATAAATTTATAACTTTCTAGACAATTTTATTCATTATGTGCAATTCGTCCAACCACTAAGTCCAAAAATTAATGCCAATTCCTTGTGAACTACATTTGACCCTTATGTCGATATTCACTATGAGAGAAAATGGTGTCGTCAACGTTGAGTTAGAGTGTCGTTTCTGGGTTACCGGCAATTTCCGTTTGTCCATACATAAAACCAAGGTTCTCTCCAGAAAGTGACTGAATTGACATTAACTAACATTGAAAAAAAAAAAAAAAATCGATTTTTCGTCTTCCTGCGAAGCAACAAGTCAGAAAGATTGAAAATGACTCTCTGTTAATTACATTAATCATCGCCATTTATAAACGAGAGCGCTTCACTCTCAGAAGCAATTTCAGTTGCTTCCCATCACCAAGGCGAGTATTTTGATGCTTTATAATCTTTCATTAGTGATAGATCAGAGGATTGCTTCTCTCTAGCCTTATGCCGATGAAGAACGTTTTTCGTACTGCGATGCTATGAAAGATCTGAAATTTTTCATTGATGATCTGAGTACTGTCTCGAGTGTGTTTATATATAAATATATAGTGGTAGTTCATGACTTCCTTGTAGGATGCTTGAGATTAATCATCATTTGAACTTGAGCTTAGTTGCTTGATTTAGCTCTCTACTCACAACCATTTAACCGATTTTCTAGCAAATATCAAGATGACAAGCTCTGCAATCAGGAATTGGGTTTTCTTTGCACTCTCTTCAATTTGGTTTTCTTTAGCAAGAAGCTACATGCACACATACGCCGGTGATGACCTCATATTTGCCGAAGTTGATTCCTTGAACTCCATCGATAATTGGCTTCCCTTCAGCTACTATAGTGTCCCATACTGCAAGCCCATGGGTGGGATCCGAGAACGTGTTGGCAATGTCGGCGCCGCTCTCATGGGAGACCAAATCGTCAACTCTCCATCCCGGTTCCGAGGAAATATCAACGAGTCCATCTACCTCTGCACCACTGATCCCCTGAGCGAGCATGAGGCTAGGCTCTTGAAGCAGCGCATTCGTGATTTGTACCAAGTGAACATGATGCTCGATGGTTTGCCGGCAGCAAGGTATGCCTGGCACACTCAGTGGACCAGCTTCCCGATTGGATTTGTACTACCGTGCAGCGATGATGTTTACATCACTAATCATCTTAAGTTCACAGTCTTAGTGAATGAACACAGAAGCCGGCACCGACGTTTGAGATTGTGTGCTTCACTGTGGTTCCATGCAGTGTTAAACATGACCAGGAATACATGAAAAGGCTCAAAATGTACAACAACATAGATTCAATGGAATGTCCCTCCGATCTCGAGACATTGCAGGTTGTGACAGAGAACGAGAGGATATCCTTCACTTATGAGGCTCAGTTTGTGAAGAGCGATATCCACGGGCAATCTCGTTGGGACATTTATTGAAAGCATAGATATTCGCGAATCCGTTGGTTCTCGGTACTCCATTCTCTGATGACCATCCTTCTCTTTACCGGTATCGTCTTCGTGATATTCCCGAAGACAATATCCAGGGAACTTGCAAAATGTCGGGGACTTGATAAGCAGGCCAAAGCACAGATCAATGAGGACCCACAGATCAATGAGGACCCTTCGGGTTGGAAGCTTCTTGCCAGCGATGCATTCAGGGAGCCGAATCACTCGAGGTTTCTCAGTGTGATGGTTGGAACTGGGGTCCAAATCACACTGACTGGATTTGTGACTTAACTATCGCAGCCTTCTGCTACCTGACACCTGATGCTCGAGGATTGATACTGACATTGATACTAACTGTCTAATCTTTTTCGGGAATCGTCAGCGAGTACATTGGCGTGCGGATGTGGAGAACGCTGAAAGGAAGTATTGATGGTTGGAAGTCAATTTCGTGGTCGATCACATTTTACTTTCCAGGAATCGTCCTAATCATACACACGGCGCTCAACCTCATAATGTGGGTCAACCATAGCACCGCCGCTATTTCCATCTCCACGTATGTCACCATTCTATTGTACTGGTTCTGCATTTCAGCGCCAGTCACTCTCTTTGGAGGACTCCTGCCGATCTGGGCCGAGGCTATCTAATATCCTGTGAAAACCAATCACATTCCCAGGGAAATCTTGGCTTGGACACTCCCCTCGTGGCTCTTAGTTCTTGGTGCTGGGATGATCTGGTTTGGCACACTCTTTACTGAACTCGCCTTCTTTATGAGTAGCATATGGGTTGGTAGGTTCTACAACATGTCGGCATTTTTTTTTTTTTTTTGATGACCCAGGGAAACCCGTAAGCCAACAGCCGGCGGGCAAACCCTAGAGCCCATGGAAGAACCCACTACCGCCGTGAAGTGGGTAAGTCCACCTGCGACGTGCTGGGGATTCAAACTTCTCCCCTTCGTGAGGGGGAGAAAGTCCGAGGCCAGCAGCGCCACTCAGTGCGGTAGTTGTCGGCATTTGTCTTCTATCCCTTGTTATTATTGGAAAATATAGCTTTGAATTGGGTAGAATAATGAAATCGGATCTTTAGAATAATCAAGTCAAACTTTGAGATGTGTCACTTTCTTTAAGGATTTATTTACCCCACAACATTGCTAATGGTCACCGACAAATTTCCTCTAGAATACAACAAAGTCTCAAAAAATGAAAATACTATATAACAATTCTAGTATTTTTTCATGATCTTTTTAAGAAATAATTGAAAAGATGGCTATAGTTTTTCAGAAAGAAGGCTCGAAAAGATAGAATGATCACACTCGTTCTTCTAAAAACTGACATGTATATATATATAAAATAGTTTTATAACATAGGCAACTTTTCGTAAAAAAAAATTGCAAAAAAAATGAACAAACGCATCCTTTCAAAAAATTGCCCAGATGAACAAAGGCGTCCATTCGGAAGAAGTTGAAAACGAACAAATGTAACTCTTTGGGAAAAGTTACAAACTGAACAAGTATTTTTTCCAAAAGTTGTCTTGAAAAGACAAACAAAAATTCTGAATAATTAAATAAATAATTTAAAAAAAAATTTCAATTTTTAAAAATAATTTCCAAAAATTCTCAAAAACAAAAACAACCTTTGAATTGATTAAAATTAATATGATAATCGTAAGAATAAAAATAAAATAACAAAGGGGTTAATGCTAATTATTCGTGCACTTGCATGCGGGTATGGTGGGGTCAAAATCACGCACCCACGCACCCGCACGCGGGTATAGTATGGTCTAGCCTACACCCAATCATTCCTTTAGATACACAAAAAAAAACCCCACACTTATTAATTGGCCCACTTTTTCCTACTTTTTTTTTTTTTTTTTTTATGTGGGATAAGGAAACATGCACTTAGTTGTTTTTACAAACAAACTTCCAACAGTTATTCTCTGTGTTGAAACTTCCTTGATCGTTTCTTATCGCAATCTACAAGCTGAGGACTGGAAATGGTGGTGGAAGTCTTGTTGTGCTTCCGGTTCAGCTTCCGTCTTTGTGTACTGCAAGTGCATCGGTTACTTGGTTTCTGACCCGTACGGTTTGAGCAGTTCTCCAATAGTCACAATTTTTGTCGGTTACTCACTCATCATGGCAATAGCAGCCCTGCTATCAACAGGTAGCATTGGTTTCCTCGCTTTGTTCTACTTTGTGAATGCTCTCTTCCCATCAACAGAGATCTGAGTAGAGTCAACTTTTTCCGAATTTCGTCCATTGCTTGAGCTCCTTGCTTCGGGAAATGCTGGCATCACCTCAATCAATATAGGAACATCCTACTTTATTATGTATTGCCTTGCCTTTGTCATGTTTCTGTGTCGAAATAAGCACGTATAGCTATTAATGTTTCAAAGTAATGTATTCCCATCTATTGCACACATTTCCACTTCCATTGCTATATCATCTGACGATCGAGTATGGAGCTTTACTATTAATAGTCTTTTTTGATCTGAAGGCACCAATTAGTAGCTCCGCAGGAATGGCATCATCAAATAACCTTTAGAACTCAAAAGTTATAAATCTGAACAAGCTATGAGATACGTTGGATGGTAACACTAGAACGAGAAGTGGATGAGGATGCACACTGTTGGCCATTTAGCAGATAGATAGCATGCGTGAGTAACTCTGAACCGCATGCACGTTCATAATAATAACCTATTGATGTTTAGACAAATGAGTAAATAATGTTGAACCAAGTCTCTCGACAAACCTTATACTACAGTGATTCTGCAATTGAGTATTTGTTACATATAAAAAGCACCATTCATAAATACGCTCAGCATCAATTTTAACCAGAAGGCCAATCTCTAGAAACTACAGGAACAACCTTGGAATGCCCTTAGCAACAATAGGACTCCTTGCATGACCTTGAAAGATTTCTCTTCACGGATCTTCTTAACCTTCAGTTGGACAAGAACTGAAATAGTGAAACTTCATTTGTTTGCAGAATTGATGCTCGGTAGCTCCGTGGAGAGCCAACATTCTTTGTAGTTTGAGCAACACCATGATTGATCTCTACATATTGCAGCCTTCAAGCAGAGGATTGGAAACGGTGGTGAAAGTCTTTCTATGCTTCCGGCACAGGCTTTGATCTATGTAGTCATGTACTGCATAGCCTCCCTCCATCACAGTTTATGTCGGCTACTCACTCAGTGGCAATAGCAATCCCGCTATGACTAGTAGCGTTGGTTCCCTCGTTTCCTTCTACCTCATTAATGTCCCCTTCTATATCGTATAAGACAATGCCTTTGTCATGTTGCACTTGCCGAAAGCGGGACAAGAAGGATACACCAACTCTTAATTTATTAAAATGATGTATTCTCATCTATTTCACATATTTCGGCTGTCATATCTGTTGGAGAAAACTTTCGCATTTATTTTGAAGCTGACAAAACGTTTCCATCAATCTAGTCTGAAGACTTGTAGACTCTTTCGTCAAAGTCTGAAGACCATCGGACCACCAGACTTAAGATTCAAAGTCTACCCTCATTGACAGTTTCTAGATCGTCGAAGAAGACTTATCCAAAGTTGAGTATTTCTTTAAAGATTTGATTCTATCGACTGAAGGAGATCTCTTGGCTGGATATAGCATCTTGGATTCTATTATTCATTTTGATTTTAATTTGGGTAATTTAGATCCGTTGATTGGCGAAGTATACTTGGAATGTTTTACTTATGGAAACCTAGATCTTGATTGTATGGGTGAGCATGATTGGTGGGTTATCGTCATATTCCTTAAATAACTCAGATCTCTTTAATTGATTCTGTCCAACGGGTAGATTGGAAGAGCTCATTTGGAAAGTGCCAACGGTTATGAAGGCATGGAGGAGTATATGAGGAAGATGTTCTAGTTATTCGAGTGTGTGCGCGATAGATAAATTCCAAAGTCTAAAACTCCTTATTCTTTGTCAATTCAATTGTTGAGCGTAAACTTGTACTCAAAAGAGAGTTCATACATTTGTGAAACCTTGAGGAAGTATAGTAGAGTCTCTACACGGTGGAATCAAGGAAGTGATTCTGTAATGACTCTTTTGATTCATAGTGAAATCCAGCCGGTGGGCTGTTAGTGCGGGAGAATGGACGTAGGCTTGGATTAAGCCAAACCACTATGAATCTTGTGTTCTTATTCTCTTCCCTAAACTCTTTTACTTTACTCGTAACTTTATTTAATTGCTAGAGTCTTGTTTCTATTTTAAAGTTTATTGTTAAACAGACTCATGTTAAAAATAAAGTTTGACACAGTCATTTGCAAAAGTTTGTTTTCCCACCTATTCACTCTCTCTAGGTGCTCACACTAGCATTCTCAATTGGTATCAGAGCCTGTGTACTCATTTAAATTGAAGTGTTTTTATTTCAGAGTTAACCATCTATGGCTAGTATGTTGGCTCCAGGCTTGGTTGAAGGGCAAAGCAACACTAGACCGCCTTAGTTTGATGGGAATGAATACAATATATGGAAAAACAAAATGAAGGCATTCCTAAGATCGAAAGACCCTCTTGAATGGGATGTGGTAGATAAATGAATTATTCATAAAACTACAATAGTTTTAGAAAGGGGAAAAGAAACTGTTGAGTCCAGCGATATGACTTAATAAGAGATAACCAAGAGACAAACTATTGATGCAAAAGCAATTTATTCTTTATATCGTGCATTATCTCTTATTGAATATATTAGAATATCTTCTTGTGAAATAGCTAAAGAAATCTGGGATAGATTGTACATCACCTATGAAGGAACCGATCGAGTGAAAGAAACCATAATCAATATTCTACTTGGTCAATATGAAGCATTCAGGATGAAACCAGGAGAATCTATCACTGACATGTTTAGTCGTTTTACAGAAATCGTGAATGGTCTTGAGTATCAAGGTCAACCAATCTTTGGACCCATGAAGGTTAAAAAGTTACTGTGTGAACTTTCCAAAGATTAAAATCACGTAAAGATCTCAATAAGGGAGACACAAAGAATCAAGCCACTCTCTGTTGATGAATTGGTTGGCACTCTTCAGTCTTATGAAGTGGAGCAAATCAATGAAAATGAAGATCCCAAAGGTAAAAAAGTCTATTGCATTAAAATCTAATGATGATTCTGATGTTACAGATTCTGAAGACGATATAGATGATGAAAAGCTTGCTCTTATGATAAGAATGTTCAAAAAACTGAACAAAATTGGAAGAATATTCAATTCGAAGAAACAAAGTTCTCAAAAGTTTCAAAATAAATCAGTTAAGGATGATGATTCCAATAAAGATGATTGTTTTGAATGCAAGAAAAATGGACACATTAGACCCAACTATCCCTTACTGAAGAAAAAGAAAGGAAAAACTGAAAAATACAGAAAAGCTCTCAAAGCAGAAACTTGGAGTGATACCGAAGATGAAGAGAGTGACAATGATTATGCTAAAATTTGTCTAATGGCACAATCAGACTCAGATTCAGACTCTGAGACAGACTCAAACTCAGACAGTGAAATCAAGGTAAGTAATTTAAAAATTCCTACTAAAGTCTCTAAATATATTGATGAATTGTGTCTTAGTCTCAAAACCTCTCTCAAGAGGACTTCCAAACTAAAAAGAGAAAATTATGTATTGAAGTAACATGAGATTGTTTGGAAAGAAAAAGTCGAAAATTTGCATAAAAATGTTATTACTTTGAAAGAAAATGCAGACTCACTTTCAAAAGAAAATGCTCTTTTGAAAAATGATATCTCAAGTATTTCAAAAAGATTTTCAATAGGTTCTGAGAAATTAAAAAAAGATTCTTTCAGCAAAAAGACCTTACTTTAACAAATCAGGCTTGGGAATGACTGCTGAAACCATTCCTCTAATTGATTTTCCAAAAGTAAAGGAAAGAATTAAACAAAGACCTACAAAAGATTTTTATAGAAATCATTTCTAAAAAGTCTTTGTAAAACATGTAGGCCGCAGTGCTCTCAAATGTTCAAAGTGCAATAGCTCATAACATTTTGAGAAAGAATGTCCTATGGTTTGGAAACCTGTTAAGAAGGTTTGGGTAAAGACCGTATATTGCACTAACTCCATTAGACCCAAGAAAGTATGGGTACCAAAAAAAGCTTGAGTTTCTTTTTTAAATGCAGGTCACTATAAAGAAAAATGTTAAATGGTACTTGGATAGTGGATGCTCAAGACATATGACAGGAGACTGAAGTTGTTTCATAAAGCTTATGCAAGTTAATGGTGGAAAAGTTTCTTTTGGAGGAAATATCAAAGACAGAATTGTGGGATACGAAACCGTAAAGATTGGAAGTCTCACAATCGGTAATGTTTCCTTAGTGGAAGAACTCAACTACAATTTGTTGAGTATTAGCCAATTGTGCAACACATGTTACAAAATCAACTTTCAAGAAGGAATATGTTTAGGAATCAGTAAAGACTCCTCTCAGACATTCATGGGGCGAAGACATGGGAATATATATTTTTTGGATATCAAACCAGAAAAATCCCAATGTCTAATTTCAATTCAAGAAGAAGCTAATCTTTGGCATAGAAAATTGGGCACATAAATATGAAGCAAATAGCTAAGATCTTTGCAGATAAGTTTCTTCGTGGACTACCCAACCTGACATATCAAAAATATGAATTATGCACACTGTGTGTATTGGGAAAACATATTAGAAACTCTTTCAAACCAATAAATCTAGTCTCCACTAATCGTGTGCTGCAGCTCTTGCATATGGATCTCTTCGGACCAACCAGAACCCAGAGTATTGGAGGTAAGAAATATTGCCTAGTAATAGTTGATGATTATTCACGATTCACTTAGGTATATTTCCTAGCAAGTAAGTTTGAAACATTTTCTTATTTTATAAAATTTGCTAAGAAAGTTCAAAATGAGAAATGGTATGTTATTTCAAGTATACGGATAGACCATGGAGGTGAGTTTGAAAATCAAGACTTTGCTAAATTCTGTGATGAATCTGGTTTTCAGCATGTGTTCTCCTTACCATACACTCTAGAATATAATAGAGTTGTGGAAATGAAGAATAAATCGTTGCAAGAAATATTTAGAATGTTATTAATTGAAAGTAACATTTTCTCTTGTTTTTGGGCTGAAGCAGTTTCTACAACATGTTATATTATTAATAGAGTCTTCTTAAGGCATATTCTAGAGAAAAGTCCCTATGAGTTGTTCAAAGGAAAGAAGCCAATTATTTCCTATTTTCATGTGTTTGATGCAAATGTTTTATATTGAAAAATGCAAATGATCGAATTGGTAAGTTTGAAGAAAAATCAGACGAAGGCATCTTCCTTGGATATTTAACCACCAGCAAAGCTTATAGAGTTTACAATAAAATGATTCAATCGGTGGAAGAATCGATGAATGTCAAATTTCAAGACTTCATACAAAATTCAACGATTCAAACTCAACCTAAAGAACCTGAACCTGCTCCAGCCTTTACAAAGTCTAAATCTCCAAAAGCAGCTTAGACTTTAGAAGACTAGCTATGAATGATCGTTGAAGAATCAAATGAAGAAAAAGATTAATAGCCTGACAAACCAACCAACAACTGGACGCACAAGTCCAGTCATCCCAAATAACTCATTATTGGTGACATTAATGAATGAATTTGTACAAGATCCAAAAAGCGTGAAGAGTCTAGTGCTGTGGCTCTTATCTTTGAAATAGAACCCAAGAGTATAGAAGAAGCTTTGACTGACGAAAGTTGGATTGAAGCAATGCAAAAAGAACTCAGGCAATTCAGTATCAATGATGTCTGTAAATTGACTCCTAAACCAAAAGGTAAATCTATCATTGGAGCTAAATGAGTTTTCAAGAACAAGATGAACGAGAAATGAAAAGTCATAAGGAACAAAGCAAGACTCGTGGCCAAATGATATACGCAAGAAGAATGGATTGACTATGATGAGACTTACGCACCAGTAGCAAGGTTAGAAGTAATTAGATTATTACTTGCTTTTGTTTGTTATAAGAATTTCAGGTTATTCCAAATGGACGTCAAAAGTGCTTTCCTAAATGGATTTATCAAAGAGGAAGTCTATGTGGAACAACTTCCTGGTTTTGAAGACCTAAGGAAACCAAACTCTGTATTCAGACCGAAAAATATGCTATATGGTTTAAAGCAAGCACCTTGAGCTTGGTATGACATATTAAGTAAGTTTTTTTTAATCCAAAATGGCTTTGTTAAAAATAAAGTAGATACTACACTGTTTATCAAAAGAGAAAGCAAAAACTTTTTACTTGTTCAAATTTATGTTGATGATATTATTTTTGGATCACCTAACGAAAATCTGTGCAAGAAATTCTCTATGACTATACAAGATGAGTTTGAAATGAGCATGATGGGTTAACTATTCTTCTTTCTCGGATTTCAAGTAAAACAATTGAAGGAAAGAACTTTCATCCACCAAGAAAAATATGCTAAAGAATTTATTAAAAAATTCAGCTTGAAGAATTGCAAAAAGACTGATATACCAATGTCAAGTTCCTCGAAGCTGGACAAAGATGAAGAAGGAAAAAAAGTTGACCAGAAGCTATACAGGAGTCTCATTGGTTTACTTCTTTATCTTACTGCTTCTAGACTTGACATTTTGTTTAGTGTTTGTATTTGTGCCAGATTTCAATCAGATCCCAAAGAATCTCATTTAAGTGCTGCAAAACACATCATCAAATACGTTGCATCAACCTCTAATTTGGGTCTCTAGTATCGCAAAGAAAGAGACTTTACTCTCCTTGGATATTTAGATGCAGACCTAGCAGGATGTAGAGTTGATAGAAAGAGCACCTCGGGCACTTGTCAATTACTTAGGAATAGGATAATATCTTGGTTCTCAAGAAAGTAAAGTACTGTAACTCTTTCAATAGCAGAAGCATAGTATGTGGCTCTTGAAAGTTGTTGTTCACAAATTTTGTGGATAAAGCAACAGCTAAGAGATTTTGGAATCGAAGACTCATGCACTGAGATCAAATGTGACAACACCAACGCGATTAATCTCACCAAAAATCCAATTCTTCATTTAAGAGCAAAGCATATAGAGATTTGACATCATTTTATTAGAGACCATGTTCAAAATAGAGATGTCTTGATTCAATTCATTGACTCAAAGAATCAACTAGCAGACATTTTTACAAAGCCTTTGGAGAAAAGTCAATTCGAGCTTATTCGTTCCAAACTCAATAACTTAAAGTCTAAAGAAGTTCAGGCTTAGGGATGAAAGTCTAAAGATCCTCAGACTCAGAAGATAAAATGACTGTAAGTTATTTCTGTTTTAGAATTTTATCTGTCAAATAAAATCTTGAAAATGTACGTTCATCTATAAGTCTGTAATTGATTGATGTTATCTTCCCTAGTTTTTGTGATTATTGCAATCATTCTTTTTTGAAAAAGAAGTTATCTTTTGAAATGACGGTTATCTATTTTTTCAAAAAGGCAGTTATTTTTTAAAAGACATTTTCTATTTTTCCTTTTACATCGTTTTGTATGCCTCATTTCAACTGCCTTATATACTATCGTCTTCCTCTCAAACCCTAAAAGCACAGAACATCACTTTCTTACTTTTACTCTCTAGTTTAATCTTCAAAGCTCTCACCTTTCTCGCAAATCGAGTTTGGAATCTCTCAAAGACTATGAGAATGGCTTCCCAAAGAAAGTCTTCAAGGATTGCGAACATGGGAACACAACTCATGCATGAGGGTCCTACGCATTTTGACCTCACCGAGGAAGAAGAATCTCCAAGACAGCAGCAGAGCCCACAACATTCTCAACCGCGTCAATCTCCTCAAGCTAGACCTCAGGGTATTGATCAAAGAGCGGAGGAAGAAATCACTAAAGGAGCAGAACCAGTAAGAACTCAAAGGCTCGCTTTTATCTTTAAACTTTATTCTGCTTTGAAGAAGGGAGGCACTCCCTTGAACTATATTGATGAATTTTTGAAAGAGAAAGTGTATCAAAATAAAACCCACTTTTTGCGAACAATGGAACGATTGGTAATTGCTCCTGAGGGGTCGGCAGAACGAGCATTTGCAAATATTCCAAGCGATCCACGTGTTGGAGGTCTTAGTCAGCCTGATGGGAATGATGATGACAAAATGTACACTCATTTTAAGCCGAGAATGGGTGTTACGGCGAATATTTGAAGCAACATGACAAATTTGTTTCGCTCGGAGGAACACAAGCGGCTTTACTCTAAGTTGCTAAAGTGAGGGGTGATCAACCCAAGAAGTGTGGACTTTAATTTCCTTGATTCTCTGAATGTGAAGCTGCGAGAGAAATTCACTCTTATTCAACTTGAACAATTTTGCTCTGAATCAACAGTGGCTCATCTAGAACTTACTGCTTACTTCTATTCTAATATAAGTTTCTTGGATGCGAATAGATTTTATTTTGGTGTTCGAGACCAGGACTATATTGTTGATATGGATACATTGGCGGATGTGATTGGAGTAGAGCGAGGGGCATTTTGATCAATTAGTGTGTCTGTTGGTCGTGCGACAGTAGAGCTTGTTTGAGATGGAATGGCAGAAGAAAGAATTTCGTATTTGAGGATGAATGCCTCTAACATTTTGCTTTGCAAGATCGTGATTAATTGCCTTAGACCGAAATCAACTTCGAAGACCGACGTCTCCAACTTAGAAGCAAAGTTGATGTATGCTATTAATACTGGCAAAAAGTTCTCTCTCGTCACACTATCATGTTTCACATGTATAGAACGATGGTAAAAGACAAGGGACAACTTCCTTACTCAGCGCTTGTTACAAAGCTATTCAGACATTTAAATATTCAGCCTCCCAAGATTCTATGTGTTCATACCTATGATCAAATGGTGGTGGGATTGAAAATGGTTTCCAAAATGCGTCTGAAGGAGCTTAACAAAGCTTTGGAACGATTTAAGGAGAAAACCCCTGTCAAGACTCACCAAGTTTCTTCGGCTGCAAAACGGAAAGGGAAAGAGCCAGTGACTGCTCCATCCAGGAAAAGAAGAGCCCTCATCTTGGAGGATGAAGAAGATGAGGACGATATCACCATTTCCGCTCTTGCATTGAGAAACTTACGTCGTTCTATTCCAGAGACAGAGGAAAGAGAGGATCAAGACAGAGATGAAGAAGAGCAAAGGAGTGGAGAGAGAGAATCGATGAGAACAAAGAATAGGGTAGAAGTGAACAAGAGGAAACGGAGCATGAAGAGTACTTCTCACTGCATGAAGGCAATGAAATAGGGGGAGTTGCTGAGAAAAGAGGTACATCTTCAATTACTTTTACTAGTGAAGATATTAGTCGTTCACTTGCAGAACCAGAAGACACCTATGCCTCTCAATTTTCAGAGGAAGGTCTTGAGGCTTCATCTCCTAATCTGGCTGCCCATGTTGAAATGCCATCATTTACAAATTCTCCTCCAACCGAACATGCAGAAGTTAGCACTCAGAATGATAATTCACCAGACTTTCGAAGACTGCTTGATATTCTTATGGAGATGCGAGGCCAAATTTATGCCCTGGGATGCGAAGTTTAGAACTTGCAGAATGCAGGTCAAGCCTCTTCAGTTTCCTTGCATGATCAAATTCATACCCTTACTCTTCAAGTTCAAGCAAATGTCAAGGGTGAAGAAGTGGCTCAACTAAAGGAGGATTTGAAGAAGTTGGAAGGGATTGTCCAATCGATGGGAGATTTCTAGCTCATTCGCATTCCAAAGCAATCCTAATTTCATTATATTTTCGTCTCTACCTTTCTACTGTTGACAAAAAGGGGGAGATGGTGCAGATTTGACTGTTTGACTTGACTTTTGATTGACTTTACTTTTGTTTGGATGTTTGATTGTGACTGGATTTGGATTTGTATTGTTTGATCATTTAAATGTTTGCTACATTATCTTAAGCACTATTGGTATTTCATGGCAAAAATAGATTGTTTATTTACAGGACTAACTTTCTTATTTCCTGTGGATGCATATCTAATGCTATCTTTACTAAGCCAATTATCTTTTGTGAAATATCCATGTTTGCTTGAGTATTGTCTTGCAAGTCAAATATATCCAAATCTGCAGGAAAGTTTTGTCACTATAAAAAAGGGGGAGATTGTTGGAGAAAACTTCCGCATTTATTTTGAAGCTGACAAAATGTTTCCATTAGTCTAGTCTGAAGACTTGCAGATTCTTTCATCAAAGTCTGAAGACCATCGGACCACCAGACTCAAGATTCAAAGCCTACCCTTATTGACAGTTTCTAGATCATTGAAGAAGACTTATCCAGAGTTGAGTATTTCTTTAAGGATTTGATTCTATCGATTGAAGAAGATCTCTTGACTGGATATAGCATCTCGGATTCTATTATTCATTTTGATTTTAATTCGGGTAATTTAGATTTGTTGATTGACAAAGTATACTTGGAAGGTTTTATTTATGGAAACCTAGATCCTGATTGTATGGGCGAGTAGGATTTGTGGGCTATCGTCATATTCTTTAAATAACTCGAGATCTCCCTAATTGATTATATCCAACGGGTAGATTAGAAGAGCTCATTTGAAAAGTGCCAACAGTTATGAAGGCATAGAGAAGTATATAAGGAAAATATTCTAATTATTCGAGTGTGTGTGCGATAGATAAATTCCAAAGTCTGAAGTTCCTTGTTCTTTGTCAATTTAATTGTTGAGCGTAAACTTGTACTCAAAAGAGAGTTCATACATTTGTGAGACCTTGAGGAAGTGTAGCAGAGTCTCTACACTATTGAATCAAGGAAGTGATTTTGTAACGACTCTTTGATTCATAGTAAAATTGTAACGACTCTTTTAATTCATAGTGAAATCCAGCCGGTGGGCTATTAGTGTGGGAGAGTGGACGTAGGCTTGAATTTAGCTGAACCACTATAAATATTGTGTTCTTATTCTCTTCCCTAAACTCTTTTACTTTACTCGTAACTTTATTTAATTGTTAGTCTTGTTTCTATTTTAAAGTCTATTGTTAAACAGACTCAGGTTAAAAATAAAGTTTTACACTGTCCTTTGCAAAAGTTTGTTTTCGCACCTATTCACCCTCTAGGTGCTCATACTAGCATTCTCAATATCTACATCAAGTGAAAATCAAAGGGGGAGCTTTGTTAAGAGACATTGATTTATCTCAGTCCACTGAGTCTTCTTTGAACTGACTGGCTGATTTGTCGTCCAAGCAAAGAAATAATCTTCTGAAACTTCATTTTTCCAAACAATGGATAAAGAGGAGCTATAGTAGGATGCTCGCACAATAAATGAAGAAGAGAACCGAGTTCTTGTGCAGATGCAAAGTATGCTTGCGTGCCTAAAATGCACAATGCTCTCATTATAAAGACTGATTATCGTTTAGATGAATTAAAAATTTATCTTCATCCTAGTTTCTGAATTAATAAATTTTGGCACCTTATAATTTGCAAACCATTATTTTAAATTCATGAAGCACCGTTCATGAATAGGATTGACATCAATTTAATAAGGCCATTTTTCGGCACTATAATAACAGTCAGGAGATGGCCTTCACGACTATAGGACTCCTCACATGATGTTCAGTGTCCGACCATATCAGCTCGCCAAATGAGTAGTCCCCAGTTGCTTTGGCTCCTTTCACCTTCAGCACAACCTTGAAGGACTTCTCTTCATTAATCTTCTTAAACTTCAGGTGGGCTGGCTTGACAAGAACTGAAACTCCATTCGGTTCCAGTACCGATGCCTTGTAGGTCCCTGGCAAGCCAACGTTCTTCACAGTTCGAGTCACCATGATTGATCCCGAGAGCTTGGGAACCGTGATCGAAGGATAGTTGAAGTCTAGAAGACCAATGTGTTTCGAACAATTGTAGGCACCATCAGAGAACATCGAGATCTGCGTTGCATTGTAGCCTAGAGAACACAAGAAGTTGAGATAATCTTTGATGCCCAGATCATAGACCAGGCCAGGGTCCATAGCACGGTTGGGTTGGATGTGTCCAGCTCCGTAACTGAATGGAGCCGCCTTGTAGTAGGAGGCATTGATGATCGATTCCATTGCATTATCTCGTATCGTTGCTGCAAGCAAACAGACAGGGGGCAAAGATCTATCAATACGTTACGCATCTTGGAAACACCTATCAAACACCAGGCTAGTTAGTCATGACAATAATAT
Source organism: Eucalyptus pumila (assembly GCA_016097595.1). Classification (NCBI taxonomy): domain Eukaryota; kingdom Viridiplantae; phylum Streptophyta; class Magnoliopsida; order Myrtales; family Myrtaceae; genus Eucalyptus; species Eucalyptus pumila. The sequence goes on along the minus strand of CM027846.1, from coordinate 8,414,976 downwards.
GTACAGGTTCGGTTCGCATTGTTTTCAGTGGAGATTGCAAGAGCGGCGGGTTTGTCATTTTCACTCCCCTAAGGTTCAGTATGCCTATCAGACATAACAGTCGAGCTTATAATGTAGTCGAAGTATATCATTCACTCAGACTCACCACTTGTCATGATTGCCGATCGAATCACAGCAGGACTCCATTCTGGATGTAGAGTTTTCAGAAGACCAGCAACACCGGAAACATGAGGACACGACATCGAGGTGCCTGACACAGCATTAAAAGGGACCCGTCGTTGATCGATATCCTCATTTGTCGGCCCCACTGCTTCAGTGTACGCAGCTATGACGCTGAGTCCAGGTGCAGTGATATCCGGCTGGCCATAATCATTTCAACAACTCAACTAGCTATTGTTACAAAAGCAGCGTGACTAAATCGGCAATGAACCTTCAAAGTACCTTTAGAATTTCGGGTGTAATGGTGTTCGGCCCCTTTGAGGAAAAAGCCGCCATGAATGGAGATGGCTTCACACCCAAATTCGTCACTACGCGCGTGATCTGAGCAGTGGGAAACCTGTCGCAATGAAAGGTTGCACAAACATGTCAAATCAAACGGACACAATTTACGCCGGCCTCATGAGCCAGACCAAGAGCAACATTGCGCCGTGACAGAATCTGTCATTAGGGAGCAAAAGAGGAGCCTGTGTGCACTTACTTAGTTGAGTTGATGTAACTGAAGATGGCGGCCCCATCAGTGTAGTTGACGTGAGATGCGGGAAGGAAATGTGGGTCAGCGACGATTTCGTTTCCCGAGAGGATATTGTTGGCAAGGACCATCCCAACCGCGCCGGCGAGGAAGGCCTGCTCTCCCTTGTCGACCCTCGCATTTTCTCCTCGAAGGCAAACCAGGATCTTCCCCTTCACCTTCCTTGGATCAAGCGTTCCATTCTGGCAGAGTAGCCTGTCTTATGCAACCATAAACACATCACAGTTAGCAATGGAGTATTCATCGAGCTGAGCAAAAGAGGTAAATCAATTTTTCAGCTGCAAACGATAATGGCAAGATATTAATAGAGCGGAATTGGTTGTGATTATTACGCTTCATCAGCCGACACATGAGACAATCTAGCATCCGCTGCGCTGATCAGTTTGTAGAACTTGTCTCCAGGCAAGGATTTCGGTGATAAGCTCGCACCCTTCGGGGAAAAAGGAGAAAGCAAAAGGACACATGTTTACAGAATTAGCAGTTTCCCGGAATCGGAAACGCACTCAACACCGATTCACACAATCAAAATGCCCGAGGTGATGTGACAAACAGTAAAACAGGTTTTGTCTATTGTCCAGATTAGCTTAAGAACCGACGCAACAATTAAGGGTCATGCTCGATGAAATATCACTAACCATCTTGCGGACATTCATCATATGAATATGCGATTTCCAGTGCATTCGTATAGTTTTTCAAATTGGTAATGTGTGTCAGACCCTAGGAACAGCTTCACCGATTAAGCGAGAGAGTCTGACCTTGAATCGCCTCTGATCGCCAATCACCACGTAGTTGGAGAAATCCCGGTCCATGGTGCTTGCCGCCACCGTGATCAGCCAAGGCGAGATGTTTGAGACTGTGCCGTCGCTGGGTCCAGAATTCCCGGCCGAGCAAACCACGACGATGCCGTTCCTCATGGCGTGGAAGGACCCGATCGCAATGCTGTCGTTGAACAGTGGGGAGGGGTCACCGCCGAGGGAGACCGAGAGGACGTCCACGCCGTCGTATATGGCGGCATCAAAGCCGGCCAGTATGTCCGCGTCGAAGCACTCGTTGCCGGTGACCGGCGGCCAGCAGACCTTGTAGGCAGCAACCCGAGCCCTTGGGGAGCCGCCCTTGGCGGTGCCTTGGCCGTAGCCAAAGATACTGGCGCCGGCGACAAAGTTGCCACCGGCGGTGGAGAGGGTGTGGGACCCGTGGCCGTCGTTGTCCCGGGGGGTGTCAAAGGAGGCGTTGAGGGGCCCCACTGCGGCGGCGTAGCCTTTGTTGAAGTATCTGGCGCCGATGAGTTTCCTGCAGATCGACGTTTCCGTTGGCGGGAGTTACTTTGGCATTTTCTTTTTTCAAAATCTTTGACTAATGTTTTTTTCTAAATATTTAATAGAGGAAAAGGAAATGTGTACAAATAAAAAGAAAAGATAAGATAAAATATTTATAAAAAAAAAAAAGGAAATGTGTGAGAAAGAGATTTAGAAATAAGAAAATTGTTTATTTACAAATTCCAATTTCACTTATTGAAGAAAAACAATGAAAAGTTAAAATGTTAGAACGATTCCTTCTCTCTGTGTACAAATTTCAGTCTCAGGCGTTGGAGTCTGAATGTTATCATGCTAAACTAGACGTATAAACATTGTTCGGTCAAAATTAGGTCACTTGCCTCATGTAATAAGAAATTATTTCATTAAATCTCCATTTATTTCGTAAAAAATAAATTACTTAAAAATCCCTAAAATAATTTTCTACAAAAAAATGAATGAACCAAAAATATTTTTATCATGCATGAAAATATTTAGATATATATTGTTATTAATAATAAAAATATTTTTTTATTAACTATCATTTTAAGCTATGTAAGTAATATTTTTTTAGAAAATATTTTTAATATTTTTTTTCACGAAATAAATTAAGTCTAAAAATAAGTTATAAATGAAAAACAGTTGGAGCTGTAGACTAGAATTCTTCTTATTTCGCGGAACAATATCGTCCACTAGTTAGAGTAGTTGAAGCAAGAAATGGTGCGCGAAAAGACAGTCAACGAAAACGAAAGTCAACAATTAAAGCAAGAAATGGTACGCGAAAAGACAGTCAACGAAAACGAAAGTCAACAATTATGGGTTTTTGATATCTTTTACCTAACTTGAATTTTCAGACGAAAACAAAAGTCTGAAAAGAAGAAAGAAAAAATGGTTCGGACCCAAGAAGTGGCCAAAGCGAATTAGCGGAGCGAAATGAGATTTGTCCATTTCCAAGAAAGACAAAAAAAATATTAGGTGATGACAATGAACGCAAAGATGAAGATAGTTATGTCTCGTGAAGCCAATTCTTGAGAAAAATAATAAAGGGAGGAAAAGAATGGCTTCATATGTCAAATCAATTTTTGTAAAAGAAGGGGACATGTTTATTTGAATAACATCTTTTTTTCTTTTCTTTTTTTAATGTTGCCTTGTTATATAGCTCTATGCATATCTAACACATTTACAGGTAACTTGAAGATCGCAAATAAATTCATCGTTTGAGAAATTTACATATAGACTTAGACCCAAAGAAAGCCTTGATTTTCCGGAGAAAGGTAAGCGGTCGCACCACCACCGATAATGTTACTCAAGCCTGACAAGGCCGAGTTTAGGCTTGGTAACACCGGATATGGCATCGTGAACCCAAATCAAATGTATGGGTGAAGCAAGCTCGAGATAGGGATTGAGGTTGGGTGCTCGTGGAGTGATCAATTCTCAAGCAGCATTGCACGGTGAAAGTCACAGCCAATAATTGGTAGGCAAATACAACTTTAAATGAAGTTTTACTTTTTCTATTATAGATATCAAGAAAAAAGGAAAAAGATAATAAAATATCAATTCAACTTTATTATGAAATGGGTTAGATTCAATATTTAAGAATAGTTTAAGGACCACATTAAACATATCAAAAGTTCAAGAATAACATTGCACAGTGGATTAAATTTAAAAAATTATCATCATCATTATCCCTTTTTTAATCATGTCCATGGGTTGTATCGTACAAGTTATTCAAAGAGTGTCTTATTTCTATAGGTCCGTTTATTTGGAAAAAAAAAATCAGATAAATTGTTTTCTGCCCTTCTAGTATTTTGATGATAGAAAATTAATTAATGTATGGAAAACAACAAGCTTAAATGGGAGAAAACAACTTCTTATGACAAGAAGAAAATAATTTTTCCTAAAGCACCCAACGAATGAGAACTAATTATTTTCCATTTATCAAGAGGTTTTTAATAAAACACAAGCAACCTAAGACCTAGTTTATAACCATGGACTAGTTTGAGCTAAAATAGTTCATGGCGAACTCTATCTTATAGAAATTGACCTAAAAAAGAAATGCTCAAAAGACTTCGGACGCCTACACTGTCCACAGTACCAAAAGATATAATGGGAAAGTATCTTTTACCTTCTCGAAAGAAGGTGAGAGGAGAAAAGTCAGCGTTTTGAAAATGGCAAACTTCTTTTTTTTTTTTTTGTGTTTTTCTTTTTGGAGTTGAGCGAGGAAGGATAAGAAAGTGGGAGAGTGGGAGCAAGCAAAGAACCTGCTGCAGCGAAAGTGAGGATCCTTGTCGTTTTGGCAGATTCCTTTCCACTTTGGAGGAATCGGTCCCAACCCTTGGTCGCTAAAGCTTTTGGAATCTGGCCACGCCCCTGCATGCGCCAAAATCCCAATCGATTACATCTTTTTTTCCCCATATTTTGCACTGAGCCTTGTCAATTCCAGGTCCAACATAGCAATAGCAGCAAATAAATCAAACCCCCAGTGGGGAGTTTATGTTTTTTTTTTTTTTTTTTTTTTTTCTTGACGTTTTTAATCATGAGGCTGCGCTTCACCTACTCCGGAAAAGAACGTCTGTCTGGGGGCAGCTTTTGTGGGGATTATCCTCTGCGTATTTTGTGGTTTGGCCCACGGACACGTGCTCTTGCAAGTACCATATTCGACTCCTGAGGTGAGCACCGCACTTACACGTGACAGGATTCCTTTGGCCCGCAGGATCAACTTTGCTAATGGTGTAATTTTCTCTCTCTCTCTCTCTCAGTTTCTGTTGCAATTATGAGTTATTAACCAAACACTTTCCAAACTAAATGGTTGTGGAAAACTATAGTAAACAATCTCGTAGCATAAGGATGTGAGTCCTCCACAATTAGGGAATAATTGATTATCTAAAAGACCGAATGACTTTATATCTAAAGAATTTTAATCCCAAGAAAACTATACATAAACCCAATATATAGATATATATGCACCTCACCTTGCCCTCACGAGTCAAGCCAATGCTACTAGCTTTGGCAGCTATAGTGACCGGCCTCCTTTCACCGGCTATCACTTGGTCTTTCTCGATCCCTTTATGATTGGAAGTAGAGAGAGCACGTGTGATAGCCGAGACCACTAAGATGTCAATTTAGGTTTTATCTCCATTCCTAGTATAGCATAATATCATGAATTTTAGGCCTATGATTCACTATACGCACTAAGATGTGTTCGAATTGACTTTTACTCTCTATCGCTCTATGATTGAAAGTAGAGGGAGCATGCGTGATGCTCGAGACCACTAAGATGTCAATTTAGGCTCTATCTCCATACCTAGCTCAACATTATACTGGGGTTTTAGGCATATGGTTCCCCATATGCACAAAGATGTGTTTGAATTAATTTTTACTTTCCATCCCTTTATGATCGGAAGTAGAGGGAGCACACGTGATGGCTGAGACCACCAAGATGTCAACTTAGGCTTATCTCCATCCCTAGTGTAGTACCACATCGAGAGTTTTAGGCATATGTCTCACCAGATGCACAAAGATGCGTTTGAATTGACTGTGGCTCTTTACTATTAAAAAATAAATTATCTCCGTATATGGCTTTTGTAATTTGACTTTCATGAAATTTGTATATCAAAAGTTCTTTTGTAAGAACATTCAAATTGAGACATGTCGAGTTAATATTTATAATTTCTTTCCATGTTTTTCTCAAACACTGAAATACTTTTTTCCGCTTACAATTTTTGACTTGAAGCAAAAGATACTCATTTTTCCAAATTAAGCAACGGTCTAACAATGTGCTGACCAATATATATATTCCAAATTAGACTAGTCTTAAGACATGATGTATATCCCTTCTAGTACCTTTGACTAATATTCAAGATTTGACCCTCTCAAATGTGCATCTCTAATGTCTAAACACATATATCGTATATACATGCATAACCATGTGCCCCGCATTCGCAATTAGATCCACAAGAAGGGCATAGAGAATATGTAGATAACAAGCACCTCTAGAGCACCTCCACCAAATTTCACTATTATTTTCCCATTTGCCTGGATTTTTTTAATAGAATTTCGATAATGCAGCTACACAGGGTGTGCTCCTTCTCTAGTCAGCAAGAAAAAGACAACACCCAACAATTTTCGATAAAATTAAATTTTCACATGGGCCGAGGAAAATCTTTGATTTCTTTACATGCACACATGTCTATCATTAATGGCAGAATCTTATTATATCTACTAGTTTACTGAGGATTAGGCTCACTAGAGCGTGCTTGACTCGCTACCCATTTCTTTACTATCTACCCTCTTATATTATGCCCCAATCTGTATTATGCAGATAGGACAATGAGTTGACGACAGAAAGTCGATAGCTTTTGAAAATCATTAGATGGTTATCGGTAGTTACACAGATTAAGACCTAATAAAAGAACGATCCGTGTTAGAGAGAAGAGAACGTGCGTGGCCGAAGCAAGAACCGAACATGGAGAGTGGACTAAAGTCGAAGATCTTGAAACATTGGCATTTCTTTATGATAGATAAACGACATGACAGCCTTGCTCTGGTTGTAATGTAAGTCAACGTTTGTGGTTTTTGGGGGACTCTTATGTTATTTTTCATCAAGAAAATATGATGTTAGACTAAATAAATGAATAAATAAATAGTGGGTCGAAGTCGCTTGCCTGTGTCCAGGTTCCCAATGATGGTATCTTCACCAAATCGAGCTTTCTTCCAAATTGAATCGGAAGAAACCATGCCGTTCTGCTCGAGGCCTAGAAACTCCCACGATCTCGTCGTGTGTAGTTTCTTGCCCTGGTTTAGAAAAACCGACACCACTCTTGGGTGCCCTGCCAAAGGTTGGAAAACCAACAATAATCATTAAAGATGAATAAAAACAAGCGCTTCCTTAGCAGAAAAACGAAATTTGAACGATTAGAGTTGATTTATTTAGTGATGTGATGGGTTAAGTTTGGATTTATTATTGATACACGTGACATACGCGTTATCGCATCGTCTAGTGCAATAGTCTTTCTCAAAGTTTGGAAAATGTGTAGGGACTTATTGCTCTTTTGTTTATTATTTGGAGTTTTGTGCTAAAACAGGGGCATGGGATGGAGCTATGAGCATTGCGGTAATCAAGGGTTACGCGACTTGTCATCAAGAAGTGCAACTTGCACTCCAAGTTTATGACAGATGCAAAACAAAAGGACTGTTGTTTCCGGAGGTCAAACTTCAAACCAAAGGAGAAAAGGGGTCGGAGCTTACGGGCGATCTGGGCAGCTACTTCATCTTCGAGAGTCGCGGCAAAGCCGTTGATGTGCCTCGTGTACGAATAGAAGATGGCCTCCTCAGCGTCGTCTTGGCTATACAAAACATTGTCATCAACGCATACTACAAACTGAAAAGAAGAAGAAGAAGAAAAGTGGTGGTGGTGGTGGTGAACTTTATCTGCATTGTTTTTACCAAAAAAAGAAAAAAAACTTTATCTGCATTGAAATGCAATACCTTCCCAAGAAAGAGCCAAGAAATTCATGGTGAGACTCCGTCACTCGACTCAGATCAGCCAACGAAGCATCCGGGCCGTGCGAGTGAGATCCCAAGTAAACCACGTACGACTTTAATCCACCACACGCACATACACACACGAAACAATTAGGAAAGATTCATGATTATGATGATGATGATATCAGCTAAGGTAGGACCCTCTTCAAACCAAGAAAAGAATGTAGAGATTCCATTGTTAACAGAACGGTGCGACGGCTTAGGCTTCGAATGCTCACCTTTTTCGCAGCAAAAGCGGGTGTCTGGTGCTGTGTTAACGAAAGAAGAAAGAGCACGAGAAGGTGAACGGAGAGGTTCATGGCAACTTCTATTTGGAGGGCAATTGCATCACCCCCTTGTAGGAACAATGGAAAAGAAGCAACTATGGGCGTCCTTTTTATAATGTTTGGGACGGAGAGAGAGAGGGAGAGCGGTCCTAAGCATTGACCTTAAAAGGCTTCCCGTTTCAATGGATTCCCTTTCGGGTTTAAAAGGAGTAAATCCCATAGGGCTCTCTGCCACAACTCCCCTTCGGGGGAGTAAGGATCCCACCCTGGATTTCCGTGACGCCTTCCTCAGTGAAATACTTGGGTGTGGTACAGGAAAATGAAAGGGGCTTCCCCCATTCCACTCCCCGAGCCCAGCCAAAAAAAGGGTTTGGATTCTCTTTGGTGGAGACGATAAAGAAGCTAAGGACAAAATGGTCCAAAGAAAAATCCTAATTACTTCCTTAGGCAAGCCCCATTTTGGGATGTACTTAATTTCCTCATATACCATGTGAGGAAAACATCATATGACTATAAGTCACGTGGCCAACCCGTAAGAAAAGAAAGGTGTAGAAAACAAGATGGAATTCATAAAACGCAAGCAACGATGATTAATTAGCTATATGATATTAATTACTTTAAATTACTTTTTTCAACTTTAAGACCTGTTTCGAGACGTCCCATCTTCATATTTCCTATAAAATACTAAATGAGGAGGGAGCTTCGGCTGTGAGGATACGGAGTTATGCTCCGCTGGACACTTCTTACAAGGTCAGCTGTACTGCTATTTTATTCATGCGACAGCAGATGAAACTGTCCAACTGTGTGGATATCTTTTCTTATTGGTTAATAAAAAAATTAAATATAATTCAATTTGATTAGGCTGGCGATGCAAAAAGGACTGGGGGAGCGGGAACCGGGGAATCTACTCATTTGACCTTTCTAGTTCATTAAAGTTGGAGATGATCCATTACGGTACCACGGTCGACTTATTCTAAAGGGCATACATATATATAAATAGCCCGGGTAACAATTTATGTCTATCAATGTCCTTTTGCCCAATCATTGAAGTTTACCTTAGTAGAACACCCTTCCAACATGGAAGAAGGAGGTGTGGGATTCGAATCCATACCTTCTCAGGGGGTTGGGGTAGGAGAGTGGGTTTCGACCACCTCTACAAAGAGACATAATAAAAGTTTGAGAATAAAAGTTAGGATAGGAATAAAATATGGCTGGCAAAAAAATTAATGTCCTTTTTCCCTCTCTCAACATAAGTTTAAAAAAAAAAAAATCAACAAAAAAAATGTAAGTTTTCCAGGGTAGTATGTAATTATGAGCAGCAAAAGTTGCAGTAAGAGGTCGGCGTTGCTAAAAAAATATAAGATTTCAATGAGTTTCATATTCGCTAGTTGCGAGATGTATTATATAAATATATTGACGCACCCGCTTTTATCTAATAATTAATGTGTTCTTTTTTATTTTAACATCTCTTTGAGTTGGCACATTTTTGATATACTCATTAGCAAAGAAGATGACAAAAAAGAAAAATACCAAAAAAAAGTCCTAAACTTGTTATTTTTGTAGCAATTCTGTCATAAATCTTCAATTTTAGTAAGTTTGTTCTAAGATAATTTACCAATGTAGTTAATACAATCAACTTTAGATGGAAATCGCCGACATGGACTCTAGGTATGTTACTTGTTACCATCGGCACTATTATGGACAATTTTTTTTATGAATTTTTTTTATTTTTCTTTGTTTTGTTCTTTTTCCTCTTTTCTTTCCTTTCCTTTTTTTCCCCATTGTGGGCCAACAGGGGCCTCTACGCCCTCTACGCCCTCGCTTGGATCTTGCAAGGGTCGTTGGCATGGCCTTGCTAGCTCAAAGTTGTAAAACAAGAGAGAGAGGGTCGTTGGCATGGCCTTGCTAGCTGTGAGAGAGAGAGGGAGAGGGAGAGGGAGAGAAGTTCATTAATATATTAAAAAATTGTAAAATTTGTCTACGTCACGCCATTTCTCGTAAAAGACCCATCAATGATTTCTAATCAAATTTGGTACATTAATAAATCGTCAAAAGGTTTTTGATCCAATTTGTATGATTGAAAAATTTATGATTAAATTGGTACAAATACAATAAGTTTAGGAATTTTTCAATACATTTCTCGATGACGAAAGCAAAAAAGCACCTTAAGTCAGATTTGGGATATTAGGTGAAACAGCAAAGTGGTACAACAAAGGGTTCATCGATTAGTGATTGATTTGGGTAGATGGAAACGCCGTGAGCCTGAACCTCTAAAAATTGTGAGGACGTTCTAGTGCTGACTTTTAAGTTCTGATGGAAGGAGGACGATCGCCCAACAAGGTGAAAGTGCTCTCTCAAATCCAAGGCCCGATCCAGAAAGAGCCTGATTGCAGAAACGGGCCTCAAGGTGTACTTGCGCTACTTTCGTCCTATTGGAGCCCAAGTTCTTGCAAAGTCGGCTCCGGTTGGGGTCTTGTCTTTGGTCCTTTAGCTTTATGTGCGGAGTGATCATCTAATTGTTTTGCTGAGCAACGGAGTCCTCCATCTTTTCTCTATTGGTGTAATCAATTAAGGTCTCTATCAACTACTTTTTCCAACATTATTCAGTTGAAAAGAGGGGCATTGCGTCAGAGCCGCGCCGTCGTGAATTTTCAAGCGTACTAAAGAGCGTTGGAGGTGGAGCACAGCACCTTTATATAAGCATGACTTTTTGAATGGCGTAAAGAAAATTTGCAGGTATAGAGAACCACCATGCAGTGCGAGTTACGAAGACATCATATAATCAAAGCTTTGGGATACCGGAAAAAGCGTCTTTGGACACTTTCGAATGTCTCTTTCACCAATTGAATGCGTATTATCTGGTTAATGCCGCTTATTGTTTGACACATCATTTAGTAAACACGTTTAATGTACCGGTCATAATATTTCTAGCATTCCTCTCTTTTGTTTTGCTGGTAAATTTAGTTTTCTTTCCTCATTAGGCAGTTAGCTTTTTAGTCATCTTGCTATCATATATTTTAATTGCGTGTTAATATTTGACAATAAAATTATCCAAAAAGTTTCAAAACTTATTGTACCGCTGCTAATTCAACCCCAAACATTTCATTTTTACTAATTTAGTTCCAAATCTTTTGATAACGTGTTAATTCAGTCATAAACCTTTTGAAAACTTGCTAATTCAGCAATAAATATTTCAATCGTGTCAATTTAGTCTTAAATATTTTAATGATTTGCTAAACTAGTCATCAATCTTTTAACACATAACGAATTTAGTCTTGTTGGCTAATTTTAGCCGAATATCGATGACACAACAATTCAGTCAATGAACCACCCGCAGCAGGGGCTCTACTGGATAAGACTCCATTGATTCTTGCCCTCATGGTGAGGGGTTCGAAACCCAGCGGAGGCTCTTGGTGCCTTAAACGCTTACATGGGGTGGTAGTTCCCTCGTGCGGCCCTAAGGTTTGCCCACCGGCTGCTGGTTGTACAGATTTCCGTGGGTCATAAAAAAAAATTTAGTTAATGATAGCAAACCTAAGTGGCACAATCAACACTGACATAAACAACTTTTTTTAAATTTGTTAGATTTTTTTATTCTTTTCTTTTCTTTTTTTTTCTACCAAAAAAAAGAAGAAGAAAGAAACACAGGGCCAATGGGGCTACCGGCAACCTCCACTAGCCATTAAGCAAGGGCTAGCAACCTTTGATGACCCCTGGGTAAGGGTCGCGACACCCTCACTATGGCCCGCGATGGCCTGGGCAAGGGCTCGTGACTCTCTCACTGGCCACAACAAAGGCAAGTGAGATTGTGGTTGGCAAGGGTTTTACGAGGGGTTGCCAACCCTTGCTTAATGATCTAGAAAGGTCGTTGGCCTTATGTAAAGAGAAAAAGAAAATACAAGAAAAAAAATCAATTTCTTAAAAAAATTTAAAATTATCAACGTCAACACCAACTACACCATATAAAATAGCCATCATTGACTAAATCGTCACGACACTAATATTTGATCAAAATTAGCCGAAAAACTTAAAATGGTAATTCGTTAAAAGGTTTAGGAATAATTTGGCTAATTGTTAAAAGGTTTTTGATTAAACTAGTAATTGAAAGATTTATGATTGAATTGACAAAATTGAAATACTTATGACTGAACTAGCCACCAGACAATGGGTTAGAACTTTTTAGATAATTTTCCCAAATTTGACCCACATGCATAGAGTAATTTTCACTTTCAACTTGTAAATCAATTATTATAAATTTCATCGAACAATCTAAAACACCATTACCATTTTGCAGAGGCTTAAACCCAAGGCAAAAAGAAAATGATAATCAGGAAACCTTTCCAAAATATCACATGGTGTACAGAGAGAGAGCATTACATGACAGTGCGACAAGCCGGTTGGCCAAAATATCACATGATGTAGAGAAAGACAGCATTACATGACGGTGCAAGAAGCCGGTTGGGATTCCGTTACAACATACGATGAATACGATGGATCCCACGGATACGAGACAACCGGCACCTCAGTTATCTTGGGCTTCTTTTCTTCTTGTTTCTCCTCCTCTTTGACTTCGTTCACCGTCTCCAAAATCGCATAACCCAAGCTCTTGCGAAGCTTACTGGTGAGCTCGAACGCGTCGACTCCATCCCCTGTTACTTCAATCGTGTCTCGGTCCGTTCCTTTCAAACTCAGCGATTGGAACCCTACACGCATCGGTCGAGTAGAGATATCGCAGACCAGTTAACCCTTTGTACTAGAAAACCACAGGGAACATGTTTTGATTTACTATTATAGTCTGATTAATTTCTATCTGATGAATTGGTACAACAACTCTTTAAAAAGTATTAGAACTAAAATTTTATTTTATTTTATTTTTTTTTCAGCTTTACCAAAAAAAAAAAATTTTATTTTTCAAGATATATATATATTTTTTTGAATCTTTCTTGCAGACAACCTGAAGAAACTGCTTATATTACCAGGAATGGCCGTTGCAATTTGGAGAGCCTTCACGCGATTATCTTGCCTTCTGAAATTTGGGAAGAGTGAGAACTTCTGATTCCTACCGTTCATGGACACCTTGACCACCACCTTTCTCTGGAATAATAATTATATTTGTGTATAGATACATACAAATATACGATAAGATAGTATTTTCTCGTAAAAATAACTATGATATTGTTATTCAATGTTACGTACCTTAGCCATAGTCTTGGTTTGCTGATAATGTTCATCAATGGACCTGCAGATAATTATTCCAAATTTTTAGAATATGGGAGATGGACTGATTTGAGCTAGGGAATGATATTTGAATCGAAGCCGATTTGGATAGTGTCTTCCATATCTATAGCCATTTCTCTGAAGATAGTTCATTCATATCAAGTCTCGACTGGACCATCTTATGTGGAAAAAGGGAAATTTCCCAACATATTTAAAATAAAAAGTTAAAAAAGGTGGAAAAAAACATGTTGGACTTTTTTTTTTTCAGGAAATTTATGTTGGGAAATTTCGACAAAATTTGAGTTTTAAGATAATTTTGGAATTATTTCCCTATCATAGAATATAAACTGCACAAATTAGGGCAAGGCTACAAACCCTAGCTGCTCAATTATAAAAGAAACATCTGGAGATGCAATAGATGTGGCATGACCGACTTATTGTTTCGCCCACATGGTATGCATTCCATGCTGGGGACAAAATTTCGCACCCGTCAAAAGGAAGATAAAGATGAATTTAAAAAAGAAAAGAAAAAGGTTGCCTCAGATTCGAGCCGTACCTCCTCTGGGATGCAAGTAACTGCTACTTTCAGGCGGACTCTTCAAACTAATGTCTATATTATCTGAGAACCATCGATTTTCGTGGGGCTAGGGGGCAAATTAATACTCGACACCCAGCGCACCTGAAGTGTTGAGCTAACAGCCCTAATTTCGCTTGTTGGACTCAAGTGGATATTCGGACTAAAAATAAATACTCTCTTTTATTATTACTAGAAGACTCAATTACACACCCACACTCACACAATGAACTCTCTACCCTTTATCTCCACACTCTACACCACTCTCTGCTCACGCCTCTCACAACACCGCGCACTACCCCACAACACTCTACCGAGTTGGAAAGGGCAAACCACCTATTTGTACTAAGTAAAGTCAAGTTGGGTCCCTCACGTATTTTCGCAGCAAGTTGGCAGCTTTCGCTAATTTTCCACATAGAAGACAACAAGCAACAGCTTAGAGTAGAAAATGGAGTCTTCAAGTTGTCCTAAAGCTGACTCATTTTTCTTCATGACAATCTAGAGAACTTACAATCACGATCAACTATTCTAAAAAGACGGATAGAAACCTAGAAAAATTAGAATTCAAAACATTCTATTATGATATTAATAGAAGATTTTGTGAAACCATGGCCTCACAAAGGTTGTAGATAAAGTGAAGGCAAAAATTTTATGTAAGATATAGAAATATATAGGCAACCCTATGTACCATGTATACAACACCAATTCTTGAAAAGGGTCCTTTGTACTTTCTATTTTACTCTATTAAAAAATACCAACAACGCAATGAGAAATATCCATTGAATGTGAATTGAAAGAGCTAGTTACTTTCTTAGAGAATATTTAAAATTGAACTCTACATGATCTTGTATATATTTAAATGTGTATTGAGACGGTATCCTTTTCATCCTCGAAAGATGATATCTTTTTCGTGAAAAATTGAAAAGTGCTGGTTGTTCACTGATTGGATAGGATCCTAATCCTATCATGCGGAAGTGTGCAGTCCACATGTATATACGTGTGTTATCGATGCGATCAATCAAAGGTCATTCTCATTTTTTCAAGCCCCCCCCTCCTCTCTCTCTCTCTCTCTCTCTCTCTCTCTCTCTCTCTCTCTCCAGCAAAACATTGTGTTATCGATGCGATCAATCAAAGGTCATTCTCATTTTTTCAAGCCCCTCTCTCTCTCTCTCTCTCTCTCTAGCAAAACATTAACAAGATGAATAGAACAAACTCCAAAGCCAAGACCTGTGACTTTCAAGTTTCTAAGTGAGAGCTCTCTCTCTCCAACAAGACATTGACAGATGAATAGAACAAACTCTCAAGACCAAGACCTGTGACTTTCAAGTTTCTAACCGAGAGCAGAGAGTAGGGAGAGGCTTGACCACTAGCTAAAGGAGGAAGAAAGGAAGGAAAAAATAATAATAAGAAGAAAAGAAAAATAAATAAATAAATTCAAAAAATGTGAAAATATTATTAAAAATTATCCACGTCAATTACGGCCATGCCATGTAGGACGGGCGGTGTCCACGTAAGCAATTTTAGGTCAAAATTGACAAGAATTGATTCAATTGGCAAAATATTATAAGAATTAGTATTCAATTGGCACAATTAAAATATTTAAATTTGAATTGACAAAAGTGTAATAAATTTAGAAATTTTTGGACAATTTCCCCGTATACTAACCATGATCAAAGAAACATTTAGCGACAAATAGATGTGGCATGAGCGACTTTTCGTTTCGCCTGCATGGCATGCATTTCATGTTTGGGGCAAATTTTACCATTCATCAAAAGGGAAAGGAAAATAAATTTAAAAAAATGGTGGCTCGAGAAATCCAGAGGTTCCAACCGTTGCCTCTTCCGAGATGCGAGTGGCTGATATTTTCAGGTAAAATTTTCAAACTAAATGTATATATTATCTTAAAGTTATCGAATTTTGTGGAGCTAATAGGTTAAATAATGCCCACACGCAGCGCAGCCCCTGTCTTTATATAGCACGTTAAGGTAGCAGATAATGTGGAGGGAAAGCTTTATACGAGATATAGAAAGATATAGGTGACTCTAGTCTCTGTGCACCACACACTTAACACCAATGCTTGAAAGGAATGTCCTTTCTAATACTCTATTGAAATTTCCCAACACCGCATCCGAAATATCCAATATATGCAAATTGAAGGAGTCAATTACTTTCTCGAAGAATAAACTTTCAATAAATATCTAAATTCAAACTCTATATGATCTCATATATATTGAAATGATATCATTTTCATCTTTAAAAGATGATGAGATTTCTTTCGAGAAAAATTGAAAAATGCCAATCGAATGGATAGGATCCCAATCCTATCATTTGTGAGTGTGTGGTCCGCATGTACATACGCTGGAGTTATCGATGAGATCAATTAATTGTCATCCTTGTTTTCTCAAATCGGTCGCTTCCAAGTTTCAAGCCAAGAGCGAAGCGTAGGGAGAGGGACGTTTTCCTTAGGTCTCGACAAAACAAAACGTGAAGAAAGGCCAACGGGAAATTAATAGATTTGATCGAGCATAGAAAGTGAATGCTTCGGAGCGAATGAGACCGTAGCGAAGACGTTCCTCCTCTTTCTCTTCAACCATTGGTCAACTACATGGGAAATCAAGAAGAATGATCGCTTTTAGGTAGAGCGAGATCAAGAGAATTCCATGCTCTAATTGAAAAGAGCTAGCAAATGTTGGGGGTACTCATGATTCCTAGAATAAGATTTTTCTTAATATACTTCGGGAGCAATCGCAACCGTTGATTTTGGAAAAACGACAATACCCGGATCCATTTGAATCCACTTATAGATCAAAATAGATGGTTCCGGTCGCGTTTATAAGTACCGAAAAAAAAAAGTTCTGCAATGGAAATGCTTGGAAATATTCTCCATCTAAAAGAAAACGTCCAATATGCCTATCAATGAGTCGTCCAAAAGCCCTACACCAATGATTATTGCCTTGGCGATGGATATTTTATATCGGGCTAGTGGTAGATTGATAATTGTTGGCCTCGTTGACACAAGGTGAGGGTTGGTGATCCTCGCCCATGATTGGCCAAGGCTTTGCAGCCCTCACCAAATCTAGGTGAGGGCTCGACTCTCACTTGTGGCCAATGAGGGTCAGTTAGCAACCCTCGATAGGCTTAGGAAAAAAAAGGAAAAGGAAGAAAAAAATAAAATAAAGAATATTAAAATAGTATAGAATTTTAAAAAATTATAAAAATTATTTACATTCGCCCGGCTATCTTACGTTGGTTGTGTGACGTAGGACAGCTCTCGTCCATGCAAGAAATTGCTAGTCAAAATTGGCCAAAATGATTAATTGGTAAATAGCCGAAAGATTTAAGACTAAATTAGCAAAATGGAATTGTTTAGGTCTAAATTGGCACAAGTATAATAAGTTATAACATTTTTTGCAATTTCCCCGCATGTTCGGTCACAACACATGCATACTTTTCTAGTTTTTTTTTTTTTTTATATGCATTTCAATAGTAAGGTTTTTTTTTTTTTATGTTTTATTTACTAACAAATTTTATCATGTTGATTTTTTTTTTTCATTTGATAGAAAAATCTATCCAAGTAACATATTCTATGAAGAGCTTAAGTCAGTCAAATGTTTTGGTATGTATATGCATGTATTTTAGTGATATAGGTTGGGTAGATATAATTGTATTACATAAAATTAGGTCGATATGGGTTAAATTGATCAATTTGAATTGGATCATTTTCTATTCAACCCACCCATTTGACAAAATGGGCCCACCTGTGCATATGACAACATTTTTTTACAACCGTAACCCTTCAAAACTGGATGAAGACACATTCCAAAGGGTAAAAGTTGACCCACCACTGCTAAGGATCTGTCGAATGACCTCACAAAAGATGAAATACCCGTTTTCGCGGTTAGTAACTGCTACGAGAAAGCTAGGTCAAGCATGCTCCGTGTGAAGAGAACTTGTGACCAAAAGGGTAGCATTAAGTTGGTTTGGGAAACTATCATTGAGTGGATTCCTAGATAGATAAGCCTGGAAATGGTCATGGGCTATGGCCTCTTGACCATGGAGTAAAATTTTCCAGTTGATTTATGCAGCTATTTTGAGAAATATATATGTATATTAATTTTTCGATTTTATAGTATATTGATTAGCCTTCTCATTGTTTATAAATATGTTAGTATAGGCACCAGACGTTTGCTAAGAAATGCAAAATGTTAAACAAAAAGTTAATCGACAAATTAAGGGAACTTAATCGATTTCCGCATCGCCCAAACATCACCTTACCGTATATCATATTCCTTTGTAAATTAGCCTGTGTATATTTATAATATCATTAGAGAGAAAAGCAACATGAACCTCACACTACAATACCATCTTATATTAATGACAATGATATTACAGCCAAAGCCGAAAGCTGGTCATTCGAATCATTCGAGTCATTCAAATAGAAAAGCCCGAAACCATCGTGCACAGAAATTCTGCGTATTGTTAGTGGTATGGTTGAATCAACCGTTGGTCAGAGGTGGAACGAGGATGTATGATTCAAAGTGTTGATATGAATGGACGGATGATTAAGACCGCGCCACCTGATTTCTCTGGTGCAAGAATGGAATAACTTGCCATGAAGCAACGAATAACTCCAACCAGAGAGAAGCAGGAACAAGCCATGAAGTTTCATGCGGCATCAGCACTTGTTGCTCCCCCCACCCCTCCCCTCCCCCGGGCAGCGTCTTCGACTCCCTGGTCGTCCAGTTCGTTTCCGGTTCTCTATCTTGCCACGTCGCTCCCATTGACCTCGGCTGGTCTATTCACTCTGGCCGTCGATGGGTCGTCTTCTCGGCTCAAGCTTCCCTAGCCGTGGAGGTTGAAACTTGTTTCCGTTGGCTTGAAAGCCCCGCTGTTTCTCTCTGCACCGAGACCCGAGGATTTGTACCATGTCATCGAAACTCCATAGCCTTGGAAGCACGGATGAACCAGTCGCCCTTTGAGATTTCATAGCAGGTTAGGAAGAAAGGTGTCGGATGTAGAAAGTGTTTGTCTGATGTTCTTTTCACGAGGAGAGAGAAATAGAGGACTTTGCTAACGGAGATCCAACGATTCGCATCGTGCTCCACCCGAAGTTGCGGGATAGCCACTGGCAGCAGGGGTAACATAACCCTCACCGGTGGCTGGTGAGGATTTACTGGCAAGCATCGCTTGCCCTCACCGTGAGCGAGAAACTCCTTGGCAAGTGCCACCTCTCTCTCTCTCTCTCTCTCTCTCTCTCTCTCAATTTCTTTGTTTTCTTATAAAGGACTTAATTTGCTATTATGTCTGCTATTAATACACGGAAGATTTTGATTGCAGAAATCAAGAGGCATAAAAGGACGTGGTTGCTCAATAAAAAAGAGTTCTAGAGAGCCAACATGCATCAATACTTGATGTTGAAGAGCTAAAATTGTACTTAACCCAATAAAATAGGTTTATATAGTGATTATGAAGTCCGAAGGAAGACTAGTGGTTATATCTAACATGTCGTGCCCAATACGGTGGATTTGATTTAGATGGCATTGACCATTGCGGGATCTTTAACCTATTAATCTCCACCATCAAATCATATCAAGTTAGAGGAACCCGTAATGATATGCTATGTATTAAACAATGTGACTAATTTCTGTTCGGTGCTTTGATGGACCCGCTAACTTAAATAGTTTTGCTACATTACTTGGTAAAGCCATATCGTATATCATTGTTCGTGTTTCTAGCATCACTCTATTTGTTTTGCCGATATATGTAGTTTTTGCGCTTTGTTTGTTGGCCATCCGAGTGAAAATTGGCTATTACTGCCATTAGTTTTTTTTTTGGGGTCAAGTATTGGCATTTAATTAAGTTGCTGATTTTAATCCGTTTATATGGGCACGGCATGGTAAAACTGCCCCCAAGGCGTGTTCGATCAGCTGGTCTCACCTTTTCAAAACCCTTTGTGAACCTAGGAAGGTCGGTAAGAAGTTCTTGTTCATGCCCTCCATTTTCTAAGGTCGACATTAAGGAGAAATTTCAATGAAGACGTATGCCCTAGACCTTGGATGAATGGAAACAGAACTTTGATGTCTCTTCTGGATCTGCCATGAAATTCATATCATTGGATTCATTGCTTAAAAATGCTGTGAAGAATTATTTGATGGATCAAGACCCAGTTTATAAAAATGTGTTGCGCAAGTCAAGACCTATATTCGAATTGCGCGTTGAAATATGGCCTGCATGCATGGTGCAATTTTCACTTTTCATTTGTAGCATCGCTTAATATAAACACGACCAATTTAAACAAGCTCACCATTATTCAGAGGCTCAAATACAAGCGATATGAAAGCGAAAGCGGTAGTAGGGAAATTGTTGGGAAGTATAGCATGGCGTAGAGAGAGAGAGAGAGAGAGAGAGAGAGAGAGAGAGAGGGAGGGAGGGAGGGAGCGCTTTACATGATAGTACAACAAGCTGATCCGGGTTCGGATTCCGTCCAGATGTACGTCGGCGGATGTGCAAAGACAACCTGCGGCTCCTTTGCCTGGGCCTTTGCTCTTCTTTCTTCTCCTTGACTTCCTCCACCGCCTCCAACTTCGCATGAACCACGTTCTTGCGAAGCTTCTTGGTGAGCTCGACTGCATCAAATTCATCCCCCGTTACTTCAATCACATCTCGGTCCGTTCCTTTCAAATTCAACGATGAGAACCCTACATGCATTGATCGAGCAAAGAAGAGAAATTAGCTTCCATGGAAATGGAAATAGTTTAGGTTTTATGCTTGCTTCTCAGCCTACTCCATCACATATGGCAAAGAAAGGTTCTCTTTTTTGTTGTAAAAACTTTGCTTCTGTCAATCCTGAAAACCAATTCATTCCTTACAAGCAACAAGTTTCTTTTTGGACAAGGACCTCTCCAGCGCCTGCTTCATATCCTTAACAGGTATTACAACTAATTTTCTGTCTTCAGGAACTTTTTTTATCTTTCTTGTGGACGACCCTAAGTACACCTCTAATGTTATTTTAGTTTTTGATTATTACCTGGGACAGTGGCTGCAATTTTAAGAGCCTCCAAGCGATTATCTTGAGCTCCAAATTTCGGGCAGAGCCAGAACTTCAGCTTCTTACCGTTCATGTTGTACACCTTGACCACCACCTTTTTCTGCAAGCACAAAGAACCGGGACCATACATATCAACATTTTCTGGTAAACAGATCAAACATTAAGTGTCATACTAGATTTCGCACCTTAGCCATCGTCTTGGTTTGTTGAGGATGCTCTTCGACAGACCTGCAGATAATTTTCCAATCTTCTTAGAGATGGACTGAATAGAGTTAGGGCATGATTTGTATTGTGTAGACGACAGAGAGATAGAGAGAGAGTGTGTTTATAGCCATTTTCTTCTATTCATATTGACTCTTGACTGGTGTTTTTTACGTGGAAAAAGGGAAATGCCGCCACAAATTTCAACAAGAAAAGGTGGAAAGAAGCTAGACGGAGCTGGGGGTAATCTGTGTGGGGAAATTTAGACGCGACCTACCTCCAAGACAAGTCCGGAGACGTCGCTTTCCTTAAAGAGTTTTTGAGAGCTGTCATTTAAGAGAGACGAGCATTTTGTGATTGATTATTGTGGGTTGGGATGTTCCTAGGATGAGTGAGAATTTCGAGCGATTGTAATCGTTTCTTAGCCAATTATAAAGGAACCATCCCATCTATCTCTCCCCTGTACAGCAGGCACATCATCAACCACATAAATGAGCTGTGTTCATGCTTTGTTTTCGCAATATTTCGTACTCCAATTGTCTCGTTTGTTCACGCTTTCGAGATGCTTGGACTTTGGCTTTTCGGGCACAAACTCTTCGATGGCTTTTTATAAGGAAAATGGTGGAGGATTATGAATCCTTCTCATGGTGAAAAGAAATGAGATGCTTAAACCACTTGAGCCTTGCGACTTCGGCATTCAATCATAAAAATTTAAAACTACGGCCGGGCTGCTAGCCAATGTCCAGAAGCTGGAGGTCTTTCCAGCATAGTACCCAGGCATCCGACCCCTTGATGCAATGCCGATCCAGATTTGGTACGATCCTTTTTTTCAAAACTTATATTCTATTGAAAACTTGTGAAAACTCTAGAGAACTTTTGACAACCGTCATCTAAGAGAGATGAGAGCATATGAATACCCCTCTTTTGCAACCGATTCTTGTGGGTTTGGATGTACCTAGGATAGGAAAACCCTTGAGAGTGAGCAATCTTCTCTTAGCCAAATTATAAAGGAATCATCCAGTCAATCTCTCCTTGTACGGTCGGCACATTGCCAACCACATAAATAAGTTGTATTCAAGGTTTATGTCCACAATTTATTTTTCTTGCTTGAATTATCTTGTTTGTTCATGCTTCCGAGTTACTCTTAAAAATATCATATTACAATGGATTTTGGCTTTTTCTAAGAACAAAATAAAAGGAAAAGGAAACTTAAAACGACAAATTTCTGAATTTGTGCAGGATATGGAATGATATATAGCTACCTATATATACCACCCATGCGACACCAATGCTTGAATGGATCCTCTTAATTCCTGAACTGGTATGTTCTATTTACTCTATTGAGAAATACCATCTAATGGATGTAAATCGAAAGAGTTAGTCAAGAATGACTTTTGTCCTGAATACCTAAGACCAAATTCTATGTAATCTCGTACATATTTCGATGCCTACTAAGGTTATATCCTTTTCATCCGCAAAAAATGGTATTATCTCATCGTAAAATAGGACGAGCATGATGACCATTCTATTTCCTTATTTTTATATTCCCCAAAATATGTTTGAAATAAAAATCCATTTAGTAACACAATTTCATTTTTTTTTATTTCTAGAACAAATTTTTAGTCCACAAATAAGTTTAGAATAGAAATGAGAAGTAATTTATTTTTTTTACTTTTATATTTCTAGAACAAAAGTGAAAAATAAAAACTTTTCTTAGTGCTCACCCTCATTACCTGTTACACCCTAAACTTCGAGCACGCGCACATTCCTCAGTGGTCGATCGAATTGCGACGTTCCTAGGACGCGTCGCCGACCCATTCATTTTATTGTACATGCGGAAGTGAAATAAATAATCCCCAGATAGCAAACAAACATGAGATAGAAAAGCAGGATAGTCAATTCACACAATACACATTTTATAAACAAACTGAGTTTATATACATAAGGGTCTAACTCAAAAAGGGCCACTGAGCTATCTAAATTCCTGGCTCTACAATCATGGGCTTCGGGTCCATCATGACACCATCAGGATTGTCAAGATCCATTGGGTGAGCTGCTTCTCACTCCCCGGTCCCAACAGGAGGCCCGTCGAAACCCCGAAGAGGCCCTCCTGACCCCCTTGAGGGAAACTGATGTACCATGCTATGAATCGGTGAGGTACCAATTGAGGTAGGCCCTCTTCGACCCAGACCCTGGTCTCAACCAACTCCCTACTCAAGGTGGTCCCGGGAATAGGGAAGTAGGTAAACTCAAACTCCATCGTTTGCGGGATCCCGTATCGCATGTGACGTGCCTCCATCTAAGGACCTGCAAATTGTAAGCCACGACTGGATGAGACAATGTCTCAGTGAGTCTACACCCTAAACCCCGATTAGGAAGGTAATACACCTAGAGACAGCCTATACACTCATCGAAGAATACTTATATCGCATCAGCACCTCCCTGAACATGAGTACAGTTCATATAACATAAGCATACAATTAATGTATTCGATAATTGAAACGCTTTACTTTCCACATATCAATCAATCACAAGAGTCTTGATTATAAGATCAATTCGTTATGACCCATTCCATTTCGTGCTACACAATTTTGTCTCATAATCAGGTGCGGTAAAATCACTCATCCAAGCGTTCCAATTAGTTACGATCCAACGGCCATGGTCGACTCAACAATCAGTGATCATCCGGCATAGCCGAGCGTTGTCTTGCATCATTGAGCACGACAACATCTACCTCTAGACAACATTCCTGAAGGAGCATCAACCTAGCTTTCACTGTGACCGTCTTCCGTTGACATAAGGCATTCCCGAAGGAGCATCGTCCGGCATAAAAGCTTGTGACAGGTTTTCATAACGATCACACGTACGTCCAATCCTAGCCGGAGACATCGTGCTTTGCACTCAAATGCCTAAATTTAAATAATATGCTTGGCATATTTTTTTCATATTAAAAGCCCCCGGTAAAATAATTGTGCATGGGTACATGATCAGATTGAACCATAAAATATGATATCCTCTCTTTTAAAAATCTCACTATTTTATATCATACCTAAAAACATTTTTGGCGTCAAAAACTGACACTCAGTATTTTTCTAATTAAATACCAAAATTCCATATTTTTGAAATAATAAATCAAAAATCATCAATCAGCATCCAATTGCACAAATTAACAATCAATTGCACAAACTAATTGCACCACGACGATTAGCATGAAATACTAGTAAACGGCTGTCTCGGTATAATTTCCGGAAAATAATAAATAAATAATTAATTAAATTACAAAATAATTAAATAAATTACTAATTAAACTATATACACTAATCTAACCACCTAATCACTAATTAACTAACCTACTAATCTAACTTATTTAATCTAACCACATAATAGCTAATTTAACCTAATTACCTAATCTAATTAAATCACTAAACTAACTTACTCTGATCTCACTTAAGCTAACTAATCCCTCATTAGGCTAATTAAACTACCCTAGGTATAATTAACCCCATAATTAAAATTTAGAAAGTAAACTCACCAGTTTAATGAGCCATAAGTTCACGGCGACGGCGACGTGAAGGTGAGTGAGACTCGGGCCTACGGCGACACCCGAGGAGGTTCGGAAATGCCCAAAAACAGCATTGGAAGGCCCACAACCCAACAAGGACTTCGGTTCTGTGGCTAGCTGGAGAGGTTGGTCGAGGGAGATAGGACGGCGCGGGAATGGGCTAGGCGGCAATGGCGGGGCCAAGCGGGTAGGCGGAGGTGGGTTGGCAGCTCGGGGACCAACGACGGTGACTCGGGGGTAGCTACAGGCGACCAGCGTCGCAGGTTGATGTGGGCTAGGGGCGTGGGACCGGCGGCTGGAAGCAGGCGAGTGGTTGACGGTCTCAAGCTCAGGTGCGGCTTGGACAGCGGCGAAGGGGCCTAGCGGTGGCTGGCTCAGTTTGCAAGGGTGGTGGCTGGCTACTTGCTCTGGAAATAGAGGTTTTCAGCAACAATGGAGAACAAAAAAGCAAGGAAGAAGAAGATGGAGTTGTTGTAGCTGAAAGGGGGGACAAGAGGCCACAAAAGTCTTTGGAAAATATCCTAAACACTTGAGTTTATGCCCCATAAGTCCACAGCCATGATCCAGCAACAATTTCCCTCTCAATCTTCTCCAACAAACCACTTTTGGGGTTCAAATGTTGCAGCCCCCCATGGCCTACGAATTTCATGTGTCTCCCTCCCAAATCAACTCAATTACACACCAAATGACCTCAAATCAATGGCCAAATTGCTGAGGAGGAAGCCCACACTAAATTCCACAATTTCCCTTGCCAAATGATCCAACTTGGAGGACAAAATTTCACACAAAAAAGGCCCCATGAATTTCCCGGTTTAAAATCGCCCAATTTTGATTTTTCACTGAAAATCCGGACTTGCTGAAATTTCTTTGAAGGATTAGTTGACAGTCCTAAAATAAATCATCACATGTTGAAACTTTTGATTCCTGAAACTGGGTTCAATTTCGTGGTTAATTTCAACCGAACGCGATTTTAGCGTAACCTAACCTACCGAGTAGTTTTTAGGAATTTTTAACGCTTTTAACCTGTGATTGATTATTTTCGATCCACATTGTGCATCTCCGACTCATAGGCGACTCTCGGTTGTCGTGAAAATCTCAAGATTTCACTTACGGGCACAAGGTATAGAATCGATAGAAAAATCGGTCTAATATCGTTCGATAAGAATTTTGCAATCAGGTGAAATCACCCACAATTTAATTGCATGCCTCTGTCAAATCAACCTATCTCTGATCTCTAGATGTCGTATTAAATCTTGTAGATTAGCTCGGTCGAGCAGTCAATTTCTAATCGAATTCTCAAGTCAATCACGTTTATATTCCTTAACGGCTTCACCTAATATATTAGTTATCTCCTGAGTTATCAACTTAAAAAAAAAAAAGATTATAGGCACGTCGATGAAAAGCCTAATTCATATTATCGAAATATGATTGAAAATCAGAATGTCACAACTCTTCCACTCTTATAAAAATTCCGTCCTTGAAGTTTAAACCATTACAAATCTTATTCAAAAAGGTGTGGGCATTGTCGTCTCATAGAGTCTTCACTTTCCCACGTCACTCCTTCTGTCCCGTGGTGTTGCCATACCACTTTGACTAATGAGATCGTCTTGGTACACAGCACTTATTTATTGCGATCCACAATCTGAATTGGTCTTTCCACATACGACACTCTGCCGTCCACGTCTAACTCTTCAAAATTCAGTACCTGAGTCGAGTCAGGTTCATACTTTCTCAAAATCGACACGTGGAAGACGTCATACACCTGTGCCAATCTCGGCGGCAACGCAAGATCATATGCCAAAGTCCTTATTCTCTTCAGAATCTCAAAGGGACCGACGTACCTTGGACTTAGCTTCCCTTTCTTGTCAAAGTGCGAAGTACCCTTAATCGGTGATACCTTCAGAAAGACGTGTTCACTAATTTGGAATTCCAATGGTCTTTGACACTTATTTGCATAACTTTTCTGGTGACTCTGAGCGGTCTTTAATCTTTCCCGAAGAACTACAACTGCATCTACTGACTGTTGAACTAATTTTGGGCCAGTAATTTTCCATTCTCCGACTTCATCCCAACAAATTGGAGTTCTGCACGCTTTGCCATACAACGCTTCAAATGGTGTCATTTGAATGCTCTGCTCATAACTGTTGTTGTAGGAAAATTCAACTAGATGAAGTTGTTCCTCCCAACTTCCTTTGAAGTCTAGCACGCAAGCTCATAGCATGTCTTCGAGGGTTTGAATCATCCTCTTAGACTGGTCATCTGTCTGAGGATGATAGGCCGTACTGTACCGCAGCTTCGTTCCTAAGGAAATCTGTAAGCTTTTCCAGAAGGCTACCGTGAACTTCGAGTCTCGATAAGACGTAATCATCACTAGCACTCCATGCAATCGAACTATCTAACGCACGTACAACTCAGCATATCTATCCAATGCAAAGTCCTTTCGTATGGTGATAAAGTGAGCAGACTTCGTCAATCTATCGACCACGACCCATATGAAATCATTACCTTGCTGACTCCTTAGTAAGCCCATCACAAAATCCATTGTGATGTGTTCCCATTTTCACTCGGGAATCTCGAGAGATTACAACAATCCTCCCGGCTTACAATGATGTGTCTTCACTTGCTGACACGTCAGACATTTGGCGACAAGCTTGGCGATATCCGCCTTCATACCGATCAACCAATAATGTTGACGCAAATTCTGATACATCTTCGTACTGCCTGGATGAATACTGTAACTGCTACGATAAGCTTTTAACAAGATTTCTTCCTTAAACTCGGCATCGTCAAGTACACAAAATCATCCACGAAACTTCAGTGTTCTGTCTTCAGAAACTTGAAAATCAGCTTTCCTCTTTTCTGCATCTTTGTGCAAAATCTTCTAGATCTATCAACTGTAGCATCTTAATTCTTATATGCACTTCTAGTTCAACTCTGAGGGTGGCCATAAGATTCAAAAGGTGGCCTACCTCAAATTTGAAAACCGAATCTCGAGCTCCTTCGAGTAGGATCCACTCTTGAATCACCATCTGCGCGATTGAAGACTTCTGACTCAACGCATCTGCAACCTTATTAGCCTTTCCAGGATAATACAGGATGTCACAGTCATAGTCCTTGAGAAGTTCCATCCAACAACGCTGTCTCATATTCAACTCCTTCTAAGAGAATAAATATTTGAGACTTTGATGGTTTGTGAAGATCTGGAATATTTCCCTACACAAGTAATGTCTCCAAATCTTCAGAGCAAAAATAATCTTTGCGAGTTCTAAGTCATATGTCAGGTAATACAACTCATGAGGTCTCAACTGACGGGACGCGTATGCAACGACTTTGTCATACTGCATTAACACGCAATCTAGTCCCCTGAATGACTCATCACTATAGATCTCGTATCCTATAGGACCAGATGGAATTGTTAGCACTGGTGCGGTAGTCAGCTTCTACTTAAGCTCTTGGAAACTACGCTCGCACTTGTTTGTCCATACAAACTTCTCTTATTTCTTCAGTAGTCGCGTCATTGACATGGCTAATGCTGAAAATCCTTCCATGAACCATCTGTAATAACCTGCTAATCCCAATAAACTTCTGATCTCTATCACCATCGTTGATCTTGGCCAATTAATCATGGGTTCAATCGTAGCTGGGTCCACTGAAATCTCTTCACCTGAAATCACGTGACCTAGGAAAGCTACACGAGTTACTGAACTTAGCATATAATCCGTGATTTTGCAGAGTCTAAAGCACTTTCCTCAATTGTCTTTCGTGTTCCTTAGGACTTCTCGAGTACACTAGGATATCATCAATGAATACTATCATGAACTGATCCAAACACTCCTTGAATACATGATTCATTAGATCCATGAAAGCAGCTAGGGTGTTGGTCAAACCAAACGGCATTACAGTAAACTCATAATGACCGTAACGCGTACGAAATGCCGTCTTATGTATATCTTCCTTTTTGATCCTCAGCTAATGATATATTGTTCTCAAGTCGATCTCAGAAAATATCAACGCTCCTTGAAACTGGTCAAACAAGTCGTCAATCCTCGGCAGCGGGTACTTGTTCTTAATCATCACCTAGTTGAGTTGCCAATAGTCGATGCAAAGATGCAATGAACCATCATTCTTCTTCACGAATAAAACTGGTGCTCCCCAAGGTGATGCACTAGGATGTATGAATCATTTATCCAACGACTCTTGCATTTGTACCTTCAGTTCCTTCAATTTTGACAACGCCATCCGATAAGGAGCCTTAAAGATTGGCTCCATCTTGGGGGCCAACTCAATCTCCCTTTCTAGGGGCAGATGTGACGACCCAAACCCGGGGCAGTACGGAAGGACGGACTAAAATCGTCTTGGCAGTACGCAGATGAGGCCAAGGACATGTCTCCCGCCCCACATCGCTTAGGGGAGAGTCTTGGGCTAGTTTATAAAGGCTTTAATCCCTTTAATATGTATGACGCGTTTCACGTATGCTTCCGCTGTGCTGAAAACAAACCCGTGAGGGAGGACGGGTCGATGGGCCATGCCTCCAAAGCGGACAATATTGGGCTAGGATGAGGGATGGCCCTCTGCCCCTGCATAACGGCTTTTAAAGTCGTGAGGACTTAGTGTCCAAAGCGAACAATATTATACAGTGATGCCCGGGTTGTTACAGCAAATTAGGTAATTCCTTGGAAACACATTTGGAAACTCTTGCACCATAGTGATGTTCTCGATCTTTTGCTCCTTAACTGTCGTATCACGATAGTCGCCAAGTAATCTTGGCAACCCCCGTCTAACAAATGAGTTGCCTCAAGTGACAAGATTAAAGTAATTGAGGGTTCTCCTCAACACCCAACAAACTCGAAACTCTCACCCACTAACGAGTTAAACTGAATCGCTTTACCATAATAGTCTATTGTAGCTTGTTGCTTGGTGAGCCAGTCTATACCAATTCTCACATCAAAATCATACATGTCTAATACTATCAAATCTATCATTTCCTCTCGCTCACCGATAACCAACTTGCAACCAGGACAGCTTACTGTAGACAATACATTATCTTTTAACGGTGTAGATATACTAACCACTGACTCCAACAATTTAAGACTCAACCCTACCAACTTAACATACTACTCATCAATAAATGAATGGATAGCTCTAGGATCAAATAAAGCATAAGCAGCATGGTCATTCAGTGAAATCGTACTTGTAACTACATCAGGTGAGTCCTCAACCTGTCATCGGGTGATGGCATACACCCTTTATTAAGCTGGAGGTCGGTTCAAACCACCCTGCGGTGCATTCTGTGCCACATATCCTTTATTCTAACCCATCGGTGGCAATGGCGGTAACCGCGATCCCATTGGTTTGCGGGGATAGTCCTTAACCTAGTGGCCCGGCTGGTCACATCCATAGCAAGCACCCATCCTAAAATAGCACGGGGCTGAACCATGTCGTCTTCCGCAGAAGCGACACACGCCATTCTGACTCAGCATTGACTTTCCTATCCCACCCTTCCTGTTGAGCAGAACATGATACCTTCCTTTAGTTATAGTTTTCTTCCTAAACCGATTTCCATCTCTGCTTGAACTTAACCGTGACCCAGATGTAACGGCTCGTTCATTAAGGTTTCTCTCTATCAGTTGTGCCCGTCCATATAACTCATCGTAATCTTTTAGATCGAATGGCACCAGCAGATCTTTCAGCTCCGATCTAAGGTCATTCCTAAACCTCTTAGCTTTGTCCTCTAGATCTTCCACCAGTCTCAGGGCATACTGCGACAGCTCGGCAAACTTTGCCTCGTACTAGTCTACAGACATTAGACCCTGACGAAGGTGCTGGAATTCCTCCATCTTCTGTTCCCTGGCACTGTCAAAAAAGAACTTGCCATTAAAAGTTTCAACGAAGGCGTTCCACTCAACGACCACACTTTCATGGAACACTCTACCTCAGGTGGCCCTCCACCAGGTACTTGCATTTCCTTGTAGCTGATAGACTGTAAGGACCACATTCTCTTCCTCTGAGCACCTCAGCAGTGCAAAGGCTTTCTCCAACTCTTGGATCCAGAGGGTTGCAGCCTTGGGATCACTTGCTCCTGTGAACCTTGGCGGGTTCAACTTCAGAAACCGCTCTACGAGCTTATGCATCGGTTGGTCAGCAATCACGTTCCCAGGTGGAACCTTGACAAGTGCAGCAATAGCTACGGCAGTGGCAGCGACATCAGTGGCGGCATTGGCAGCAGCGGTGGCTGTGGCGGTAGCAGCTGTTGTAACGATGACTGCGGCAGCTTGATTCTGAGTCTGTTACCTTACCATGTTTCCCAACGTCTCTAGCACCTACACGATCCCTTCAATTCTAGGATCGTTAAGTGCTGCTACACTAGCACCAACCCGCGCTGGCACTATCCTACTGGCATTGGCTTGAGCCGGCGCTCTTCCTTGGGTACTGACCCTTGTCGGCGTTTTACCCCGAGTGACAGACATTACAAACCTCTTCCTAGGAGTTCTCTACTCCCGATCACTCATGATGCAAGATCCTTATAGAACCCGCTTTCCAATTCAACACAGAATTAGAAATTGAGCGATCCCATAAAACAATCTACCAATTAGTTATCAATCACATGCATCAGGATAAGAAAAAGGCATTTCCTACTAACTATCCCAAGACCCATCGCATCTTATCACTCCAAACACTAACCAACTCGAATACCACTTCGGGCGAGGATGTCACGCCCCGAATCTCAAGCGTACGCACATCCCTCGGTCGTCGATTGAATTGTGACGCTCCTAGGACACGTCACCAACCCATTCATTTTATTGCACACGCGGAAGCGAAATAAACAATCCCCAGATAGCAAACGAATATGGGATAGAAAAGCAGGATAGTCAATTCACACAATATACATTTTATAAACAAACTGACTTTATATACATAAGGGTCTAACTCAAAAAGGGCCACTAAGCTATCTAAACTCCTGGCTTTACAACCATGGGCTTTGGGTCCACCATGACACCATCAAGAGTGTCGAGATCCATCGAGTGAGCTGCTTCCCACTCCCCGGTCCCAACGGGAGGCCCATTAAAACCTCGAAGAGGACCCTTCTGACTCCTTTGAGGGAAGCTGATGTACCATGCTATGAATTGGTGAGGTACCAACTGCGAAAGGCCATCTTCAACCCATACCCTGGTCTCAACCAACTCCCGGCTCAAGGTGGTCTTGGGAATAGGGAGTATGCAAACTCAAACTCCATCGTCTGCAGGACCCCGTATCGCACGTGACGTGCCTTCATCTAGGGACTTGAAAATTATAAGCCACAACGGGGTGAGGTAATGTCTCAGCAAGTCTACACCCTAAACCCCGATTTAGAAGATAATACATCTAGAGATGGCCTATACACTCATTGAAGAATACTTATCTTGCCTCAGCACCTCCCTACACATCAGTACAATTCATATAACATAAGCATACAGTCAATGTATTCGATAATTGAAATGCTTCACTTTCTACATATCAATCAATCACAGGAGTCCCGATTATAAGGCGAAATCGTTATGACACGTCCCATTCCATGCCACACAATTTTGTCCCATAATTAGGCATGATAAAATCACTCATCGAAGCATTCTAATTATTTACGACCCAACGGCCATAGCCAACTCAACAGTCAGCGATCATCCGCTATGCCGGGCGTCATCTCACACTATCAAGCACGACAACGTCTACCTTTAGACGGCATTCCTAAAGGAGCATCGGCCCAGCCCCCATTGTAACTGGCATTTGTTGACTTGGAGAATTCTCGAAAGAGCATCGTCCGGCATAAAAGTTCGCGATAGGTTCTCATAACGATCACATGCATATCCAATCCCGACCAAGGATATTATGCTTTGCACTCAAATGCCTCAATTTAAATAATGTGCTTAGCCTATTTCCTTCATATTAAAAACATTCGGTAAAATAATTGTGCGTTGGTACATGATCAGATTGAACCATAAAATGTGATATCATCTCTTTTAAAAATCTCACTATTTTATATAGTACCTAAAACATTTTTTGCATCAAAAATCGACACACGGTATTTTTCTAATTAAATACCAAAATTTCATTTTTTAAATAATAAATAAAAAATCATCAATCATCATCCAATTGCACAAACTAATTGCACCATGACAATCGGCACGAAAATCTAGCAATCGGCTATCCCGGTATAATTTTCGGAAAATAATAAATAATTAAACAAATTATAAAATAATTAAATAAATGAAAAATAATTAAATAAATCACTAATTAAGCTATATACACTAATCTAACCACCTAATCACTAATTAACTACTAACCTACTAATCTAACTAATTTAATATAACCACCTAATAGCTAATTTAACCTAATTACCTAATCTAATTAAATAACTAAACTAACTAACTTACTCTAATCTCACTTAAGCTAACTAATCCTTCATTAGGCTAATTAGACCACCCTAAGCATAATTAACATTTAATTAAGGTTTAGAAACTAAACTCACCTATTTAACGAGTCGATGAGTTCACGGCGACAGTGACGCGAAGGCGAGTGAGACTCGGGTCTATGACGACACTCGATGAGGTTCGGAAAGGCCCAAAAATAGCCTTGGAAGGCCCACAGCCCAACAAGGACTTCAGTTATGTGGTTGGCTGGAGAGGATGGTCGAGGGAGCTAAGACAGCACGAGAACGGGCTAGGCGGCAACGGCAGGGCTAGGAGGGCTAGAGGAGGTGGGCTGGCAACTCGAGGACTAGCTACAGCCACTCGGGGGCGGCTACGGGCGACCGGCGTCACAAGCTGATGCGAGCTAGGGGTGTGGGACCGGCGGCTAGAAGTGGACAAGCAGCGGATGATCTCGAGCTCAAGCGTGGCTTGGACAACAATGAAGGGGCCTGGCGATGGCTAGCTCGGTTTACAGGGGTGGTGGCTGGCTGCTTGCTCTGGAAATGGAGGTTTTCAGCAACAATAGATAACAAAGAAGCAATGAAGAAGTATATGGAGTTGTTGTAGCTAGAAGGGGGGACGAGGCCACAAAAGTCTACGGAAAATATCCTAAACACTTGAGTTTATGCCCCATAAGTCCACAGCCATGATCCGGTAGCAATTTCCCTCACAATCTTATCTAACAAGCCACTTTTTGGGTCCAAATGTTGCAACCCCCCATGGCCTACGAATTTCATGTGTCTCCCTCCCAAATCAACTCAATTACACACCAAATGACCTCAAATCAATGGCCAAATTAATGAGGAGGAAGCCCACACTAAATTCCACAATTTCCCTTGCCAAATGATCCAACTTGGAGGCCAAAATTTCACATAAAAATGGCCCTCCGAATTTCCCGGTTTAAAATCGTCCAGTTTTGAATTTTCGCCGAAAATTTAAACTTGCCGAAATTTCTTCAAGGTTGAGCCAACGGTCCTAAGATAAATTGTGACACGCTGGAACTTTTGATTCCTGAAACCGGGTTCAATTTCGTGATTAATTTCAATCGAACGCGATTTTAGTGTGACCTAACCTATCGAGTAGCTTTTAGGAATTTTTAGCACTTTTAACCCGTGGTTGATTATTTTCAATCTACATTGTGCATCTCTGACTCATAGGCGACTCTCGGTTGTCGTGAAAATATCGAGATTTCAATTACGGGCATAGAGTACAAAATCAACAGAAAAATCGGTCTAGTTCCATTCGATAAGAATTTTACAATTGGGTAGAATCACCCACAATTTAATTACATGCCTCTGTCTAATCAACCTATCTCCAGTCTCTAGTCGACTTTAACGATGCCATATTGACCCTTACAGATTAACACGGTTAAGCAGTCGATTTCTGATTAAATTCTCAAGTCAGTCACGTTTACATTCTTTAATGGCTTCACTCGATAGATTAGTTATCTCCTGAGTGATCAGCTCAAAGAAAAAGACTATAGGCGCGTCGATGAAATGCCCAATTCATATTATCGAAATAGGATCGAAAATCAGGATGTCACACTACTAGCCGGCCATCCGCTCTCCACCACCGTCCGCCCACCCACCCGCCACGTCCCATCTTCGCCTCCCACGAAAGAGAAATTATGTGTCATATTGAAATAGAAAAATTAATTTCGTGATAAAAAGAGCGACTTAGTGTGATAGTGCAATCTACCATTGAGTGTTTGCACTCAAGGTTATAATATCTTATTGATCACATGGTGGAATCCAGCTAGTTTGGTGTTAGCGTGAGAGGGTGGACGTAAGCTTAAACTAAGCCGAATCACTATAAATTTCGTATGCAACCTTCTCTTCCATTAACTCTAATTATTTAAGTTTGTTGTACACTTTCAAAAGTCTTCCATCGCATAACAGATTCTAAATATCTACCAAAAGTCCGGTGGCTCATTTATCAAACTCTAATCCTTAAGCAGACTTTGCTCGTAATTTCTTTTATTCCGTATTTAATTATCAAGACTTCTTTTAAATACCTATTCACCTCCCTTTAGGTGTTTGTACTAGCATCATCATATCAATTTTTATTGTTGAATTTGCTAATGTGGATGATGTTATGATGATGTGGCAAATCCACATGAAAATCTATAGGATAACGGTAGTAAAAAATTTAATGATACTGTCATGAAAAATCTAATAGTACATCTATGACAAATTTGGTATTTTTCGATATATTTACCTTATGGATTTCACATTACCATACTACATTACCATGTGTCATCTAGGTCTACAAATTTAACATTTAAATTTTACAGAAGTCAATGGAATGTAAATTTGTCACAAGTATATAGGATGAGGTAAAATTATCATAAATGTATTAGGATTTTTTATGATCAAAAAATTAATTTGAAAGTAAATTTATTACAAGTGTATCAATTTGGGATTTTTATAGTAGTTAAAAAATTAATTTTGGGTAAATTTATCTTATATATATATATATATATATATATATATATATATATATTAGTTCAGGGTTTTTTAGAGTATTAATTTTTTTTTAAATGAAAGATTTCTCTAGAGATTTTGCAAAAGAACATTCCATGGAACGGTGCCGACAAACACAACGGAGGAGGGAAAATGAAGAAACCTAAAATAACTGCCAAAACCTAAAGATTTCTGTGTTAAGTAAAAGTTCATGCTCAAGTTCATCTATGGTGTGGTTGAGGTTTCCAAAACTTCTTGTTCATCAAGGATGTATTAAACATTTCAATATCAAATATCATAATTGTCATCATTCAGTTTCTCACCCAGTCAACCATAATAGTCTGGGATGTTAAGGCCATGATCAATTACTACTACACATTTACATAACAAGCCTAAAGTCAATACTAACACATTTTCTACATTAACACACATATATAATCTATAGCAAAGATAGACTAAATTAATGATAATTCAACAAAAAATACTAAAATGAAAGTTCAATATGTTGTTAATCAGCTTTTGTGTACAATTGTCCCACTATCATTAATTTGTTTTATTTGCATAAATTTTAAGTTTTAGGTGAGAATTCCTTTGAATTCTACCAATCTATGAACTCCTATTAGAAAAAATGATTAAATGACCTCATATAATTATCACACTTTTTATTAGATATCAAAAGACATAGTATGATGTGAATCAATGTACAAAACATTCATTTATCAAGTATAATCATATGTGGAATTCAAGAAGTGATGAAAAAACAAAGATCTCCAACTATTATTTGAGTTTCCTTGGAATCAAGAAATTGCTAGCACGTTAAGCCTCATAATGCCACTACCGAACCATGCTTTACACAATCTATATGTGGTTATTTACATGTAAGTCAACTTCTATATTTCAAAAACCATAGGGAAATACAAGTAAGAAGGAATAAACAATACACTCGTACCCAAAAAATACATGTATTTAAGGTTCAGACGCATTTTTGTATCTTTAAAAGCTTCAAACACGTAAAATAACTTACCACAATAGAGAACAAGTCAATATTAATACAACAGCGTACGCACCTGGATAAACTAGGCTACTGCGCTAGTCCGACCTGCCCAATAAGTCCAATCGGTTGACTAGTCAATCAGGTTGAATAGTCGGGTTAGGTCGGGTGGATGACGTCAATAGGTCAGTTATCGGCCAAGTTGTTTATGTCATCAATGACATCAGCCATAGGCGCTGCTTCGCATGAGCAACACACGTGACCGCTAAAGCAATGGCTTGCAGCTGCACGTGGTGGCGTATGCAGTGTTCCCTGGTAGTGTTCTATCCACCGTTTTGCTCGTTTCAACAAAATTTATCACTCTGTATGATTAGTATCCATTTTCACCAAAAAATAAAAAAGTCCATACATGGCCAAACAGGACAGTCATCGTCAACTTCCAGACAGTTTTTTCGCATCGGTTCATGTTGATCATTCATATAGCAATTTCAGCGTATTAAACATGTAGAAGTTATGAAGCTAAATTCCTAATGATCTCCACATCAAACAGCAAACAAAAATTTGATGGAAAAACAAGACAGAGATCATAACATAAACTTTGATACCAATATAGGATAAACGTCAGCGGTAAAAACGACTAAATTTTTTATGCACAACAAAAGGCAATTACTCAAGAATATACATGGAATCACCTGCACACAATAGATGAATTTACGACTTCACGATGGTCTAAATACAATCGCAAAGAAAGTATTATTGTTCTACAGTGTCAATGCCAATTGTCTTTTCAAAATAATAATGAAAGTCTTTTTTGTGTGTTGTTCTTTGTGAAGATAGGAGAACCTTATTTTTCAAAGCGTTGTTTTCTATTTCTTGATGTATTGGTTATTTATAGAAATTATTTTTTAACTTCCCCAAAGACAATTACTCATATCTGTTCAAGAAGTACCTCTCAAGACACACCCAATCATAGGCAATTGGTGCCTCTTGAATGCACATCCCATTAGGGCAAACCGTGCCCCTTGGACACACCCCATCTTGGGCGAACTGCCGAAATATAACAGTGCTATGAATAACTGTTTGGTAAATTAAGACCCGTTCAATAAAAATGAGTTACACAAGTAAAGACCCATTTTCGAATTGCGTGTTAAAATGTGGCCCGCATGCATGGTGCAATTTTCACTTTCCATTTGTAGCATCGCCTAATATAAACTTCATCGACGACCACAAGCTTACCAGTATTCAAAGGCTCAAATACAAGGCAAAAAGAAAACGGTAGTAGGGAAATTGTTGGGAAGTATCTTATGGTGTGGAGAAAGCGAGAGGGAGAGCTTTACAGCAATAGATGAAGAAGAGAACTGAGTTCTTCTGCAGATGCAAAGCATCCTTGCGTGACTAAAATGCACAATGCTGCCATTACAAAGACAGATTATCGTTTAGATGAGTAAAAAAAAATTATTCTTCAACCTAGTTTCTGAATTAATAAATTTTGAGACCTTATAATTTGCAAACCATTATTTTAAATTCATGAAGCACCGTTCATAAATAGGATTGACATCAATTTATTAAGAAGCCCATTCTTCGGCACTATAACAGCAGTCAGGAGATGGCCTTCACAACAATAGGACTCCTCACATGATGTTCAGTGTCCGACCATATCAGCTCCTTTCACCTTCAGCATGACCTTGAAAGACTTCTCTTCACCAATCTTCTTGAACTTCAGGTAGGCTGGCTTGACAAGAACTGAAACTCCATTCGGTTCCAGTATCGACGCCCTGTAGGTCCCCGGAAAGCCAACATTCTTCACAGTTCGAGTCACTGTGATTGATCTTGAGAGCTTAGGAACTGTGATCGAAGGATAGTTGAAGTCTAGAAGACCAATGCGTTTTGAACAATCATAGGCACCGTCAGTGACATTTGAGATCTGCATTGCATTGTAGCCTAGAGAACACAAGAAGTTGAGATAATCTATGATGCCCAGATCATAGACCAGGCCAGGGTCCATAGCACGGTTGGGTTGGATGTGTCCAGCTCCATAACTGAAAGGAGTCGCCTTGTAGAAGGAGTTATTCATGATCGATTCCATTGCATTATCTAGGATAGTTGCTGCAAGCAAACAGACGGGGGGCAAAGATCTATCAGTACGTTACGCATCTTGGAAACACCTATGGAACACCAGGCTAGTTAGTCATGACCATATTATGTACAGGTTCGGTTCGCATTGTTTTCAGTGGAGATTGCAAGAGAAGCGGAGTTGTCATTTTCACTTCCCTAAGGTTCAGCGTGCCCATCAGACATAACAGTTGAGCTCATAATGTAGTCGAAGTATATCATTCACCCATACTCACCACTTGTCATGATTGCCGATCGAATTGCAGCAGGACTCCATTCTGGATGTAGAGTTTTCAGAAGACCAGCAACACCAGAAACATGAGGACACGACATCGAGGTGCCCGACATAGCATTATAAGTGAAGGCTTTATTTGATTTGGGCTTAAGGCCCGTCCGCCCAAGTTGGGCCCAGAAAGCCCGGCCCACGGGAATAGGGCCCATGGAAAGAAGGGGGTATAAAAGGGAGGAGAGAGAGAGAGAAAAGGTACCGTTTGATTAAAGAAAAACGACGTACGCTTCTCTCCCTCCCTCTCTCTGTCGTTTTCCTCCAAAAGGGAAATAGTGACTCCCGAAGGCGTTTTTGCTTCACCGGATCAACAGGACCAAGATTTCTCTTCCTCCATTGGCGTCGGTGTTTAATCTATATTGGCTAAAGGTACGCTCGAATCGTGGTGTGCTTTAGGATCGGTGATACGTGTTAGAATTCCCGGCTTGTCTTCCACTTGAGTTTAGGGGTTCGATTTAGTGTCGAATCCGGTTTTTCGGGATCGGTGATCCCCAACATTGGTATCAGAGCCCTAGTTCACGTTTTCCCTATCAATTTGATGTTCTTTGATTGAGTTTTCGCGAAGAAACTTTCGGCCGTACGGATCGGGACAAAAATCCCGACACCCGAGCCTTCTTCGGCCTTTTTACTGAGTTTTCGTATGTCGAAACTGTTTTCTTAAAAGTTGGGGAGAAAGGCGACGTTGAGACGAGTCTGGAGGTACGTCGTGCGCCGCCGGGCGACGCCGCACGCGCCCGGAAGCGCTCCGTCGCCCAGCGCGTGCGGCACACGCGCCGGTCGGCGAACCGGTGTGTGCGCACCGCCGGCCGGCGAGCCGGCACGCACCGGTCCACGGACCGACACGTGCTAACGTCAGCATGACGTCACCTAACGGTAAATAACCGCTAGGGTGACGTCATCGATGACGTCAGCACGGCGACGGTTCACCGGACGATCACTGGCCGGCGACCCGACCCGCGCGAGACCCGGCACGCTTGCGGCACGTGCCTGCTGACGTCTACGTGACGTTAGCCCGCGCACGCGTGCGGCACGTGCGTCAGTTCGCGCGAGCCGGGCCCAACCGGCTCGGCCGGCCCGACCGGTCTGACGACCGACGACCGTTGACTGCCGTTGACCGTTGACCGCCGTTGACCGTTGACGACCGTTGACCCAAAAAAAAAAATGAATGTGTTTCTTTTTCAATTAAGTCTATGTGGATTATAATGTGATCCCTCTGAGATTACGCGCACCTATTCGTGCAATTACCGATGAGCAAAAGGATAGGCTGTCTAAGTTGATAGCTGAGCTGACTAATCATCGATGGGAGAGAGGTGACTTAATTGATCATGTCCTTGAAGTCAACGGGAAAATTTCACAGGTCATATGGAAAGGTCGTCCTATGTCACAGTCAGAGATGGTGCGATTTTTCATAAACACTCTTCCACCGAATGGCAAGATGTGTTGAATTGCATATGGGATGTCAACGGAGCTGCTTCCTATAAGAAAATTGTGATGGATTTTGTAAATGAATATTACTGTATTGTTTCAAGGGAAAAGATCAAGAAATTGAACAAAAGAGGATCTTTCCCAGTTCGTGTGCTGACTTGGTGTTAGTTGTATTGGCTGATATATATTAAGTGTGCTTTGTGGACAACTTAATGTAATGTTTACTACCTGATTGTTGATACTGTAGCAACTTATATGTTATTGTTAATTGAAAGCATTATTGTTTTATTGGATGCCTATAATATCTTGCTTTCATTACTGGTTGTTGCTTTGTGGGTAATTAGCTATGGGTAGTTTTAGAAGTTTTTGTAGCTTCATAGAATTGATTTTGCATAAGATAATTATATTGATGATAGTTTTAAGTTAGGATTTTGGAGGATGATTGGAAACATAGTGACCTTTTGATTCTAAAACCTTACTTAAAATTATTCATTGATATGATGGGTCTATGTAAATAGGGATGCATAAATGATAGGCATTAATAATTCGTGCATATTTGTCTGATTTGTTCGGATCAATGGCTTCACCACAAAGAGCATAGTTGCCGAGCTGAACAAAGGTGAAAAGCTCAATGGTGACAACTATGAAATTTGGCAAATGAAAATCCAGTATGTGCTGGAAGAGCAAGAAGCACTTGAGGCTCTTGTCATGACCATGGTAGAACCTGAAGAGGGAACCACTTGCACAAAGCACAAAAGAGACAAGGAAGCTTTTTCTGCGTGGAAAAGAATGAACTCTCTAGCTCGCATCACGTTGCTTTGAGCAGGCATGGAAAATGACGTCATGCGAGAGTTTCGGCATTTTGACAATGCCAAGGAAATGTGGGAGGCATTGACAGCTAGATTTGGTCATATTTCGATGACTAGACTGAGGCAGCTCACTATCAGGTTTGACTCTTATAAGAAGCCTCATGGTCAGACCATGAAGCAACATCTTAGAAAGATGTCAAACATGATAACTGAGCTGAGAGATGCTAGCCATGTCCTCACAGATGAGCAGCAGGTGCAAGCAGTGATTCGTTCCTTGCCTCAGAGTTGGGAGCACATGAAGGTACACCTGACTCACAATGAAAATATCAAAACCTTTGAGGATGCAATGCGTCATCTTGAGCTGGAAGAGGACTGCCTGTTGGCGGCTAAGCCGGATGCTGAACTCTATCATGCTAGTTCTAGCTCAAATGGAGCTTCGAGCTCCAAGCGCAAGCGCCCTAACTGGTTTGATAAGGGAAAAGGCAAGGAAGAAGCAAGTCCTTCAGGGAAGAAGCCCAAGTTTAACCAACATGAAAGAGGGAAGCGTCCCCACATGAAAAAGCTTGCAAGGGTGAAATGCTACAACTGTGACAAGAAGGGTTACTATGCTCGTGACTGTCGTAAGCCAAAGAAGGTAAGCACCCCTTGTACTCTTCAGAACTTTACTTTTGTGTCGAGTTCTGTTCTTAACGAGTCTAATCCTTTGTGGACTGTGGATTCAGGAGCGACGGACCATGTAGCGAAGGATAGAGGATCCTTCGTGGAATTCCGACGAGTACCAACTGGAACTAAGTGGATCTATGTGGGAAACAACTCCAGAGCTGAAGTGAAAGGAATTGGCACATGCCAACTGAATATGCGTGGTGGACGCACTTTGTTCCTTCATGATGTGCTGTATGCTCCGGAGATTCGTCAGAATTTAGTGTCTGTATTAGTGTTGGTTAAATTAGGTTTCAATATGAACTTCTATAGTAGAGGTGTGAATTTGTTTTTGGATACAAATTACTATGGTTGTGGTTATTTTCTGGATGGTTTTATTGTATTAGATATTGATTATGTTAATGCTAATGTTTGTTATTCCCTTCTCACGTCTCCTAATGAATATGATAATGATGTGAATGTGTGGCATGCTAGACTTGGTCACATTGGCCAACAGCGTATGAATAGACTAGCCAAAGAGGGCTTGTTGGGCAATATTGAAAAAGTCGATTTGTCCATATGTAAGCATTGCCTAGAAGGGAAAACGACAAGGAAACCATTTGGAAAAGGAAAAAGAGCTGAATTCTCTCTGCATTTAAGTGTTATTGAGAAAGCTGCAAATCCATTGTTGGTTAACTGTGATAGCCAAGCAGCTATAGCGTACACCAAAGATCCAAAGTATCATGGCAATACCAAACATATAGATACCAAGTATAACTTTGTTAAGGATATGGTTGCACGAAAGGATGTGAACTTACAGTACATATCTACGCATAGAATGGTAGCAGATCCTATGACAAAGCCAATACCTAGAGATGTGTTTTGTGGTCATGTAAAATCTCTAGGATTGCGTAGAGTCTGATGTACTAGATTGTAATTTCCCAGATTTGTTCACATTTATGAACTTGTGTTGTTTCATTATTAATGCCTATGAATCTTTGTATGATCTTTATGCATCTTGATGCTCAGTGCATTATTTTAAGTTGAGGAAGTATGTAGGACAGATAAAAGATTAGCCCACTCACACGGTAATCGCCTCTATTTACTTGTGATAAATAGAGATGAGACTGTTTTTAAGCTTATTATCTAGGTGATAATCGAGAGCTCAAGCTTAAAATACGTATGTCGCCTTAACAAGATGAGGACATAATACTTACTATGTCCGAAAGTAAAATACCCCACATATTTTACTTTATCTGTCTAAGATGCCAGATGTGAGTTCGATGAATTTTGTAAAAAGAGTAGATACGTGAACTCAAGTTAGACATTGGGTATGTCTGAACTATCATCTGTACGGTATTGAAAGGTGTAGACATACGCTCCATGGGAAAGGAGTTAATACCGTAATACGTATTTCATACTACGTATGCATGAGACGACCAATAAGAGTAGCAAAAAGTTTGATCTCAACTTTTATGACGTGTGAGACTCTTGAGGAAAATAGTTCCTCAATTTTTTAAGTCCCCTCATGACTCTTACTTATTCTCAAGATTTCTATTTAGTGTTTGCTATCTTAGGGTGTTGCCAATGGTCATGAGATGATTCGATCTAATGGGGCATTTCTAGAAAAGCAAGCTGGACTGAAATTGAGAGTTTGAAGGAAAGAGGAAGATCGATTTTGGAAAATCACATTGTGGTTTTGTATTCACCGGATCGACCAATTATGAGTGTCTTTGTGATAATTATAATTGTGAATATATATATATATATATATATATATATATATATATATATATATATATATATATCATGTTTAAAAGAGATCAAGAGAGATATAACATGTGATCGATCGATCTAGGTGCATACTAATTCTACTCAAAGTGTGACGCCAATTATGAGCTGCTACATATTCC
Source organism: Eucalyptus pumila (assembly GCA_016097595.1). Classification (NCBI taxonomy): domain Eukaryota; kingdom Viridiplantae; phylum Streptophyta; class Magnoliopsida; order Myrtales; family Myrtaceae; genus Eucalyptus; species Eucalyptus pumila. The sequence goes on along the minus strand of CM027846.1, from coordinate 8,371,443 downwards.
TAACAGATGTATAAAGAACGAGCTCTCAAAGTATGCTGGTTGCACGGATTATTCACCGGTATGAAAGTTGAAGAGATGTAAAGAGAATCCTGTTCGGCCCACCATGTGCGAGTGGGAGATGAAGGCTTTATTTGATTTGGGCTTAAGGCCCGTCCGCCCAAGTTGGGCCCAGAAAGCCCGGCCCATGGGAATAGGACCCGTGGAAAGAAGGGGGTATAAAATGGAGGAGAGAGAGAGAGAGAAAAGGTACCGTTTGATTAAAGAAAAACGACGTACGCTTCTCTCCCTCCCTCTCTCTGTCGTTTTCCTCCAAAAGGGAAACAGTGACTCCCGAAGGCGTTTTTGCTTCACTGGATCAACAGGACCAAGATTTCTCTTCCTCCATTGGCGTCGGTGTTTAATCTGTGGCTAAAAGGTACGCTCGAATCTGTGGTGTGCTTTAGGATCGGTGATACGTGTTAGAATTCTCGGGCTTGTCTTCCGCTTGAGTTTAGGGGTTCGATTTAGTGTCGAATCCGGTTTTTCGGGGATCAGTGATCCCCAACAATAAGGAACCCGGCGTTTGTCATAATCCTGATCTGTCGGCCCCGCTGCTTCAGTGTAGGCAGCTATGACACTGACTCCAGGTGCAGTAACATCCGGCTGGTCAAGATCATTTCAGTAACTCAACTATCTTTACAAAAGCAGCGTGACTAACTCTGCAATAAACCTTCAAAGTACCTTTAGAATTTCGGGTGTGATGGTGTTCGGCCCCTTCGAGGAAAAAGCCGCCATGAACGGAGATGGCTTCACGCCCAAGTTTGTCACTACACGTGTGATCTGAGCAGTGGGAAACCTGTCGCGAGAAATGTTGCACAAACGCGGTCAAATCACACGGACACAATTTATGCCGGCCTCATGAGCTGGACCGAGAACAACATTTGCCTCGCAACAATCTGTCATTAGGGAGCAAAAGGGAGCCTGTGTGCACTTACTTAGTTGAGTTGATGTAACTGAAGATGGCAGCCCCATCGGTGTAGTTGACGTGAGACGCAGGAAGGTAATGTGGGTCCGAGAGGATTTCGCTTCCTGAAACCAAATTGTTGGCAAGGACCATCCCGACCGCGCTGGCCAGTAAGGCCTGCTCTCCCTTGTCAACCCTTGCGTTATCTCCTCGAAGGCAAACCAGGATCTTGCCCTTCACCTTCCTCGGATCAAGCGTTCCATTCTTGCAGAGTAGCCTGTCTCATGCAACCATAAACATATAACAGTTAGCAATAGAGTATATACCGAGCTAAGCAAAAGAAGTAAATCGACGGGTTCGGCTGCTAACAGTAATTGCAAGATATCGATAGTGCGGAACTGGTTGTGATCCTTACGCTTCATTGGCTGACACATGGGACAATCTAGCATCCGCTGCGCTGATCAGCTTGTAGAACTTGCCTCCAGGCAAGGATTTCGGTGATAAGCTCGCACCCTTCGGGGCAAAAGGAGAAAGCAGAAGGACACATATATATAGATTAGCAGTTTGCTGAAATTGGAAATGCATTCAACACTGATTCACATAATCAAAGTCCCCGAGGCAATGCGACAAACTGTAAAACAGGCTTTATCGCTTGTCCAGACTAACTTATGAACCGACGCGATGATTAAGGGTTTTGATCGATGAAATATCACTAATCATCTTGCGGACATTCATCATTTGAATATGCAATTTCCAGTGCATTCGTGTAGTTTTTCAAATTGGTAATGCGTGTCAATCCCTAAGAAGAACTTCACCAATTTTAGCGCGAGAGTCTGACCTTGAATCTACTCTGATCGCCAATCACCACGTAGTTGGAGAAATCCCTGTCCATGGTGCTTGCCGCCACCGTGATCAGCCAAGGCGAGATGTTCGAGACCGTCCCTTCGCTGGGCCCAGCATTCCCGGCCGAGCAAACCACAACGACGCCATTCCTCACGGCGTGGAAGGACCCGATCGCGATGCTGTCGTTGAACAGCGGGGAGGGGTCGCTACCAAGGGAGACGGAGAGGACGTCCACGCCGTCGTGTATGGCAGTGTCGAAGCCGGCCAGGATGTCCGCGTCGAAGCACTCGTTGCCAGCGACCGGCGGCCAGCAGACCTTGTAGGTGGCAACCCGCGCCCCTGGGGAGCCGCCCTTGGCAGTGCCCCGGCCATAGCCGAAAATGCTGGCGCCGGCGACGAAGTGGCCGCCGGGTGGAGAGGGTGTGGGACCCGTGGCCGTTGTTGTCACGGGGGGAGTCGAAGGAGGCGTTGAGAGGTCCCACCACGGCGGCGTAGCCTCCGTTGAAGTATCTGGCGCCGATGAGCTTCCTGCGGACCGATGTTTCCATTGGCGGGAGTTATTTTTGCATTTTGTTTTGCAAAATCTATTTCCAATTTTTTTTTCTTCTAAATATTTAATAGAGGAAAAGGAAATGTGTACAAATAAAAAAAGAAAAGAAAAGAAAAGACAATTAAAAAAAAGGACTGCTAAATGAATATGTTAGAAAAAATTTGAAAAAAGAAAATTGTTCATTTACAAATTCTGATTTCGCTTAATGAAGAAAAAAATAAAAAGTTAAAACGTTGAGAACAATCCCTACTCTCCTTGTACAAATTTCGGTCTCGAGTGTTGAAGTCTGAATGGTACCATCTCGATTGCATTTTCAAACACTGAACAAAAAGTACTAAACTCTATTCGATCAAAATTATGTCACTCACCCGTGTCATCAGTAATAATTCCATTAAAGCTTCATTTATTTTGCAGAAAATAAATAATTTAAAAAATATTTTTCTAAATATGATCCTTGCAAAAAAAAAAAAAAAAATTATTTTTATCGTTCAAGAAAATGTTTAGACATAAATTATTGTTATTAATGAAAATAATTTATTAACTAAATATTTTAAGTAATGCAAGTGATCATTTTATAAAAAAAAAGGGTAAGTTATAATAAGGAAAAAAAGGACAAAAGAACAGCTCAAGTGCCAAAATTTAGCACGGAGGAATACTTAAGTGCAAAAAAAAAAAAATAATAAAAAAAATTGAAAATTGAGATACCTAAGTGTCAAGTCAAGCTAATCTCGCTAGAAATCATGTGACAATTTTTTTTATTAATATTGCTCATTTACATGGCTTACTTGAGAGCTGACTTAATAAAGAAATGCCAAAATGACGTCGTTTTGGCGCGAATTTGAATTTTAATATAAATATTAATTAATTTTTTTTAAAAAAAAAAGAAAGAAGAGAGATGAGGAAGATGGAGATTGCAAGTGGTAAGGGCTGCCGCCTCCCCATCATCACCGAAGCCCTTTGCCGCCTGCAATCTCCATCTTACTCCTTTTAATTAAAAAAATAGTTTTAAATTTAATTTAATTAATATTTATATTAATTATCTATCCACAGCAGCAGTAAAACGACATCGTTTTTATACTTGACTAATTACGTCAGCATGCAAAACCACGTTGTTTTATACTTATCTCACCGAAAAATCGTTACATCAGCATTTTGATCGGATTTTCTTGCCTTTAGCACTAAACTAATCAATTTTGCTCTGATTTTGATACTTAAGTGTCATTTTCCTAATTTTTTTACATTTAAATATTTTTCATGCCAAGTTTTGACATCCCTGATATCCGGAACTCGAGAAAAAAGTATGAGCATAGAATTCCTCTTATTGGGCCGAACAATGTAGTCACGTTGAGGCTAGATATGGTGCGTAAAAAGATTGTCAACGAAAACGGAAGTCAACAATTATGGGTTTTTGATATCTTTTACCCAACTTGATTTTTCATACAAAAGTAAAAGTTTGAAAATAAGGAAGGAAAGATTGTCCGGACCCAAAAGCTAGTCAAAGTGAATTAGCGGAGTGAAATGAGATTTGTCCATTTTGAAGGAAGACAAAAATTGGAACAACCATCATGACAACGAAGGTGGAGATGAAGACAGTTTACCTCTCGTGAAAGCCAGCTAATTCTTGAGAAAAATAATAAAGGAAGGAAAAAATAAGGCTTCATATGTCAAATTGATTAAAAAAAGAGCCAATTTCAATTGAATTGCATTTTTTTTTTATTTTATGTTAACTTGCTATACAGCTCCATGCATATCGACACATCTACATGGATTGAGATCCTTTTAAATTGGAGGTAACTCCAAGATAACAAATGAAGTCATCATCATTTGAGAAATCTACATAATAGACACGCACCCAAAGAAAACATTAATTTTCCTGGGGAAGGGCAAGCGGTTGCGCCACCAAGGGTGTTACTCAAGCCCGACGAGGCCGAGCTCGTTCTTGGTAACACCGGATGTGGCATTGCGAACCCTAGCCCAACTCCAAGGCTAGGCCTAATGTGGGGGCGAAGCATCGTGAGAGGAATTGAGGTTAGGGGCCCCTGGAATCACCAAACGACGAGGACGGTGGGAGTGGGGGCGGTCAAGCGGCATTGCACGGTGAAAATCGCGGCCAACAATTGGCAAGCCGATACAACATTAAATGAAGTTATACTCTTTCAATTATAGAGATCATAAAAAAGGTAAAAAGGTAATAAAAAAAATGGCTTCTTCTTTCTTTTCTTTTTCTTTTTCGTAAATTTAGGAAACGCATTAAAACGGAAAAATATTCTAAAATTTGGGTAATAGCAAAATTATATAAGTTTGTCAATAATGCCAAATGATTAATTTAACTTTATCAAGGAAATTTGATGACTCAAATTGGATATTTAAAACTAATTTAAGGATTACATCGAACATATCAAATGTTTGAGGATGACACTATATATAAGGCTAAAGTTTAAAAACTATTAATGTCAATCATTATTGCTTCTTTAATCTTGTCGCGTGTTCTCTATCGTGTAAGTTATTCGAAGAGCATCTCGTTTCTTAGACAAAGTGTATAACCAAGGACTAGTTCTAAGTTAAAATAGTCCGTAACATGGCCCAACTCTATTATGAAGAAACGGTACCAAATAAGGATGGGTACAATCTGGGTGGGCGGTTCCTACCTTAGAACTAAAAACCATCTACTAAGGATTGGTTCCCAAAAATTGGAACTGGGACCCTTCCGTTGGTTCCATAAATCCACCCAAGAACTGGCTCGTGGGTCTAGTTTGGTTCTCAAGTGGATCTATGGAACCGGACTCAAATTCCTATAAAATTGTATTCATGGTGGACCTAATTTCTATTTAGAGCATCAAAGCTTGTTCGGCCTTACATTCAAGTTGAATTGTGAACCATTGATTTTGATTAAGGATTGTAAATTATAGGGCAGAACAAATGAACAATATTCATTAGCTAAAAACTTAATTTTTTTGAAGATCATGCCATGGTCCTCTTATAATTTTTCAACATCGAAAACATGTGGAGAATTAGACTCTACATTAAAAGTCCTAACCTATACAAAAGTTAAAACATTAATTATTTGATACATCTTTTTCAACATCAATCTAATTCAATCATGGAAATGACTAAAGAGAGACATGATTATACTCTTAAAATGAGTAATTGGCTCTTAATTTTGTATCTTGATGACCAAATGTTGCAATATTTATGGACATCTCCAATCAGTTCTCTTATTTTTCTTCATTTGTTTATTTTGTTTTGGTTGAGAAAACAAATAAATAGATTATTAAAATGAAAAAAAAAATATGGGGTTAATCCTATTACACACCCAAGAGACAAAATTAGTCAATAATGTTCAACAACTACAATATATTTGGTTGAAAAACTATAAAGTAATTAAGTAATTGAGATGAAATTTCTGGTTTTGTGTGTGTGTGTGTACCAATCTGGTCCAGATGGTCACCTAAAATTGGTATGGGTACTATACTCACCAGTTCCACTAAAGCGGAATCTGGAACCAAACCAGCTCCCGTGGAAATCATTGATTCAAGTCCGATTCCAGACAATTTAGGTGATTTTCAGTTCTTTTGCACACCTTTAATACCGAAAGATAATAATTGAAAAGTAAGCATATATCATCTCGAAATGAGGTGGGTGGAGAAAAGTTAGCGTTTTGAAAATGGTAACTTTTTTTTTTTTTTTTTTGCTGTTTTCCTTTTGGGGTTGAGCGAGGAAGGATAAGAAAGTGGGAGAGCGGGAGCAAGCACAGAACCTGTTGCACCGAAAGCGAGGATCCTTGTCGTTTTGACAGATCCCTTTCCATTTTGGAGGAATTGGTCCCAACCCTTGGTCGCTAAAGCTCTTGGATTCCGGCCACACCCCTGCATGCGCCAAAACCTCAATCGATTACATCTTTTTCCCATTTTTTGCACCAAGGCTTGTCAATTCCAGGTCCAACATAGCAATAGCAGCAAATAAATCAACCTCTCGTGGAGAGTTTGTGTGTGTGTGTGGGTTTTTTTTTTTTTTTTTTTGTACGTTTTTAATCATGAGAGCGCGCTTCACCTTCTCCGGGAAAGAGGGTTTGTCCGGGGCAGCTTTTGTGGAAATTGTTCTCTGTGTATTTTGTGGTTTTGGCCCCCGGGTATGTGCTCTTGCAAGTACCAAATTCAACTCCTGAAGTGAGCGCAGCACTTAAACATGGCGGGATGAACGTTGACCCTTCCTTTGGCCCACAGGATCAACTTTGCTAATGGTGTAATTTTCATGAGAGAGAAAGAGAGCTTCTGAGCGTTTCTGTTGCAATTATGAGTTATTAACCAAACACCTTCCAAACTCTACCGTTTCATACTTCTAATTGTTGTGGAAAAACTATGCTAAACAATCTTGTAGCATAAGGATGGGAGTCCTCTACAATTAGGGGATAACCAACTACCGCAAAGACCAAAGTGACCTTGAATTCATAAAAATTTTACCCCCAAGAAAGCTATACCTAAACCTAATATTATATATATATATATATGCACCCCGTCACCCCCATGTGCCAAGCCAATGCCACTAGCTTTGGCAGCCGTAGTAACCAGCCTCCTTGCACTGCCTATCACTCGATCTCTCTCCATCCCTCCATGATCAAAAGTAGAGGGAGCACACGTGATGGTCCAGATGACTAAGATGTCAATTTAGGCTCAATCTCCGTCCCAAGCATAGCATCATATCAGGTTTTAGGCATATCGTTCACCAGATGCATAAAGATGTGTTCAAATTAGCTTTTATTTTCCATCCCTCTATGATTGAAAGTAGAGGGAGCACATGTGATGGCCGAGACTACCAAGATGTCAATTTAGGCTCTACCTCCATCTTTAGCATAGCACCACATCAGGAGTTTTAGGCATATAGCTTACAGCATGCACAAAGATATGTCCGAATTGACTTTCACTCTTTCCTATTAAAAAATAATTATCTTCATATGTTGCTTTTATAATTTGACTCACATGAAATGTTGAATATCAAAAGTTCTTTTGAAAGAACATTCGAATTGAGACGTCTAGAGCTAAATTAATAATTTCTTTCCATATTTTGCCCAAACATTGAAATACTTCTTTTCACTCTAAATCTTTGGCTAAAAGCAAAACATACTCATTTTTTCCAAATTAAAACAAACAGTCTAACAATGTGCTGACTCCAAATTAAACTTAAGACATAATGTATTTCCCTTCTTGTGCCTTTGACTAGTATTCAAGATTTGACCCTCTCAAATGTGCATCTCTAATGTCTAAACACTTATGTCATATATACATGGTAGATTCACAAGAAGAGGACAGAAATATGAAGATGATAAGCACCTCTAGAGCAAATTGCTCCACAAATTTTCATTATTATTTTCCCGTTTTGCGTGCATTTTTTTTAATAGACTTTCGATCGTGCAGTTACACAGGGTGGGCTTCTCTAGTCAGCAAGCAAAAGACAACATCCAACAATTTTCCATTAAATAAAATTTTCCTCATGAGTCGAGGAAAATCTTTGATCTCTTTACGTGCACATATGTCCATCATTCATGGCAGAATCTTATCATGTCTACTACTTTACTGAGGATTAGGCACATTGGAGTGTGCTCGACTCGCTACCCGTTCCTTTAATATCTACCCTCTTATATTATGCCTCAACCTGTTATATGTGCGTAGGTCAATGAGCCGACAACACAAAGTCGATAGCTTGCGAAAATCATTAGATGGTTATCGATAGTTTTAATATCACAGTTTGTGACGCGATGAAACTGCGATGCGAATTAGAATGAAGACAACATGCGCTGACCGAAGCAAGAACCGAACATGGAGAGTAAACGAAAGTCGGAGATCTTGAAACATTCGCATTTCTTTATGGTAGATAAACGACATGAAAGCTTTGCTCTGGTTATATTGTAAGTCAACGTCTGTGGGTTTTGCGGGACTTATATTATTTTTTGTCAAGAAAAAATGATGTTAGACTAGATAAATGAATAAATAAATAGTGGGTCGAAGTCGCTTGCCTGTGTCCAGGTTCCCAATGGTGGCATCTTCACCAAATCGAGCCTTCTTCCAGATTGACTCGGAAGAAATCACGCCGTTCTGCTCGAGGCCTAGAAACTCCCACGATCTTGTTGTGTGTAATTTCTTGCCCTGGTTCAGAAAAACGGACACCACTCTTGGGTGCTCTACCAAAGATGAGAAAACCAACAATAAGCATTCAAGATGGAAAAGAAAAACTAAGTGCGTCCTTGGCGGAAAAACGAAATTCGAACAATTAAAGTTGATTTATTTAGCAATGCGACGGGCTAAGTTTGGATTTTCAATCAAATATTATTGATACACTTGACGCACGCGTCTCGTCTACTACACTGGCCTTTCTCAAAGTTTCATAAATGTGTAGAGACATTGCTCTTTTGTTAATTATTTCGAGGGTTTGCGCTAAAAAATGCATAGGGTGGAGCAACAAGCATTGCGGGAGCAAGGGGTTGTTCGACTTGTCATCAAGAAGTGCAAGTTGCACTACAAGTTTACGATAGAAGCAAACAAAAGGACTTACTTGTTTTTGGTGGTCAAAACTCCAAACCAAGCAAAAAAAAAAAAAGGGTCGGAGCTCACTGGCGATTTGGGCAGCTACTTCATCTTCAAAAGTCGTGGCAAAGCCATTGATGTGCCTCGTGTACGAATAGAAAATGGCCTCCTCAGCGTCATCTCGGCTATACAAAACATAGTCATCAATGCGTACTATAAACCGATAAGAAGTAGAAGAAGAAGTGGTGGTGGTGAACTTTATCTGCATCGAAATGCAATACCTTCCCAAGAAAGAGCCAAGAAACTCATGGTGAGACTCTGTCACTCGACTCAGATCAGCCAGTGAAGCATCTGGGCCGTGCGAGTGAGATCCCAAGTAAACCACGTACGACTTCGCTTCCACACACACAAAGAGACACAAAACAAAAGGCAAATTTTTAATGAGGATGGTGATGATGGTGATGATGGTGATGATGATGATGACAATGATGATATCTGTTAAGATACGGCCATCTTCAAACCAAGACTAAAATGGAGAGATTCCATTGTTAAAGGAACAGTGCGAGGGCTTAGGCTTTGAATGCTCACCCTTTTTGCAGCAAAAGCGGGCGTCTGGTGCTGTGTTAAGGAAAGAAGAAAGAGCACGAGAAGGTGAACGGAGAGGGTCATGGCAACTTCTCTTTGGAAGGCACTTGCATCACCCCCTTGCAGGAACGGTAGAAAAGAAGCGAAGATGGGTGTGTTCTATTTATAATGCTTGGGGGAGAGAGAGAGAGAGAGAGAGAGAGAGAGAGTCCAACTCCACAAGCCCAGCCAAAAATCTTTTGTCCTTTTGTGGAGCCGAAACAGGGGTTGAGGACAAAATGGTCAACAAGAAACCCTAATAAACTTCCTCAGACAAGCCCCGTCTTGTAATACTTTATTTCTTCATATACCATGGGAGGAAAACATCATATGACAATAATAAGTCAACCGACCCATAAGAAAAGAGATGCGTAGACGCATGGAGAGAAGTAAGATGGAATATGTATAATGCAAGCAATGATGCTTGACTGATCACACGATGTCATCGCCATCGTCATCTCATAATGTATCTGTCGCATAATTTACTTTTCTCGACTTTTGGATCTGTTTCGAGATGCCCCATTTTCACGTTTCATATAAAATACTAAATGAGGAGGTTTATTATCTTTTTTAAGAACTTTGGCAGTGAGGATGTAGAGTTATGGTCCGCTGGACCCTTCTTAAAGGTCAACTGTACTGCTATTTTATTTATGAGACGGCAAACGAAATTGTCCAACTGTGTGGATTTTTTTTCTTATTGGGTTAATAAAATATAAATAAATTCGATTTGATCAAGGTGGCCATGCAAAAGGAACTAGGGGAAGTGGGGACTGGGGAATCCGCTCATTTGACCTTTCTAGTTCATTAAAGTTGGAGATGATCCATGCCAGCACCGGAGTTGAAATATTCTAAAGGCAAAAAAAAAAAAGGCCCGAGGCTACATTTTATGCCAATCAATGTCATGTTGCCCTCTCTCAATTTAAATTTTCCCAAAAAAAAAAATAAAAATATAAGTTTTCGACAGAAAAAAAAAAATGTATGTTTTCCAGGGTAGTAAGTAATTCGTTTGGTGTGCAGCAAAAATTATGGGAAGAGCTTGGTGTAATTCGTATGGTATGCAGCAAAAATTATGGCAAGAGCTTGGTGTTTCTCGAAAATACGAGAATTGAATGAGTTTTATATTCGGTAGTGTTAACACCAAAAACGGCTCAACAGACCAGGGATGAAAAATAAGGCCCAGTAAGTTTGAGATTTGTAAAGCAAGCCCATAACTATCCACGTGAGATAACTATCACAAGTACCGATCGATTATCATTCGAGAACAGGAAGATAAGAATGAAGGCGGTTATTGAAACACTTAGATACCGATGGCTTCGCAGGTAAAACAATGCAATTGTTGATGTGGTGTGAAGATCCCAGAAAATTTGAAATTGAAATGATGATTGTCAAAGGACGATTCTTCACAATACTTGATTATAAAGCCGAGTAAACACCATTGTAAAGGGATCGCACATTTGAAGAAGAAACTTGAATGTACTTAATTTTGGCTATCTTTCTTTACTTATCTTCGTTTCACATTTACTTTCAATTGCTTTAGGTTTGTCCTTTATTTTATCATAGTTGCATTAGAATCCACAGCTCTCTTTTCAAAACAACACAAGACCCAATGCCAAAAATAATAATATTATTAATAATAATAATAATCAGAGAACCATCCTTTTGTGAAAGATATTTTGTTCAAGAACCTTCTCAGTGAAACAACTAGTTGCAAGATACACTGTACAAATATATTGATGCTCTCTCTTTTATCTACTAATTAACATGTCCACTTTGAGTTGGCACCTTTTTAACTGATTCATTAGCAAAGAAGATAACGAAAGAGAAAAGTACAAAAAAAGTAACGTGTTGCATTTATATCAATTCAAATCTTAACATTTAATTATGATAATTCAATTCGAAACTTTTCCATAATTTATCAATATAATCCATTCAATCAATTTTGGTAAAAAATTACTGACATAAACTTCAATCATCCTACATATTATCACCGACACTATCATGGACAATTTTTTAAATATTTTATGAATTTTTGTAATTTTTTTTTATTTCCTTTTTCCCCCAATTGTGGGCCAACAAAGACCTTTACGCCCTTGCCTCAATCTAGGCGAGGGCCTGACTCCCTCTGTTGGATCCTGATAGTCCAAAGTTGTAAAAATAAAAGAAGAAAGAAGAAAATAAAATAATAAAAAATTGATTAAAGTATTTAAAAATGATAAAAATGGTTTGCGTCAAAGTCATGCCTCATAGGACGCCCGACATTCATGTCAATGATTTTCGGCCAAAATTGACCAAATGAATTACATTGGCAACTTGTCAAAAAGTTAATGACTCAATTTATACAATTGAAATATTTATGATTAAATTGACTCAAATATAATTAATTAAGAAATTTTCTGATACTTTTCCCGAAAAGATAAAAAGTACCTTATGTTGGAGTCAGGCCATTAGGACGAAACAGAAAAGTGGTACAACAACGGGTCATCGATTAGTGATAGGTTTGGGTAGATGGGAAGGTCGTGAGCTGGAACCTCTGGAAATTTTGTGAGGACATTATGGTGGTGACTTTGAAAGTTCTGATGTAAGGAGGGACGATTGCCCAACAAGGTGACTCGAGATTGCAGCCACGTTGTGGACCCAAAAGTGCTCCTCTCAAATCCAAGCCCGATCCAGAAAGAGCTGGATTGCAGAAACGAGCTTCAAGATGGGCTTGTACTACTTTAGTCCAATGGAGCCCGAGTTCTTTCAAAGTCGGCTCCGACTTTAACCAGGTTCTTTTTCTTTTTTCTTTTTTAAATTATGGGACAACGAGGTTTTGACTAGGTTTCCATTGAAAATGTTGGGGAGCATATCTTTGGTCCTATAATTATAGCTTTTTGTGCGGCTTTATCGTCTAACTATTTTGTTTTACAATCGAGTCCCTTGAATCTGGTCCCACTTAAGAATTGGATTAGAAGGACCGGCTCTCCAATTTTTGGAGTTGAAAACCACACCATCTGTTCTTGGGACGCAATAAACTAGAGCATTTGATCACTAGAGCATTTGATCTAGTCGATTCTCAGGCCATCCAATGGGACCAATGGACTTGGCAAATTCAAATAAATTGCAAATCCTTCTAACCTAACCTTTGATGGAATCGCTGGTGGGCATGAACGATTTGATCGAACAATAGATATTCTTAACCAAACCAGCTTGCTCGAAAGAGGGATTATTGCTGCAGGGCTTCTCCGCGGGCTCCATATGCAAGCCCCATCTTGTAATACTTTATTTCCTCACATACCATGTGAAGAAAATATCATATGACAACGATAAGTCAACCGACCTATAAAAAAAGAGATGTGTAGACGCATGGAGAGAAGTAAGATGGAATTAGTATAATGCAAGCAACGACAATTGACCAGTTATACGGCGTCATTGCCATCATCATCTCGTAATGTATCTGTCATATAATTTACCTTTCTCGACTTTAGGACTTGTTTCAAGATGTCCCATCTTTACGTTTCCTATAAAATACTAAATGATGAGACTTAGGGCACATTTGGTAATATTTATGTTCCTGAGAATAATTTTATTTTCAAAAATAGTTTTTTCTATTTCTATTTTCTTGAACAGTTTCTAAGTAAAAACAATGCATTTAGTAATTGAACAAATTTTCTATTCCCAGAAATAGAAAAAGAATATGTACTTCGTGAATGGGATGCAGCAAATGTTGTAGTAAGAGCCCAGCATTACTTGAAAATACGAGATTTAATAAGTTTTATATTCACTAGTTGTGAGATGATCTGTACAAATATATTTATGTTCCCTCTTTTATCTAATAATTAACGCGTTCTCTTTAAGTAGACACATTTTTAATGGATTCATCAGCAAAGAAGATGACCAAGGAGAAAAGTACCAAAAAAGTAACGTGTTTCATTTATACTAATTGAGGCATCAACATTTAATTATCTTAATTGAGTTTGAAACTTTTTGATAATTTATCAATGTAATCTATCCGATAAATTTTAATTGAAAATTACTGACATAAACTTTAGTCATCCTACATGTTATCATCAATACCACCATGAACAATTTTTAAAATTTTTCATGAATATTTGTTTCTCTTTTTTTTTCTTTCCTTTCCTTTCTTTTTCACCCAATTGTGGGCTGGTGAGGGCCTTTGCACCCTTGCCTAGATTTGGGCAAGGGCCCGACTCCCTCGATTGGATCTTGGTGAGGGTCACTAGCCCAAAGTTTTTTTTTCTTTTTTTTTTTTTAAAAAAAAAAAGAAGAAAAATAATATAATATAAACTCATTAAAATATTTAAAATTTGTAAAATTTGTCTCGTCGTCAATCTTACGCTCATAAGATGCTTCGCATCAATGTCATGATTTCCAAATCAAAATTGAACAAATAAATTATATTAGCAAATCATTGAAAAATTTATAACTCAATTTTTACAACTGAAAAATTTATAATTTAATTAATACAAATGCAATGAGTTTAGAAATTTCTAATACTTTTCTCGATAATGAAAGCAAAACAGCATCTTATGTCGGAGTCGGGCCACCAGGACAAAACAAAAAAAGTGATACAAAAATGGTTTATTATTGGTTGATTTGGATAGACGGGAACGTCGTGAATTGGAACCTCTATAAATCTTACAAGGACATTTGGGGGGTGACTTTGAAAGTTCTGCTGGGTGGAGGGCCAACTGCCCAAAGTGACTCGATATTGCAGCCACGCTGCGGACTCGAAAGTGCTCTCTCAAATCCAAGCCCGATCCAGAAAGAGCTTGATTGCAGAAACGGGCTTCAAGATGTACTAGTGCTACTTTCGTCCAATTGGAGCCTAAGTTCTTGCAAAGTCGGCTCCGGCCGGGGTCCTATCTTTGGTCCTTCAGCTTTTTGTGCGGATTGATCATCTAACTGTGAGCAACCCAGTCCCCCATCTTTTTTCTCTGTGTAATCACTTGGGCTGTGCATAACAGAATTTTTTAAACAGAAAATTTTAGCTTCTGATTTATTTTTCAAATCTATTTCTAGAATAGAAATCCGTTCTAGAAATAAAAAAATTAAATTACGTTACCAAACGGATTTATGTTCAAAACTTGTTCTGGGGAACAGAGAAACATAGATATAGAGAATTAGAAATTTTATCATACGCGTCTTTAAGGTCTCTATCAACAACTTTTGCCAACATCACTCAGTTGATGACACGACCACGTCATTATGGTCGAAATCCGAAAAGAGCGGCGTTGCATCAGAGTCATGCCATCGTGAATTTTGGAGCGAGAGCTTTAGAACTGGAGCGCAGCACCTTTATATACGCATGATTTTTTGAATGGCCTAAAGAAAAATTTGCAAGGATAGAGAATCAATATACAGTGTGAGTTACGAAGACAATCATATAATCAAAGCTTCGGGATAGCGGAAGAAGCGTCTTTGGGCACTTTTGAATGTCTCTTTCACCAAATGAATGCGGATTATCTGGTTAATGGCCGCTTATTTTTTAACACATCATTTAGCAAATGCATTTACTATACCAGTCGTAATATTTCTAGCATTCCTCTCTTTTGGTTTGCTGATAAATTTAGCTTCTTTTTTTCTCATTAGGCAGTTAGGTTTTTAGTCATCATGTTATCATATATTTTAATTGCGTGTTAATATTTGACGAGGAAATTATCCAAAAAGTCTGAAACTTATTGTACGGCTACTAATTCAATCCTAAATATTTCAATTTTGTTTATTTAGTTCTAAACCATTTTGATAACTTGCTAATTTAATAATAAATATTTTAATTGTGCTAATTTAATCCTAAACCTCTAATGATTTGCAAACTAGTCCAAAACATTTTTAAACATTGTGAATTTAGTCCTTCCGACTAATTTGGGTCCAATATCAATGATGCACTATTCAATCAATGACAATCATCCTACATGGCGCAGCCAACGCTAATATGGACAATTTCTTTAATTTTTCCAAAATTTTATTTTATTTTCTTTTTTACCCAAGAAAAAAAGAACACAAGGCTAGCAGGGCTAGCGAGGCTGCTGGCAAACTCCACTAGCTACTAAGCAAGGGCTAGCAACCTCCGTTGACCCTTGAGGGTCACAACACCCTCACTATGGCCTGCCATGGCGTAGGCGAGGGCTTGCAACTCCCTTGCCAACCACAATAAAGGTGGGTGAGGACCATGGTCAACAAGGGTTTTGCAACCTTTGCTTACAGCTTGGCGAGGGTCATTGCTAACCCTATGTAAAAAGAGGGGAAAATAGAAAAGAAAAAAAATTCAACTTTATTTTTAAAAACTAAAAATTATTTACATTAGCACCAATAACGCCAAGTAGGATGGTTGGCGCTAATTGAACTACCACATCATTGATATTTGATCAAAATTAGCCAAAAAAATTAAATTGACTATTCTTTAAAAAAATTGGGATTAATTTGACAAATTGTTAAAAGGTTTATGACGAAATTAACACAATTGAAATGTTTAAGAATTGAATTGGCAAGATTAAAAGACTTAACCCTAAACTAGCTATCATACAATGGGTTTAAAACTTTTTAGATAATTTTTTTAAATTTAACCCATATGAATAGAGTAATTTTCATTTTCAATTTGTATATCAATTATTATAAATTTCATCGACCAATCTAAAACACCATTACCATTTTGCGAAGGCTGAAACTCAAGGCAAAAAAAAAAAAAAAAAAAAATGGTAATCAGGAAACCTTTCAAAAATATCACATGGTGGGGAGAGAGAGAGAGAGAGAAGGAGAGAGAGAGAGAGAGAGAGACCGCATTACATCACGGTACAACAAGTTGGTTGGGATTCCGTTACGACATATAATGGATACGACGGATGCGACGGATACGACCATACGACCCCACCAGCTTGGGTTTATTTTCTTCTTGTTTCTCCTCCTCTTTGACTTCGTTCACCCTCTCCAAATTTGCATAACCCAAGCTCTTGCAAAGCTTTCTAGTGAGCTCGACCGCGTCGACTCCATCCCCCGTCACTTCAATCACGTCTCAGCCCATTCCTTTTACACTCAGCAATTGGAACCCCACATGCATCGATCGAATCGCCAACTAGTTAACCCATTCTACTAGAAAATCAAACGGAACGTGTTTCAATTTACTATCATAGTCCGATTAATTTATGTCCGATTAATTGGTACAACTCTTTAACAAGTATTAGAACTAAAATTTCATTTTTCAAGAATTTTTTTTTAACATTTCTTGTGGACAACCCTGAAAAAGAAACTGCTTATATTACCAAGAACTGCCGTTGCAATTTGAAGAGCCTTCACGCGATTATTTTGCCTTCTAAAATTTGGGAAGAGTGAGAACTCCTGATTCCTGTTGTTCGTGCACACCTTGACCACCACCTTTTTCTGGAATAATAATAATAATTGATGATGATGATGATGATGATAATAATAATCTTCATCATTATCGTCATCATTATTGTGTATATATACATACAAATATACAATAAGATGGTATTCTCTCGTAAAAATAACTATGATATTGTTATTCCATGTCACGTACCTTAGCCATAGTCCTGTTTGCTGATAATGCTCATCAATGGACCTGCAGATAATTATTCCAAATTTTTAGAATATGAGAGATGGACTGAGTTGAGTTAGGGAATGACATATGAATCGTGAAGCCGATTTGGACAGTGTCTTCCATATATATAGCCATTTCTCTAAAGAACGCCAATTCATATCAAGTCTTGACTAGAGTATCCGATGTGGAAAAAGGGAAATTTCCCAACAAATTTAAAATATAAAGTTTTAAAAGGTGGAAGAAAAACATGTTGGATTTTATTTTATTGTTTTGAGAAATTTATGTCAGGAAATTTTGATGCGACCTAAGTTTTTAATATAAAATGCACAAAATAGGGCAAGGCTACAAACCCTAGCTGCTTAATCATCAAAGAAACATCTTGAGACACAATAGATGGGGCACGACTGACTTGTCGTTGTTGCCCACATGGTATGCATTCTACAATAGGAACAAAATTCCGCACCCATCAAAAGGAAGAGGAAAATGAAATTAAAAAGAAGAATGGTTACCTCGAGGCACCAAGAGGATTGGAACTATTACCCTCCGGGATGCGAGTAGCCGATACTTTCAGGCTGATTCTTCAAACTAATATGTATATATTATCTAAGAACTATCGATTTTCGTCAAGTTGCTAGGCGAACTAATACTCAACACCCGGTGTAATCGAAGTGTTGAGTAACGCAGCTTTGATACCGCTTGTTAGACTCAAATGGATATTCTAACCGAAAATAAACACTCTCTTTTACCATTGCTAGAAGCACAATGAACTCTCTACTTTTCTCTCCACACTCTACACCACTCTCTGCTCACGCCTCTTCACAACACCACGCACTACTACACAATACTACATATGTTTCTCTACGCACCTCTGCACAACTCTATTCAATTGGGAAGGGCAAACCACCTATTTGTACTAAGTAAAGTCGGTGGAGCCCCTTTACACATTTACATAGCAAGTTGGTAGCTTTGGCTAATTTTCCATGCAGAAGACAACAAGTGGCAGCTTAGAGTGGAGCCTTCGAGTTATCAACAAGCTGACTCAAGACGTATTTTAATAATGAATTTCATCGACCAATCTAAAACACCATTATTATTTTCCAAAGGCTTAAACCTAAGGCAAAAAAGAAAATGGTAATCAGGAAACCATTCCCAAATATCGCATCATATGAGAGAGAGCGAGAGAGGGAGAGGCACATGACAGTGCAACAAGCTAGTTGGGTTTCTGCTATAACATACGATGGATATAACCAGACAACCGGTAGCTCCACCGGCTTGGACTGCTTCTCTTCTTATTCTTCCTCCTCTTTGACTTCGTTCACTGTCTCCATATTTGCATAACCCAAGTTCTTGCGAAGCTTACTGGTGAGCTCGGCCGTGTCGACTCCGTCTGTAATATATGGGCTTTATAAATAAATAAAAAAGAGGAGAGGGGGAAAGAAAGAGTTTGACAAGTCAACAAAAGAAGCTGAAGGAGAACGGTAGAAGCTTCTGATGTTTTAAAGAGAGGAGAGAGGGAGGCATTCGGCAGAAATGAAAGCAGGGGAAAGAAAGAAACAGGGGAGAGGAGAGAGAAGAGAAAGGAAAAAGGAAAAAAGGGAAAAGAATTTGGCGCACTCACGACCCAGATGCCTCACCAAGTCGACTCAACTCCATTTTGTAATGCTAGTAAGTGATCAGGGCCTTTAATCATCTACTTGAAGCAATTGTCGCAATCAAGGCTTGAAATTCGGATTTCTTGGATATTTGTGAGACGAAGTCCAATTTTTGGGTCATTGAGCTACATATTTTTGTAGAAATGGTACTTTAGGATGTTGTGAAGCTATAGCATCTTACGGATTGTAATTTGAGCTCACAGTTTGTCCGAAACAGAATTTTATAGTTGGGGGCGCATTCTGAAACTGTAGCGAACAGTAGCTTTGAGCCTGTTTTGTTGTTGTTTTTGGTGAAGTTTTAGGATGGCTGAGTTGGGGTTGTTGTTGTACATTAAGAGAGCTTTCTAAAGACTATAAGACAGCTTAAAATGGAATTTTGTGGAGGAAGTTATGGCGTAACGAAGTTGGCGTATAGGCTGCGCCTAGCGGAAAACAATTTCCGCTAAATGCGAGCTTTCATGGCGCATAGGTGTTGTTTCATCGACAAATAGGCCTAGTATAGGCGAGTCATTATAAGAATATCCCTTTTACTTGGCCTTTTGATATTGTTTTTCTGTTAATTGTTAGGGATCCGAGTGTGTTGGTTCGAGTGAGCGTCATAGTTAATTTTTGGTTTTTCCTAGGTGAGTGACACTATTTATTTTTTGTATTTTAAACTCATATTTTGAGAAACGTGGTGGATTATATATTCTATGAGTTGATAAAAATCATATTTTGTTGTATAAAACGGGATCAGGCTATTACTGCCATTTTTGTTGTTCGAATGGAGTTATATTTCGAATTCAATTTGAATGGTTGTTTGAAAATGGTTTGTGAAATTATTTATGAAAAATCCTAAGACATTTTGAAGAATTCTTTGATATTTATTTATCAAATTTTGAGCTGTGATATAACTTTCCTTCTGATGTTGGATTATTGGAAATTGTGATTGGTGGTTGGTGCTCAATGTCTTTGTGAACCCTGAGGGGTGTGTGGGTATGCGCATACTAGTCTAGGATATCCTTGTGGGCCGAGCCACCGGCTAATAATAGGTGGAGACCTTACCAAATGGGGAATCTTGGTCGTCTTGTCACAGGCGTTACGGATGACCATGACTAGACATTTGAGCATGAATTGATCAATGGAGTAAACCATTGACGTGTAATTTGAGTTTGGTCGATGGAACGGACCATCGATGTGATTTGATGAGATTAATCAATGGAATAAACCATTGATATATGTTTTATTAGATTGACTAATGGAATGAACTATTGGTATCTTCGGTATTTGAATTATGATTATATATTATGATAAAGTGAGTTACGATTGTGTTTTAAATGTGCATAGTGATTTCTCGATCTACTTAGAAGAAATGTGTTACTCACTGAGCCGTGGTAGCTCACTCCTTTCATCTATTTGTTTTTCAAGTTCTTCAATGAGTTGTGAATAAGCGTGGATGTTCGTTCGGTGAGGACTTTTGTGGTGGAAACTTTTTGGTATGACGTGTGCATAGTTGATAAGTTGATAAGTTAGTCTTTACATAATGTATATATTTTGATTTGGTTGATTATAGAAATACTCTGATATTGTAACCAAATGCCTTTTTTGTCATACATACATATATGTATGTATGTATGTATATATATATATATATATATGTATGTATGTATATATATGTTGATATAAGGCTGAATCTTGATTATGTTGAGGCTGCGTCCTTTGGTAAAAGGACGGCCGTGTAATACCCTTGCTCTTGTGGACTGGGGTGTGACACCATCCCCCCTTACTTCAATCACATCTCAGTCTATTCCTTTCAAACTTGGCAATTAGAACCCTACACACATCGATTGAGTAGAGAAATCACGGACTAGTTAACCTGTTCTATTAGAAAATCACACAGAACATGTTTCGATTTACTATTATAATCCGCTTAATTTCTGTTCAATAAATTGGTACAACAACTCTTTAACAAGTATTAGAACTAAAATTTAATTTTTCAAGAATTTTTTTTTTAATCTTTCTTGCGGACAACCCTAAAAAATAAACTGCTTATATTACCAGGAATGACTGTTGCAAGAATAATAATAATAATAATAATAATAATAATAATAAGGTATATATACACATACAAACTTATAATAAAAATAATAATTTTTTTGAAAAATAATTATATTATTTTTATTCTATGTTACGTACCTCAGTCATAGTCTTGTTTTGCTATTAACGCTCCTCGACAAACCTCCAGATAATTGCTCCAAATTTTAAGAATATGAGAGATGGATTGAGTTGAGTTAGGGAATGACATTTGATTGTGAAGGCCATCTAGACAGTGTCTTCCATAATTATGGTCATTTCTCTTGAGAACGTTGATTCATATTGAGTCTTCATTGGAGTGGCCTACGTGGGAAGAGGGAAATTTCCTGGCAAATTTAAAACAAAAAGTTAAAAAAGGTGGAAAGAAACATGTTGATTTTTTTTTTGGGGGGAAATTTATGTCGGATATTTCAACGTGACTTAGATTTTTAACATAAGTTCGGAATTATTTCGCTATTATAGAATATAAAATGCAAAAAATAGGGCAAGGCTACAAACCCTAGTTTGTCAATCATCAAAAAAAAAAAAAAATCTAGAGACACATATAGATGTGGCATGATTGACTTGTTTTCGCTCGAGTGTTGCATTTCATGCTGGGAACAAAACTTCGCACCTGTCAAAAGGAAGAGGAAAATGAAATTTAAAAGAAGAATGGTTACCTCGTGGGACTGAGAGGATTCAAATCGTTACCTCCTCCGGGATGTGAATAGTCAGTATTTTCAAGCAGATTCTTCAAACTAATATGTATATATCATCTGAGAACTATCGATTTTCATGGAGCTGGCGGGCGAACTAATACTCAACACTCGGCATACTTGAGGTGTTGAGCAACACAGCTTTGATACTGCTTATTGGACTCAGGTGGATTATGGATATTCCGACTAAAAACAAACACTCTCATTTACTATTACTAGAAGACTCAATAAACCCCCTACCTCACACAATGAACTCTCTACTTTTCTCTCCACGCTCTACACCACTCTCTACTCACCCCTCTCACAACACCACGCACTGTTACACACCAATCCATATGTTTCTCTACACACCTCTCCACAACTCCATTCAATTGGGATGGGCAAACCCCCCATTTATACTAAGTGAAGTCAGTGGAGCCCTTCGCACATTTGCATAGCAAGTTGGCAACTTTGGCTAATTTTCCACGCAGAAGACAACAAACGACAGCTTAGAGTGGAGCCTTCAAGTTATCAACAAGCTGACTCATTTTTCTTCATAAAATTCTGGAGAACTCAAGGGAGAGAGAGAGAATGTACCCCGTTAAGGTTGTGAGATCTTGTGAAACTATAGCCAACTATTCTAAAAAGGCAAATAGAAACCTACAAACATTTAAACTCGAAACCTTCTACTCCGATATCATGTGAAATTCTACATGGCCACTACCTGTGGAGGCAAAGATTTTATGTAAGATATGGAAATATATAGGCAACCCTATGTACCACACATACAACACCAATGCTTGAAGAGGGTCCTCTTAACGTATACATGGGTATTTTCTATTTAAATCTATTAAGAAATGCCAACAACGCATCTGGAAATATCTAATGGATGCAAATGGAAAGAGCTAGTTATTTCTTAGACAATATTTAAATTAAACTCTACGTGATCTCGTATATATTTAGATGCATATTGAGATGGTATCATTTTCATCCTCAAAAGATGATATCGTTTTTGTGATTATTTGAAAAGTGCTAATTGTTCACTGAATGGATAGGATCCCAATCCTATCGTGCGGAAGTGTGCAGTCCACATGCGAATGATTAAATGTCATTCTTGTATTCTCATCTCTCTCTCTCTCTCTCTCTCATGCTGGTAGTCTCTCTCTCTCTCAGGTGTGCATCCCATGTGGTGATGCTGGTAGCGACATAATATATGTCTTAAGCAAAGACATTGACAAGATGAATAGAACAAACTCCCAAGACCAAGACCTGTGACTTTCAAGTTTCTAGCCAAAAGCAGAGCATAGGAAGAGGGCTGAACACTGGCTAGAGAAGAAAGAAGGGAAGGGAAAAAGAGAGAGAGAGAAGAAAAAGAAAAAAAAGAAAATTTAATAAATAAATTTGAAAATTATTAGATATTATTAAAAATTATTCACGTCAAGTCCATACTACATAGAATAGTCAACATGCACGTCGAATGACTAGCGTCTACATAAGTAATTTCATATCAAAATTTGTTGGATGGATTCAATTGGCAAAACATGAAAATTTTATAAACTCAATTGGCATAATTAAAATATTTAAGACTGAATTGATAAATGTGTAATAAGTTTAAGTTTTGAATAATTTTCCCATTTACAAACCTTGCTACTCAATGATCAAAGAAACATCTAGAGACATGATAAGGGCGTGCATGGAAACGTTTAGAAACGTTTCCGAACACTTCGTGCGGAAAGTGTTAACAAAAAAAAAAAAAAAAAAAAAGGAACAAACACGTTTGGTTGCGTTTCTGTTTTTTTTTGTTTTTTTGTTTCTGAACGAAATAAGAACAAAAAAACAACAATTTGTTGTTTAACTCCAAAACATTTCTTGAAGAAACATTTCTTCTCTTCTTCTCTTCTTCTTCTTTCTTCTTTTCTTCTTCTTTTTTTTTCTTCTTTTTCTTTCGCGGTCGCCGGCTCGGCCATGGCCGGCGACCAGCCGTCGAGGCTCGGCCTGGCCGAATGCCGGGGCGAGCCCGAGCTCACCCAGCCATGGCGAGGCTCGGCCTCGCCGGATCTCGAGCGCCGAGCTCGCCCAGCCATGGCGAGGCTCGGCCTCGCCGGATCTGGGCGAGCCCGAGCTC
Organism: Eucalyptus pumila; assembly: GCA_016097595.1. Classification (NCBI taxonomy): domain Eukaryota; kingdom Viridiplantae; phylum Streptophyta; class Magnoliopsida; order Myrtales; family Myrtaceae; genus Eucalyptus; species Eucalyptus pumila. Next base: position 8,347,886 of record CM027846.1, on the reverse strand, counting down.
GCCCGGCCAAGGCGAGGCTCGGCCTCGCCCGCCGCGGCGACGCCGAGCCTCGCCTTGGCCCCCGAGATCCGGCGAGGCCGAGCCTCGCCGTGGGCCGGGAGAGGCTGCCCGGCCCGTCGGCCGGTCCCCGAGGCCGTGATCGGCCGAAAAAAGAAAAAATAAAAAGAAAAGAAAAAATAAAAAAATAAAATAAAAATGTTTAAAAAATTAAAAGAAACAAAAAAAGAATAAAATTTACCAAACGTGTTTCGTTCATTTTTTATTCCCGGACCAAACGTTACCAAACGCGTTCTTTTGTTCAAAAATTGTTAGGAACGAAACACTTTTTTTTGTTTCGTTCCCAACAAAAAACAAAACGTTACCATTCGCACCCTAAAAAAGTGACGTGACCGACTTGTCGTTTTGCCTGTGTGGTATGCGTTTCATTTTAAGGGCAGATTTTAGCATTTCCCAAAAGGAAAAGGAAAAGGAAATTGAAATTTTATAATAAAAAAAAAATGGTGTCCTCGAGATATTGAGAGAATATGCTCCTCCGAGATGCGAGTAGCTGATACTTTTAGGTAAATTCTTCAAACTAAATGCATATATTATTTGAAAATTATCAAATTTCGTGGAGCTAGTGGGTGAATTAATATTCAACACAATGCACCCTTGTCTTTATATAGCGCATGAGGTAGTAGATAATGTAAAGGCAAAGCTTTATGCAAGATATAGGAAGATATAGGAAGATATAAGTGACTTTATTCAACACATGCCTAGCAGCAATGCTTGCAAGAACGTGCTTTCTATTGACTCCATTGAAATTTGCCAACACTGCATTTGAAATATCCAATTGATGTAAATTGAAAGAGTTAGTTACTTTCTTGAAAAATAAATTTTCAATAAATATCTAAATTTGAACTCTATATGATCTCATATAAAAGATGATGTCTTTTTCGAAATAAGTTGAAAAATGGCGATTTTTCACTGAATGGATAGGATCTCAATCCCATCATGTGCGAATGTGCGTTCCGCATGCACATACATGAGTCATCGATGAGATCGATTGAAGGTCATTCTCGTTTTTTTCAAATTCTTCTCTCTCTCTCACTCTCAATGGTGCACGGCACATGTGGTGATGCTTCTAGTGACATAATAAATGTTCTAAGCAAGACATTGACACGACGAATAGAACAAACTCCCAAGACCAAGACCCGTCACTTCCAAGTTTCAAGCCAAGAGCAGAGCGTAGGGAGAGGGGCGTTCCCTTGGGGTCTCGACAAAACAAAACGCGAAGAAAGTCCAAATGGAAATTGATAGATTTGATGAGCTTAGAAAGTGAATGCTGCGGAGCGAATGAGACCGTAGCGAAGACGTTCCACCTCTTTTTCTTCAACCATTGGTCAACTACATGTGAAATCAAGAAGAATGACCGCTTTTAGGTAGAACGAGACCAAGAGAATTCCATGTTCTAATTGAAAAGAGCTAGCAAATGTTGGGGTTGGGGGTACTCATGATTCCTAGAATAAGATTTTTCTTAATATACTTCGGGAGCAATCGCGACCATTGATTTTGGAAAAACAACAATACCCAGATCCGTTTGAATCCACTTATGGATCAAAATAGATGGTTCCGGTCACGTTTATAAGTACCGAAAGAAAAGGTTCTGCAATGGATATGCTTGGACATATTCTCGATCTAAAAGAAAACGTCCAATTTGCCTAGCAATGTCGTAACCTACTCATTGTCAGTGGAAAAAATGAGTCGTCCAAAAACCCTACACCAATGATTATTACCTTGGTGATGGATATTTTATATCAGGCTAGTGGTAGATTGATAATTGTTGGCCTCACTGACACCAGGTGAGGGTCAGTGATCCTCGCCCACCTAGTCAAGGCCTTGGGTCAAGGCCTTGCGGCCCTCACCAAATCTAGATGAGGGCTCAACCCTCACTTGTGGCCAATGAGGGTCAGCTAGCAATCCTCGCTGGACTTAGAAAAAAAAATTAAAATAATATGGAAAATTTTAAAAAATTATAAAAATTGTTTACATCAACCCGACTATCTTACATCGGTTGTGCAACGTAGGACAGCTCTCGTCCATGCAAGCAATTGCTAGTCAAAATTGGCCAAAATGACTAATTGACAAATAGCCAAAAATTTAAGACTAAATTAGCAAAATGGAATTGTTTATGTCTAAATTGGCGCAAATATAATAAGTTATAACATTTTTTGCAATTTCCTCGCATGTTCGGTCACAACACATGCATACTTTTCTAGCTTTTTATGTGCATTTCAATCGTAAGGTTTTTTTTTTATGTTTTTATTTTATTTACTAACAAATTTTTTTATGTTGATTTTTTTTTTTTTCATTTGATAAAAAAATCTATCTAGATAACATATTATGTGAAGAGCTTAAGTTAGTCAAATGTTTTGGTATGTCTATGCATGTATTTTAGTGATATAGGTTGGGTTAATATAATTGTATAATATAAAATTAGGTCAATATGGGTTGAATTGATCTATTTCAATTGGATCATTTTCGATTCAACCAACCCATTTGACAAAATGGGCCCACCTGTGCATATGACAACATCTTTTTTACAATCGTAGCCCTTCAAACTAGATGAAGACACATTCCAAAGGGTAAAAGTTGACCCACAATTGCTAAGGATAAGTTGAATGACGAGAAAATTACCAAAAAAGTCATAAACTTATTTTTTTGATCAATTAAGTCATAAACCTTTTACAATTATTCACGATCAATCCATCCGACTAGAATTGGCTGGCTAGCATTGATGTGGCATTCGACGACATTTTTTTAATAATATTTTATTTTTTGAAATATTTTATTAATTTTTTATCTTTTTTTTCCTTTTTTTTTTTCCCTTCTCCCTCTTCCTTCTTCCTCTCTCCTTTGGCTCCAAAGAATAGCCGGCTGGCCGGTCACCGGACTAAGGCGATCCGGGCAGCTCACCTCGCCAGTTGGCAAGCTTGTGCCCAGCGATGGTGAGGCGAGGCCCCGCCGAATCTAGCGAGGGCTTGCCTTGCAGTCACCATGCGAGGCAAGCCCTTGTCAAATCCAGCGAGGAGGGCCTTGCCAGATGCGACAGCGAGCCCCCCTCGCTAGATCGGGCGAGGGCTCGCCCCCGCTGGCCGGGTGAGCTCGCCCTCGCCCAAAGGATGACAGAGAGGCAAGCTAGCCCAATCACTTCCGGGCCTGGCGACCAGCTAGCCCTTCCCTTTGGCTAGTCACCGAAGCCAAAGGAAGAAGGAGGGAGGAGGAGAGAAGAGGAAGAAGGAGGAAGAGGGCGAAGAGAAAAGATAAAAGATCAAATAAATAAATAAATAAATAAAATATTATTAAAAAAAAAGGTCACCGGCGTCGGCCAACTGACCAATTTTGGCCAGATAGACTAATCGAGAATAATTATAAAAGGTTTAGGACTGAATTGATCAAAAAAATAAATTTAGGATTGAATTGACATAATTACAATAGGTTTAAGACTTTTTGGGTAATTTTCCTATCGAATGACCTCACAAAAGATTAAATACCCGTTTTCGCGGTTAGTAACTGCTATGAGAAAGCTAGACCAAGCATGCTCCGTGTGAAGAGAGCTTGTGACCAAAAGGGTAGCATTAAGTTGGTTTGGGAAAAACTATCATTAGTGGATTCCTAGGTAGATAAGCCTGGAAATGGTCATGGGCTATGGCCTCTTGACCATGGAGTAAAATTTTCCAGTCGATTTATGCAGCTATTTTGAGAAATATATATGTATATTATATATATTATATATATATATATATATATATGTATGTATATTAATTTTTCGATTTTATAGTATATTGATGAGCCTTCTCATCGTTTATTAATAGGTTAGTATAAGCACTGGACGTTTGCTAAGAAATGCAAAATGTTAAACAAAATGTTAATCGACAAATTAAGGGAATTTAATCGATTTCCGCATCGCCCAAACATCACCTTACCATATATCATATTCCTTTGTAAATTAGCCTGTGTATATATATTATCATTAGAGAGAAAAGCAACATGAACCTCACACTACAATACCATCTTATATTAATCACGACGATATTACAGCCAAAGCCGAAAGTTGGTCATTCGAATCATTCGAGTCATTCAAATAGAAAAGCCCAAAATCATCGTGCACAGAGATTCTGCGTATTGTTAGTGGTATGGTTGAATCAACCGTTGGTCAGAGGTGGAACGAAGATGTATGATTCAAAGTGTTGATATGAATTGACGGATGATTAAGAACGCGCCACCTGATTTCTCTGGTGCAAGATGGAATAACTTGCCATGAAGCAACGAATGACTCCAACCAGAGAGAAGCAGGAACAGCCATGAAGTTTCATGCGGCATCAGCACTCGTTGCTCCCCCAACAACAACACCCCCCCCCCCCCTTCCCCCTTCCCCGGGAGCAGCGTCCTGGTCGTCCAGTTCGTTTCCGGGCTGTCGATGGGTCGTCTTCTCGGCTCAAGCTTCCCTAGCCGAGGAGGTTGAAACTTGTTTCCGTTGGCTCGAAAGGCCCCGCTGCTTCTCTCTGCACCGAGACCCGAGGATTTGTACCGTGTCATCGAAACTCCGTAGCCTTGGAAGCACGGATGAACCAGTCGCCCTTTGAGATTTCATAGCAGGTTAGGAAGAAAGATGTCGGATGTGGAAAGTGTTTGTCTAATGTTCTTTTCACAAAGGGAGAGAAATAAAGGAGCTGGCCACAAAAGCCCGTTTGCTAGCAAGACATGCCTGTATAATAATTTTTAATCTACTGTGAGAATAGTAATCTATTTTAGATCACAAAGAAAAAAAAACAAATAACAGTCTTTGCTAACAAAGATCCAACGATTCTCATCGTGCTCCACCCGAAGTTGCGGCATAGCCACTGGCGACAGTGATAACATAACCCTAACCGGTGGCTGGTGAGGATTTACTGGCAAGCATCGCTTGCCCTCACCGAGAGCGAGAAACTCCTCGGCAAGTGCCACCTCTCTCTCTCTCTCTCTCTCTCTCTCTCTCTCCCTCTCTCTCTCTATTTCTTTGTTTTCTTAAAAATAACTTAATTTGCTATTATGTCTGCTATTAATACACGGAAGATTTTGATTGCAGAAATCAAGAGGCATAAAAGGACGTGGTTGCTCAATAAAAAAGAGTTCTAGAGAGCCAACATGCATCAATACTTGATGTTAAAGAACTAAAATTGTACTTAACCCAATAAAATAGGTTTATATAGTGATTATGAAGTCCGAAGGAAGACTAGTGGGCATATCTAACAAGTCGTGCCCAATACGGCGGATTTGATTTAGAGGGCATTGAGCATTGCGGGTTCTTTAACCTATTAATCTCCACCATCAAATCATATCAAGTTAGAGGAACCCGTAATGATATGCTATGTATTAAACAATGTGACTGATTTCTGTTCGGTGCTTTGATGGACCCACTAACTTAAATGACCCACTAACTTAAATGGTTCTGCCACATTACTTGGTAAAGCCATATAGTATATCATTGTTCGTGTTTCTAGCATCACTCTATTTGTTTTGCCGATATATGTAGTTTTTGCGCTTTGTTTGTTGGCCATCCGAGTGAAAATTGGCTATTACTGCCATTAGTTTTTTTTTTTTTTTTTGGTCAAGTATTGGCATTAAGTTAAGTCGCTGATTTTAATCCGTTTATATGGGCACGACAAGGTAAAACTGCCCCAAAGGCGTGTTCGATCAGCCGGTCTCACCTTTTCAAAACCCTTTGTGAACCTAGGAAGGTCGGTAAGAAGTTCTTGTTCATGCCCTCCATTTTCTAAGGTCGACATTAAGGAGAAATTTCGATGAAGACGTATGCCCTAGACCTTGGAAGAATGGAAACAGAACTTTGATGTCTCTTCCGGATCTGCCACGAAATTTCATATCATTGGATTCATTGCTTAAAAATGCTGTGAAGAATTATTTGATGGATCAAGACCCATTTTATAAAAATGTGTCGCGCAAGTCAAGACCTATATTCGAATTGCGCGTTGAAATATGGCCCGCATGCATGGTGCAATTTTCACTTTCCATTTGTAGCATCGCTTAATATAAACACGACCAATTTAAACAAGCTCACCATTATTCAGAGGCTCAAATACAGGCTCAAATACAAGCGAAATGAAAGCGAAAGCGGTAGTAGGGAAATTGTTGGGAAGTATCGCATGGCGTAGAGAGAGAGAGAGAGAGAGAGAGAGAGAGAGAGAGAGGGATGGAGGGAGGGAGGGAGCGCTTTACATGATAGTACAACAAGCTGGTTCGGGTTCGGATTCCGTTAAGATGTACGTCGGCGGATGTGCAACGACAACCTGCGGCTCCGCTGCCTTGGGCTTTTGCTCTTCTTTTTGCTCTTCTTTCTTCTCCTTGACTTCCTCCACCGCCTCCAACCTCGCATGACCCACGTTCTTGCGAAGCTTCTTGGTGAGCTCGACTGCATCAAATTCATCCCCCGTTACTTCAATCACATCTCGGTCCGTTCCTTTCAAACTCAACGATGAGAACCCTACATGCATTAATCGAGCAAAGAAGAGAAATTAGCTTTCAAGGAAATGGAAATAGTTTAGGTTTTATGCTTTCTTCTCAGCCTACTCCATTACCTATGGCAAAGAAAGGTTCTCTTTTTTGTTGTAAAATCTTTGCTTCTGTCAATCCTGAAAACCAATTCATTCCTTCAAGCAACAAGTTTCTTTTTGGACAAGGACCTCTTCAGCGCCTGCTTCATATCCTTAACAGGTATTACAACTAATTTTCTGTCTTCAGGAACTTTTTTTATCTTTCTTGTGGACAACCCTAAGTACACCTCTAATGTTATTTTAGATTTTCATTATTACCTGGGACAGTGGCTGCAATTTTAAGAGCCTCCGAGCGATTATCTTGCGCTCCAAATTTCGGGCAGAGCCAGCACTTCAGCTTCCTACCGTTCATGTTGTACACCTTGACCACCACCTTTTTCTGCAAGCACAAAGAACTGGGATGATATATATCAACATTTTCTGGTAAACAGATCAAACATTAAGTGTCATACTAGATTTCGCACCTTAGCCATCGTCTTGGTTTGTTGAGGATGATGCTCTTCAACAGACCTGCAGATAATTTTCCAATCTTCTTAGAGATGGACTGAATAGAGTTAGGGCATGATTTGTATTGTGTAGACGACAGAGAGATAGAGAGTGTGTGTTTATAGCCATTTTCTTCTTTTCGTATTGACTCTTGACTGGAGTTTTTTAGGTGGAAAAGGAGAATCCCGCGACAAATTTCAACAAAAAAAGGTGGAAAGAAGCTAGACAGAGCTGGGGGGAATCTGTGTGGGGAAATTTCGACGCGACCTGCCTCCAAGACAAGTCCGTAGACGTCGCTTTCCTCACATTTGACGTGCAAATTGGGGCAAGGCCAGCGGCGACAATAAAATCGCCATAATCTACAAACCCTAGCTGCTCATGGTTCTTTGATTCTGTGTGTTGTAATCACATGACTTCCTATTCCAATTTATTTAAGTCAAAATCATATACTTCATAAACACCTATTGTTCACACAGCTCATAACTCTCAAATGATAGTTAGTCATACAGGAAATGTTCTAACATCCATCTTGTCCTTACCTGATACATTTATGGTTCCCAAACTCTCTTTGAACTTGATATATGTGGGTTAGCTATGTGAGCTTGGTTTTTACATTCATTTCTCTTCAAATGGTTGTCGTGTGTAGGATCCATGTTGAAATCTAAATTTTGGCGATGCGGTCATTTATTTATTACATAAAAAATTAGAGATTAATTTTATCCTTGAAAAAAAATATTAATTGCATAGCATATAGATTTAGGTACATTTATTTTAATTTATATTTTTTACATTTTATTGAACTGGTGGTGGATGGGTTCAAATTTATGTTTCTGATCTCTAGATTGGTAGGCCGGGCTAGGCTCACGAAAGGAGCAAATTAGCCCAAGCCCGTTGTTTTTTTTAATTAATTATCTTGTGAAAAATTGAGATTTAATGCGCTATTACGGTGAATTTTTGAAATTTAAGAAAATCGCATTGTAATCTTATCTTCAGTAATAGGCGATACAATTAGTAGAGGATATTCGAGAGATAAGGAGAATAAAATATTTTTGTGATCAGGAGGCTATAGGCAATTGTCGCGACCTCTTTTTTTCTCGGCGCTACGCAATCGGGTACGAACGCCTAAGGAGGCTAATGGCTTGGCTGAATTTGGTTAAGCGGACTCTCCCAAGTCCACCAATTCACGACTTAATGGTTCAAGTTTTTAGCCTGTAAATCAATTTTTAAAATGGAGTTGCCACTAATCGATTCGGGGTGGGTTGATTAAACCCAAGTGAAGTATCGGGAGAAATACTCACTCACGCAAACCAGAGAAATTAGGATCGGGGACTTGATTACACTAGTTAATCACTAATGCTATTTCGGTACATAATCTTGTTTAAACCCTAAGGCTTTTTGGATGCTCGAGGGATTTTCCATGCATTTTTGGATTTTTTTGAGTCTTTTTCTAATTTTCTGGACATAAAAGGGATTTTTGGATTTTTTGGTATTTTTTGGAAAAATACAAGTCCTTTTCGGCTTTTTCTAATTTTTTTTTTGGCTTTTTCATGAATTTTTGGCTTTTTTGGATTTTCGGCATTTTTTGGAAAATATGGAATATTTTTTATTTTTTGATTTTTTGGAAAATATGGAATATTTTTTATTTTTTGATTTTTTGGAAAATAAAATATTTTTGGATAATAATTTTTTTTATTTTTCTCGATTTTTTAGAAAATAAAACATTTTTCAACATTTTTTAAAATATTTTTCGATTTTCTGGAAATTAAAACATTTTTGATTTTTTAAAATAAATTGTTTATTGATTATTTATTAGAATATTATTTTATATTAAAATAATAAAACAAAATAAAGCCGACCCGGGCGGATCCGCGGGTTGGGTCCGACCGGCCGGTCACGCAAACGGGCCCGCTACGCAAGCCCAACTCCTTTTTTTTTTTTTTTTTTTTATAAAGGAAACGATGCCGTGGCCGGGCGTTTAAGGACGCCCGGCCCAGCCCGACAACCCGCCGAGACGACTCCCGAAACCCTACCCGGTCTGACTCGACCTCTCGGCCCGGCTTCCCGCCGCCCCGGAATCTCGCGAAACCTTACCCGGTTCCGAGACCTGGATCCGATTCAACGACCTGGAAAATCACAAACCCTAGGGTTTGCGAATCCGCGACGTCGAAAGGGGGGTGGGAATCGAGGTGTTTGGCAGTGACGGCGGCGACGACGACTACGGTGGCGGCGACGACAAAGGTGACAACGGCGATGGCGACGACGACGACGACGGCTAGGTCAACTGAAAACGGCTACGATGAACGACGACGCCTTTTTTACCTTCTCTCGAACGGGGACGGCGACGGTAGGAGGGCAGTTCGCGACGGTGGAGGCCGCAGCGAACAACGACTGTGACGGCGAGACCTGGGTTAGGTCAGATCTGGCCGGGGCTCTCTCTCTCTCCCTCGGGCTCGCCCTTCGCGCTCCCCGAAGTCTCTTAGGGACCCCTTCGAGCTCACCACACCACAGCCGACCCTTCACTCGAGCTCCCCGAAGTCTCTTAGGGGACCTCGAGCTTCGGCCGGCCTTTCTCTCCCTCGGATCTCCCCTCTCTACCTCTCTCCTCTCGTCGACGGTGGCCCCCCCTCTATTTATAGGCGCGGGGGCGGCCGGTTGGCGAGGCTTCGACCCGCCGATTGGACCGCTGTCCCATCCGCCATCATCTCCTCCTCTGGTCACATCCCGTCGACGCCAACTGCTCCCCTGCTCCACGTGCGACCGCCGTCCGTCCACCCCCTTCCCCTTCGTCGCACCTTCTGCGCATGCGCTACAGAGGCACGAGGGAGAAGAAGACGCAGAGGGGCTGGGCTGGGCGGAAATGGGCCGAGGGCCCATGGAGGGGCTGCTCCTCTTTCTTTTTGTTTTTCTTTTGCTTTGTTTTGCTGTTTTTTTTTATTACTTTATTTATTTATTTTTTATTTCTATATTATTTACCCGAAAAGACAAAATAAAAAAAAATTAATTAATTAATACAATAAACCTAAATAAAATTAAGGCGTCAACATCCGCCCTCTTTTGAATGTGAGCTCGCAGAGGTTGCATTCAAAGACAAATTGATGCCTAAATTTTATCCATGCATGCGTAGCAGATTATATTTTATTTGAGACCTATTATCCTATGCAAAAAGAGCAATATAACTTTACATATACTAAGACAGATAAGAAGATACCTGTAGTTACTTACCGGGAGTGAGTGAGATAGGGTGTGAACCCCGAGTTTGGCAAGTATCAAGGCGTCATCTTACCTGGTGATGTGAGGAGGTTGCTTTTCCAGGGCTCAAACCTTTCTTCGGTTGCCTGTTAAAACAATCAATGATTTGTCTAGGACCTGAACTTTTCTTCGGTCGCCTTGACGGGAAATTGCTGCTCCAGGACCCGAACCATTCTTCGGTCACCTGTTGGAGTAATCGTGGTTTGTCTTGGACCCGAACCATTCTTCGGTCGTCGTGACGGGAAATTGCTTCTCCAGGACCCGAACCATTCTTCAGTCACCTGTTAAAACAATCAATGATTTGTCTCGGACTCGAACCATTTTTCGGTCGCCGTGACGGGAAATTGCTTCTCCAGGACCTGAACCATTCTTCAGTCGCTTGTTAAAACAATCAATGGTTTGTCTAGGACCCGAACCATTCTTCGGTTGCCTATTGGAGTAATCAGTGGTTTGTCTCGGACCCGAACCATTCTTCGGTCGCCGTGACGGGAAATTGCTTCTCTAGGACCCGAACCATTCTTCGGTCGCCTATTAAAACAATCAATGGTTTGTCTAGGACCCGAACCATTCTTCGGTCACCTGTTAAAACAATCAATGATTTGTCTAAGATCCGAACCTTTCTTCGGTCGCCTTGACGGGAGATGCACCTACCTTTCTCAGGGCATCTCATTTGTGGGTGCCTGATTTGTATCGAGGACACCAGTTGGTACCCGACCTTTCTCGGAAGATGCGCCGACCTTTCTCAGGGAATTTGTTTTGTGGGGGTGTCTGACCTTTGTCAAAGACAACAGCTAGTACCCAACTTTTCTTGGGAGGATGCGTCGACCTTTCTCAAGGCATCGATTCTGGAAGATACCTGGACATTCACAAGCATATCAAAGAGTACCTGGATATTCACAAGTACCAACCTGAAGGGTATTTGGGCCTTTGCAGGTGTCAAAATGGGTATTTGGTTGACCATAGGTATTGAAGGGGTACTTGGATGATCACAAGTATGAATTCTTGGGGGATAATTGGTCATTCACAAGTATCGAAGGGGTACTTGATAATTGGAAATATTGAGAAATACCTTGGATATTTGTGAATGTGTCCTACCTCCTGGCAATTGAGAAATATTGAGGGCGTACTTGGGATATTCGTGAAGGTCTCTCACCTCCTGGTAGTTGGAATATCGAAGACGTACCTTGGATATTCATAAAAGTCTTTCACCTCCTGATAATTTGGAATATTGAGGACGTGCCTCGCATATTCGTGAAGGTCTCTCACCTTTTGGTAAAAGGGAATATCGAGGGTGTACCTGAGATATTCATGAAGGTCTCTCACCTCCTGGTAATTGGGAATATCGAGGGCATACATGGGATATTCGTGAAGGTCTCTCACCTCCTGGTAGTTGGAATATCGAGGACGTACCTTAGATATTCATGAAGGTCTCTCACCTCCTGGTAATTGGGAATATTGAGGACGTGCCTCGCATATTCATGAAGGTCTCTCACCTCCGGGTAAATGGGAATATCGAGGGCGTACCTGAGATATTCGTGAAGGTCTATCACCTCTTGGTAATTGGGAATATTGAGGGCGTACCTGAGATATTCATGAAGGTCTCTCACCTCCTGGTAATTGGGAATATCGAGGACGTGCCCCGCATATTCGTGAAGGTCTCTCACCTCCTGGTAATGGGAATATCGAGGGCGTACCTGAGATATTCATGAAGATCTCCCACCTCCTAGCAATTAGGAATATCGAGGACATACCTTGGGATATTTGTGAAGGTCTCTCACATCTTGGTAATTGGAAATATCGAGGGCATACCTGGATAGCCGCAGGCACTTAAAAGGGGTGGAACACCTGGATGGCGGTGCCAAGCAAAGCAATGGAATGCTTGAACAGCTGCTATATTATTTGGGCACAACTCGGGCAGGATGAGTGTCATGAAAAGGAAGTACCTAGACAACGGTGGGTACTTGACGATATGGGGATACCTAGACAGCAAGAGGTATTCCAAGAGATACTTGGTCACCACAAATATCAATACTGGGGACAACTCAAACAGTCGAGTGTCAGGAAAATGGAGTATCCGAACGGTGGCCAGTACTCAAAGACAATAGGGATACCTAGACAGCAGTAGGTATTCAACGATAAAGGGATACTTGGTCAATCACAAGTATCAATACTCTGGGGACAACTCGAACAGGTCGAGTGTCAGGAAAATGGAGTATCCGAACGGTGGCCGATACTTAGAGACAATAGGATACTAAGACAGTTGCAAGCATCCAAACTCAAGGGATGACTCGAATAGGTCGAGTGTCAAGAAGAGAGTACCTGGACAGTGGTAGGTACTTTAAGACAAATGGGGATAAGGATATGCTTACCTAGCAATATCTCTGATTAGTGCGAGTATGTCTGCTATTTGCACAATATGCACACATGATTGTATATGCTGTAAATTCAAGAGTTCAAATGAGGTTCATGCATGATAATTTTGTCAATTTTGCATAATCTAATTTCCACTGGGGAAGATTTTGAAGGACAACCTTCATTTAGAATGTAGATGTCTTGAGCATGCCGGATGAGGGACTTTCAGTCTAAAAGGACTTTTCGCTCACTCTCATGGAAAATGTTATCCTGACCATTGATGCAGGATTCATAAGGACCACACTATCTCACTGTCATCATGTCAACAGGGGTCCGAGTATTCTCGCAAGTGGTATGACTTTACCAATGTGAGAGGTCTTTGTCGAAATCGTGATGAAGACTTGGTCAACGGCTCATCAAATGGGACTGTCGAGGTCGAAGTCGATGGACAAAATGTTGCGCAATCATCTCTTGGTTTACAAGTCAAGAATCCTGCGAAAAGAGATAGAGTAATCTTGCTCGTACTTCTTCGAGCGATACTTATAAACACATGAAATCCTACGTTAATTGAAGTGCCCCTAGTCTAAAGAGACTTTTACAATGGGATGCAATGTAGGCTTGACTCATGTGTAAAAGGGCGAGAGCTGGTGATTGCCTTGGCATTTGTCATCGGTCTTTCTTCTCACTGTCAGATGGAGGCTCTATCAATTGAACCACAACAACAACTTTTTCTTGGCTGTATTTTTTACTGGAGGGCATTGGCCTTGCTTTTACCAGGCACACTGCTTTTTCCTGTCCTTATTTTTTATTTCAATTCTTCAAATATGGGCATTGACCTTGCTTTTACCAGGTACACTGCTTTTTTATGCCCCTGCTTTTTCATTCTTGTTGCTTAAGAGCTGATCTTGACAAGTTCAAGCAAACGCCTTTGTTAGACTATTGAGTCTTCATCTTTTGCCAGAACTTCTGATTATGCTGCTCAAGCAGCAGTGGCTTCTGCTTTGCCTCCATGTGAGGGTGAATTTACAGACTTAATTGAGTTGTACAATTGATACAAGTGTATAAAGAAAGAGCTGCTCTTCATGACTCTAGGGCACTTAAATTAACGCGAGTGTTCATTGCAATAAAGACACTCAAAGATTGATGCAAGTGCAAGCAAGAAAATTTCTATCTCTCTTCTCGCCTTGTGATGCTGCTTTGCCTCTGATCTGCCCCAATGTGGGGTGGCTCTTGACGGGGGTATGAGAGAAGCTTCACCAATGTATGGGGCTCAATGGGGTGAGTGATGGAATACCTCTCACTATTTTGGTTGTCGTACCATTCGCGAGAGAACTCTTTACCCCGCAGCCATGGAATCTTCTCGCACTCATCTCACAAGTGTATAGATTGGGGGGACTGTGTGTAGGATATGGCTTGCCTTTCATCATTCTCGACGCGCCTCATCCAAAGCATGCCCAATTAATCTTGTATTCTTCACTTAGCTACCTATTCTAATAATTCTCGGTGGAATCGGTGACTTAAACAGCAAAATCATCATGCATAATTCATCCGGAAACGACATGCAACATTTTGAATATGATGGAGTTTGAACTCTTCAAAACAAGTGAATGGTTTTGACTCAAAAAGACCCTATTGACAACTTTAGGAGTTAACATAATGGTGTTTCCAAATATGTTAAATTTTGAACATCAAAAGGGTTATTTACAAATGGGTGTCGATAGTTATCCCTATTGATTAGGGATATGACACATGAAGGATCAGCCGAGGTTGGGGATCTGATCGGGCATCTCTGTTTTTGCCCCTGCAAAAGAGAAGATGAAAATGGATCAATCAACAAGGCCAAAATTAAAGGTGAATTGAGGCCCGAAGGATCTCTGTCATTTGCTTTGGTAATACTTGAGACGCCATTTTGCTTGGGAGAGTTTGTCATGCCTCTCATTCATTTGTTATCTTTGCTTTTGACAATCAGGTAATCTTGCAACAAACAAGAGGGGATGTGTTAGTCATGAACTCTTTCAAGAGTCAAATAGCTGGAAGCGATACAACTTTACCCTTCACTGGTTTGCAGATGATTGGGTGAACCTGAAGTGAGAGGGGGACACAAGGTCCTATGTCCCTTGCTTCGTTAGGTCAATTATTCTCTGACTTGGCTCCTAGATGACATGTCTTTTTACACGAAGCCAAGTGAATTTGATGTGGGTACTAACTTGGCCAATATTGATTTGCCAAACCTAACCATCGAGTTTGGTTCTTGAGTTGTGATACTCCATATCAAATAGGGAAAATATGTCAAAAGTGGGTTCAAATAGTGGGAGTATTGGAAACGATACCAAATTACTCTTCTCCAAAGTTTGTATTTGTTGATTCCTAAGGATTTCTGTATACTAATGACAGCCTCTTCGTCTTGGCATAGTTCAATATTTCCTTCAATTGGCCTTCCTCCTTTGTGACCATGTATGCATGATTGTTGATCGTTGATTCATCTTCAACGCCTTCCTTCTGTGGAATTTCTCCTTATGTCTTTAACTATAGCATCATTGGGCAAAAGTCATGTACCTCAAGCTTCTTATGGAATCTGAGATAAAAAATCTCAAGCTTTCTGATGGCAATTACTCCTTGGAAGAATATGCGTCTGGAGTGAAGCTTCTAGATTCCAAAGTCATTGTCTAGGGTGTGGGGCTATAGATCGCTTTAACTGTCTAGATTTTCTCCCTGTTGACAATAATCAATTCGAAGAAAGAGAAAAGATCCCTTCCTTGTGCTTCTGGGCTTGTCGAAGTAGTTGGGCAGGAGCGGGGTGGAGTGCACAAAGTTCTTAGGGACGGTTTGATTTTCAACCGTATGCATGTACCTATTACTTCTTATCTTTCGTTTCCTGAAAATAGAAGAGAGAGGACATCATTTCCAAATTATATTCAGAGAATAAGACTTACCTTCTTTTGGTGTAGGATGATTCTTTCTATTTGCCCCTGTTTTCTTGGCAGGGTGTCTTTGAATTTGGCGAGTTCACATGATGCGCCAGCTTCAAATGCCCTCTGTCACACTAAGTCAAGGGGGATGGGGATGATATTCTGAGACGCACAGTAAGTGAGTTAGAAAGACAAACATGATTTAATAATCTTGAAAGCTTTTGGCAATAAAACATTTTTTTTTGTTTTAAAAAGTATATATCTTTGGGGGGAAGAAAGCATGAGGGAGCCCAGCCCTCAGTATTCTTCTTGGATGATAATTTTTTCATGGTTGGATAGCATCACCGGGCAGGTTTGGAGTACCGCCTCATGCTCTCAAAACAAAATATTAGAACTGTACATTAGAGTACTTGAATGGAAAATACAACAGTAGCACACTAGACAAGATGAGAAACATGAAATTATAAAAACAAGTAAAACTCATGAAAACCCCTGTGTAAAGGGGCGCTTTGATAGTGCTGGTCTTGAAGCTAAGCGTCTTTGAATTCCTCGCCTTCAGTAGACTCGAAGTATTCGCATGCGATGACTACCTCGTTGAAGTTACGGAAGTGTAACCCATGCAGCCAACAGCGATGTTTGCAGGACAAAACTTCTATGAACTGCTTCATTAACTCCTCTTCAGCCAATTGAGGGTGGGTTTGCATCAAGAAAGCCCTCCACCTCCCTGCGTATGCTCGGAAATCTTCCATTGGTTTTCTTGTGAAGTGAGCCAAGCTCTCACAAGGCAGTTCAATTCCGATCTGGCTTTGGTACTAATGCAAGAATGTGGAAGTCAGCTCATTCCAATCCTTTAGAAGATAAATGTTTGCTGTGATAAACCATTGCAATGCAGACCCCGTAAGAGTTTCTTGGAATGCCTGAGTTATGAACGACATCGGGCCATAGTACCGACTCATTTCCGCATGGAGATACTGCAAGTGGGCCACAAGACAAGCTGTGTGCCGTTATACTTGCAGAGATTGGGTATCCACATTTCTATGGGGGTCATGATCCTACGAGGGCAAGACGGGCTTGATGTATCTTGGTTAGGCCACTGGTTTTCTCACTGCATATCTGTTATGATGGTGAATTTTTCTGTTTCAAGGAAGCTGGACTCTATTGAGATTACCCCATTGCTTTCTTTCGGGTCAAAATTACCGAAGGAGGATAAGGCATTTAAGCTATCCTCATGGTCAGGTGATGAGCTTAGTACTTCGTTAGGATCGTAGCGGATAAAGACGAATGCTTCCTCTTCTGACGGGCCTTCATCCCCGGATGAGAGTAAGAAATAGTTATACAATGAATCGTAAGTTTCATTGTCGAAATAACGCTGGAAGTCCTTGGGATTGTATTCTAGGGCCGGGAAGTCTTCAGGGTTGTACTCTGGGGGTGGTAGCCTTCAAAGTTGTATTCTTGGGAATGTTCGAAGCTTTGGTGTGGTGGCTCGTTGGCAGATGCTGCATTGATCTGCTTAGGCTTTCTTTTCTTGGCTCTTGGTCTAGATCTTTTGAGTAGGGCCCTTCATTTTGCCAGCTCAATTTTGTCAAGGGAAGTGAGAGACATTAGAGTTTCACTGTTTGATTCACTTTCCAGGTTGATAGGGATTGGTATTCTTTGGACCCTAGCTCTTGGAGTAAGCTTGGGGAATCGTCCAGTCATGCCCCGGTCTTGAACAAGCTCTGTGTCTTTGATCTCGTACAAAGGCTCATTGCCTTTCCTAGTGGGAAATTTTCCAGTAACAAGATGTTGCTCAGCTGCCCATTTAACATGCAAGGCTTCATTGACATGCTCTTCTCCTATTTCAGCGACTAACGGTTCCTCGTGCTCCGTGATCATCAGCTCTTCGTAGGGCAAGACTATGTTAGGGCTGATGTCAATATCATATTCTTGGTGAAAAACATGAATTAGTTCCCTCTAGGCTTTAAGGGGACTAATCTTCCTGACAATGTACCATCGCAAGGCAGGGCCAGTCAAGCTCAATTAGTACGATTGAATCATCCTTCGGACCAGGTAGGCCTGCAAGTAGGTCTCTAGGCGGGAGGTATCAGCATACCTTTCGCATTCAGGTGCTTTGAGCTCTTCAGGAATCTCAATGCCGGCGTAATTGGACAGGTCCATGGGATTCTACTCCTGTAGCTGGCTTAACTTTTTCATGATCCTTTCAAATTGTCATGACGGTGTTTGAGGTAACTATAGAGTTGGGCTCAGCTTGAGTGGATTTCATTTGTCTTGAGAGTTGTTGAAGGACAATGGACATCTGTCCTACGCCATCTTCAACGTTAATGAGGCGATTTTGTACATCATTCTGATCGGGCCATAGTGCATGAGGCCATTCGTGAGCTATTGGTGGCCGGCGATTCATAATTACCTGCTCGTTGTGAAAACAATGAATGAGCACGAAAGTAAACAAAGATTGACCAATGGCAATGGTCTAACTGTTTTTTTTTTTTTTATCAAAAGAGGATTTTATAGATCGTAGACTTCTGACATCTAGAACTTGAAATTGAAAAGACAAAATGAAATACTAGACATTAAACAAAAGTCCATAAACAATGGGACAAAACTTTCACAAGATTAGCACTAAGGGGCACATGATTGCCAATTTATATGCGACGGGGAGCCTTGTTCTTGTGAGGATGATTGCTTCCTTGGGCTGGCTCTGAGGTGTGCATCCAGTCCATTCCCAAATCCCTCTCCATGAGCTCTGCTTGCTCGTGTGGGCTGCTCTCTCTGATTGAGTGAGGGACTGATGGCTTCCATTTTGTCGGGATACGATGGTTGTGGATGTAGGACATGGAGGCGTGGTGGGCTTTTTCTTCTCCCTCAAACCCTTCAGGTACCACGATCCTTTTGCGATGGCACTTGTCCCAGGTTTCTTGAGTAGTAGAAATTTCGAATTCGTAGTCACGGCTTGTGTTGAAAAGAACTACAGAGATCTTCCTAATGAAAGGCGGTGGGATCTCCTGAAGGGTTTCATATTGTCATGCCACCCGGTAAGGGTGATAGAGAATGGCGCCGGTGAGGCCGAGCAACGGAATTGGGAGACAGCGCTTGTAAGTGAAGCGAGCTCTCTTTTCATGGAACCAACCAGCACACCATTGGAATACCTCTGGAGTTGGGTCTCTTAGGAAACTTACCCAATTTAAACAGCTTTGATTGGGAATGTATGGTCCTAAAACCATAAATTTTTGTAATGGGTTTTCGAAAGCATTCGTTTCAGATGATCGCATGAAGTCTCGAAATTCGCTTAGGTGAGAAAAGAACCGGACTTGTAAAATTTCAGGAGAGGCTCGCACTCCGAGTTGTCTTTAAAACGATTAAAAGACAAGAATGTTTAAGTTAAAATCATGTTGACATAATTCCCTCCTCTCAAGATTTGATCAACTATCCATGCCATCTTAGGACTTATGGCATTTCTTTGATGGGGGAAAACAATGAGCCCGAAAAAGGCCAGGAGGAAAATCTCACTTTTTTGGGTCATAGGCTGGTTTTGAAAACATGCATTCACGAATTCTAGAGGGCATATATTATTGTTGTTTTCAAGAATTTGCCTCATGACATGGATTTTAGTTCCTAAAAGTCGCGCCATCCCGCGCCACGGGAGGGCGCCTGTCGATGGTTTGACGAGTTTTTTCTCAAGAGGCATTCTAGTGATGATGCTGTATTCTTCCAGGGTTGGGGTTAGCTCAAACCTACCAAACATAAAAGTAACCGTCTTCGGGCACCAAAAATGTGCCATGGCTTGTATGACTTCAGGGCGAACAGTGATTTGGATCAACGATAGGAGATGACTAACTTTGGCCTTCACACGCTCTTGGGCAAACTGATCTAATTGACCCCACCATCTGAAGAGCTCCATCTTGGGAGTAGGAATGAACTGGATATCGTCTTTCCCCATCGCATATAGACTGGGACTTGAAAAGCTTATCCTAAATTGCCATGGGCCAAATAAAAAGGCTGAGTAAAAGTAAAGAAATTACTTTGCTTTTAAAGAAAAATGGCAAGCATAAAGATATGCGCATGGGACGTGCGGCTCGATTTCTAACTGAGAAGGCTTGGTGAGATTAAAAGGATATCTGCCGCCCCGGAATCTCGCGAAACCCTACCCGGTTCCGAGACCCGGATCCGATTCGACGACCCGAAAAATCGTAAACCCTAGGGTTTGTGAATCCGCAGCGCCGAAAGGGGGGAACCGAGGTGTTTGGCGGCGACGACGATTACGGCGGCGACGACGAAGGCGACAACGGCAATGGTGACGACGGCTAGGTCAACGAAAAACGGCTACGATGAACGACGACGCCTTTTTTACCTTCGCTTGAACGGGGACGGCGACAGCAGGAGGGCGATTCACGACGGTGGAGGCCGCGACGAACAACGACGGTGACGGCGAGGCCTGGGTTAGGTCAGATCTGGCCAGGGCTCTCTCTCTCTCCCTCGGGCTCGCCCTTCGAGCTCCCCGAAGTCTCTCGAGGACCCCTCCAAGCTCACCACGCCACGGCCGACCCTGCACTCGAGCTCCCCGAAGTCTCTCAGGGGACCTCGAGCTTCGACCAGCCTTTATCTCCTCGATCTCCCCTCTCCGCCTCTCCTCCTCGTCGACGGTGGCCCCCTCTATTTATAGGCGCGGGGGCGGCCGGTTGGCAAGGCTTCGACCCGCCGGTTGGACCGCCGTCCCATCTGCCATCATCTCCTCCTCCGATCATGTCCCGTCGACGCCAACTGCTCCCCTGCTCCACGTGCGACCGCCATCCGTCCACCCCCTTCCCCTCCGTCGCGCCCTCTGCGCATACGCTACAGAGGCGTGAGGGAGAAGAAGACGCGGAGGGGCCGAGCTAGGCAGAAATGGGCCTAGGGCCCATGGAGGGGCTACTCCTCTTTCTTTTTGTTTTTCTTTTGCTTTGTTTTGCTGTTTTTTTATTACTTTATTTTTTTATTTTTTTATTTCTATATTATTTACCCGAAAAGACAAAAAAAATTAAAAAATTAAAAAAAAAAACTTAATTAATTAATACAATAAACCTAAATAAAATTAAGGCTTCAAAAACAATCTTTTTGTCAGATGAAATATTCACAAAATGATTGCATTTTGTTTTGGCCTATAAAAGGGTGTGTACGTAGAGTTTTAATGAGGGGGCTTCTCTTCGTGTAAAAAAAAAACACAAAAGTGAAAAGTGAAAAGAGAGAAAAAGGAAGGAAAGCTTCGGTTCTTGGGGAGAGGTGAAAAGTGAAAAGAGAGAAAAAGGAAGGAAAGCTTCGGTTCTTGGGGGAGAGGAAAAGTGAAAAGAGAGAAAAAGGAAGGAAAGCTTCGGTTCTTGGGGGAGAGGAAAAGTGTGCAGAGAAGCAGAGGGAAAGGGACGTGAGAGAGACAGAGAGGAAAAAGAAAAAAAGAAAAAGGGAGCCATCGTTCGTCTTCCTCGCGGAGCCTCCGGCGATTGCTGCCCATGTCGCCTGCACCACAACAGTCGGCCGATGTCCCTCTGCCAGAACACTGCGCTCGAATCAGCCACTGAGCACCAACACCAGCCCGAAGCTCCGCCAGCCACCGTCGCGCTCACCGTGCTCGACTCCAGACACCGCTCTTGCTGCGACCCGACGCCGAAGCAGCACCGACCTGCATCTGCTCGCCTTCGCCCGCGACCCGTGACCCATAGAAGCCCGTGCCGCAACCTGATTCCCCTGCTTGCCGGACCGCATCGCTGATCCGCTTTTGTCACGCCTCCACGAGCACTTGCGCGCTGCCGTCCGCCTCGCGGCGTCTCCACGAACCACCACCGCGCCTCTAGTACTCGACACCGCAACAGCCGCGGGTTTCCCCTGTTGCGCTTTCACCCTCCGATCGGTCGCACCAGCCTCGACCGAAGCCCGACGCCACCTCTGCTGGCCCCGCCTCCGCACAACTCTCTGCTCTACACCTCTACTTGAGCCCGAACCAATCACTGATTTTTCTTCCCTGCAGCTCCGAATTGCCGGACCTCGCCGGAGCTCCACACCTCTGTAACCTCCAATCGACGGTGATGCCACCGCTACGGCCAGCACCCCTCACTGGAGCCGGTGACCAGCCGCACGAGCACAAGCCGTGCTTGGGAAGAAAAAGAAGAAAGGAAAAAACAAAAGAAAAAAAAAAAAATGAAATTAGGTAGTTTTATTTTTTTTCTTTTTCTTTTTTTTTTTACTTTTTTTTAAAAAGTTTAGTTATTTAAATTGGAACCTCTTGAATCTTGTAGGCATTATCCAAGGATTTTGTCCAAAATTATTGTAATTATTAATTTGATCCGTAAGATGTTGGATCATTTTTTTAATTATATTAATTTTTGGGTATTTTGATAGTATTTTAATTGTTAAATCATTATAATTATTAATTTGATCCGTAAGATTTCGGATTAGATTTTAATTATTTTGAATTTTTGTTGTGATGTTTAGGGTTAAAATAATTGTTAATTTGACCTGTTGTGGTTATTTTTTCGATTATTCTAATCCTTTGTTTGGTAGATATCTTGATAGTTTAGATGTAATTTCATAATTGCTTGTCTTTAAAAAAACACTAAAAAAAACATAAAATTCAAAAAATTCAAATCTTGCATTAGGGTGTGTTGGTTTAGTAAATCAAGATTGCATTTTTAGATGATTTCTCGAATAGATTAGGATTGATTTTAGATAATGTTTGCACATTTTAAATAATCTCATTGTTCTAAAAATAATTTTCTAAGATAGGATAGGGTTTAAGTCAAAATAACCCCTAAAATAAATTAGAAAATTATTCTTTTTAGATAATTTAGTTAGGGTTTTTTTTTTTAATTCTGAATTTCAAATAAAAAATACAAGGTGCATGTCAATTAGTTTGCATGTTAGGTTTTTTTTTTTTTTTGTCATTTAATTAGAATTCCTACTTGTTAATAAAGTTTTTTTTTACGTGTCCCCACCCCATCCTTCCCGAAATGTGGGGATTTGAACTTCCCCCTTCCATGTTAATAAAGTCCCAGTAATAAAGAGATCATGAAGTTAAAATGCACGTTTCGAATTCAAGATAAAAGAAAACCTAAAAAAATGCTTTGTGTGTTTATTTCTTTTAATGAAAGTCTTTTGATAGTTAATTAATGACTGAGCATCTATGTGAATCATCCTTTTGCATGATAGAGATTTAGGTCAAAATGAATCCAAACTGCCTGCAAAAATATTTTTGAAATTAAAAAGAAATGGTACCGAAAGGGCACTAGAGAAATCTAGTGTAACCAAGTCCCCATACCTTTAGTCTCTAATTCGTAGAAGTAAAATAATCCTCACATTATTTTACTTAGGTGTCTAATCAACCTACCATAAACTGATTAGTGGCAATTCTTAGATAAAATCCATTTGCATGTTAAAAAATTGAACCTAAGTCGCGAATTGGTATAGACTTGGGAGAGCCTTAGTTAAGTCTAGACTTAACAATCCATTAGCCTAATTTTAGGTAGTGCATCTGAATATAGGTTGCAACAATCCACAAACGAGATAGACAATTGGGACAGGCCGTAAAGTGGGACAATTGTTTAACAACTGCCAAAGTTTCATATGAAACTTGGCATTCTCATTTAGGTCACCTTTCTTTTTCTCAATTAAGTCATTTGCTTTCAAGTGGTCATCTAGGTTCCATTAACAATAAAACTTTTAATTGTCTACCTTATAAGTTAGGAAAACATCATTCTTTGTCAGTCACTCCAGGTACTCTTGATTCATGGTTCTTTGATTTTGCGTGTTGTAATCACATGACTTCCCATTCCTATTTATTTAAGTCAAAATCATACACTTCACAAACACATATTATTCACACAATTGATAACTCTCAAATGATAGTTAGTCATACAGGGAACATTTCAACGTCCACCTTGTCCTTATCTAATACATTTATAGTTCCCAAACTCTCTTTAAACTTGATATCTGTGGGTCGGCTATGTGAGCTTGGTTTTTACATTCATTTCTCTTCAAATGGTTGTCGTGTGTAGGATCCACAAACAAGATAGACAATTGGGACATGCTGTAAAGTGAGACGGTTGTTTGAGCTTGTTTCCTTGAAGCTTCCCAACTCCTTCACTAGTTGTGCTACCAAAGTTTCATATGGAACTTGGCATTCTCATTTAGGTCACCTTTTTTTTTTTCTCAATTAAGTCATTTGCTTTCAAGTGGTCATCTAGGTTCCGTTGACAAGAAAACCTTTAATTGTCTACCTTATAAGTTAGGAAAACACCATGTTTTATTGTTCAATATTAGTGAATCTATCTCTTATGCTCCCTTTGATCTAATTCATTTAGATATTTGGGGACCGTCTCCTGCTCCCACTATGGGAGGTTCTTGTTATTTTGTGATTTTTGTTGATGGATCATTCACGTTATACATGACTTTATCTCATGAAAAATTGATCTAAACTTACCTATATCTATGGTAATTTTGTTGCCATGATCAAAACACAATTTTCTCAAGATATCAAGGTTTTTCGTATTGATAATGCCATGGAATATAAGGACAGAGAGTTCCTTAAAATTCTTTCTCAGAATGGTATTATTATTCATCGTTCTTGTCCAGGAACTTCCCAACAAAATGGTCGAGCAAAGCGTAAACACAGGAATATCTTAGATATTGTATGCACTCTTCTAATCTCAATATCTTGTCCAGAAAAGTTTTGGGGGGAGGCTTGTCATATTGCTGTCTACACTATTAACCGTATTCTATCACCTACTATAGGTAATATTTCTCCATACAAACGCTTGTATGATAGTATTCCTAATTATAGCCTATTTCAAGTTTTTAGTAGTGCATGTTTTGTGCATCTTCTTACAAATGAACGTCCAAAGATAAAACCTCGTGTTTGCGTTGAGCATAAAAAGGTATAGATATTGGGACTCTGTCTCCAATCGACTTCGTGTGTCTTATCACGTTACCTTCTGGGAACATAAAATATTCTCATCTTTACATTCTTTTGCATCTTCTCCCATTGTTCCAAATGTTCGTTTCTTCACCAATCCTTCCATCGAACTGTTTTCTGAAGATGACACTCATGCATCTTCCTCTTTAGAATTGCCCTCTCTTAATCTTAATGCAGGTACCTCTAGAAATCCCACTTCGACGGCTCCTGATATGTCTATGCCATCCGCAGATCCACATTTGGAAGTTCCTTCTTCTTCAATTCATCTTCAACCCATGTAAGTCAACCTTCTATTCGGTTTCATGATTTTCATTGTTATTCTACAATTGCCACTTTTCACGAGCCTCGCACATATAGAGAAGCTCATACTAATCCTCTTTGGCAGTAAGCAATGGCAGATGAGTTGCAAGCATTAGAACACTCTCATACTTGGGATTTGGTTGATTTGCCTCCTGAAATGCTGACTATAGGTTATAAATGGGTGTACAAAATCAAAAATAAGGCAGATGGTACAGTGGAATGCTATAAAGCTCAACTAGTAGCAAAAGGCTTTACCCAAGAGTATGGCATTGACTATGATGAGAAGTTTGCTCCAGTCGCACGTCTTACTTATGTTCATAGCCTCCTTGTTGTTGTTGTTATTAAGCAATGGCCTCTATTCCAAATGGATGTCAAAAATGCATTCCTTAATGGAGATCTCACTAAAGAAGTGTATATGGAACCATCTCCTGGATATACTCATACGCTTGGTAAAGTGTGTCGTCTACGCCAAACATTATATGGACTAAAACAGGCTCTTCATGCATGGTATTCCTAGTTTAATTCCACTATGGAACGCCCTGGATTTGCGTACAATCCCTATGATAATGCCCTATTTGTTCAACGAACATCTTGTGTGAGTATTTTGCTATTGTTATATGTGAATGACATGGTTATTACTAGCGATGATCACAAAGGCATTACAAAACTACAGTTGTATTTGAGTCAACAATTTGAAATGAAATATCTTGGATGGCTCAATTATTTTCTAGAATTGGAGGTTGCTTCAGATTCATTTGGATATTATCTTTCTCAAGCGAAATATGCCACTAATCTTCTTTCTAGAGCTGGACTTATTGATAACAAGATCGCTACCGCTCACATTGAGAATAATGCCAAATTTGATGAAAAAGATGGGACTCCTCTTCTAAACCTACACTTTATCGACAGTTAGTTGGCAGTCTAGTTTATCTCACTATTACCCACCCTAACATCGCTTATGATGTTCACATTGTGAGTCAATTCATGACTACGCTGCAGACAACTCACTTTATTGCTGTTCTTTGAATTTTTCGCTACATCAAGGGTACTTTATTTCATGGTCTTCACTTTTCTACTAACACATCCTTAGAGTTAATAGCTTATTTTGATGCCAATTGGGCTGGTGATCCTCTTAATCATTGCTCTACTACAGGTTATTGCTTTTTCTTAAGGAAGTCCCTTATTTCCTAGCGAAGTAAGAAACAAACTACTGTCACCTGATCGAGTACAGAAGCAGAATATTGTGCCCTTGCCGATAGAACTTTGGAATTATGATGGTTGCGGTGGTTACTAGAAGACATGGGAGTTCGTCATAATGGTGGAACGGTCATTCATTATGATAACCAAAGTGCCATCCAAATAGCTCATAATGATGTTTTCCATGAGCGTACCAAACATATTGAAATAGGCTGTCATTTCATACGCTCTCATGTGCTTCATGGCAATGTTCGTCATGTTCCCACCTCCTTAATTGATCAAATGGTTGATGTTTTCACAAAGGTACATTGACCTGGGCATTTTAAAGATCTTTTCTCCAAACTCTAGTTGACCTCTTCTATGTCACCTTGAGTTTGAGGAGGGTGTTAGAGATATTTACCTTCCTGATTGATTATAATTGATTTCATATTAATTATAATTGATTTCATTATGATATTGTAATATTTTATTACTTTAAATAGTTGCCTAGAACAACCTATAAATAGGGTCTTGTATCATTAGTATTACATACATTGAAATATACATAAATTCATTTTCCACTTTATTCTATCAGCAACAATAAAAAAAAACAACAGCCGGGCTACTAGCCGATGTCCAGAAGCTGGACATGTTTTCGGAGTAGTACTCAGAGGCAGCCAACCCCTGCGATGTGGTTCAGATCCAAACTTGGTAAAATCCTATTTTCAAAACTCATATTGTATCGAAAACTTAGGAAAACTTTAAAGAGTTTTTAAGAGCTATCATTTAAGAGAGACAAGAGCATGGGAATACTCCTCTTTTGTGATTGATTATTGTAGGTAGGATGTTCCTAGGATGTTCCTAGGATGAGTGAGAATTTTGAGTGATTGTAATCATTTCTTAGCCGATTATAAAGGAACCATCCCATCGATCTCTCCCATGTACAACAGGCACATCATCAACTACATAAATGAGTTGTGTTCATGCTTTGTTTTCGCAATATTCTTACTCCAATTGTCTTGTTTGTTCACGCTTTTGAGATGCTAGGACTTTGACTTTTCGGGCACAAATTCTAAGACCTCTTCAATGGCTTTTTATAAGGAAAATGGCGGAGGATTATGAATCCTTCTCATGGTGAAAATAAAGGAGATGCTTAAACCACTCGAGCCTTGCGACCTCGGCATTCAATCATAAAAATTTAAAACTATGGCCAGGCTACCAGCCAATGTCCAGAAGCTGGACATGTTTCTAGTGTAGTACCCGGGCATCCAACCCCATGATGCAATGCCGATCCAAATTTGGTATGACTCTTTTTTTCAAAACTTATATTCTATTGAAAACTCGTGAAAACTCATGAGAGCTTTTGACAGCCGTCATCTAAGAGAGATGAGAGGATGGGAATACCCCTCTTTTGCAATCGATTCTTGTGGGTTTGGATGTACCTAAGATAGGAAAACCATTGAGTGTGAGTATTTCGAGCGATTTTAATCTTCTCTTTGCCAAATTATAAAGGAACCATCCCGTCGATCTCTCCTTATACGGTCAGCACATCACCAACCACGTAAACAGTTGTATTCAAGGTTTATGTCCGCAATATATTTCTTGCTTGAATTATCTTGTATGTTCATGCTTCTGAGTAACTCTTGAAAATATCATATTTACAATGGATTTTGACTTTTTCTAAGGACAAAATGAAAGGAAAAGGAAACTTAAAGTGACAAATTTCTGAATTTGTGCAGGATATGGAATGATATATACCTAACTAATATACCACCCATGCGACACCAATGCTTGAATGGATCCTCTTAATTCCTGAACTGGTATGTTCTATTTACTCTAGAAATGCCATCCAATGGATGTAAATTGAAAGAGTTAGTTAAGAATGATTTTTGTCCCGAATAACTAAGATCAAACTCTATGTAATCTTGTACAAATTTCGATGCCTATTGAGGTAATATCCTTTTCATCCTAAAAAAATGGTATTATCTCATCATAAAATAGGACGAGTATAATAACCATTCTATTTCCCTATTTTTCTATTCCCAAAAATATATTTGAATATAAATCCATTTAGTAACACAATTTTATTTTTCTATTTTTGGGACAAATTTTTAGTCCAAAAATAGGTTTATAATAGAAATGAGAAGTAATTTTTTTTTTTTACTTTTCTATTTCTAGAACAAAAAATAAAAATATATATTCTTATTGCTCACCCTCACTACCAGCCAGCCATTTTGCTCTCCCCACTTGTCCGCCCTCCCACGAAAGAGAAATTATGTGTCATATTGAAATAGAAAAATCAATTTCTACTCAGAGATTGATTTGTGGAACAAAATCCTATCATCCACGCCCTTAAAAGCGGGATAAGTACACTAATGGTGCCATAAGTTGTGTACGGCGCTCACTTTGGTGCCAAAAGTTTCCGTCGGATCACTTAAGTGCCAAATCGGAGGAAAAACGCCACTTTGGTGCCACCGGCGAAAGATTCCGGCCTCCGGCGAAAGATTCCGGCCAAAATGATTTTTTTTAAAAAAAATCGATAAGCCTTTAAATGACGTCGTTTCGGTCCTCCTAAGAAAACGACGTCGTTTTGCCGTCCCCACGTGGATGGCTTCATGGAAACGACGCCGTTTAGCTCACATGGGGAAAAATTAGGGTTTCCGCCACTCGGCCACCGTCGTTCGCCCGCCACTCGGCCACCGTCGCTGCTCGGCCACCATCACTCAGCCACCATTGTAGTTGCTCGACCAGGTGGGCGAGGAGAGACGAGATTGTTGCAGGAAAATCGGCGGCGAGGCGGAGGAGGAGGAGGAAGAAGATAGGTCGAAGGGGCTGCTGGTGCGCTGCTGCTTCGCTGGTGCGTTGCTGGTGTCATTGCTGGTGTGCTGCCGTTGCTGTTGCTGGTGCCGTGCCAGTGCCGTTGCTAGTGTGGGTCTTCGAGGAAGAAGAAGACACGAAGACGAGCTTCCTCTCTCTCAATTTGGGGATTAGGGTTTCAAAGTTGGGGGAAGATGCCAAACGGCGTCGTTTTGGTGTTTGGATGCGACTCAACTCTCCGACGAGCCACGTCGGCCAAAAATTAATAAAAAAGGCCACGCCGGATTTCCGGCCAATTTCGTTGAGTTGGCACCAAAGTGAGCGTTTTTAAATTTTTAAGACTTAAGTGATCCGACGAAACTTTTGGACCAAAGTAAACGTACTGTGACACAACTTATGGCACCATTAGTGTACTTATCCCCTTAAAAGCCGTGAATCATTCACTAAGCATAGGATCCCAGTCCGATTCCATGACAGCGTGTGTTTATGTTATATGCACGTGTATACATGCATGCGTTATGCATTATCGATGTGTTTAAAGGTCATTGTCACTGTTGTATTTTGGGTGCGCGAGATGATATTGACATGGTTGTTATAAAAAAAATCCCTAGACCAAGACCTGCACCTTTCAAGTTTCACGCCAACAACCAGAACGTGGGCGGCGGAGGGACTTTTCTCCAGGCCTCGACGAAACGAAAACGAAGAAAGTGCGATGGAAATTTACTAATTGAACGACCTGAGATTGATCGAGCATCGAAAATGTATGCGCCGGAGTGAAGGAGACGGTAGCAAAAGTTCCTTTTTAGCTACCATTAACCGGTCAAAATATATGGAAATACAAGAAGAATGGTCGGTTTAGGTACAGTAAGACCAAGAATTCAATGGCTTGAGTCAAAACAGAGCTAGTAAATGTTATTGTACTCCTGAGAGAAAGAGAGAATATCCGACTTGTCTGGCAACACGCCAAGTTGCTAGGGGAAAATGATCTTCGTCCAAAAGGTAGCACGTGAGATGGTTGTACCTGCGATGGATTATTTTATATCGGTCTTCTGCTAGATTGATAATTGTCGCAATAAGCCTCGGTTTGGTATATGCAGTTGTGGCTGCGCTGCAATTGCAGTCCCTTGTGCGAATGACGATACATGTTTTAAAACCCCGTTTTTTGGTTTTCTTTGGGTCTATCTTGTTCACAGGTCGACCCCATAGCAGCAAGAAAAGGTGGTCCCCTAACAAGAAAAGAAAGGAGAACCTATTTATTTTTGTTTTTAGGAAGGGAGGGAGAGAGAAAGAGAGAGAGAGAGAGAGAGACCCACAATGAAAAAAGTCGAAGGGAAAAACAAAATCAAGAAGCCGCTATTGAGTGAACTAGAGCTCATGCAAAGGGAGATTGGAGAAAAATCTGTTCTACCTTCATCCATATAAATGGACTTAGCGAGCTCAAGAGTACCTTTGTCAAAGACTAGCTACTTTTTGATCGACTTAGACACGCCCAATCTGCTTGTTTAAACATGCCAAGTGTGCCGACCCAAGCCCCAACTTCTTCGATCATTACGCCATATTATAAGGTCGAGCAAAGGCACTCAAGTGCACAACAACCATTCAATTTCCTCCGTTGTATCACTTACCTTGCATACTATGAGAGCTAACTAGTTGCTTTCTTACCTTGCTTACCTTTTGGACTATAGGAGCTATCAAATTGAGTTAGTCAATATTCTCAACTACTCCTGCCCTTACTAATGGGAAATCAGTTCCAAAAAGGTGATTTATTTGAGACTTCGGTATGCTCCACATTGACATTTTGCGTAACCCTACAAGTGGGGCCAATCTTTGGCTCAATAAAATGTTCAGGAAATTGGAGGTAACATTCCACTGATGTTAAATCATGGACCAATTTCTTCAGCTTTTTCTTATGTGTTGGTGTTTTGTATGACCTACATAAGAGTCACTGTAGCACTCCAAAACTGGATGAAGAAACATTTCAAAAGGCAAAAGTCAATGCATAGCAAATGTCCTCAAGATGCAATACCCGTTTTCACAGCTATAGCTGCTACGAGAAAGCTCGACCGAGTACGCTCGGAGTCAAGAGAACTTGTGACCGAGTTGGTTTGGGAAGGCCTGGGATCAAAACCATTTGTAGACCAAGCAAGGGCCCATGGGCCCTTAGGCGAACTATTATTGAGTGGATTACTAGATGGACAGGCCTGTTGGTGGTCATGGACTACGGGCACTTGAGTATGGAGTAAAATTTTCAACTTGAATTAGGCAGCTATTTTTGAGAAATAAATACATATTAATTTTTTCGATAGCCTTCTCATTGTATATACATATTCTAGTATCAAGCTACACATCACATGTTTGCCGAGAAATGCAAATTGTTAATCAACAAAACTAATCGGAAGTTAATCAACCTCTACATAATCCAAATGCAAGCTTACAATGTATCATCTATCTTTCGCTTGTATATATAACACCAAACGAGAGACGAAATGACACCAATCCCATAAGAAACACACCCCGAGAATTACATCCGGTACGAAGCACTATATACATAACCCAATGCCGAAAGCAAAGGAGAAAGAGCCCGGAATCACGACCCCACTCTTGTGCCCGGAGTTTCCACGACGTCGCCAGCGGTCCGTGGAATTGCCGTTGGTACCGCCGGTCGTAGGTGAAACGAAGGAGTCACGATTCAACGCGTCGATGTAGATGGGGACGAGTGATTAAGGCCGTGCCAGGACCGAGACCTCGGATCTGAAGCAGCGTCTGGGCGGCGACCAATGATGACGGCTCGTACGAAGGAGGAGTCCGTGGCCGAAACGCACCGGCGGCTCGTGCCTTGCATCGAATGCTCAGGGCTCATGGGGAGTCTCGTCCTTCTATTAATTTCCCCAAGAACCAATGCCTTCTCAGATCTCACACGTTGAACTTTCTACCACGACGAGTAAACAGTCAAAATATATATTTTTTGTCATATGAGTTAATGAGTAAACGCCAGTTTTACACGTTATGGTCAACCCCATTAATATTAAAAGAAAAATGTCCATACAATGTATTTTCACATGAATATGATGTTGGTGAACATAGCTACCAAATAATCTATAAGCTTATTGTCTAAGATAATTTATATTAGGGCCTCATACCCTAAAAAGTCTAATTTAACTCCAATCTCAATTCCATCCTTTTTTTTTTCTTGTAAAAAACCTCAAACTTTTCTGTCCAGTCCTAATTTCATCCTAATTTTTTTTACCTCATAAAAAATTGCCAACTTTAGGTTCAGTCTCGATTCTAACTAAACTTTTTTTCATTAACTCTCTGTCTAAATCGACCTTAGTGACGTGATTGCTCTAGTTTTTTTCTCAAATCACACGTGCAAGTAGATGTCTTTGTAGGGATGAATTTCCATGTTAGCCCAAATAACATATTATTGGATCTGAAATTTGGGTAAAAATTGAAGCAATTAGTGTTAGCTTTCTTCAATTGCCCTTGCTCTTAAGAGAGTTTTTCTTTCATTATGCTTGAGGATCTTCGATATTGTGCTGCATCTTCAATCTCTCATAATTTGGAGTCTTCCATCTCTCATGGTTGAAGAGCTCATGCTTAGGACACTCGGCTCGGGACGCTTCAATGGCTTGTGCTAAGAAGTTTTCTATCTCTTTGTTATCAAGAGAAATTTTGGAAAGATGATGAACGGAGGCAGATTTAGGACTCAAGTCAAAATTTGTGATTTTTTATAAGACAAAAAAAAAAATACGATAGAATTGAGACTAAACCTAAAGTTGATGGTTTTTTATGGGACAAAAACATTTTATGGTAGAATTGGAATTAAACCTAAAGTTATGAATTTCTTAGAGTGTTAGGCCTTTGAAATATACATGCTTGAGAAATTACTTTTGTTTTTTTCAATAAAACTCCCCGTCAACTAGGAAGGCAAATGAGAAAACTCGATATGCCCCAAATATTCCACAAGATCCCCACCACGCGGGCAAAACTCAAGACACACTCAACAGTCTAAAGTAATTTAGTTAAGTGCGATAGATCACTTACAGAGAAAACACGGATTTCGCATGCCAAACTTTCCCTAATTCCCTCATTTCCAATTTCGAGTCTTGCCCTTTTCACATTTTTAATCGTGGAAATCTTCCTTTCGGCACATGAAAGACGTCGTACTCCGGGAAAAAGTAGAGCTCAACTTAGGCTTGAAAAAGAGCTTTGGCGTGTCCAAAAAGGAGACGTCGACTCTAAGAAAGCATTTTGCATGGAGGGAACAGCACATCCATCAAACCCTTCTTATTTATACCTGTCAAAATGCCGAGTAAGAAGCGAAGCAAACCCCACCTGGATTCTCTTGCGCAAGTATGGAATATCTTGCCATGAAGCAATGAATCCTATCCCTTGAGGTCCCTGAAGGGAAGCCAGGACCGGCACCTGGAAGAGCGTGACGCAACATGGGCACCTTGAAGGCCTCCTCGCCCGCCCCGTCTCCGTCGCCCTGGTCATCCAGTTCGCTTCTGGTTCTCTATCTCGTTGTGCCAGTCGTGCTGATCTCGACCGGCCTGTTCGCTCTGGCTGGTAACAGGTCGTCTTCTTGGGTCAAGCTCGCCTCGCCGTGGAAGCTGAGAGTGGCTTTCGCCGGCTCAAGAGCCACTGCCACCCTGTCTGCACTCAGGCCCAGCGATTTGCCCCACGCCATCGAACCTCCATGGCCTTCGGAAGAATGGAATGTACGATTTGCCGCACTCAGGCCCAGCTATTCGGAAGAAAACCAAGTAGCTTTTGCCCCTGCAAGTGTAAGGATGGAATGTACCTTTGTGCAAAACTTCCTGTTTTTTCGTTTCATTTTAGAAACCCTGCATGGCCATGCTCTAATAATCTTCGGCTCTTTTGCTTGTCCTTTTTATCAGGCGCCCGACAACAAGACGCTTCATTTTAGACAACCTGCATGACCATCCTCTAATAATCTTCGGCTCTTTTGCTTGTCCTTTCTATCAGGCGCACAACAACAAGACGCCAACGGAGTAACCAGAACTAGATGAACCGGTCGCCATCGAGCCTGTGAGGGCTGTCAAAAGATATAGCAGGTTAGGAGGAAATGTGTTGGATTTGAGTCAAAAGCCAGGCCTTCTGTATGCTTTTACAACCTGCTGATTGAGCCAATCATGCTCATTTGAGGGCATTTGATCCCTTTGGGCAGGTTTGAGAGGCTAGAGGCCAGCCTGTCCCGGGCACGGTCCGCCATCAGGGAAGCCGCTCTGGTCCAGAACCTGACATCGGTCCATGCCAACGCCAACTATGTACCCCGAGGAACAATTTACAGGAACGCCAACGCCTTCCACAGGTAAAACCGCCTCCTTCCCTGCATGCCGCCACTCAATCTTCCTTTTAATTCCCGATCAATTCCCCATCACTCGACGCAATGACCCGGAGAAAAACTACGTGCAGGAGTTATCTGGAGATTGAGAAGCTGTTCAAGATATATGTGTACCAGGAAGGGGTGTAAGAGTTTTTCTAATTGTGGACTACATTAATTGATATTATAATTTACCGTTTAACGTTTATCGTTTTACGGGGTTTGGTCTAAGGTGAGATAGTAGGTTTCTTAATTAGTCTAATATGGGTTGGCTAGTGTGGGCCGAGTTGAGCCTGGCCCGTAATGAGGGGGACGCGGAAACTCTATAAATAGTCTTTCAAGTCTCTCCTCTAACCCTAATTCTCACATTGATCCTCACCTAAGGGGCGTTTACCTAACGCTACACGTGAGGGGGCCGCCTCATTGAGCCGTGATTCGGAGGGGCAATAGAGGAGAAGGACTTTAACGCGTGGAATATTGTGTTTCGCTTCCGCTTCAAGAACAATGGATTCCAAAACAAGTGCGTCAATTCTTTCTACTCAATCATGCATGTTTTTGTTCTAGTTATGGAGATCTTGGGGTTTGCGCAATTTGCGTCTAACATGTGGTATCGAGCCTCCATAACCCTAGAACACGAACACAATTGATTTTGCCCTAATTTGTACGGATTAACCCTAATTAGTGCGGATCTTGCCCTAATCTGCGATTTTCGAGACTTTTCGTTCAATAAAAATTAAATTAAATTATATATTCGGATTGGGCTCAACGAGACGAAGAAAACCGTGGGCGGCGCGTCGCCGGAGGAGGCCGCACGCGCCCCCACGCGCGGCCACGCGCCTCCTGCGCGTCGAACACGCGTCGCGCGTGTGCTCCACGCGCCGCGCACTCAGGCGGCGCGTGCGGGCGCGTGGAGACTCCAATTCGCGCGTGGCTGGCGGTGACGGACTCGTATGGTTATTTCCTACGTCATGGTGTATTTATTTTATATTTTTAATGATTTTATGGATGTGAAAATACATGCAAAGCCCTAAATACGTGCTTTTTAGTGTATTTTTTGCGTATTTTTCTTGTATTTTTCTGTTATTTAGAAAATACAGGTGCTGTGATACAGGTATGTTATCACATAAACATTATAAAAGTGTGATTCATTAATAAAAATTAAACTTTATTGTATTTTATTAATGAATAAGGCAATGTAATTAGCATGGCATGTGATTTTAGTGATATAATGCCCCTATCACTAAAGTTAAATCACATGTATATGATGTATGTGAGATGTAAAGATTATATCCCTGGGATGAGAGAGTTTCAAGGATTCAATTAAGTTGTGACCGCCAAAGTGGCACACTTGGTTGAGTTTGAGAAATTTCGATCTCGTATTTTGATTGGGATGTCTCCTGATCTAATGCATAGTCATACTCCCAAAGGAGGTGATTATGTATTAGTTCATGGAGGGATACATGATAGTGTGGTGGAGGAGTGACCGATTCTAATGATTCATATACCCAAAGGTGATGAATTCACGAAGATTGGAATATATTCTCATAACCCTTATCATGTGGGAGTGTACAATTGCTTGTCATATATTCTGCCCAAAGGTGATTATGTGATTTTGCATGTAACTCTCTAGATGTGTACTTGTGCGTCAAGTTACACAATGCTCACATGATGCTAATTATATATATTGCTTGTCTTTCAGTCACCTTTTCTGTAAGTGGTAACTCCGTCACCATTGAGATTCTTGCTGGTTCGAATTTTAAGAGATGGAGAGAGGATTTTTTGTTTGCTATGGAGATGGCAGACGTTCATATAGCTCTTACTGCTGATCGGCCGGCAGATTTGACTGCCGAGAGTACAGAGGCTCAAAAAGCAAATTTTGCTGCATGGGAAAAGAGTAATAGAATTTGCTTGCTGTCCATGAAGCGTTCCATTCAGGAACACTTGAAAAGTGGTTTGCTCTGTGACCGCAATGCTAGGCAGATGATGGAAGCTTTGATGGCTAGAAATCGTGTGTCGCCTAATGCTAAGATAGGGACACATATGCAAACACTTTTTACTATGAAGTATGATGGTTCTAGTGGAGTTAGAGATTATGTTCTGAGGATGGTTGATTTGCAAACAAAGCTTCAGGTTCTCAATGTTGAATTTCCTACTGCTTGCATTGTCCATCAAGCTCTAAATACTCTTCCTCCTGATTTTGGGATTATTAAGACCAATTATAATTCCCAAGATGAAACCTGGTCTGTTAATGATCTGAATGCAAGGTTGGTGGCAGAGGAAGAGAAATTAAAGAAAGATAAAGGACATATTGCTCTTTATGCTTCTAGTTCTGCTAGTGACAAGGGTAAGAAGGTGAAAACTTATACACATAAAAGCAATTCAGAAGTTGCTGGTCCTTCCAACTACAAAGGAAATTCTGAATGAGTAGGTCCTTCTAACACTCTGGGTCCTAAGAATGCAATCACCAAGAAGGATGGTGTTCTTTGCTACTTTTGTAGGGAGAGAGGACACGTGAAGAAACGTTGTAGCAAGTTTAAGGCTTGGTTGTCTAAGAGAAATAAGAGAGAGCCTAAAGGTAATGATTCTTTGGCATTAGTTTATGAATCCAATCTATCTCAAGTTCCGACCAATTCTTGGTGGCTAGATAGTGGTGCAACTAATCATGTTGCATTTACTATACAGGTTCATAAACCGAAGGACGCCAACTCAGGATGAATCAAAGCTCACTGTTGGAAACAGCGTTGGAGTTGACGTTGAGTTCGTGGGAGATGTTATTTTGATTTTAGATTCTGGTTTTCGGATGGTGTTAAGAAACACTTTTTACATACCTTCTTTTAGGCGGAATTTAGTTTCTGTGTCTTGTTTGGACATGTGTGGATACTCTTTTGAAATAAAGAGTAATACTATTTCCATGTTTTTTGATTCAAATAAGATTGGGTGTTGCAATTTATCCGATGGATTATATCGATTGAGCTTATCTCCCAACGACATATACGTTGCTTATTCCGCTGAAAATGTTGTTTCCAAAAGACCTCTACCTAAGGAACAGTCTTATGCATTGTGGCATAAACGTCTTGGTCACATCTCTAAAGACAGAGTAGAAAGGCTTATAAAGGCTGATATCTTGCCTACTCTTAAAGATAATCAAGAGACTTGCGTAGACTGTTGCAGAGGTAAGATGACTAAGATAAAGAAGAAATCTGATGTACGAAGTTCAGACTTGTTGGAGGTTATTCACACGATATTAGTGGACCATACATGGCTACTTTGTGTAGAAATTTTTATTTCATCACATTTATTGACGACTATTCCCGATATGAATACTTATACTTGATTAAAGAAAAGTCCGAGTCTCTTAATAAATTCAAGATTTTTCGGATCAAGTGGAGAAACAGTTGGGAAAAGTTATTAAGATTGTCAGATCTGATCGTGGTGGTGAGTATTTTGGTAGGCACGGTGATGCTGGACAACTTAAAGGGCCGTTTGCTAAATACTTAGAGGATTCTGGGATTATAAGTCAGTTTACTATGCCTGGTAGTCCTGAACAAAATGGTGTAGCTGAAAGGCGGAATCGTACTCTTATGGACATGATGAGAAGTATGATTAGTAGGACAAATTTACCTAATTTTCTGTAGGGAGAAGCTTTGAAAATAGCTCTTTATATTCTAAATCGTGTTCCTACTAAAGCGATTCCTTTGACTCATTTTGAGTTGTGGACTGGTGTAAACCTAGCTTGAATCATCTTAGAGTTTGGGGATGTCCAGCGAAGTGAAGTTGTATAATCCAACATTGAGTAAGCTGGATTCCAAAACTACTCGGTGTTACTTCGTGTCTTACCCAGATCATTCAAAGGGATATCGGTTTTATAACCCTAATGGAGGTACAAGAATTGTGGAATCTCAGACTGCAAAATTTCTGGAATTTGATATTGGTGAAAAGGGTAGCTGCTCACAAGCTATCGAAGATGATAGTATGGTGGGAATAACTGGATCACTGTCTCATCCTGTGCAAACAATTATGGAGCCTCATGTGCCTCAAACTGAGCCTGTTGTGGCTCATGATCCTGTTGTTGAGACTGTTCCTGGAGAAATTCCGCAAGTTCCTCAAATTTAAAATCAGGATGAAATAGCTCCACTCAGAAGATCAACTAGAGAAAGACGTTCAGCTATACCACCAGACTATCTAGTCTACTCCGGGAGAGCATGATTATGACATAGGCTGTGTTGTTGATCATGTGACTTATACTGAAGCCATCTCATGTCCTCAATCAGATTTGTGGTTAGATGCGATGAAAGATGAGATGCAATCTATGAAACACAATGGTGTTTGGGAGCTTGTTGAATTGCCTGAAGGTTGTAAACCTATTGGCTGCAAATGGGTATTCAAGACTAAAAGGGATTCCAAAGGAAAGATTGAAAAGTTTAAAGCCAGGATCCGGTAGCTAAGGGTTTCACTCAAAGAGAAGGAATAGATTATGAAGCAACATTTTCTCCAGTTTCTTCTAAAGATTCCTTTAGAGTGATCTTAGCATTGGTAGCTTATTACGATATGGAGTTACACCGATGGATGTTAAGACTGCTTTTCTAAATGGAGACCTTGATTAGGAGGTTTATATGGTGCAACCTGAAGGTTTTGTAGCAGATGACTCAGGTCAGCTTGTTTGTAGATTGAAAAAGTCTATTTATGGCCTTAAGCAAGCTTCTAGACAGTGGTATTTCAAGTTTCATAGTGTTGTTACTTCATTTGGATTTATTGAGAACAAAGTAGATTAGTGCATATACACCAAGGTCAGTGGGAGGAAATATATTTTTCTCATACTTTATGTAGATGATATCTTGCTTGCTAGTAGTGACATTGGTTTACTGCATGAGACAAAGCGGATGTTATCGAAAAATTTTGACATGAAAGACCTTGGTGAGGCGTCTTTTGTTCTTGGCATTGAGATCCATAGGGATCGCTCATGCCGTTCATTGGGTTTATCTCGAGAGGGCGTATATTGATCGCATTTTAGAAAGATTCAATATGCGGGGATCGCAAACCAGGAATTGCTCATGTTGTT
Organism: Eucalyptus pumila; assembly: GCA_016097595.1. Taxonomy (NCBI): domain Eukaryota; kingdom Viridiplantae; phylum Streptophyta; class Magnoliopsida; order Myrtales; family Myrtaceae; genus Eucalyptus; species Eucalyptus pumila. The sequence goes on along the minus strand of CM027846.1, from coordinate 8,308,666 downwards.
AAGGGTGATAAATTGAGTCTTTCACAATGCCCTAATTCAGATTTTGAGAAAGCTCAAATGAATGATGTACCTTATGCTAGTGTGCTTGGAAGCATCATGTATGCTCAAGTTTGCACTAGGCCGAGATATTGCTTTTGCAACGGGGCTTCTAGGCGGATATCGGTCTAATCCAGACACGATCACCGGGTTGCTGCCAAGAAGGTTTTAAGGTACTTAAAGAGAACAAAAGATTATATGCTGATGTATAGACATGTTCCAAACTTGCAACTAGTAGGCTATTCGGATGCAGATTTTGCTGGTTGTCAAGATGATAAGAAATCAACGACTGGATACATATTTATGTTGGCGGAGGTGCAAAGATCATGGAAGAGTGAGAAACAGAAATCCATATCTTCTTCAACCATGCAAGCGGAGTTTGTAGCATGTTTTTCAGTTGCTACTCAAGCTATTTGGCTCCGGAACCTCATTAGAGAGTTATCGTTTATGATTTTGTGGATAGACCCATACAGTTATATTGTGACAATAACTCTGCAGTGTTGTTTATTAATAACAACAGAAGTTTAAAGGGGTCTAAACACATGGAGGTCAAGTTTTTGACTATAAAAGAATCAGTACAGAATGGTGACGTTGCAGTAGATTATATTCATACAGATGATATGGTTGCAGACCCACTAACTAAAGGTCTACGCCCGTGTGTTTTTGATCGACATGTCATTAGTATGGGCCTAGGAGCATCTTGGGATGCTGTTTTTTAGTGGGAGTTATGTTTTTATTTTTCTTTGAATAAAGTTTACATCTGTTTTGTTACAATTTAGTAACACTTTGATATATATATGTCAACTTTTGCATTCAATAAAATATTTTTGAATGGATTGTTATCATGTTGAATATATATATTGTTAAAAGTCTCAAGGTATTACTTAAACCTTGAGTGAAGGCTAGGGGCATCCGGGCATCCGGTTATTAGCCTTGTGCATATGTCTTGTGATACATAAAGAAAGGTTAACCGTAAGGACAAGACATATGTGGGTTCATTGGAACCATAAAGCATTCTCTAGTGGCACAAGTTTTTGTGACGCCTAAAGTTAAGAGAATGGTGACTGACAAATGGGGTCTCTCTATGAGAGATGTTATCCATTTGCCACACTATCATATTGAATCCATATCAATAAAGTTGAGAACATTAGTGACCATGGAAGGCTCTGTGTGTATACATGCGATTCTTACCGCCATGATTCGGTGTTTGAGACTTTATGGGATAGGATTGACTATTAAGAATTATCTCGGACCAATGTGCGCACATATAGTACGATTTCAATTAATATAGTCCAAGTGGGAGAATGTAAGAGTTTTTCTAATTGTGGACTACATTAATTGATATTGTAATTTACCGTTTAACGTTTATTGTTTTACGGGGTTTGGTCTAAGGTGAAATAGTAGGTTTCTTAATTAGTCTAATATGGGCTGGCTAGTGTGGGCCGAGTTGAGCCTGGCCCGTAATGAGGGGGACTGGCGGGAAACTCTATAAATAGTGCTCAAGTCTCTCCTCTAACCCTAATTCTCACATTGATCCTCACCTAAGGGGCGTTTACCTAACGCTACACGTGAGGGGGCCGCCTCATTGAGCCGGTGATTCGAGGGCAATAGAGGAGAAGGACTTGCGCGTGGAACATTGTGTTTCCGCTTCCGCTTCAAGAACAATGGATTCCAAAACAGGTGCGTCAATTCTTTCTACTCAATCATGCATGTTTTTGTTCTAGTTATGGAGATCTTGGGGTTTGCGCAATTTGCGTCTAACAAGGGGAGCCGCCCATGTTCCATGACGGGCCATGCAAGAGCATCTACTCCACAGAGAGAAGGTTCATCCATGAGATGGAGAGAGGCCATAACATGTACCGGACCACGGAACTTTCCTATCTCAGTAGCCAAATCTTCCAACACACATTCGGACTTTACGAAGTTGATTTTGGAATATTCGCCTTTGCTCAATTTCGAATATCCTTATAATATAATAATTCATCTTGGGTTTGCGTCGTCCGTAGATTCAAACTCAAGACATATTTTAATAATAAATTTCATCGACCAATCTAAAACACCATTATTTTTTTCCAAAGGCTTAAGCCTAAGGCAAAATTAACTGATATGAGAGAGAGAGAGGGCATCACATGACAGTGCAACAAGCTGGTTGGGGTTCCGCCATAACATACGACGAATATAACCAGACAACCGGCAGCTCCACCGGCTTGGACTGCTTTTCTTCTTGTTTCTCCTCCTCTTTGACTTCGTTCACCGTCTCCATATTTGCATAACCCAAGCTCTTGCGAAGCTTACTGGTGAGCTCGAACACGTCGACTCCGTCCCCCGTTACTTCAATCACATCTCAGTCTGTTCCTGGTAAACTCGGCAATTGGAACCCTACACGCATCGATTGATCAGGGAAAATAGAAAACCACACAGAACATGTTTCGATATACTATCATAATCCACTAAATTTCAGTTCAATAAATTGGTACAGCAACTCTTTAACAGGTATTAGAACTAAAATTTAATTTTTCAAGAATTTTTTTATAATCTTTCTTGCGGACAACCCTGAAAAATAAACTGCTTATATTACCAGGAACGGCGTTGCGATTTGAAGCGCCTTCAAGCGATTATCTTGCCTTCTAAAATTTGGGAAGAGTGAGAACTTCTGATTCCTACCGTTCAGGGACACTTTTGACCACCACTTTTTTCTGCAATAATGATGATGATGATGATGATGATGATGATGATGATGATGATAAGGTATATATACACATAGAAACTTACAATAAAAGTAATATTTTTTTTGAAAATAATTATATTATTTTTATTCTATGTTACGTACCTTAGTCACAGTCTTGTTTTGCTATTAACGCTCCTCGACAAACCTCCGGATAATTACTCCAAATTTTGAGAATATGAGAGATGGATTGAGTTGAGTTAGGGAATGATATTTGATTGCGAAGGCCATCTAGACAATGTCTTCCATATTTATAGTCATTTTTTTTTAGAAAGTTGATTCATATTGAGTCTTGATTGGAGTGGCCTACGCGGAAAGAGCGAAATTTTGGCAAATTTAAAACAAAAAGCTAAAAAAGGTGGAAAGAAACATGTTGAATTTTTTTTGGGGAAATTTATGTCCGAAATTTCAACGAGACTTAGGTTTTTAAGATAAGTTTGGAATTATTTCGCTAACATAGAATATAAAATGCAAAAAATAGGGCAAGGCTCCAAACCTAGTTGCTCAATCATCAAAGAAACATCTAGAGACACAAATAGATGTGGCATGATTGACTTGTCATTTTCGCTTGCGTGATGCATTTCATGCTGGGAACAAAATTTCGCATCTGTCAAAAGGACGAGGAAAATGAAATTTAAAAGAAGAATGGTTGCCTCGAGGGACCGAGAGGATTCAAACCGTTACCTACTCTGGGATGTGAATAGCCAATACTTTCAAGCAGATTCTTCAAACTAATATGTATATATAATCTGAAAACTATTGATTTTCGTGAAGCTGGCGAGCGAACACTTAACACCCGACGTACTTGAAGTGTTGAGCATCGCAGCTTTGATACCGCTTGTTGGACTCAGGTGGATATTCCGACTAAAAACAAACACTTTCTTTTACTATTACTAGAAGACTCAATAAACTCCGTATCTCACACAATGAACTCTCTACTTTTCTCTCCACACTCTACACCACTCTCTGCTCACCCTTCTCACAACACCACGCACTATTACACAACACTCCATATGTTTCTCTACGGGAAAAGTATCAAAATAGTCATAAACCTTTTCCATTAGTACCAAGTCAATCCTAAACTTTTCAATTGGACTAATTTAGTTCTAAACATTTTCATATCGGTACCAATTCAATCCATACACTTATTAAAGCATTTAAAACAAAGGCAGTGAACTTATAAAGTTTGGACTCTGCTAATTTAAGCCGGAAATTGCTGACGTAGCTGTCGGCGGTTTTATGTGGCGTCACATGGACAAATTTTATAATTTTTTATATTTTTCCAGATTTTTTAAATTTTTTTTCTTTTTTTTTTCTTTTTCCCTCCTTACCCCTTGGCCAGCAAGGTCGCTGGCCGACCATTTCCGACCACAAGCTGGTCTGGGCGAGGGCCCCCGTGCCCTCGCCGACCACTAGCGAGGGTCGCCGCGCCCTCGCTGGCCACAAGTGAGGGTGTCAACCCCCGCCTAGATCTAGGCGAGAGCGTCGGCCCCCGCCCAAATCTAAGCGAGGGCCCAAACCCTCGCCGGCCAAGGGCAAGAGTCTCTGCGCCCTCATCAGCCATAAGTGAAGGTGCGAAGGCCCATGCTCATGGTGGGCGAGAGTCGCAATGCCTCAGGCGAGGGCGTCGTGGCCCTCACTCATGGCGGGTGAGGGCGTCGTGTCCTCTCCTAGATCTGGGCGGGGGCTGCCGTACCCTCATCCACCACGAGCGAGGGCCACCGCACCCTCACCTGTGGCCGACGAGGGTGCAGAGGCCCTCGCCGGCCAACGGGTGAGGGTTTCGGCCCTTGCCTAGATCTGGGCGAGGGTTGACACCCTCGCCTGTGGCTAGTGAGGGCGCGGTGGCCCTCACCAGTGGCCGACAAGGTCATGGGGGCCCCGGCCCCAACCAGCCTATGCCGGGCGATGGTCGGCCGGCGACCTCGCCGACCCAGGGGTAAGGCGAAAGGAAAAAGAAAAAAAAAGGAAAAGAAAAGAAAAAATGATTTAAAAAATTATAAAATTTGTCCATGTGGCACCACATAAGACCACCGGTGGCCATGTCAGCAATTTCTGACTTAAATTAGCCAGATGGATTGAATTGGTACCTTTTGATCGGGTAGGTAGCTCAGATACTTGGCTCCCTTCTTATGATGAATTTAGGCAATGCTTAGCCCAAGCTGAACTTGAAGATCTAAGGTATGTAGATCTCCGTTATACTTGGTCTTCTTCCTTGGGTGTGAACCGGAAAATGAGGAAAATTGATAGGGTGCTTGTAAATACGAAATGGTGCCATGAGTTTTCTTACTCATAAGCATCTTTCCTTGCTTCGGGCATCTCCGATCATACTGCCATGGTTGTTAGAGTCATGGTCCCTTCGACTTTTAGAAAAACCTTCAAATTTTTCAACCTTTAGATGGAGCATCCAAATTTTAACGCTATTGTTGCCCAGGTGTGGGATGACTCGGTGGAGGGAACTCTTATGTTCAGGTTGTGCTATAAACTTAGAAACCTCAAGGGCCACCTCAAGCAGCTTAACAGGCGTTCCTTCTCTAATAGAACATCTATTGCAAGGAATGCCTTTCGAATCACCCAGGATACCCTCTAACAAGACCCGAACAACTTGTTGCTAGCTGATCTTGAGAGGAACCACCTCCGGACCTTCGCTAGTCTCCGTTTACAGGAGGAATTCTTCTATAGATAGAAATCTAGGGTCCAATGGATTAAGGAAGGTGATCAAAATACCAAGTTTTTCTACCATTCTATCAACAAAAGACAACTGAGGAACAGAATCATTTACATGTCGGATGGTTCAGGCAATCAAGTGAGCGATCTCGAAATGGTGTAGCAAACTTTTGTATCCCATTTTCAGGGTCTCTTGGCGTCTATTGATCCCCCGTCTCGGCCTTCCCTACAGGAGATATAGGTGGTTCTTCAGCATTCCCTCGGTGCGGATCACGTACAATCCCTCTCCCATCCTGTGACTGATGTGGAAGTTTATGATACCCTGTTCTCTCTTTTTGTTGGCAAGGCACCCGGATCGGATGGGTTTAACGTTGAGTTTTTCAAACGCAACTGGGAGGTCGTTGGTTCGTCGGTCATAAAAGCGATCGAGGACTTTTTTTATCGCCAAGAGATTGTTGCGAGAGATAAATAGCATAATTATAGCTTTAGTTCCTAAAATCCCCAATGCATCTACAATCTCTGATTATAGACCCATTGCTTGCTGCAACACTATCTATAAGTGCATCAACAAGATTATTGCTAATAGACCGGCATCAATTCTTCAATCCATCATCAGCCCCTCTCAAAATGTGTTTGTCAAAGGCCGCCGAATTAGTGACAATATCTTGTTGGCCTAAGAACTCTTCACCGGTTTTCACCATGATGCTTATTCACCAAAGTGTGCAATTAAAGTAGACTTTCAGAAAGTGTATGACACCATTGATTGGGGTTTCTTGGAATTATCTCTCCTAGCCTTTGGTCTTCCCAATCAATTGGTCGGGTTGATTATGACTTGTGTCCGTACACCCAAGTTCTTCATTTCCATTAATGGAGAGATTCACGGTTTCTTCTCCAATGGTCGTGGATTACGCCAAGGGGACCCTATGTCTCCTTACTTATTCACCTTAGCCATGGAGGTATCCCCGGGGATCTTATATCATCAATCTAGACAACCGGACTTCAAGTTCTTGTGGAGGTGCAAATCTACTTGTCTATCCCACTTGTTCGTCACGGATGATGTCTTCCTATTTTGTGAGGCAAATATAACTTTTGTTTCTCTCCTCAAGGATAGTCTTGCCACTTTCTCATCTTGGAGTGGTCTAAGACCTAATATGAACAAGAGCGAAGTTTTCCTCTCGGGTGGTGGGGATAGCACTCAATCCCAAATTCTTCACACCCTCGATCTCTGGAAAGGTACCCTGCCGGTCCGATACTTGGGAGTCCCTATCATTACCTCGCAGCTTGGCAAGGAAAATTGTAACTCCCTTGTAAACATTATAACAGCAAGAGCGCAATCGTGGGCTCATCGTTTCCTATCATTCGCGGGTCGCCTACAGCTCATTAGGTTAGTCCTCCATTCTATACAAGTCTATTGGGCTAGTATGTTTATGTTACCTAGAGCCGTACTGGACTGTATTGAACAAGTGCTTAGACAATTCCTCTGGAAAGGCCCTGGCCTTAGAAGTGGGGGTGCGAAAGTGGCATGGGAAGATGTTTGCCTCCCCAAAAAAGAGGGAGGACTTGGCATACGCAAACTTATGGATTGCAATATGGCAGTAATGCTCAAACACATATGGATCCTGTTAAAGAATCCCTTTGGTGTAAGTGGATACATGCTACTTACTTAAAAAAGAAGAATTTTTGGGTTGTTAATAAGCCAACCTTCTATTCCTAGGCTTGGAGGAAAATTCTTGACCTCAGGAGGGACTTCCATAAGTACTTTAAATGGCAGGTGGGCGATGGTCTCTCGGTGTCTCTTTGGTTTGACCCGTGGCACCCTCGAGGTCCCCTTAATTGTTTCTTCACGAGCTCTCTCATCTACCGTTCGGGACTCTCCAGATAGGCTACAGTTGCAGATCTTTTTTTTGTTCAAGGCCAAGCCACCAAGGCCATCCTAGAATCATGGACACATACTCTTCCTGTCCTCTCGCAGCACCCTGATTGTTTTTGTGGTTGGAGCATTCCTCAGAGGCCTTCTCAATTGCATCTACGTGGGAAGCCATTTGACTAAAGCGAAGCTTGGTCCCATGGTTCTCCTTCGTCTGGAACAAGATGCTCTCCCCTCGATACCGTTTTCACCTTTGGCTTATCACCATAAACCAGTTACCCACCCAGGTTTTTCTACTCTCCTATGGTAGGATTGCGGATGGATCTTGTGCCTTTTGCAATCTAAGACCAGATTCTATTGACCATCTATTTTTTGGTTGCCATATTACTACTAGCCTTGCTTCGTTCTGGGCTACACATTGTAACCTCCCTTGGCAAAATAGTTCGTGGCTGGAAAATCTAAATTGAGCTAGCAAATTCCTCTTCGCAATGATTTTTATCAATGTATTGCTCGGTTTGCTTTTGGGGCCCTTTGTCACTTAATATGGAAGACGAGGAACAACATCTTCTTCCGAGGCCAAATCCTATTTGTGCCTACCTTGAAGAAGCATCTCATCAAAGCCGTCAAGGACAAGACTACTACTTTCAGCCTTGTTGCAAACATGCCAAGGAACAAGAGGATTCAACGAAGTTGGGGAATCAATCCCTCTATTTTCTCTTCCATGATGTTAGATCTTTCCATGTAAAGTTTGCTTGAGGGTTGTCACTGTTTTGGTTCCCCCCTCCCCTTTTACTCTCAGCACCCTTCCACTCTTTATGACTTGTTTGTCACTAAGAGTGCAAGTTTTGTTAGTGCCGAGATCTCTTTGATGTAAAGTTTCTTTTGGTTAAAAGTCAATACTAATCTTACCTTACCAAAAAAAAAATATAAAACGTTTAGGACTTTTTTGGTATTTTTCCTGATTCTCTACACACCTCTCCACAACTCCATTCAATTGGGAAGGGCAAACCACCCCTTTATACTAACTAAAGTCGGTGGAGCCCCTTGCACATTTACATAGCAAGTTGGCAACTTTGGCTAATTTTCCACGTAGAAGACAATGAGCGACAGCTTAGAGTGGAGCCTTCGAGTTGTCGACAAGCTTACTCATTTTTCTTCATAAAATTCTCAAGAACTCCAGGGAGAGAGAATGTACCCCCATTAAGGTTGCAAATGTACCCCATTAAGGTTGTGAGATCTTGTGAAACTATAGCCAAGTAATCTAAAAAGGCAAATAGAAACCTACAAACATTCTTGAAACCTTCTACTCTATATCATGCGAAATTCTACAGGACCAATACCTCACAAAGGTAGTAGATAATGTGAAGGCGAAGATTTTATGTTAGATATGGAAATATATAGGCAACCCTATGTACCACACATACAGCACAAATACTTGAAGAGGGTCCTCTTAATGTACACATGGTTACTTTCTATTTTCTCTATTGAAAAATGCCAACAACGCACTTGGAAATATCCAATGGATGGATGCAAATTGAAAGAGCTGGCTCTTTCTTAGATAATATTTAAAATTGAACTCTATGTGATCTCATATATATTTAGATCCATATTGAGATGGTATCCTTTTCATCCTCAAAAGATGATATCGTTTTTTGTGATTATTTGGAAAGTGCTGATTGTTCACTGAATGGATAGGATCCAAATCCTATGCGGAAGTGTGCAATCCACATGTGATCGATTAAAGGTCATTCTTGTTTTTTCATCCCCCCCCTCCCCCCCTCTCCCTCTCTCTCAAAGGTGTGCATCCCATGTGGTGATGCTGGCAATGACATAATAGATGTTCTAAGCAAGACATTGACAAGATGAATAGAACAAATTCCCAATACCAAGACCTATGACTTTCAAGTTTATAGCCAAGAGCAAAGCATAAGAAGAGGGCCAACAACCGGCTAGAGAAGGAAGAAGGGAAGGGAATAAATAAATAATAAAAAAAGAGAGAAAGGAAAGAAAAAGGGAAAAAAGAAAATTAAATAAATAAATTCGAAAACTATTAAAATATTATTAAAAATTATTCATGTTAGCGCCGTCCATGCCACGTAGGATGGCCAACATCCACGTCGAACGACTAGCATCCACGTCAGTAATTTTACGTCAAAATTGGCCGGATGGACTTAATTGGCAAAACGTGAAAATTTTATGAACTCGGTTGGCACAATTAAAAATTCCTTATACATCTATTGTGGGGAGCTTAATGTATGCACAAACTTGCACCAGACCAAACATCAATTTTGTTGTCGAAATGCTGGGTAGGTATCAAAGTAATCCTAAAATGGATCATTGGAAAGCTGCAAAAAAAAAAAAAAAAGTTCTTAGATACTTGCAAGGAACGAAGAATCATATACTCACTTATAAAAGATCCGATCATCTCGAGGTGATTGGATATTCAGATTCAAACTTAGCCAGATGTGCCGATACAAAAAAAATCAACGTTTGATTACTTGTTTCTTCTGGCTGGAGAGGCAATTTCATGGAAGAGTGCGAAGTAGTCAATTATTGCTGCATCCACTATGAAAGTTGAATTTGTGGCATGCTTTGAGGCCACTATTCATGGATTATGACTGCGGAATTTTATTTAAGGGCTTGTGATTGTCAACGGTATTGCTAAACCGCTGAAAATTTATTGTGATAACTCTGCAGTAGTTTTCTTCTCTAAGAACAACAAGTATTCTAAGGGTGCTAAGTATATGGAGATCAATTACTTGTATGTTAAAGAAGTTGTTCAGAAACAAAGAGTGTCAATTGAGCACATTAGCACCAATCTTATGATAGCAGATCCCTTAACAAAAGGACTGCCGCTTAAAACATTTAATGAGCATGTTGAAAAGATGGGCATTATTGGACGTCATTAATGTTTGTATTATGATTGTATTAAGTTTATGTATTTAACACTTTGAGCTCATTTACATGTTTCTGATATTTCCTATTTTTTATTTAGTATACATTATAGAAATAGATGAATGTTAAACAGGATAGTTTCTAAAGAGACATTATAGTTGAACTATTACTGTACTTCTCATTTATGGATCATATTAAGTAAAGTGTTATAGTTGTAGAAGGGACTATGTCGATTAATGACATACAACCGCTATGACTCGTATTAGTTTTCTTTATTTAATTGTGATTATTATGTGATTGCCAATTTAATGAAAAAATTTATAGCATAATGTTATTGTGCACATTACAGTCTTTATTAAACCATGAAAGGAAAATCATATGGGCCAAGTGGGAGAATGTAAGAATTATTGTGGCCCACATGATATGATTTATTATATAGTTTAATAATAGTTGAAATGCTATAAAATAAATAATGTATTGGTTATGAGAAGTTGCGACTCTAATAAAACGAAAATGTACTATTTTTTATGGAAGTTAAAAGACGCTTTGATGGAAGGCACCTATTAAAAGAACGTATAAATAGAGTCCGGTCCTCTCTCCGCCTACAAGAACAACAATAACAGAAAAGAACTTAGTATTCTCTCCTCCATCGATAGAATACATTAAAGAATAGTGGGTTAAGAGAGAGAAATCGGATTTCTTCCTTTGGTTCGAGTTCCTCGGTTTTCCACAACAATTATGATCAAGGGTAACGCTATGGATAAAGGTACGTCTTCACCTATTTGTGAAAATCACGAAGATCAAAGATCATTGTATTTCTTTTGAATTTCCGCATCAAAGAAATATATGAATTGTCTAACACCGCTAACTTAAATGATTCTGTTACATTATTCGGTAAAGTCATATAGTATATCAGTGTTCGTGTTTCTAGCATCACTTTATATGTTTTGCCGATATATTTAGTTTTTGCACTTTGTTTGTTGGTCATCCGAGTGAAAATTGGCTATTATTGCCATTAGTTTTTTTTTTTTTGGCCAAATATTGCCATTAAGTGGAGTTGCTGATTTTAATCCGTTTATATGCGCATGACGTGCTAAAACTGCCCCAAGGCATGTTCAATCGGCCGATCTCATCTTTTAAGAACCCTCGGTGAACCTAGGAATTGGTCGGTAAGAAGTTCTTGTTCATGTCCTCCATTTTCTAAGGTCGACATCAAGGAGAAATTTCGATGATGACGCATTCCCTAGACCTTGGAAGAATGGAAACAGAAGTTTGATGTCTCTTCCGGATCTGCCATGAAATTTCATGCAAAGTGCTTGGAAATGGTCTGAAGAATTCTTTGATGTATCAAGATCCATTTTATAAAAATATGTTACACGAGTCAAGACCCAATATTCGAATTGCGTGTTGAAATATGGCCTGCATGCATGGGGTAATTTTCAATTTCCATTTGTAGCATCGCTTAATATAAAGTTCATCGATGACCAATATAAACAAGCTCTCCATCATTCAGCAACTCAAATACAAGGCAAAATGAAAACGGTAGTAGGGATGTCAAGACCTCCCTTTTTCCGGGCACCCACATATGCATGGGCACGTGCGGAGGCTAATGGCTTGCTATGTATTAGGCTTAACCCGAGCTCTCCTAAGCTCATCAATTCACAACTTATGATCCAAATTTTTAACATGCAAGTTAATTTCAAATAAGAGTTACCATTAATCAATTTGGAGTAGGTCAATTAGAAATCCAAGTAAAATATTTGGAGAAATACTTTACTCCTGCACAACTAAAGAAATTAGGATCGGAGATTTGATTACACTAATTAATCACTAATGCCCTTTCGATACCTAATTTTTGTTTGAACATCAAATAAAGCATTTATGCAGCATTTTATTTCAATCACGAGTTCTGGGATTCAATTCCTAATTAGACTAAGGAAATAGAAATCCATACCTCAAAAAGGCACAATTGGAATGAAGGAAATAAGTCAATATTTGCTTCCAAAAAGTTAAACATGATTTCTTCTTTTGGTTTTTCAAATGTTTTCTATTCATTTGCGTAGAAAACTAATCAAGAACCATTTTTTTCGGTCTTTTTCTATTTTTTGGGGAAAAAACGGATTTTTCTGATTTTTTTTAAAATATAAATTCATTTTTTTGGATTTTTCTGATAAAAACTATTTTTTAACTTTTTCTAATTTTTTGTCTCCCACGCCCTTTAAATTCCAGGAATTCGTCACTTCAACAGTCTTCGATGGTTATACGGGTATCCAAAATTGGGCTTTTTCTGATTATTTGGGAAAATGTAAAATATTTTTGGGTTTTTCTGAGTTTTTTTATATTTTGTTATTAAAATATTTTACATTAAAATAATTATATATTATATTATATTATAAAAAGGATCCGGATCGGACTCCCCGGGTTGGGAACGATCCGGCTCGCCTGCCTTCGGTCCAGATGGGCCTGAAGTATAGGCCTAACAGGAGCCCCCTCTCTTTTTTTTAAAAACATTCCAAGCCCACAATTTAAAAGAAAAACAAAACAGGCCCACATATTCCCAGGCCCGCGCAGAACGAGCCCATGCTCAACCGGACCCAGCCGGCCCGAACCGACGAAACCCTGCCCGGCTAAGGCAAGTCGGGTCAGCCAGACATGCGCTCTGACCCGGTTCATCTCCCCCTCACCGCGGCTTGCCTATCGCTACAGGAATGGCACCGGCGAGAGACGCCGGCACTGGCCATCGTTGCCGGCCGAGATCTGTCTTGGACGGACATGACCAGCGGAGTCCGCTCAACCCGAGGCCTCCCCGATGCCGTCTCTCTCTCCACACGACATCAAGACGGTGATTGAAGCTCGGGAACGGACTTTCTCAACGCAAGCTTTCAGATATCTAGTTTCGGCATTTCATCGAACAGGCGGTACGCACAAACTGGAACGGGGAATTCTCGAAACCCTCGGCACTTACCAGGGGAGGAATGATGGAGAACAAAGACAGGAACGATACGGGCCGGACCTCGCGTGAGCCGAGCGGCTACAAACTCCGGCCCGGCATATCCAAAACAGAATAGTAACAGGGGTCGGGGAAGCTCACGATTTGGCACGGGGATGGCCCGACGGTGGTTCGTTGGTGTGGTGGTCGCCGGGGACTCGCCTCTACTCTCACTGGTTCTCTTCGATCCGACCCTTTCTCAGATCTCTCTCCCCCTCTCTCGGCTCGTTTCAGCCACCCTCTACTCGCATCTCTCTCTATCTCAGATCTCGCTCGCTCTCGGGCCTCCCTTGATGTCTCTCAGGGGAATTCCGTTGAGCTCGCTGCTTCCGTGTCTCCTTTCTGGTCTCGCAGACGTCCTATTTATAGGTGAGTTGCAGAGGCGGGGGAGGGAAGGAGGAAGAAAGGAGGGAGGAGAAAACGAGAGGGGGCCGAAGAAGATGACTCCCCCCTCTATGCATCTCTCTTTTCTCTCTCTTTTTTTCTCTTTTTTTTTTTTTTCCTTCTTTTCTTCACGTGGTCTTTTATTAAAAAAAAAAAAAAAACCTCTTGCACATGTCACACCCAATGGGAGCAGCACCCACTTTTTCAAATATTTATTCTTTTTCTTCTTTTCTTTTTTTTTTAACTCTTCTTTCTTCTTTTGTCCTTTTGTTGTTTCTTTCTTCTTTTTTTTGGTGAAGTTCTTTTGTCCTTTTGTTTATTATCATTATATTGCCTTTTTTTCAATCCTTTTCTCTCCTTCTGCGCGCCAAGAGAGGGCTAGCCCCCTTTTGTTTGACTTTTCTACTATCTTCCCTTCTTCTTCTTTTTTTAATTTTTTTTTGGAATGTGCAGAGCACTTGCTCTTCCTTCGTGTATGTGGATAAGACTGGAGGGAGAGAGTCCCACTTCGTGTCAATCCGTACAGAAGAGGGAAAAGAGCCCCTTTTTTCTTCTTTTTTAAATTTAGTCATCCGAAAATAGGATAAAATAAGGGAGAATAAAATTAAAAATAAAACTTAATCGATGCAAATGAAAATTAAGACTTAGGTGATGTGAAAGTCATTTTTGTTATGGTCAAATTGGTCCCTATTTTTCTTATGTAATTTAACATAAATACTTAACTAAAATTTAGATGTCAACAAAGAAAATTGTCAGAAAATATCACATGGTATAGAGAGAGAAAGTGAGCGAGGGAACGCTCTACATGATAGTACAACAAGCTGGCTCGAGTTCAGATTCCATTATGATATACGCGCACGGATGTGCAAAGACAACCTCGGGCGGCTTCACTACCTCGGGTGGCTTCACTACCTTGGGTGGCTCGGGCGGCGGCTCCTTGACTTCATCCACCTTCTCCAACTTCACATAACCCACGTTCTTGCGAAGCTTCTTGGTGAGCTCGAATGCATCAACTACCCCCGTTACTTCAATCACGTCTTGGTTCGCTCCTTTCAAACTCAACGATGAGAACCCTAAATGCATTGATCGAGCAAAGAAATCATGGACCAATTAAAAACTCGTTCTACTAGAAAGTCGCATGAAACACGTTTCAATATACTAGCATAGTCTTATTAATATCGATTCAATAAATTTGGCAATCTAATTTACTACCGTGAGGGAAAAAGCTGCTAGAACTCAATGCAAATTACGGTACTCAGAATTTTTTGTGGTAAAAAAGATAGTTAAGAGTAAAGTTATCAAAAGTGTATCATTTTATGATAAATTTGTTAAAGATGTACTAGTTTAGAATTTTTTGTGGTCAAAAAAAATAATTTGGGATATATTTAACATAAGTGTATTAGTTTGGAGTTTTTCGTGATATTTACTCTAACAAGTATTACAACTAATTTTCTTACTTCATGAACTTTTCTTTATATCTTTCTTGTGGTCAACCCTAAATACACCCCTAATGTTATTTTTGTTTTTGATTATTACCTGGGACGGTAGCTGCAATTTTAACAGCCTTCGAGATATTATCTTGCATTCCAAATATCGGGCAGAGCCTGGACGTCCAACACCTACCGTTCACGTTGCACACCTTGACCACCACCTTTTTCTACAAGCATAAAGAACCGGGATCATATATATATCAACAGTTTCTTGTAAACTGATCAAACATAAGTGTCATACTAGATTTGGCACCTTAGTCATGAATGCTCTTCGGCAGACCTGCAGATAATTTTCCAATCTTCTAAGAGATGCAATGATTGGAGTTAGGGATGATTTGTGTTGTGAAGACGAGAGAGAGTGTGTGCGTGTTTTTATAGCCATTTTCTCTTATTCATATTGAGTCTTGACTGGAGTTTTTTACGTAGAAAAAGGGCAATGCGGCCATAGATTTCAACGAGAAAGACAGAAAGAAGCTAGGCAGAGATAGAGCTGGGGGAGAATCCGTGTGGGGAAATTTCGATGCTACCTGCCTTCAGGACAAGTTCGTGGACGTCGCTATCCTAACATATCACGTGCAAATTAGGGCAAAGGCCAGCGGCGATAACAGATTCGCCCTTATCTGCAAACCCTAGCCGCTCAATCATTAAGTAGAACATAGAGTAAAAACCCGGTTTTGACAATTTAAATGTACCGTAATTCGAGAGCACGGACATGCAATCGAAATCAGTCTTTCCTCGCGCTGAACACAATAATACTCTAAACCAACTGTTTACCTCTCAAGAAAGTATTTTAGCTGCTCGATCTAAAACTGGGTTTGAATAATTTAGACGTTCCGTAAATTGAGAGCACGGACATCAACATGGGATCGGACTTTGCTCGCCCCCAACACATTGATACTCTAAACTGACTATTTACTTATTGAGAAAGTATTTTACGTATTGATTGCATATTAAACATGACGTGACCAACGAATCACTTAACTGCATGGTACATTCCGGATTGGGGGCATACATTATATAATTGGTAATACCCTCCTCATCGCTATTGTAGAATACATCTTCGATTTTGGAAAGCCCCAAAAGTTTTTGGGCACAAATTCTAGGACCTCTTCAATGGCTTTTTCTGAGGGAAATAGTGGAGGATGATGAATCCTTCTGGCGGTGAAAAGAAAGGTGATGCTTAAACCACTCGAGCCTTGCAACTTCGGCGTTCAATCACAACAATAAAAAACATCGGCCAGGCTGCTAGCCAATGTCTAGAAGCTAGACATGTCTCCGGAGCGATACCTTGGGCAGCCGACCCTGTGATGTGGTCCAAATCTGGACTTGGTAAAACCCTATTTTCAAAACTTATATAGTATTAGAAACTTGTGAAAACTTTAGAGAGCTTTTGAGAGTAGTCATTAAAGAGAGCTTTTGATTATCGTGGGCTTGGATGTTCTTTGGATGAGTGTGAAAATTTTGAGTGATTGTAATCATCTCTTAGCCAATTATAAAGCAACATCAAACGTTCCGAAAGTCTTTTATCTTTAATTAAGCTCATGCGAAAGCGATCATAAACAATCCCGTATAAATAAACATGAAAGCCGAGCAAGACATATACAAGCTGAGCAAATAAA
Organism: Eucalyptus pumila; assembly: GCA_016097595.1. Lineage (NCBI taxonomy): Eukaryota > Viridiplantae > Streptophyta > Magnoliopsida > Myrtales > Myrtaceae > Eucalyptus > Eucalyptus pumila. Next base: position 8,291,994 of record CM027846.1, on the reverse strand, counting down.
AGCAACATATATCCATACACATATTCACATATCAAAAGCTGTTTTGATTACATGTCAATCTTAATCTTGGGCTACTTATTTTCGTTTTCATATATAGTTAATCAAAAGGCTGGGCAAACCTAACCTAACTCCTCCAAGCTGCTCCCAAAAACGGCCCTCATGCTAGGTTCATTCCCTTCTTGGAGCCAAGTTCACCCATCACACACTTGAAATTGTGAAAACAACAAGAGTAAGTCGATGACTCAATAGGCACATCATCAATCACATAAACAAGCTGTGTCCGCGCTTTGTTTTCATAATATATTTCTTACTCCAATTTGCTCATTTGTTCACACTTTCAAGTTGCTTGAACTTTGTTTAATTCGGGCACAAAGTTTAAGACCTCTTTAATGGCTTTTTTTTTTTAAGGAAAATGGTGGGGGATGATGAATCCTTCTTATCGTGAAAAGAAAGGAGACGCTTAAGCCACTTGACCCTCGCGACTTCGCCATTCAATCACAACAATTTAAAACTACGGCCGGGGTGCCAGTCAAAGTCCAGAAGCTGGACGTGTTTCCAACGTAGCTCCCAGGCTTCCGACCCCACGATGCAATCCTGATCCAGATTTGGTACGACCCCATTTTCAAAACTTGTGTTCTATTAAAACTTATGAAAACTCTAGAGGGTTTTGAGAGCCATCATCCAAGAAAGTCAAAGCATGGGAATACTCCTCTTTTGTGATCGATTCTTGTGGGTTTGGATGTACCTAGGATAGGAAAATGCTTGAGTGTAAGTATTTCGAGCAATTGCAATATTCTCTTAACCAATTTTAAAGATACCATCCTGTCGATCTCTCCTTGTATGGTAGGTACATCTTCAACCACATTAATAGCCAATTATAAAGGAACCACCCCGTTGATCTCTCCTTGTATGGTAGCCACATCACCAACCACATAAATCAGTTGTATTAAGGCTTTATTTCCGCAATATATTTATTGCTTGAATTATCTTGTCCATTCATGCTTCCAAGTTAGTATCATATTTGCAATGGATTTTTTCTTTTTCTAAGGACAAAATAAAAGGAAAAGGAAACTTGAATTGACAAATTTCTGAATTTGCACAAGATATGGAATGATATATAGCTAACTATATATACCACACATGTGACACCAATGTTTAAATTGATCCTCTTAATTCCTAAACTGGTATTTTCTATTTACTCTATTGAGAAATGCCGATGTAATCTCATACAAATTTCGATGCTTGCTGAGGTAATATCCTTTTCATCCTCAATAGATGGTGTCGTCCCATCGTAAAATCAGGACGCATATAATAATCATTATGTTTTTCTACTTTTTGTTTTCAGAAACATGTTTGGAACAAAAATACGTTGGGTAACGCAATTTCATTTTTCTATTTCTGAAACAAATTTTTAGTCCAGAAATAAGTATTGAACAGAAATGAGAAATAAAAACTTGTTTATCTTCCTACTTTTGGAACAAAATTGAGAAATAAAACTCTTCTCATCTCTCGCCCTCGCTACTAGCTAGCCTGCCGCTCGCCACCACCGTCCGCTTGACGGCCAACTCCCATCGCCCCCCACCCGCAAGGGAGAAATTATGTGTCATATAGAAATAGAAAAATTGATTTCTAGTTAGAAATTGATTTGTGGAACAAAATGCCTATCAGTCACACCCCTAAAAGCCACGGATCATTCACTAAGCATAGGATCCCAATCCGATCCTATGAGAGCGTGTGTTCATGTTATATGCACATGTATATATGTATGCGTTATGCATTATCGATGTGTTTAAAGGTCATTGTCACTTTTTTATTTTGGGTGCCCGGAATGATAATTATATTACATAATCAATAATGTAACCAAGATAATGACATGATTATAAAAAAAAAAATCCCCGGACAAGGACCTGTAACTTTCAAGTTTCACGCCAACCACTCGAACGTGGGCACCGGAGGGACTTTTCTCCAGGCCTTGACGAAACGAAAACGAAGAACGTGCGATGGAAATTTACTGATTGAACGACCTGAGATTGATCGAGCATCGAAAATCTTTGTGCCGGAGTGAAGGAGACGGTAGCAAAAGTTTTTTTTTTAGCTACCACTAACTGGTCAATATATATGGAAATACAAGAAGAATGGTCAGTTTAGGTATAGTAAGATCAAGAATTCCATGGCTTGAGTCAAAAAAGAACTAGCACATGTTGGATACTCCTGAGAGAGAGAATATTTGACTTGTCTAGCAACATGGCAAATTGCTATCAGAAGGGAAAAATGACCTTTGTCCTAAAGGTAGCACATCAAATGGTTATGCCTACGACAGATTATCTTATATCAGTCTAGTGGTAGATTGATAATCGTTGCACTAAGCTTTGGTTTGGTATATGTAGTTGTGACTGTGCTGCAATTGCTTAAGCTTTGCCGTGAATTGTATTAACTTGTGCAAATGACAATACATGTTTTAAAACCTCGTTTTTAGCTCTGTCGGGTTTATGTTGTTCACAGGTTGACCCCATAGCAGCAAGAAAAGGCAGCCCCAGAAAAGAAAAAAAAAAACTTTTTTTTTTTTTTAAGGAAGATAAAGAAATAAAAGAGAGTGTGTGTGTGTGTGTGTGAAACCCGCAACGAAAAAGTTGAAGGGAAAAGGAGAATCAGGGAGCTGCTATTGAGTGAACCAACGATCATGCGAAGGAGACTGGAGAGAAATCCATTCTACCTTCATCAAGTATAAACGGCTTGGCGAACTCAAGAGACAAAGTCAAAGACTAGTCACTTTTCGACCGATATAGATGTGCCCAATCTGTTGGTTTAAACATGCCAAGTGCGCCCGACCTAGGCCCCAGCTTCTTTCAATGGTTATAGCTATATTGCACGGATCGAGCAAATGCACTCAAGTGCACAACAAGTATTCAATTTCCTCCGTTGTATCACTTACCTTGCATACTATGAGAGCCAATTAGTTGCTTTCTTACCTTGCTTTACCTTTTGGACTATAGGAACTGTCGAATTGAGTTAGTCAATATTCTCAACTACTTGTGCACTTACTAATGGGAAATCAGTTCAAAAAAAGTGATTTATTTGAGACTTCATTATGCTCCACATTGACATTTTGCGTACCCCTACTAGTGGGGGGAATCTTTGGCTCAATCAAATGTTCAAGGAATCGGAGGTAACATTCCACTAATGGACCGATTTCTTGAGACCTTTTTTTTATGTGTTGGTGTTTTGTATGACCTACATAAGAGTCATCGTAGCACTTCAAAACTGGATGAAGAAACATTTCAAAAGGCAAGAGCTGAAGCACAGCAAGCGCCCTCGAGATGCAATGTCCATTTTCACAGCTGTAATTGCTACGAGAAAGCTCGACCGAGTCCGCTCGGAGTCAAGAGAACTTGTGACCGAGTTGGTTTGGGAAGGCCTACATTCAAAACCATTTGTAGACCAAGCAAGGGCGCATGGGCCCTTAGGTGAACTATTGTTGAGTGGATTATGATGGGAGAACAGTAACAATTCGAACAATATCGAATCAACGCAGCGGAATAAAATAATTTCCCCTCTTATGTAGACCTAATAGGAATCGATATAGTAGAGTAAAATAAATACCAAGCACACGAACACAAGATGAATTTTTTTACGTGGAAAACCTCCTCGATGTAAGGAGATAAAAAAACCACGGGACTGGAATCCACTCGAAAATCTTCACTATCAACAAAATTAGATGAACAATGTTCTTTTCTAGCAAATACTAGATTTACATAGCAGCAAGCACCTCAAGAACATAATTCTTCGCAATACACAAGAATTTCACAAGAGATCAAGGATAAATCTGACAAAAAACGCAGGTTTTGATCAATTCATGAAAAACCTGATGTAGGGAGCTTCAAATGAAAATCAAACAGTTCAGATTCGAAAAGATTGCGCCACGAACATGCTAACAAAATTCAACTCAATCGGACCACGAATCGACCTCCGATGCCAGCTTGATGTAAATTAAATATTGCCCCAACTCCCAGATTTTCTACTTTCTTTTTTTCTTTTTTTACTATTTCCTTTTGCGACTACCACTCTATAAAGATAACGAGAAACTCTATTTCTCCATATAACTTATCATATGGGCTCAAGCCCTTTTTGGGCTTGCAACTCATTGGACTTGCTCCACATATGAGTGAACCCAGCTAACAGATTACTAGATAGATAGGCTTGTGAATGGTCATGGGCCATAGGCTCTTGACTACAGAGAAAAAAAATTCCGTATTCTACTATCAAACCAATTGTTTGCCAAGAAACGCAAAATGTTAATTGACAAAACTAACTGAAAGTTAATCGATCTTAACATAGTCCAAACATAAGCTTACAATTTATCATATTTCTTCTTAATTCTATCTTTCGCTTGTATATATAACGCCAAACGAGAGACGAAATGACACCAATCTCATAAGAAACACCCCCCGAGAATTACATCCGGGACGAAGCACTATAAAACCCAATACCAAAAGCAAAAGAGAAAGAGCCCGGAATCACGACCCCGCTCTTGTGCCCGGAGTTTCCACGACGTCGCCAGCGGTCCGTGGAATTGCCGTTGGTACCGCCGGTCGTAGGTGAAACGAAGGAGTCACGATTCAACGCGTCGATGTAGATGGGGACGAGTGATTAAGGCCGTGCCAGGACCGAGACCTCGGATCTGAAGCAGCGTCTGGGCGGCGACCAATGATGACGGCTCGTGCGAAGGAGGAGTCCGTGGCCGAAACGCACCGGCGGCTCGTGCCTTGCATCGAATGCTCAGGGCTCATGGGGAGTCTCGTCCTTCTATTAATTTCCCCGAGAACCAATGCCTTCTCAGATCTCACACGTTGAACTTTCTACCACGACGAGTAAACAGTCAAAATATATTTTTTTTTATCATATGAGTTAATGAGTAAACGCCAGTTTTACACGCTATGGTCAAGCCCATTAATATTAAAAGAAAAATGTCCATACAATGTATTTTCACATGAATATGATGTTGGTGAACATAGCTACCAAATAATCTATAAGCTTATTGTCTAAGATCATACCCTAAAAAGTCTCATTTAACTCCAATCTCAATTCCATCCTAAATTTTTTTCTTCTAAAAAACCTCAAACTTTTCTGTCCAGTCCTAATTTCATCCTAATTTTTTTTACCTCATAAAAAATTGCCAACTTTAGGTTCAGTCTCGATTCTAACTAAACTATTTTTCATTAACTCTCTGTCTAAAATCGACTATAGTGACGTGATTGCTCAAGTTTTTTTTTTCTTCTCAAATCACGCGTGCAAGAAGATGTCCTTGTAGGGATGAATTTCCATGTTAGCCCAAATGACATATTATTGGATCTGAAATTTGGGTAAAAATTGGAGCAATTAGTGTTAGCTTTCTTCAATTGCCCTTGCTCTTAAGAGAGTTTTTCTTTCATTATGCTTGAGGATCTTCGATATTGTGCTGCATCTTCAATCTCTCATAATTTGGAGTCTTCCATCTCTCATGGTTGAAGAGCTCATGCTCAGGACACTCGGCTCGGGACGCTTCAATGGCTTGTGCTAAGGAGTTTTCTATCTCTTTGTTATCAAGAGAAATTTTGGAAATATGATGAACGGAGGCAGATTTAGGACTCAAGTCAAAATTTATGATTTTTTGTAAGACAAAAAAAAATGATAGAATTGAGACTAAACCTAAAGTTGATGGTTTTTTATGGGACAAAAACATTTTATGGTAGAATTGGAATTAAACCTAAAGTTATGAATTTCTTAGAGTGTTAGGCCTTTGAAATATACATGCTTGAGAAATTATTTTTGTTTTTTTCAATAAAACTCCCCATCAACTAGGAAGGCAAATGAGAAAACTCGATAAGCCCCAAATATTCCACAAGATCCCCGCCCCGAGGGCAAAACTCAAGACACACTCAACAGGCTAAAGTAATTAAGTGCGATAGATCACTTACAGAAAAAACACGGATTTCGCATGCCAAACTTTCCCTAATCCCCTCATTTTTAATTTCGAGTCTTGCCCTTTTCACATTTTTAATCGTGGAAATCTTCCTTTCGGCACATGAAAGACGGCGTACTCCGGGAAAAAGTATAGCTCAACTTAGGCTTGAAAAAGAGCTTTGGCGAGTCCAAAAAGGTGACGTCGACTCTAAGAAAGCATTTTGCATGGAGGGAACAGCACATCCATCAAACCTTTCTTATTTATACCTGTCAAAATGCCGAATAAGAAGCGAAGCAAACCCCACCTGGATTCTCTTGCGCAAGTATGGAATATCTTGCTATGAAGCAATGAATCCTATCCCTTGAGGCCCCTGAAGGGAAGCCAGGAACGGCACCTGGAAGAGCGTGACGCAACATGGGCACCTCGAAGGCCTTCTCGCCCGCCCCATCTCCGTCGCCCCGGTCATCCAGTTCGCTTCTGGTTCTCTATCTCGTTGTGCCGGTCGTGCTGATCTCGGCCGGCTTGTTCGCTCTGGCTGGTAACGGGTCGTCTTCTCGGGTCGAGCTCGCCTCGCCGTGGAAGCTGAGAGTGGCTTTCGCCGGCTCAAGAGCCACTGCCGCCCTGTCTGCGCTCAGGCACAGCGATTTCCCCCGCGCCATTGAATCTCCATGGCCTTCGAGTTATTCGGAAGAAAACCAAGTAGCTTTTGCCCCTGCAAGTGTAAGGATGGAATGTACCTTTGTGCAAAATTTCCTCTTTCTTCTTTTCATTTTAGACACCCTGCATGGCCATGCTCTAATAATCCTCGGATGTTTTGCTTGTCCTTTCTATCAGGCGCCCGAGAACGAGCCACCGACAGAGCAACCGGAACCAGATGAAACGGTCGCTGTCGAGGAGCCTGTGAGGGCTGTCAAAAGATATAGCAGGTTAGGAGGAAAGGTGTTGGATTTGAGTTAAAAGCGAGGCCTTCTGTATGCTTTTACAACCTGCTGATTGAGCCAGTCATACTCATTTGGGGGCATTTGATCACTTTGGGCAGGTTTGAGAGGCTAGAGGCCAGCCTGTCCCAGGCACGGTCTGCCATCAGGGAAGCCGCTCTGGTCCGGAACCTGACCTCGGTCCATGCCGACGCCGACTACGTCCCCCGAGGACCAATTTACAGGAACGCCAACGCCTTCCACAGGTAAAACCGCCTCCTTCCCTGCATGCCGCCACTCGATCTTCCTTGTAATTCCCGATCAATTTCCCATAGCTCGACGCCATGAACTGGAGAAAAACTACGTGCAGGAGTTATCTGGAGATGGAGAAGCTGTTCAAGATATATGTGTACCAGGAAGGGGAGCCGCCCATGTTCCATGACGGGCCGTGCAAGAGCATCTACTCCACGGAGGAAGGTTCATCCATGAGATGGAGAGAGGCCACAACATGTACCGGACCACGGACCCGGACGAGGCCCTCGTCTACTTCCTCCCCTTCAGCGTGGTCATGCTGGTCCAGTACCTCTACGAGCCGGGGTCCCACGAGACGCATGCCATCGGGCGTGCTGTGGTCGACTACATCGACATCATCGCCGCCAAGCACCCGTTCTGGAACCGGAGCCTCGGGGCCGACCACTTCATGCTCTCTTGCCACGATTGGGTAATGATGCTGAACATCACAATTTCGAGACCGGTCAAGAACACGTCGATTTTCGCCGTTCGGCCTTCTTTGCACTAAAGTTTTCAAAACCGTAGTAGGAAGTAACTAAGTGCATCACTCAAAGTCACTGCCCGTTTGGCCTTCTTTGCACTCAAAGGCTTGATTTCTAATATAGGATATATCATACTGACCAAAATATATATATATAGGATATATCATGTTAGCATGCCATGTCTCGGTTTCGCTAGCATCTTCGATCCTGCTGACGCCGCATTGCACGATCCGTTTCGACTCTCCACAGGGGCCGCGCACGTCTTCCTACGTGCCCAACCTATTCAGCAAGTCCATTAGGGTCCTGTGCAACGCCAACACCTCGGAAGGGTTCGACCCCTTTAAGGACGCGTCGCTCCCGGAGATCAACCTCAAGACGGGGGAGATCTCCGGCCTCCTGGGCGGCCCATCCCCTTCCCGCCGTGGCACCCTGGCCTTCTTTGCAGGCCGCCTGCACGGCCACATCAGGTACTTGCTGCTGAAGGAGTGGAAGGACAAGGAGGACCCGGACGTGCGAGTCTACGACGAGCTCCCGCGTGGGGTCAGCTACGAGTCAATGCTGAGGCAGAGCAGGTATTGCCTGTGCCCGAGCGGGTACGAGGTGGCGAGCCCCAGGGTCGTGGAGGCCATATACGCCGAGTGCGTGCCGGTGCTGATCTCCGACGGCTACGTGCCGCCGTTCAGCGATGTCCTGAACTGGAAAGCCTTCTCTGTGCAAGTGCAGGTGAAGGACATTCCCAACATCAAGAAGATACTCATGGCCATTTCACCATCTCAGTACCTGAGGATGCAGAGGAGAGTGAAGCAAGTGCAGCGGCACTTCGTGGCCAACGGGCCGCCGAGGCGATACGACGTCTTCCACATGACTGTGCACTCCATCTGGCTCCGCCGCCTGAATATCCGGATCACCGACTCGGCTTAAACCGGCAAGCATGCCGAGTATGCGATCGGAAGGAGAGACTTGCTGCAGCTTTTTTTTTGCATGTCTAGCATTGCAATTAGGGAAGAATTTGGTTAGTCTCATGGCTGTGAAACAGATTTTTGCGAATATCATGTTCTTGGATAGAGTACTTGGAAAAGGACACCGCGCTTATTCTGTAGCAGCCCAAACAGAGAGGGCAAGAAACCACCTGGGTGGGATTTTCTGTACTCAAAATGTTTACAATCATAAAGTTCTGAACAGTGCCAAAGTAAGATTGCATTGCAAAATTCACATCCAAATTGTTCAATCAACCACTAAATTTATCTTACAAAATTAAATTCAATTCCAGATTTTTCAATTTTGTCAATGTAATCATAACTTTACATGAAATTTTAATGTAGTCATTTAGGCCAATATTCACAAGAATTCGTTGACATGATGGTGTGTTGCATAAGACCTCCAACAATGACTAAATAGCCACTTCAACGAGCTTTTAGCAAAATTTGGTCGAAAAAAACTAAATTGAAATTCCACGCAAATATTTAAAACAAAAACTAAATTGAGATGCATATGATAAATGTAGGATTGATTGTACAATTTCTCCTCAAAATTGGCAACCCAATCGAACAAGTATAGTTGGATCAAGTAAGGTGTATCCAACTAGTAAGTCGTTATCAAGATTTTTCGAGCAAGATTCTTAATTAAACAATAATTTTACATCAAAAGTTAATAAATAAATAAAAGAATATTGTGTGTTTTGAGAAATTACCAAACCGGAAATTACATTCATGTAAAAATGAGAACTGAGGATCCGAAATTCACACGCAATCCTCTATAATACAAAACACGAAATTTTTATTAAAAAAAAAAAAGAAAGAAAAGAATTAACCCATTTTGCTCCTTTATCTTTTTTGGGGTTTCGAGTCGGTTCCCGCCAAAAAAGAGAGAGAAAGCGTTCCGCTCGACACGCGTCCCCCGTGATTCCTCTCGCAGCCTGCCACCTCACGCGAGAAAGCTCTCCTCGATCTCTCTCTGTCTCTCTCTCCCCACTCCTCATCGTCATCTCCATCTCCTTCGCCAGACTCTCTCTCTCTCTGTCCGTGTATCTTCGCTTCGGGAGGCGGCGATGGAGGTCCCCGTTGGGTTCCTGGCCAAGCTGTGGAGCCTCGTCACCTTCCTCCCCTTCTTCTTCTCCCTCTTCCTCCTCGGCCTCCTCAAAGGTAAACGTCTCCTCGACGCTACTGCTCGATCGAGAACAAAACGCGTGCTTGTGTCGCGTTTAAGCGAGACTCCCCTGTACGCATTCGACGGTTGTGATTCGCCCGTTGTTTTTTTTCTTTTTTTTTTGAACAGCGGCCGTGGTCGGCCCCGTCGCGGCCTGCGTCGTCGGGATAGGGAACTCGGCTGTGATCGCGGGGCTGTGGATCGCGCATCTCGCCTGGACTTACTACTGCGTCGCCAGGTAAAACGTTGCCGCCGGCGATTTCGCAATATTTCGGGCTCCGCTGTTTTGTTTTTGTAATTTCGCGGTGGCGATGATTTCCAGGACCAAGAGGCTGGGGCTGATTCTGAAGATTCTGGTGCTGATGATGCTGCCGGTGCCGCTAGTCCTCTGGCCGGTAGTCGGGATTGCCGGAAGCGTGCTGGGCGGAGTTGCGTACGGGGTCTTTGCTCCCTTGATAGCGACCTTCGAAGCGGTTGGGGAGAACGTGACGGACAAGCTCTATCACTGCTTTCTTGTGAGTGCGCACTTTGGCTGCTGTGTCTGGTTTTGCTTCTGGATGGTCCGCAGCGATTTGAAACGTGTGACTAGGAAACAGAGTGTTTGTGCTGATTTCCAGCACCAAGGTATTCAGAAATGTAGAAAAAATTGTCAGCTATTATAGAGAATATGAAGATCTTCTTGATTACCAGTCGAAGTCGTGTTAGGGGCGCATTGAGGGATGTTTATGAATTGTGGCCTTACAGAAGGTTGACAGCTAAAGGATGCAATTTTGTGTGGATGACTCTGCATTTCAAATGCTTTGCTTTGTGGTATCTCTTGTTGCCATGATGATATCAACTTATCACCACAGCACTTGTCCTAAAAAAAGTCCTTTGGGGGGGATTAGGCTGCTTAAAATAGAATTCAGAGAGCAGCTTGCATGAGTCCTTCTGTAATTGACCACATAGCAGTTCTCTCCCAGTTCCATAACTTCCTTTAGTCAGAAAACCCTTGCAACTTTAGACTTCAGTTTTAACATAATGAACAGTAAAAACTTTATGGGCCGAATGGAATTTAATTGTGAGCTGTTTTTGAATTGAACAAGGCGATCATCTTTGTTAATGTTTCTCTATAATTCTGAGTAATATATGGAAAGCAAAAACTCATAAGATCCCTAGTAGTTTTTGGATGATTTTTTACATCCCCAATCATAAGTAAGCAACCACTCCACGTGAGAGTAATGTGTTACCCATAAGCAAGGGACGTGGGGCGCATTTTGTTCGGGTCTTATATGCACGTAATCTCTTTCCTCCTGATAGCCCCATCCTTTAATTTCGTGTGTGGTCTTTTGTAGTCCAGTTTGTGCATAAGGAGTGTTAAATCATCTCAAAAAGCTTGTTTATGGGGTTCGTATGGGACTTGTTTACATGTAATAGCTTGGATAGTACTTGGTATTGGTATTAGAAAGAATGCAACAGGAAATGTAACTGACGCCGTTGGGTTGGGAAAAGCTTGGTGTTGGTTGTGTTTTTCTTATATAGTTGGTGCTTTCTCTTTTAATCTTTGTGTGGTAACTGGGAGTCCTTTCTTTCCAGTTTTTCACTTTCACAACAATATGCCGTGCCTATATCCCAATTATAAATATGGTTTTTATGGTATCAGGATGGTCTTTGGTCCACAGTAGAAGGAAGTTGCACTGTGGTACGGGACTTCACAGATTTCTGCTTCCACTCCTACTTTTCCTTCATGGATGAATTGAGAGAGAAAATACAACCAGATGAAAAGCCCATGGACATCAAGTAAACCTTTACCTTTCTATCTTGTAACAATATGCAATATGGCAACTACACCGCATTCACATTATGATGTTATCTTTAGGTTATCAAAGTTGCCTGCGTCTTTGATGGTGAGTCTGGTGGGGGTGGTGGTGGATGTTCCTTCAATCATGGTTGTTGCCCTGGTGAAAAGTCCATATATGTTGTTCAGAGGGTGGAAGAGACTACTGGAAGACTTGATTGGCCGAGAAGGACCCTTTTTAGAGACAGTCTGTGTCCCATTTGCGGGGCTTGCCATAATTTTGTGGCCTCTTGCTGTTGTTGGAGCTGTGACAGCAGCTTTCCTTTCTAGCTTTTTTCTGGGGTTATATAGTGGAGTAGTGGCCTATCAGGTACTAAAAATCTGCCACCTTCTGAAACATCCTTGTATTTGAACAATTCTGCATCAGTGTGTTGATAGCTTTTCTTTATCCTCAAGTTTGATCTGAACAGAGATACCTAATTCCAGGAGGATTCGCTTCGAATGGGAGTGGCATACATTGTGTCGGTTGTCTCATTGTTCGATGAGTATGTTAACGATTTACTTTACCTGCAAGAAGGGTCTTGTCTGCCAAGGTGCATTTGTGATCTTCTTTCATTTGACCATTCATGGTTGATAATCTGTGAGGAATTGTTCTATTACAAATTGATGTTTAAGTTTGAGCCACCAATTGACAGCCAGGCCCAAATATCGTCAAAACATGAATGCTAGCCTTGAGAGAAAAAATTCCAGCGTCAACAAGGGATCAAGGGATGGCAAAGGAGGTCCATACATTTCAAAACTATATTCACAGCAGTCAAGAACATTGAAGCGGGCAATCCAACAGTATAGACCAGTGCAAGTGAGAATAATAGACATACCACCTCAATCATCTTTCCAATATGATGCTCACCAACAAAATCTTGTCTCTGCAGGTGTGGGATTGGCTCTTTAAATCATGTGAGGTTAATGGTAGGATACTTCTGCATGAAGGTTTGATCGATGTTAGAGACATTGAGGATTGCATGTTGAAAGGAAATTGTAAGAAGTTAGGCATCAAGCTTCCTGCTTGGTCAATCTTACAGTGTCTGCTAGCTTCAGCTAAGTCAGAGACCGACGGTTTGCTCATCTGTATGTCTATCAAATCTGACTATTTCGTTTGTGGAATATGGATAGTTCCATGTTATTTTAATGATTCTCACGGATGTTTTGAATGGATTCACAGTTGATGACGTGGAGCTTACAACGATGAACAGTCCGAGGGACAGGATGTTTGAGTGGTTTATTGGGCCTTTGTTGATTATCAAAGAGCAAATCAAGAGCCTCCGGTTAACTGAAGACGAAGATGCGTGCCTCGGAAAGCTAGTCATGGGGTGCAAAAATGAGAAACCGGAGGAATGGGACAATACTAGTTTTCCATCAGATGACAGTGTGAGAAGGGCCCAATTGCAAGCCATAATTCGAAGGTATTAGTCTGCGCTCAATCTCTTACCCCTAGGATAATAGTTAATACAAAAAATGCAAGTTATCAAACTGAATGTGCCGTGTCATATTAGATTCGGCCCATGCTGTCCCTCCTTCACCTGCTTGAAATCGAAAGGCTGATGGAATCAGTTTCTTTCGTGCATTTACTTAATGGTTGCAGGCTGCAGGGGATCGTGGCTTCAATGTCCCGACTGCCGACTTTTAGACGCCGGTTCAGAAATTTGGTGAAGGTGTTGTATATAGAGGCTGTCCACGCCGCTTCCTCAGCAAACCGAGTGGGAGGCATAGGCATCTCGAAATCTGGAAATGGTAGGGATAGCTCCACAGGAACTGCCGATGGGGAGGAAAGAGAAGCAGGGCCCGTCAGCATGCCCGATGGGATCGTCTAGTGACTCTTTTTGCCGCGCGTGATTTGGACTGTATGTATATGGTCATGCACTGTCAATAGTTTGGCAGCATTAGGATCGGTTTTGGATTGAACCAGGAAATCAATTTAACAAGGTATGTACATAAGTATTCGGGTCGGCTAATGTTTTGGGTCACTTGTCTCGTGCTTTGGCCAAAACTTGTGGTCAGAATGTCGGACTTCTCGGCCAAACGGGGGATTTGCATATAGGTGAGGAGATACTTTTCAAGCCTAGCTTTCTTTAAGTCGGATAGCTAAGAACAGAAATGCTAGTTTTCTACAAAAGTTTAAGGTGTTTTTATTTTACAAAAAAACTCATATAAATGGATGTATTTTCATGGAAATTATTCTAAGGAAAATTCTTAATTTTTATTTATTTGATGGCTTAGAAAAAGTGATTTTATTTTTATTAGAAGGAAATTACTGTTCTCATCTGATTTAATTTTGTTGTTTTAACTTCATGAAAGATGTTTTTCTTTTTTTTTGTAAATTTATTAGTTTTGAGGAAGTCGAAAAATAATTTTCGAAAATAGATTTTTCTTTAAATAAATGGACCTTAAAAATATGATAAAATAATACTTGGCGATTTCTTGTGGAGCTTACACGTGAGGTTGATCATTTTTCTTTCGCCGAAAGAAAAATAAGCCGGGACTGCTGTTGAACAATTAGCTTAGCTGCCTTAGCAGATTTATCCAGAGATGATATGAGTTTTGGTTATCTGAATTCAATTTATCCAGAGATGATATGAGTTTTGGTTATCTGAATTCAAGCAAAAGCAAAATTGGTTTTTTTCTTTTGCCATCTTGTCAAAAATTATTTATTTTTTAAATCATTAAAGATTATAAGAGTTTAAATGTTGAAAGAAATGAATCGCAAAATTTTGATGAGTAAAATGTAAAATTGCCCCTTCAAACAAATTAGTCATGTTACTACTTCAGAGAGTAATGTCGAGTGTCCATGCTGCGATTTCTAACCTCCGTATTCAACTCATGTAGAGCTTGAGACAAATGTCATTCTCTTTTGAATAGCTGAATAGATAATATATTTATCTACAAGAAAAATAAACACATACGAAATTCAAGCTAAATCAATAATTTATTTTTTTTAGCTAGTAAATATCATTCCATTCGTAAGTTATAATTATAAATAAAGAAAATTACAAATAAATGCCTGAAGAGTCTTCATTTTCTCAAAACAAAGACTTGAAATAGATATTATTTTAGATAAATATTTGAAATGCTCTCATTTTCTTAATTAAAACTCTGAAGTGAGTCTTGTTTTAAATAAAAGTTAGAAGTATCCATATCAATCTTAAAAAAAAATGACACTAAACTAATCAGTAATGAAGGACAATTTTGTTTTATAAAATTTTAATTTTTTCCCTTTTTCTTTGTTTTTCTTTTTTCATAAAAGAAAATTTTAAAAAGAAGGAAAACACGGGTGAGTTGTGTTTTTCCTTTTCTTTTTTAAAGTTTTTTCTTAATTTTTTAATATAATTTAGCTTAAATTTAACTTGCGTTTTGATGGAAATATTTTATTGGTAAGTGAGGTTATGCCATAATTTGAAACAATTATGATTACTTTCAAACCCTTTCTTTGAATTAATATTGCATTGTTACTTGAAATTCTTATTTAAAATAAGATTCACTCAAATCTTTATTTGAAAAAATGAAATTATTTCGAACTTTTATTTAGAATTTTCTCATTTAAATAGGTTACTTTTTTTTAAAAATTCCTTAAAATTAATATGGTTTTTTTTTTAAAATGGAAAATGTTTTCGAAAGAAAAGGAAAAAAGCTGCCATCGGTTTTCCCTCCCTTTTCAAACGCACGCCGATCCATCATTTATTTCCCTCTCTCAGCCCCAGCGCTTCCTCGTCTCCTCCTCTTCCCTCTCTCTCTCTCTCTCTCTCTCTCTCTGCGCCCTCCGATCGAACTCGGAACCCCCCGCCGGCCGCCGGCAATGGCGTGGAAGGACCTCCCCTCCGACGACCCCGCCGCCAACACCGCGGTCTCGCCGCCCGGCGGAAGCGGCCCCGCCGCGTCAGCTTCGCCGACGTGGAGATCACCTCCGTCCACATCTTCAAGCGCGACGAGGACTACTACGACGCCACCCCTCCCTCCGACCCCAACCACGACGGCCCGGGCTCCGCCGACGCCGGGGAGGCGCGGCCGCTGTTCAGGGATCTGGGGGACCACAGCGACAACTCGAGGGAGCTCACGCCGAGCGGGGAGTACGGGAAGGAGGACGCCGATGAGGTCGGGGTCGGCAGGAAGTCGTTCCTCAGGCCGATTGGGTCGCCGTCTTCCGGGAGCAGCACGTTTGGCTCCGCGACTTCGAATGACGGTGAGTTGATTCGGGTTTTGCATTTCGAGTGCGATTCTTAGCTTAGCAGAGCTTCGGCTTTAACAAGAACATGGTATGCCAGGTACATTCAATGGACTGGCTTCCCAATTGGATTTGTACTACCGTGCAGCGATGATGTTTACATCATTAATCATCTTAAGTTCACAGTCTTGGTGAATGAGCACAGAAGCTGTGGCTATGACATAACAGATTTTGACTCGCCATTGGTCTCTAAGGGTTATGAACCGGCACCACCGTTTGAGATTGTGGGCTTCACCGTGGCTCCTTGCAGTGTTAAACATGACCAGGAATACATGAAAAGGCTCAAAATGTACGACAACATAGATTCAATGGAATGTCCCTCCGATCTCGAGACATTGCAGGCTGTGAGGGAGAACGAGAGGATATCCTTCACTTATGAGGTTCAGTTTGTGAAGAGTGATATCCACTGGCAATCTCGTTGGGACATTTATTTGAAGCAGAGATATTCGCGAATCCGTTGGTTCTCAGTAATCCATTCTCTGATGACCATCCTTCTCTTAACTGGTATTGTCTTCGTGATATTCCTGAAGACAATATCTAGGGAACTCACACAATGTCGGGGACTCGATAAGCAGGCTGAAGCACAGACCCATGAGGAGGCTTCGGGTTGGAAGCTTCTTGCCAGCGATGCATTCAGGGAGCCAAATCACTCGAGGCTTCTCAGTGTGATGGTTGGAACTGGGGTCCAAATCACACTGACCGGATTTGAAACTGTAACTATCGCGGCCTTCTGCTACTTGACACCTGATGCTCGAGGATTGATACTGACATTGATACTGTCTACTCTTTTTGGGGAATCGTCGGTGGGTACATTGGCGTGCGATAGTAGAGAACGCTGAAAGGAAGTATTGATGGTTGGAAGTCAGTTTCGTGGTTGATCATATTTCTCTTTCCAGGAATCGTCCTAATCATACACGTCGCGCTCAACTTCATAATGTGGGTCAACCGTAGCACCGCCACTATTTCCATCTCCACGTCTGTGGCCATTCTATTGTACTGTTCTGCATTTCAGCGCCAGTCACCCTGTTTGGAGGACTCCTAGCGACCTGGGCTGAGGCTTTCCAATATCCTGTGAAAACCAATCACATTTCTAGGGAAATCCCGGCTTGGACACTCCCCTTGTGGCTCTTAGTTCTTGGTGCTGGGATGATCCCGTTCGGCACACTTGTTACTGAACTCATCTTCTTTCTGAGTAGCATATGGCTTGGTAGGTTCTACAGAGTGTCGAGGACCCTCTGCATTTGTCTCTGTCCCTTGTTATTCTCTGCGCTGAAACTTCCTTGATCGTTACTTATCGCAATCTACGAGCTGAGGACTGGAAATGGTGGTGGAAGTCTTTCTGTGCTTCCGGTTCGGCTTCCCTCTTTGTGTTCATGTACTGCATCAATTACTTGGTTTCTGACCCGAATGGTTTGAGCAGGCCTCCATCAGTCACAGTTTATGTCGGTTACTTGCTCATCATGGCGATAGCAGCCCTGCTATCAACTGGAAGCATTGGTTTCCTCGCTTCGTTATACTTCGTGAATGCTTTCTTCTCATCAACAGAGATCTGAGTAGAGTCGACTTTTTCCAACTTCATCCATTGCTTGAGCTCCTTGCTTTGGGAAATGCTGACATCACCTCAATCGATATAGTAACGTCCTACTTTATTATGTATTGCCTGCCTTTGTCATGTTTCACTGTCGAAATAAGCACGAGATTGTTGTAAGTAGCTATTAATGTTTCAAAGTAATGTATTCCCATCTATTGCACACATTTCCACTTCCATTGCTGTATCATCTGACAATCAAGTATGAAGCTTTACTATTAACAGTCTTCTTTGATCTGAAGGCGCCAATTGGTAGCTCTGCAGGAATGGCATCATCAGATAACATTTAGAACTCAAAGTTATAAATCTGAACAAGCTATGAGATACGTTGGATGGTAAAAATAGAAAAGAGAGGTGGATGACGTTGCGCACCATCGGCCATTTAGCAGATAGATAGCACACGTGAGCAACTCAGAACCGCACGTGCATTCATACCAATTGATGTTTAGACGAATAAGTAAATAATGCTGAACCAAGTCTCTCCACAAACCTTATAATTCAGTGATTCCACAATTTGAGTATATGGTACATATAAAAAGCACCATTCATAAATAGGCTCAGCATCAATTTTAACCAGAAGGCCATTCTCTAGAAACTACAGGAACAGCCCTTGAATGCCCTTAACAACAATAGGACTCCTTGCACGGCCTTGAAAGACTTCTTTTCACGGAACTTCTTAACCTTCAGGTGGAAAAGAACTGAAACAGTGAAACTTCATTTGTCTGTCGAATCGATGCTTGGTAGCTCCCTGGAGAGCCAACATTCTTCATAGTTTGAGCGACACCATGATTGATCTTTACATATTGCAACCTTCAAGTGGAGGATTGGAAATGGTGGTGATAGTGTTTTTATGCTTCCGGTGTGGGCTTTGATCTATGTGTCCACGTACTGCATAGCCTCCCTCCGTCACAGTTTATGTTGGTTACTCACTTAGTGGCAATAGCAGCCCTGCTACGACCAGTAGCATCGGTTCCCTCATTTCCTTCTACCTCATTAATGTTCCTTTCTACCTCATTCACCGTATCATACAATGCCTTTGTCATGTTGCACTGCCGAAAGTGGGACAAGAAGTATACGCCAACTCTTATTGTATTAAAACTATGTGTTCTCATCTATTTCACATATTTCAGCCGTCATATCTACATCAGGTGACAATCAAAGAGGGAGCTTTGTTAAGAGACATTGATTTATCTCAGTCCATCGAGTCTTCTTTGAACTGACTGGCTGATTAGTCGTCCAAGCAAAGGGATAGTCTTCTGAAACTTCAGTTTTCCAAACAATGGATGAAGAGAAGCAGTAGCAGGGTGCTCACGCAATAAATGAAGAAGAGAACTGAGTTCCTCTGCAGATGCAAAGTATGCTTGCATGCCTAAAATGCACAATGCTCTCATTATAAAGACCGATTAGCATTTAGATGAATACAAAATTTATCTCCATCCTAGTTTCTGAATTAATAAGTTTTGAGACCTTATAATTTGCAAACCTTTATTTTAAATTCATGAAGCACCGTTCGTGAATAGGATTGACATCAATTTAATAAGAACGCCATTTTTCGGCACTATAATAACAGTCATCAGATGGCTTTCACAACAATAGGACTCCTCACATAATGTTCGGTGTCCGACCATATCAGCTCGCCAAACGAGTAGTCCCCAGTCACACTGGCTCCTTTTGCCTTCAGCACGACCTTGAAAGACTTCTTTTCATTAATCTTCTTGAACTTCAGGTAGGCTGGCTTGACAAGAACCGAAACTCCATTCGGTTCCAGTATCGACGCCCTGTAGGTCCCTGGCAAGCCAACGTTCTTCACAGTTCGAGTCACCATGATTGATCCCGAGAGCTTAGGAACCGTGATCGAAGGATAGTTGAAGTCTAGAGGACCGATGTGTTTCGAACAATTGTAGGCACCATCAGAGAACATCGAGATCTGCATTGCATTGTAGCCTAGAGAACACAAGAAGTTGGGATAATCTTTGATGCCCAGATCATAGACCAGGCCAGGGTCCATAGCACGGTTGGGTTGGATGTGTCCAGCTCCGTAACTGAATGGAGTCGCCTTGTAGTAGGAGGCATTGATGATCGATTCCATTGCATTATCTTGTATCGTTGCTGCAAGCAAACAGACAGGGGGCAAAGATCTCTCAATACGTTACGCATTTTGGAAACACCTATCAAACACCAGGCTAGTTAGTCATGACAATAATATGTACAGGTTCGGTTCGCATTGTTTTCAGTGGAGATTGCAAGAGCGGCAGGTTTGTCATTTTCACTCCCCTAAGGTTCAGGGTGCCCATCAGACATAGCAGTTGAGCTCAGAATGTATTCGTAGTATATCATTCACTCATACTCACCACTCGTCATGATTGCCGATCGAATTGCAGCAGGACTCCATTCTGGATGTAGAGTTTTCAGAAGACCAGCAACACCGGAAACATGAGGACATGACATCGAGGTGCCCGACTGAGCATTAAAAGGGACCCGGCGTTTATCGAATTCCTCATTTGTTGGCCCCGCTGCTTCAGTGTAGGCAGCTATGACGCTGACTCCAGGTGCAGTAATATCCGGCTGGTCATAATCATGTCAGTAACTCAACTAGCTATTGTTACAAAAGCAGCGTGACTAAATCGGCGATGAACCTTCAAAGTACCTTTAGAATTTCGGGTGTGATGGTGTTCGGCCCCTTTGAGGAAAAAGCCGCCATGAGTGGAGATGGCTTCACGCCCAAATTTGTCACTACGCGTGTGATCTGAGCAGTGGGAAACCTGTCGCAACGAAAGGTTGCGCAAACGCATCAAATCACACGGACAGAAGTTATGCCGGCCTCATGAGCTCGACCAAGAACAACTTTGCGCCATGACAGAATCTGTCATTAGGGTGCAAAAGAGGAGCTGTGTGCACTTACTTAGTTGATTTGATGTAACTGAAGATGGCGGCACCGTCGCCGTAGTTGACGTGAGACGCGGGAAGTAAATGTGGGTCTGCAAAGATTCCGTTTCCCAAGAGGATACTGTTGGCAAGGACCACCCCAACCGCGCCGGCCAGAAAGGCCTGCTCTCCCTCGTGGACCGTTGCGTATTCTTCTAAAAGGCAAACCAGGATATTCCCCTTCACTTTCCTCGGATCAAGCGTTCCATTCTTGCAGAATATTCTGTCTTATGCAACCATAAACGAATCATAGTTAGCAATAGAGTATATACCGAGCTAAGCGAAAGTGGTAAGTTGACGGGTTCAGCTCGATAGCACGGAAATGGTTGTGATCCTTACGCTTCATCGGGCGACACATGAGACAATCCAGCATCCGCTGCGCTGATCAGCTTGTAGAACTTGCCTCCAGGCAAGGATTTCGGTGATAAGCTCGCACCCTTCGGGGCAAAAGGAGAAAGCAAAAGGACATATATATACAGATTTAGCAGTTTCCCGGAATCAGAAACGCATTCAACACTGATTTACACAATCAAAATCCCCAACGCGATGTGACAAACAGTAAAACAGGCTTTATCTCTTGTCCAGATTAGCTTACGAACCGACGCAACAATTAAGGGTCATGCTCGATGAAATATCGCTAATCACCTTGCGGACATTCATCATTTGAACATGCGATTTCCAGTGCATTCGTATAGTTTTTCTAATTGGTAATGTGTGTCAAACCCTAAGAACAGCTTCACGGATTGAGAGAGGGAGTCTGACCTTGAATCGCCTCTGATCGCCAATCACCACGTAGTTGGAGAAATCCCTGTCCATGGTGCTTGCCGCCACCGTGATCAGCCAAGGCCAGATGTTCGAGACCGTCCCGTCGCTGGGCCCATAATTCCCAGCCGCGCAAACCACGACGATGCCATTCTTCACGGCATGGAAGGACCCGATCGCGATGCCATCGTTGAACAGTGGGGAGGGGGGGTAGCCACCAATGGAGACCGAGAGGACGTCCACGCCGTCGTGTATGGCGGCTTCGAAGCCGAACATAATGTCCGCGTCGAAGCATCCGTTGCCGTCGACCGGCGGCCAGCAGACCTTGTAGGCAGCAACCCGGGCCTTCGGGGAGCCGCCCTTGGCCGTGCCTCGGCCGTAGCCGAAGGCACTGGCTCCGGCGACGAAGTTGCCGCCGGCGGTGGAGAGGGTGTGGGACCCGTGGCCTTCATTGTCGCGGGGGGTGTCAAAGGAGGCGCTGAGGGGCCCCACTGCGGCGGCGTAGCCTTGGTTGAAGTATCTGGCGCCGATGAGTTTCCTGCGGATCGACGATTCCGTTGGCGGGAGTTACTTTTGCATTTTCATTTTTCAAAATCTATGTCCAAAGTGAATGTGTACGAATAAAATAAAATAAAAAGATTAAAAAATTTGAAAAAAGGGTTGCCAAATTAATGTGTGAGAAGGAGATTTAGAAATAAGAAAATTGCTTACTTACAAATTCCGATTTCACTTATTGAAGAAAAACAATAAAAAGTTAACACGTTGAGAACGATTCATACTCTCCATGTACAATTTTCGGCCTCAGGTGTTGGAGTCTAAATGGTATAGTGCTAATTAAATTTCCATGCACCGAACTAGATGTATAAACATTGTTCGGTCAAAATTAGGTCATTCGCCTCATGTCATAAGAAATCATTTTCATTAAACCTCCATTTATTTCCCAAAAAATAAATAATTTTTTTAAAAAAATTCCTAGAAGTGATCGCATACCAAAAAAAAAAAAAAAAAGAGAATGAATGGAAAATATTTTTATCGTTCATGAAAATATTTAAATATAAATTGTTATCAACAATGAAAATATTTTTTATTAATTATTATTTTAAGTAATGTAAGCAATCATTTTTAAAAAATATTTTTAAATTATTTATATTTTATGAAATAAACGAAGCTGAAAATAAGTGATAAATCAGAAAAGTAGGAGCTATAGACTGGAATTCTTCTTATTTCGCCGAACGATATTGTCCACTAGTCAAAGTAGCTGAAGCAAGATATGGTGCGCAAAAAGGCAGTCAACGAAAACGAAAGTCAACAATTATGGGTTTTTGATATCTTTTACCTAACCTGATTTTCCAGACAAAAACAAAAGTTTGAAAAGAAGAAAGAAAAGATTGTTCGGACCCAAGAGCTGGTCAAAGCGAAATGGCGGAGAGAAATGAGAATTGTCCGTTTTGAAGGAAGACAAAAAATATCAAGTGATGACAATGAAGGTGGAGATGAAGATAGTCACGTCTCGTGAAAGTCGGCCAATTCTTGAGAAAAATAATAAAGGGAGGCAAAAAAATGGTTTCATATGTCAAATCGATTTTTTTTTTAGAAGGGAACATGTTTAATTAGATAACAACTTCTTCTTTTTTCATGTGTACCTTGTTATGTAACTCTATGCAGATGAACACATTTTCAGATAACTCGAAGATTGCAAATAAATTCATCATTTGAGAAATTTACATAATAGACTTGGACCTAAAGAAAATCTTGATTTTCCAAAGGAAGGGTAAATGGTTGCGCCACCAATGGTGTTACTCGAGCTCGACAAGGCCGAGTTTAGGGCTTGACAACACCGGATATAGCATCATGAACCCTAACCAAATGTAGGGGTGAAGCAAGCTCGAGAGAGGAATTGACGTTGGGTGCTCGTGAAGTGGTCGATGACATTGGACGGCGAAAGTCACAGCCAATAATTGGCAGGCCAATACAACTTCAAATGAAGTTTTACTTTTTTTTATTATAGATCCAAGAACAAGGTAAAAATATAATAAAAGATGGATTCAACTTTATTGTGGAATGGATTAGATTCAATACTTAAGAATAGTTTAAGGGCCATATTAAATATATCAAAAGTTCAAGAATAACATTACACATTAAGTTAAAGTTTAAAAACTATCATGATCATTATCCCTCCTTTAATCATGTCTGTAGGTTGTATCGTACAAGTTGTTTGAAGTATGTCTTATTTCTATAGGTTTGTTTGCTTAAAAGAAAACTTTTTCCAGTAAAATTTTTTCGACTTTCTAATATATGGATGACAGAAAATTAATCAATATACAAAAAACGTTTTTCATAAATTGAAAACAACATGCTTAAATCGGGAAAAATGACTTGCCCTTATGGCAAGAAGGAATTAATTTTCCCTAAACCATCCAACAAATGAGAAATAACCATTTTCTTTTATCGCGAAGTTTTTAATAAAACAAAAGCTACCTAAGACCTAGTTTATAACCATGAAATAGTTCGAGTTGAAATAGTTCATAACATGTCCAACTCTATCTTAAAGAGATTTACCTTAGATAGAAATGCTTAAAAGACTTCGGACACTACCACTAACCACAGTACCAAAAGATATAATAGGAAAGTACCCTTTACCTTCTCGAAAGAAGGTGGGTGGAGAAAAGTCGGCGTTTTGAAAATGGCAACTTTTTTTTTTTTTTTTTGGTGTTTTTCCTTTTGGGGTTGAGCGAGGAAGGATAAAAAAGTGGGAGAGTGGGAGCAAGCAAAGAACCTGTTGCAGCGAAAGCGAGGATCCGTGTCGTTTTGGCAGATTCCTTTCCACTTTGGCGGAATCGGTCCCAACCCCTGGTCGCTAAAGCTCTTGGATTCTGGCCACACCCCTGCATGCGCCAAAACCCCAATCGATCACATCTTTTTTCCCCATTTTTTGCACCGAGGCTTGTCAATTCCAGGTCTAACATAGCAATCGCAGCAAAGAAATCAAACCCCACGTGAAGAGCTTGTGTTTTTTCTCGACGTTTTTAATCATGAGGGTGCGCTTCACCTACTCCGGAAAAGAGGGTTTGTCTGGGGCAGCTTTTGTGGGGATTGTTCTCTGTGTATTTTATGGTTTTGGGCCCCGGCTATGATTGAAAGTAGAGGGAGTGATGGCCGAGACTACCAAGATGTCAATTTAGGCTCTATCTCCATCCTTAGCATAGTACCACCTAAGGAGTTTTAGGCATATAGCTCACAAAATGCACAAAGACATGATGCATTTCCCTCCTAGTACCTTTGACTAGTATTCAAGATTTGACCCATGTGCCACGCATTCGCAATTAGATCCACAAGAAGTGGATAGAGAATATGAAGATGATACGCACCTCTAGAGCAAATTCCTCCACAATTTTTCATTATTATTTTCCCGTTTTGCATGCATTTTTTTTTTATGGACTTTCGATCATGCAGCTACACAGGTTGTGCTCCTCTAGTCAGCAAGCAAAAGACAACATCCAACAATTTTCGATTAAATAAAATTTTCCTCATGGGTCGAGGAGAATCTTTAATTTTCGAGCAAAAGACAACATCCACACATGTCCATCATTAATGGCAGAATCTTATTATATCCACTAGCTTACTGAGGATTAGGCACATTGGAGTGTGCTCGACTCGCTATCTGTTTCTTTAATATCTACCCTCTTATATTATGGCTCAACCTGTATCATGTGCGTAGGTCAATAAGTTGACAACACAAAGTCGATAGCTTGTGAAAATCATTAGAGTGAAGAGAACATGCGCTGACCGAAGCAAGAACCGAACATGGAGAGTAAACGAAAGTCGGAGATCTTGAAACATTCGCATTTCTTTATGATAGATAAACGACCTGAAAACCTTGCTCTGGTTGTAATGTAAGTCAACATTTGTGGGTTTCGCGGGACTTATATTATTTTTCGTCAAGAAAATATGATGTTAGACTAGATAAATGAATAAATAAATAGTGGGTCGAAGTGGCTTGCCTGTGTCCAGATTCCCAATGATGATATCTTCACCAAATCGAGCCTTCTTCCAAATTGACTCGGAAGGAATCACGCCGTTTTGCTCGAGGCCTAGAAACTCCCACGATCTTGTTGTGTGTAGTTTCTTGCCCTTGTTCAAAAAAACCGACACCACTCTTGGGTGCTCTGCCAAAGATTAGAAAACCAACAATAAGCATTCAAGATGGAAAAGAAAAACTAAGTGCCTCCTTGGCAGAAAAATGAAATTAGAACAATTAGAGTTGATTTATTTAGCAATGTGACGGGCTAAGTTTGGATTTTCAATCGAACACTCGACGCACGCGTCTCGTCAACTGCAATAGTCTTTCTCAAAGTTTTGTAGATGTGTAGAAACATTGCTCTTTTGTTAATTATTTGGAGGGTTTGCGCTAAAAAAAAAAAAATGCATAGGATGGAACAACAAGCATTGTGGGAACCAAAGGTTGCACGACTTGTCATCAAGAAGCGCAAGTTGCACTCCAAGTTTATGATAGAAGCAAACAAAAAGACTGTTGTTTTTGGTGGTCAAAACTCCAAACCAAGGGAGAAAAAAGGGGTCGGAGCTTACTGGCGATTTGGGCAGCTACTTCATCTTCAAGAGTTGCGGCGAAGCCATTGATGTGCCTCGTGTACGAATAGAAGATGGCCTCCTCGGCGTCGTCCCGGCTATACAAAACATAGTCATCAATGCGTACTATAAACCGATAAGAAGAAGTACAAGAAGTGGTTGTGGTGAACTTTATCTGCATCGAAATGCAATACCTTCCCAAGAAAGAGCCAAGAAACTCATGGTGAGACTCCGTCACTCGACTCAGATCAGCCAATGAAGCGTCCCGGCCGTGCGAGTGAGATCCCAAGTAAACCACGTACGACTTCGATTCCACGCACACGGAGACACACAAAACAAAAATATTCATGATGATGGTGATGATGAGATGATGATGATATCTGTTAAGATACGACCATCTTCAAACCAAGACTAGAATGGAGAGATTCCATCGCTAACGGAACAGTGCGAGTAGGCTTTGAATGCTCACCTTTTTGGCAGCAAACGCGGGCGTCTGGTGCGGTGTTAACGAAAGAAGAAAGAGCACGAGAAGTTGAACGGAGAGGCTCATGGCAACTTCCCTCTGGAGGGCACTTGCATCACCCCGTTGCAGGAACGGTAAAAAAGAAGTGAAGATGGCTGTGTTCTATTTACAAACTTAGTTGGCACAATTAAAAGGTGCACGGCACATGTGGTGATGCTTTTAGTGACATAATAAAGTAGTGACATAATAAAGTTTCTAAAGAAGACATTGACAAGATGAATAGAACAACATCCCAAGACCAAGACCTGTGACTTTGAAGTTTCTAGTCAAGAGCAGATTATAGGGAGAGCGTGGCGATCGGCAAGAGAACAAAGAAGGGGAAGAAGAAAAAAAAGACAAAGAAAAGACAATGGAAAAAGAAAATCAAATAAAATAAATAAATTAGAAATTTGTTAAAATATTATTAATGTTTACATTAGCGCCGTCTATGCCATGTAGAAGGTCGGCATCCACATCAATCATCTCAGGCCAAAATTGGCCAGATTGACTCAATTGGCAAAACGCGAAAATGTTATATATTCAATTGGCACAATTAAAATATTTAAGACTCGATTGGCAAAAGTGTGATAATTTTAAGAATTTGTGGACAATTTTCCCATTTACAAACCTTGTTGCTCAAAAATCAAATAAACATCTGGAGACACAATAGAAGTGACACGACCGACTTGTCGTTTTGCCTATATTGTATGCATTTCATGTTGAGGGCAAAATTTAGCATTCGCCAAAAGGAAAATGATATTTGAAAAAAAAAATGGTGGCCTCGAGGCATCGACAGGATGTGAACCATTGCTTCCTCTAGGACGCGAGTAGCTGATACTTTTAGGTATATTCTTCAAACTAAATGTTTATATTACCTGAAAATTATCAAATTTCGTGGAGCTAGTGGGTGAATTAATGCTCAAAACACAATGCAGCCCTTGTCTTTATATACTGCATTAAGGTAGTAGATAATGCAGAGGCAAAGCTTTATGCACCATATAGATAGATATAAGTGACTCTATGTACCACATACATAATACCGATGCTTGCAAGGAATGTACTTTCTATTGACTCTATTGAAATTTGCCAACACCGCATCGGAAGTATCCAATAGATGTCAATTGAAAGAGTTTGTTACTTTCTTGAGGAATAAATTTTCAATGAATATCTAAATTTGAACTCTATAAGATTCCAACCCATCATATGCAAGTGTTGGGTCCGCATGCACATACGTTAATTATTGATGCGATCGATGAAAGGTCATTTCCTTTTTTCAAACCCTTCTCTCTCTCTCTCTCAAAAAGCTGCATGGCACATGTGGTGATGCTTGTAGTGCAAAAAGCTGCACGGCACATGTGGTGATGCTTGTAGTGACATAATAAAGTTTCTAAAGAAGACATTGACAAGATGAATAGAACAACATCCCAAGACCAAGACCTGTGACTTTGAAGTTTCTAGCCAAGAGTAGATTATAGGGAGATCGCGGCGATCGGCAAGAGAAGAAAGAAGGGGAAGAAAAAAAAAAGACAAATAAAAGACAAAGGAAAAATAAAATCAAATAAAATAAATAAATTAGAAATTTGTTAAAATATTATTAATGTTTACGTTAGCGCCGTCTATGCCACGTAGAAGGTCGGCATCCACGTCAGTAATCTCATGCCAAAATTAGCCAGATTGACTCAATTGGCAAAACGCGAAAATGTTATATATTCAATTGGCACAATTAAAATATTTAAGACTCGATTGGTAAAAGTGTGATAGGTTTAAGAATTTGTGGACAATTTTCCCATTTACAAACCTTGTTGCTTAATAATCAAAGAAACATCTAGAGACACGATAGAAGTGACACGACCGACTTGCCGTTTTGCCTATATTGTATGCATTTCATGTTGAGGGCAAATTTTAGCATTTGCCAAAAGGAAAAAGAAAAAGGAAAATGAAATTTGAAAAAAAAAATGGTGGCCTCGAGGCATCGACAGGATGTGAACCATTGCTTCCTCCAAGACGCAAGTAGCTGATACTTTTAGGTATATTCTTCAAACTAAATGTTTATATTATCTGAAAATTATCGAATTCTGTGGAGCTAGTGGGTGAATTAATGCTCAAAACACAATGCAGCCCTTGTCTTTATATACTGCATTAAGGTAGTAGATAATGCAGAGGCAAAGCTTTATGCAACATATAGATAGATATAAGTGACTCTACGTACCACATACATAATACCGATGCTTGCAAGGAATGTACTTTCTATTGACTCTATTGAAATTTGCCAACACCGCATCGGAAGTATCCAATAGATGTCAATTGAAAGAGTTTGTTACTTTCTTGAGGAATAAATTTTCAATGCATATCTAAATTTGAACTCTATAAGATCCAATCCCATCATACGCAAGTGTTGGGTCTGCATGCACATACGTGAATTATTGATGCGATCGATGAAAGGTCATTTCCTTTTTTCAAACCCTTCTCTCTCTCTCTCTCTCTCTCTCAAAGGTGCACGACACATGTGGTGATGCTTGTAGTGACATAATAAAGTTTCTAAAGAAGACATTGACAGGATGAATAGAACAACATCCCAAGACCAAGACCCGTGACTTTGAAGTTTCTAGCCAAGAGCAGGTTATAGGGAGAGGGCCGCGATTGGCTAGAGAAGAAAGAACGGGAATATAAAAAAAAAAAAAAAAAAAAAGACAAAGAAAAGACAAAGGAAAATTAAAATAAAATAAAATAAAATAAATTCCAAATTTGTTAAAATATAATTAATGTTTGCTGAATGGATAGGATCTCAATCCCATCATATGCAAGTGTTGGGTCCGCATTCACATATGTGAATTATTGATGTGATGGATGAAAGGTCATTTCCATTTTTCAAACCTCTCTTTACCCCTCTCTCTCTCTCTCTCTCTCTTTTTCTCTCTCTCTCTCAAAGCTGCACAACACGTGGTGCTACTTCTAGTGACGTAATAAAGTTTCTAAAGAAGACATTGACAAGATGAATAGAACAAAGTCCCAAAACCGAGACCTGTGACTTTGAAGTTTCTAGCCAAGTGCAGATTATAGAGAGAGGGATGAGGGCCGCGATCCGCTAGAGAAGAAAGAAGGGAAAGAAAATAAAAGACAAAGAAAAGACTTAGGAAAAAAGAAAATAAAATAAAATAAAATTGAAATTTGTTAAAATATTATTAATGTTGATGTTAACGCCGTCACGTAGAAGGTCGGCATCCACGTCAGTAATCTCAGGCCAAAATTGGTCAGATTGACTCAATTGGCAAAACATAAAAATGTTATAAATTCAGTTGGCACATTAAAATATATAAGACTCAATTGGCAAATGTGTAATAAGTTTAAGAATTTGTGGACAATTTTCCCATTTACAAACCTTGTTGCTCAATAATGAAAGAAACATCTAGAGACATGATAGAAGTGACACGACCGACTTGTCGTTTTGCCTATATTGTATGCATTTCATGTTGAGGGCAAATTTTAGCATTTGCAAAAAGGAAAAGGAAAAGGAAAATGAAATTTGAAAAAAAAAATGGTGGCCTTGAGGCATTGACAAGATGTGAACCATTGCTTCCTCCAGGATGCGAGTAGCTGATACTTTTAGGTATATTCTTCTAACTAAATGTTTATATTATCTGGAAATTATCGAATTTCGTGGAGCTAGTGAGTCCCTTGTCTTTATGTAGCGCATTAAGGTAGTTGATAATGCAGAGGCAAAGCTTTATGCAATATACAGAAAGATATAAGTGACTCTATGTACCACACACATAACATCAATGCTTGCAAGGAATGTACTTTCCATTAACTCTATTGAAATTTTCCAACACCGCATCCGAAGTATCCAATAGATGTCAATTGAAAGAGTTTGTTACTTTCTTGAAGAATAATTTTCCAATAAATATCTAAATTCGAACTCTATATGATCTCATATATATTTAGATGTGTATTGAGATGATATACTTTTCATTTTCAAAAGATGATATCTTTCTCGAGATAAGTTGAAAAAATGCCGGTCGTTCGCTGAATGGATAGGATCCCAATCCCATCATGTGCGAGTGTGCAGTCCGCATGCACATACGTGAGTTATCGATGCGATCGATGAAAGGTTATTCTCATTTTTTTGAACCCTTCTCACTCTCTCTTACTCACTCTCAAAGGTGCGCTGCACGTGTGGTGATGCTTGGAGTGACCCAATAAATATTCTAAGCAAGACATTGACATTACAAATAGAACAAACTCCCAAGAACAAGACCAAGACCCGTCACTTCCAAGTTTCAAGCCCAGAGCAGAGCGTAGTGAGAGGGGCGTTTCCTTCGGGCCTCGGCAAAACAAAACGTGAAGAAAGTCCAAATGGAAATTGATGGATTTGGTCGAGCTTAGAAACTGAATGCTTCGGATTCTCTTCAACCATTGGTCAACTACATGGGAAATCGAGAAGAATGGTCGGTTTTAGGTAAAGCGAGACCAAAAGAACTCCTGATTCATAGTATAAGATTTTTCTCAATATACTTTGGGAGCAATTGCGACCGTCGATTTTGGAAAAACAACGATACCCGGATCCATTTAAATCTGCTTACGGATCAAAATAAATGCTTTGGGTCGCGTTTATAAATACAGAGAAAAAAGTTCTGCGATGTATGTTCTTGGAGATATTCTCCATCTAAAAACATCCAATTTGCCTACCAACGTCCTAAACTACCCTCTATCAGTGGAAAAAATGAGTTTTGTCCGAAAGCCCTACACCAATGATTATTGCCTTGGCGATAAATATTTTATGTTAAGCTAGTGGTCCCTGCACTATGAGCAAGCTGTGCGAAAAACCGCTTCCTTTTAAATTGCTGCACTCCCCCACGACTGGCCAGGGCTTTGTGGCCCTCACCAAATCTAGTGAGGGCTCAATCTCACTCGTGGCCAATGAGGGTCATCTAGCAATCCTCATTGGGCTTAGGGAAAGAAAGAAAGAAAGAAAAAAAAAAGTATATATATACATAATAAATACTCTCCTGACGCCATCTATGAATGGAACATTGATGGTGTTGCGAAACCAATATTATGAACATTCTTAATAACATGGTAATGCTTGCTAATGCCTACAAAACACAGCAAGATGTTTGGACCATCTGTTGCTAATCTTTTAGTAGCCGGATTCACTTGACAACAACTAAAAGGTTTGTGGGATAACTACCTGACAGATGAACAAAAGACACAAATTTTAACTGCTTATAAGGTAGATGATTTTGGTCAACGCATGGATGATGATCAAGGACGTCTCATCCCAGATGCGGTCAATACCCTCATCTATTCCATCTCACAACACTTTATAGGAGATCCTTCACATATTAGGGATAGAAACCAAGATCTCCTTTCCAATATGCGTTGCAAATCCTTAGGAAGATTTAGAGAATACAAAGAGCTTTTCTTTCAAAGGGTTTATATATATATATAGAAATTAAAAATATATATAATTTTATAAAAATTATAAAAATTATCCACATCAGTCTTGACCATCCTACGTCAATTGTGCCAAGTAAGACAACTCTCATCTGCGGGACAAGGACCCCTGGAGTGCCAAAAGTTGGCACAAAGGGACACTTAAGTGCAAAAAGTTACGAAAGGTACATTTAAGTGCCAAAATCGGAGCAAAATGGATCACTTGAGTGCCCATCCGCCAAAATGCCAACATGGCATTTTTTCATGGAATTTAAAAAAACGACGCCGTTTTGCACGCGTACATATGGCCAAATAATGCAAAAAAACGCTGTCGTTTTGGGTTCATGTGATAAAAAAAATAATATAAAAATTAAATAAATTAAATTTAAAGATAGATTTAGTTAAAATATTAAAAAATAATAATTTTAAAAAAATAATAAATTTAAAATTACATTAAAATATTAAAAATAATAATAAAATTAAATAAAAATATTAAAAAATAATAAATTTAAAATTACATTTAGTTAAAATATTAAAAATAATAATTTTAAAATTAAATTTAGTTAAAATATTAAAAAATAATCATTTAAAAATTAAAAAATTAAAAAATAATAAAAAATAATAATTGTAAAATTAGATTTAGTTAAAAAATAAAAATAAAAATTAAATTAAATTTAGTTAAAATATTAAATAATAATAATTTTAAAAATAAAAAAAATAAAAAAATAAAAAAATTGAAAATTAGATTTAGTTAAAAGTATTTAAAAAATAATTTTAAAATTAAATTTAGTTAAAATATTAAAATAATAATAATTTTAAATTAAAAAATTAAAAAATTAAAAAAATTATCAAAATTTTATAAATTAATAAAAAGGGGGTGGCTGAGGGCAACCTAGCCACCGCCCTCCTTTTTTTAAATTTTTAAAATTTTAAATTGTTATTTTTTAACATTTTAATTGAATTTAATTTTAAAATTATTATTTTCTAATATTTTAACTAAATCTAATTTTAAAATTTTTATTTTTTTAATTTTTTTTATAATTATTATTTTTTAATATTTTAACTAAATTTAGTTTTAAATTTTTTTTTAATTTTTAACTAAATCTAATTTTAAAATTATTTTTTAAAATTTTTAAATAAATCTATTTTTAAAATTTTTTTAACTTTTTTTAAATTTTTTATTTTTAAAATTATTATTTTTTAATATTTTAACTAAATTTAATTTTAATTTTTTAAATTTTTTAACTAAATCTAATTTTGATTTTTTATAAAATTATTATTTTTTAATATTTTAACTATATCGAATTTTAAATTTAATTTATTTAACTTTTATATTATTTTTTTACCATGTTAACTCAAAGCGACGTCGTTTTTGCATTACTTGCCACGTTAGCATGCAAAACGGCGCGTTTTTAGGGCTCACTTCGCCGAAATTGCCTAAAAACGCCACGTCATTTTGGCGGATTTTGGCGAAATAAGACTTAAGTGATCCGTTTTTTTTCGAATGTGACACTTAAGTGTCACCTTTCAGAATTTTCGTTTAAGTGTTTAATGTCCTTTGTGCCAACTTTTGGCACTTGAAGCGTTCTTATCCCCTCATCTGCATTAGCAATTGTTGGTCAAAATTGATTACAATGACTAAATTATCAAATTATCAAGAAGTTTAGGACTAAATTAGCAAATTTGAATTGTTTAGAACTAAATTGGTACAAATACAATAAGTTATGGTTTTTTATGGCAATTTCCCTGCATGTTTCATCACAACACATGCATACTTTTCTAGCTTTTTTATGTGCATTTCAATCTTTAGGTTTTTTTTTTATGTTTTTCTTTTATTTACTAACAAATTTTATTATGTCAATTTATTTTTTTCATTTGATAAAAAAATCAATCCAAGTAACGTATTCTATGAAGAGCTTTAAGTAAGTCAAATGTTTTGGTATGTATATGCATGTATTTTAGTGACATTGGTTGGGTCAGTAAAATTGTATTACATAAAATTGGATCAATACAGGTTAAATAGATCAATTTGAATCGGATCATTTTCAACTCAACTCACCTATTTAATGGGATGGGCCCACTTGTGCATACGACAATACATGTTTTACAACTGTAACCCTTCAAAACTGGATGAAGACACATTCCAAAAGGTCAAAGCTGACCCACGACTGCTAAGGATCTGTCGAATGACCTCTTAAAAGACGAAATACCTATTTTCGCAGTTAATAACTGCTACGAGAAAGCTAGACCAAGCATGCTCCGAGAACGTGTGAAGAGAGCTTGTTACCAAAGGGGGAGCATTAAGTTGGTTTGTGAAACTATCATTGAGTGGATTGCTAGATAGAAAAGCCTGCAAATGGCCATGGGCTATTGTCACGCCCCGAACTCCGAGCGCGCACGCATCCCACTGCGGTCAATCAAATATGCGACATCCCAGGATATGTCGCCGACCCATTCATTTTATTACACATGCGGAACGAAACAAATCCCCTGACAACATTTAACTTGGGATAGAAAAGCAGGCAATCAATCACAACATAGCACTTTCATAATTCAACAGAATTACAAATAGAAGCCTACAACCAAAAGTCTACAAAAGAACGGCTTTTAAAAAGGGACTGTCCTACGATCTACAAGTCGGACACGTTCTCCAATCTTATGACTTCACCTCTGCGACTCCTCAAGACTAATCAAAGCTATCTGGACGCTTCGTCCACCCGGGACCTAAAATTTTGATTCCCCAAACCGGGATGAGACAATGTCTCAGCAAGTTCAACCCCCTAAACCCATATTAGAAAGAAAATACGCCCCAGGTGGCCTAGCCACATCACACAGAAGACTTACCTCGCCTCAGTTCCTTCCTGCAGGTTAACGCAATTCAAATCACTCAATCACAGATAGTAATAGGAACTCAAACAACCGGAACGCATTCACTTTCATATAACCAACAACCGCGGGGGTCCTGATTATAAGATTAAATCGTTATGACACGTCCCATTCCATGCCACACAATTCCGTCCCATAATCCGACACATCAACAACACTCAACATGCATTCCAATTGTTATTCACTGCCACACAAGGGCATAGCCTACTCGCTGTTCGGCTATCTACTGGCATATAGCCAGGCATCACCTCCACCCATGGAGCGCGGCTTCGTCAGTACATCGACGGCGTTCCCGAAGGAGCATGGGCCCAGAATCAACTGCGACCCGCATCCACCGCGTGGGCATCCCATATAGGGGCAAGTCCGGCTCAACAAACCATGATGATTCCTCTTAATTATCACACAGCCAAATCATACTCGGCCCCGGGATACTTTGCATTTAACTCAACACTTCCACTTAAAATAGTGATCCCAGCCATTTTTCTTCATATTAAAAATATTATAAATTACTCACGTGTGTGGGGACACGCTAATTTCGAATCAAAAAGCCAATATCTCACTTTTTCAAACCCCACTATTTAATATGATCATTAAAATCCAATTTTTGCATCAAAACCCGACATTTGGGTTTTTTATGAATAAAATCATTATTTATCCCCATCAACCCTCAATTTGCCACAATCAATCATCAAATTCAAATTCTAAATACATAGCAGCGATCGACACAAAATTCTGAGAGTATAAGGTCCCGACGAAATTTTTGAATTTTAATAAATAATTAAAATTATTCCGAAAATTAATTAAATAATAATATTCATATTTTTCGCAATCCACATTCAATTTATAATATACGACCATCAATTTCAAAATCCGAATACACAAGAACGACCGGCAAGATTTAAATTCTGAGAATTTAGGTCCCGACAAAATTTTCGAAATTTAATAAATAATTCAATTTATTCCGAAAATAATTAAATAATAATATTTTAATAATTTCGAATAATAATATATTATTAAATTATTAAATAATTTCGAGATATTTAAATAAATCAAAAGTAAATTCCTTTATGTCACATCAAGGCTTATATTAATATAGACCTTCATTTAGCCTTAAATTAAACTCACTTTAAGTTAATCAAGCACATTAATCTAATCTACACTTAAATAAATTAAACTAACCACCTAATAACACTTAACATAAACTAAATACACCTAAAGTATCATTAACCCTCTAAGCGAGGTTTAGTGAGTTAAACTCACCGGATTAGCGAGCCGAGCGGACCAAAACGACGGGGACGACGCGAGGATCGACTTTCCTCAAAGCGGGCCGAGCATCCGGGCTCGGGAAGGCGGCCGAAACGGGCCAAAACGGGCTGCCATACCCATTTTTTTTCCAGCTGCTGTTCACGGCGGAGGAGGGCTGATCCGGCGTCAGTTCGGGTGCGGAACCGGTGGAGAGGGGCGGCGGTAGCTCGGGCGGTGCAGGCGGCGGCTCCGACGGGTCTTCGGCGGCGGCGACAGCTCGGGACGGCCTGGTCAACGAGCTGGAGGCACGGGCTAAGCGCGAGCCGGCCGGCGAGTTGGCACGCGGCTTCGCGCGGACGCACGTCGACGGCGACGACCGCGGCGGCTCCAGCGGCGAGCTGGCGACGACGGGCGAACGGTGAAGGGGGCGGACGGCCATGGCTGCTCCAGCTTCTTCTTTGCCATTTTTCCGATCTTCGCACAACAACAATGGAGGAGAGAACCGACGGAAGAGAAAGGGGAAAGACGGAGGGCGACGGCCAAGGTGGAGAGGCGACGGTGCGCGGCGGCGACGAGCGGCCGAGCGGCGAAGGGGCGGTTGGCCGGCAAGCTGCTGGTTCCGTTCAGAGCTTTCTCTCTCCTCTAAAATCCAAGAAGAAAATCCAAAATGAAGAAGATGATGGAGATGGGTTGGAGGTGACATCCTACCTTTTGAAGAACAAATCCTCACCCTCCATGTGTCAAGATCCTAGCAACACAAGCCCCACCATGACATCACTTGATGATGTCACATTCCACTATCTTCAATCCTCCCACAACAATCTTCAATGGGTGCAATTTATTTTTCCGCCGGGACATAAAATCTTGTACATTAATTTCTTCAATTCCATTCAATTCTCTTCCAATTGAGTCCAATTGAAGTCCATAAAATTAATTTAATGTCACCACACTTCAATTCACATCTTCATTTGTCCATAAAATCAACTTAAGTCCCAAAAGCAAGATCAAATGCGGGCCTACTAATTTCTCGAGCCAAAATAGCCATTCTCTGATTTAATTTCTGAAAAATTCTGATTGCATTAAAAATCTTCCAAAGATGAATTAATGATCTTAAAATAATTCGTGACACATCCACACTTTCAATTTCTGAATTTGGGCTCAATTTCACGGTTAATTTCACTTTGGCACGATACTAGCGCGGCCCAACCTACCAGGTAGCCTTTACAGATTTTTATGCATTTGACCTGTGGTTGATCATCTCAAGCCACAATGTACATCTTTGAAACATTTGCGACTTTCGGTTGTCGGGGTAATCTCAAGGTTTCAAATACGAACACAGGGTACCCAACCGATAGAAAAGTCGGTCCAGTGCCAATCGACATGAATTGTGCGATCTGGTGGAATCACACACACCTGATCACATGCCTCTGTCGAGTCGACCTATCTTCGATCTCTAATCGATTTTAATTGTGCCGTAATGACCCTTGCAGATTAACTCGGTCGAAAGATCGCTTCCTGGTCAAATTCTCGAGTCCGATGCATTAGAAACTCTTAACAACTTCACCCGATAGACTAGTTTCCACATGAGTGGCCGACTCAAGGAAAAGAACTATATGCGTGCCAACGAAATGCCCGTCTCAATTTATTGAAAATAGAACTGGAAAATCGGGATGTCACAACT
Organism: Eucalyptus pumila; assembly: GCA_016097595.1. NCBI lineage: Eukaryota > Viridiplantae > Streptophyta > Magnoliopsida > Myrtales > Myrtaceae > Eucalyptus > Eucalyptus pumila. The sequence continues at coordinate 8,254,556 of CM027846.1, read as the reverse complement.
CTTCCCCTCTTATAAAAATTTCGTCTTCGAAATTTACACCTTCACCAATTCTTAAACGAAAAGGTGGGGATACAGTCATCTCATATAATCTTCTCTTTCTCAAGTTACTCCTTCTGTACCAATGCTGCCAGATCACTGCTATCTTGCTCAAACCACTTCAGATCCAAAATACTAAACATTTGACCCCTTAAAATTCCAAAGGTCTTCAACACAAAATCTGCGAAGCTAAACTGGCGATTCTGAGCAGACTCAAGGCTGTCTCTGCTAACTGCGACTGAATAATTGATTTCTGAACCAACTTTGGACTTGCAATTTTCTAATCTCCGATCTCATCTCAACTGACTGAAATCCGGTACACTCTGCTCTGCACTGATTAACGAGAAACTATCTGACTGATCTACTGAAACTGGGAACCTCTGGTCAAGATCTGATATAACTCTGACACTGATCTCGGCAATTGCAATCACTGACTACTGTACTAACCCTGGCCTGAGATCTTTCTTTCCCCAACTTCATCTCAGCAAATGGAATTCCGCACTCTCTGCTATGCACTGCTTAAGAAAGAACCATATGAAAGCTTTGCCAACTTGGAACATCTAATCTAGATTTGAAATACAATTCATCTCCGGCACTCCATGCCGGTGAATTATCTTATGCACACACACTTTGGTATACCCACTTTGTGACAAGACAGAATCTTCAATTTCTGAAATCAAACTTAGATTGGCGATTAATTTCACTCCGACGCTTTTAGTGTGACCTAGGCTACTAGGTAGTTTTTCAGAACTTTTTAGGACAAATGACCTGTGGTCGATTTTCTTCGAGCCACGATGAACCCACTCAACACATTGGCGACTCTCGAGGGTCGTGAAAATCTCGATGATTCAAATACGGACACAGGGTATCAAAACGACAGTAAAATCAAATTAGTGTCAGTCGACGAGAGTTTTCCAATTTAGTGGAGTCACCCACGATCGGTCATTCATCTCAGTCGAACCGACCTATCTTTGATCTTAATTCGATTTTTAACTGTGCCATAATGATCTCTAAAGATGAGCACGGTCGAGAAGTCGATTCCTGGTCGAATTCTCAAGTCTATTTGCCTTAAAGTCCTTAATAACTCACCCAATTAGTCTAGTTATCTCGTAAGTGGCCAACTCAGAGAGAAACACTGTAATCGCGTCGATGAAATGCCCAGTTTAACCAATCGAAATCAGAGTTTGAAAATCAGGATGTTACACACTCAAAACAAGATCTATTCATACTGTCTGGACAACGCTAAAGTTGCCATGATGAGCTTCCCATAAGATCTCTTCTTTAATATCTGTATCGTCAATTACACACAATCGCCCTCAGAACTTTAGCATTCTGTCTTCAGAAATCTAAAAATCAACCTCTCTCTCATCTGCATTCTCTTATAGAATCTTTTGAATTTTTGAATCTGTCCACTGAAACATTTTGATTCTGATATGAACTTTCGGCTCAATTCTGAGAGTAATCATAAGCTTCAAAAGGTCGCCTACCTTAGATTTGAAAACCGCATTTCAAACTTTCTCAAATAAGATCTAATCCATGAGTACCAATTATGCAACTAAGGACTCTCAACTCAGTGCATCTGCGACTTTGCTCACCTTACCAGAGTGATGCAAAATATCATAGTCGTAATCCTTAATGAGTTCCATCCGGCGACGCTATCTCATATTCAACTCCTGAGGTCTCCACTGACGGGGCGCATATGCAACAACCCTATCATGCTGTATCAACATACAATCCAATCCTTTAAACGACGCATCACCGTAGATTTCAACCCTCCTGTTCACATGAACTTTTCTCCCTTCTTCAATAGTCGAATCAACTGCAACGTTGACACTAAAAACCCTTCCACAAACCGTTTGTAACACTCTGCTACGACTCAGAAACACTTATGATCTCTATCACTGCAGTCAATCTCGACCAACTGATCACTGCTTCAATCTTGGACGGGGTCTACGGAGATTCATTCTCTTAAAATCACGTGACCTAGGAACGCAATACAAGTTATCTAAAACTCTCACTTGCTAAACTTAGCGTAAGATTCAAGAGTCCTCAAGGTCTGAAATATCATCTTCTAATGTCTCTTGTGCTCCTCAGCACTCTTTGAACACACCAGGATAACTTCAATAAACACGATCACAACTGATTCAAGTGTCCTTAAACATTCTGCTCATCAGATCCAAACAAACAATTGGGGTGCCCATTAAACCACACAGCATTACAGTGAACTCATAACAACCGTATCAAGTGCGAGATGCTAACTTTGGTATGTCTTTTGCCTTGAACCTCAACTGATGATACACTGACCTCCAGTCGATCTCGAGGAATATCAATGTACAAACACAACGAAACAACTTTCTTCTTCATGAATAGAACAAGTGCTCCCCAAGGTGATGCACTGGAACGTATGAATCTCCTATTCAACACTTCCTGCATCTGCACCTTCAGTTCTTTTAACTCGGTAATACCATCCGGTAAGGAGCCTTAGGGACTGGCTCTGTTCCGGGTGCTAATTCAATCGCGAACTCCATTTCTCTTTCTGACTGCAAACTTGACAATTCTTCAGCAATTACCTTAGAAAAATTATGTACCATGATTATATTCTTCATATTCGGCTCCTCAACTGACGCATCCATTACAGCTGCCATGTAGATTCGATAACCAACAACCTGAACCAAGTCATCTTCAGTGACGAATAACAGGGATTGAAGTTCCTCTTCAACTTTCAGTAATTCAAGACTTTCGCATGCTAACTGAACAAACTGAATTATATCTCTACTATAATTCAAAACAACAGAAAGCTCCTTAAGCCAGACCTTTTTATAAATGACTTCCAAGTCATACTTAAGCAAATCCTTCAAGTACAACTTTAGTCAGAGATCTATCTTTCTATCACTTTATTACCACAACAAAGATCCTACAACCTTCATTGAAAATTCTGCTGCACTACTCTGATAAAATTCCCTCAAGAACATTTTCCCCTTGATCGATGCATGGTCAGTCCATTCTTATTCCTTTCACCATCTTAGTGGCGTTCTATCTGCAGTAACGGTGCTTACACTCTCTTGAACTTACATGGACAGTTCCTAACCTGACGGCCATGCTGGCCACATTCAAAGCATGTTTCCCTTTTTACTCTGATACTGGGCTGACTCGAGCCTCCTTTCCACAAGCTCGGCACACAATCAGAGAGTCCTCTACCTCCCATCAAGTCACATCATGCACCCATCCTTGCACTAAGGTCCATTCCAAGTACCCCACTGAACATCTTGAAGCATGCTTCCTCTATTCTGACTTATCAACGGCGGTGACAGAAATAGCTGTGGTTCCATCTGCCTATACGGGCAATCTTTGATTAAATGACTTTACTGGCGACACCTATAACAAGTTCTTTCCCTTTTACAGCACGGGACAGATCCATGTCTTTTTTGACAGACACGACACCCATCAATCAAGTTGAGCACTGACTTTTCAATTCTACTCTTCTGGTTGGGTGAAACAGGGCACCTTTCTTCTAGCATCGGCCTTTCTCCCCAGTTGATTTATACCTTTGTCTAAACTGAACTTTGACTCAGATACGGAGACTTGATCCTCGATCACAACTCCAGATTGGGCCTTAACAGGCACGGCAACAACAACGGTCACGACACTGGCAGCGGTAGAACAACGGCAACAGCGGCGGCTCGATCCTGAGCTTACTGACCCAACGGCTTCCAAGGAACACTAGCGCCTGAACAATCCCGACAAACCTAGGATCATTCGGAGTTGCTACACTCACAGTACCAACTTACGGCGGTACTCTCACACTCGCGCTGGTCTAAGCCTGCGCTCTACCTCGGGTACTGACTCTCATTAGCATCCTACCGAGGTATAGGTCATATCGACCTCCTCCAAGGAGTTCACCACTCCTGGTCACTCATCCTACAGCCTCTTTATCGACGCCTATTTTTGATTCCAACATTAGGTTAGAATTTGAGTGACCCCACAAACAAGCTACCAATCAGCTATCATTCACATGCATCAACATATTAAAAGCCTTTCCTACTAACTATCCCATGACTCATCGCACCTTATCACTCCATACACAGACCATGCTCTGATACCACTTAAACGGGGATGTCACGCCCTGAACTCCGAGCGCGCGCACATCCCACTGCGGTCGATCAAATATGCGACATCCCAGGATATGTCGCCGACCCATTCATTTTATTACGCATGCGGAAGCGAAACAAATCCCCTGACAACATTTAACTTGGGATAGAAAAGCAGACAATCAATCACAACATAGCACTTTCATAATTCAACAGAATTACAAATAGAAGCCTACAGCCAAAAGTCTACAAAAGAACGGCTTTTAAAAAGGGACTGTCCTACGATCTACAAGTCGGACACGTTCTCCAATCTTATGACTTCACCTCTGCGACTCCTCAAGACCAATCAAAGCTATCTGGACGCTCCGTCCACCCGGGACCTGAAATTTTGATTCCCCAAACCTGGATGAGACAATGTCTCAGCAAGTTCAACCCCCTAAACCCATATTAGAAAGAAAATACGCCCCAGGTGGCCTAGCCACATCACATAGAAGACTTACCTCGCCTCGCCTTCCCCGCAGTTAGCGCAATTCAAATCACTCAATCACAGATAGTAATAGGAACTCAAACAACCGGAACGCATTCACTTTCATATAACCAACAACCGCGGGGGTCCTGATTATAAGACTAAATCGTTATGACACGTCCCATTCCATGCCACACAATTCCGTCCCATAATCCGACACATCAACAACACTCAATATGCATTCCAATTGTTATTCACTCCCACACAAGGGCATAGCCTACTCGCTGTTCGGCTATCTACTGGCATATAGCCAGGCATCGCCTCCCCATGGAGCGCAGCTTCGTCAATCAAGACATCGACGGCGTTCCCGAAGGAGCATGGGCCCAGAATCAACTGCGACCCGCATCCACCGCGTGGGCATCCCATATAGGGGCAAGTCCGGCTCAACAGCCCAGGACAATTCCTCTTAATTATCACACAGCCAAATCATACTCGGCCCTGGGACACTTTGCATTTAACTCAACACTTCCACTTAAAATAGTGATCCCGGCCATTTTTCTTCACATTAAAAATATTCCATAAATTACTCACGTGTGTGGGGACACGCTAATTTCGAATCAAAAAGCCAATATCTCACTTTTTCAAACCCCACTATTTGATATGATCATTAAAATCCAATTTTTGCATCAAAACCCGACATTTGGGTTTTTTATGAATAAAATCATTATTTATCCCCATCAACCCTCAATTTGCCACAATCAATCATCAAATTCAAATTCTAAATACACAGCAGCGATCGGCACGAAATTCTGAGAGTATAAGGTCCCGACGAAATTTTCGAATTTTAATAAATAATTAAAATTATTCTGAAAATTAATTAAATAATAATATTCATATTTTTCGCAATCCACATTCAATTTATAATATCCGACCATCAATTTCAAAATCCGAATACACAGTAACGACCGGCACGAAATTCTGAGAATTTAGGGTCCCGACAAAATTTTCGAATTTAATAAATAATTAAATTTATTCCGAAAATAATTAAATAATAATATTTTAATAATTTCGAATAATAATATATTATTAAATTATTAAATAATTTCGAGATATTTAAATAAATCAAAAGTAAATTTCTTTATGTCACATCAAGGCTTATATTAATATAGACCTTCATTTAGCCTTAAATTAAACTCACTTTAAGTTAATCAAGCACATTAATCTAATCTACACTTAAATAAATTAAACTAACCACCTAATAATACTTAACATAAACTAAACACACCTAAAGCATCATTAACCCTCTAAGCGAGGTTTAGTGAGTTAAACTCACCGGATTAGCGAGCCAAGCGGACCAAAACGACGGGGACGACGCGAGGATCGACTTTCCTCAAAGCGGGCCGAGCATCCGGGCTCGGGAAGGCGGCCGAAACGGGCCAAAACGGGGCTGTCATACCCATTTTTTTCCAGCTGTTGTTCACGCGCGGAGGAGGGCTGATCCGGCGTCGGTTCAGGTGCGGAATCGGTGGAGAGGGGTGGCGGTAGCTCGGGCGGTGCAGGTGGCGGCTCCGACGGGTCTTCGGCGGCGGCGACAGCTCGGGACGGCCTGGTCAACGAGCTGGAGGCACGGGCTGAGCGCGAGCCGGCCGGCGAGTTGGCGCGCGGCTTCGCACGGACGCACGGCGACGGCGACGACCACGGCGGCTCCAGCGGTGAGCTGGCGACGACGGGCGAACGGTGAAGGGGGCGGACGGCCATGGCTGCTCCAGCTTCTTCTTTGCCATTTTTCCGATCTTCGCACAACAACAATGGAGGAGAGAACCGACGGAAGAGAAAGGGGAAAGATGGAGGGCGACGGCCAAGGCGGAGCGGCGACGGTGCGCGGCGGTGACGAGCGGCCGAGCGGCAAAAGGGCGGTTGGCCGGCAAGCTGCTGGTTCCGTTCGGAGCTTTCTCTCTCCTCCAAAATCCAAGAAGAAAATCCAAAATGAAGAAGATGATGGAGATGGGTTGGAGGTGACATCCTACCTTTTGAAGAACAAATCCTCACCCTCCATGTGTCAAGATCCTAGCCACACAAGCCCCACCATGACATCACTTGATGATGTCACATTCCACTATCTCCAATCCTCCCACAACAATCTTCAATGGGTGCAATTTATTTTTCCGCGGGCAAAAATCTTGTACATTAATTTCTTCAATTCCATTCAATTCTCTTCCAATTGAGTCCAATTGAAGTCCATAAAATTAATCTAATGTCACCACACTTCAATTCACATCTTCATTTGTCCATAAAATCAACTTAAGTCCCAAAAGCAAGATCAAATGCGGGCCTACTAATTTCTCGAGCCAAAATAGCCATTCTCTCGATTTAATTTCTGAAAAATTCTGATTGCATTAAAAATCTTCCAAAGATGAATTAATGATCTCAAAATAATTCGTGACACATCCACACTTCCAATTTCTGAATTCGGGCTCAATTTCACGGTTAATTTCACTTTAGCACGATACTAGCGCGGCCCAACTTACCGGGTAGCCTTTAGAGATTTTTATGCATTTGACCTATGGTTGATCATCTCAAGCCACAATGTACATCTTTGAAACATTTGCGACTTTCGGTTGTCGGGGTAATCTCAAGGTTTCAAATACGAACACAGGGTACCCAACCGATAGAAAAGTCGGTCCAGTGCCGATCGACACGAATTGTGCGATCTGGTGGAATCACCCACACCTGATCACATGCCTCTGTCGAGTCGACCTATCTCCGATCTCTAATCGATTTTAATTGTGCCGTAATGACCCTTGCAGATTAACTCGGTCGAAAGATCGCTTCCTGGTCAAATTCTCGAGTCCGATGCATTAGAAACTCTTAACAGCTTCACCCGATAGACTAGTTTCCACATGAGTGGCCGACTCAAGGAAAAGAACTATATGTGTGCCAACGAAATGCCCGTCTCAATTTATTAAAAATAGAACTGGAAAATCGGGATGTCACAACTATGGCCTCTTGACCATGGAGTAAAATTTTCCAATTGATTTAGGCAGCTATTTTGAGAAATACACATATAAAGATATGTGTGTGTGTGTGTGTGTGTGTGTGTGTGTGTGTGTGTGTGTGTATTAATTTTTCAATTTTAAAGTATATTAATTAGCCTTCTCATTGTCTATAAATATGCTAGTGTAAGCACCAGACGTTTGCTAAGAAATGCAAAATGTTAAACAAAAAGTTAATCGACAAATTAAGGGAAGTTAATCGATTTCCGCATCGTCCAAACATCATCTTACCGTATATCATATTCCTTTGTAAATTAGCCTGTGCATATATAATATTAACAGAGATCATGGACCAATTAAAACTCAATGATGAGAACCCTACATGCATTAATCAAGCAAAGAAATCATGAACCAATTAAAAACTCATTCTACTAGAAAGTAACATGAAACACGTTTCTATATACTATCATAGTCTTATTAATATCTGTTTAATAAATTGGACAATCAAATTTACTACCGTTAGGAAAAAAGCTGCTAGAATTCAACGAATATCACAGTCCTCAGATTTCTACAATCTACTAGCGGTTGAATCTTTTCTGCAGTGTGATTCTGCTGTAGGTAAAGAAGAGAAATTAGCTTCCGAGGAAATGGAAATAGTTCAGGTTCTATGGTTGGTCCTCAGCCTTCTCTATTACACATTGCAAAGAAAGGTTTTCTTTTCTTGTAAAAACTTCTTGTATACTTCTTTCAATCCTTGAACCAATTCCTTCCTTTGTGCAACAAGTTTCTTTTTGGACAAGGACCTCTTCAGAGCCTGCTTCATATTCTTAACAAGTATTACAACTAATTTCTTTCTTCAGGAACTTTTTTTAGCTTTCTTGTGGACAATCCTAAGTACACCCCTAATGTTATTTTTGTTTTCGATTATTACCCCGGATGGTGACTGCAATTTTAAGAGCCTTCGAGCGATTTTCTTGCATTCCAAATTTCGGGCAGAGCAAGCACTTCGGATTCCTACCGTGCATGTTGGACACCTTGACCACCACCTTTTTTCTGCAAGCATAAAGAACCGGAATCATATATATCAACATTTTCTTGTAAAGAAATCAAACATTAGTGTCATACTAGATTTCACACCTTAGTCACGGTCTTGGTTTGTTGAGAATGCTCTTCGACAGACCTGCAGATAATTTTCAAATCTTCTGAGAGATGGACTGAATGGAGTTAGGGCATGATTTGTATCGTGAAGACGACAGAGAAATAGAGGGAGAGTGTTTTATAGCCATTTTCTTCTATTCATATCGAGTCTTCACTGGAGTCTTTTGCGTGGAAAAAGGGAAATGCCGCTATAAATTTCAACAGGAAAAGGTGGAAAGAAGCTAGGCAGTGCTGGGGGAATCTGTGTGGGGAAATTTCGACGTGACCTGCCTCCGGGACAGGTTCGTGGACGTCGCTATCGTAACGTATGACGTGCAAATTAGGGCAAAGGCCAGCGGCGACAAAAAAATCGCCCTAATCTACAAACCCTAGCCGCTCAATCATTAAGGAGAACGTATAGAAAAAACCTGGTTTTGCGAATTTAAACGTACCATGAATCGAGTGCACGGACATGCAATGTGGAATCAGTCTTTGCTCGTGCCAGCACAATGATACTCTAAACCCACTGTTTACCTCTCGAGCAAGTATTTTAGATGCTCAATTACTGAAGAAATATAGAGAAAACCAGGTTTGAAGAATTTAAATGTACTGCAAATTGAGAGCACGGACATCCGATGTGGGATTTGACTTTGCTCATCCCCGACCCAATGATACTCTAAACTGACTATTTACTAAAGTTGGCAGACATGATGTAACTAATTAATTGCTTTGCTGCACGGTACATCCCTCGTTGGGGGCATACATTGTCTAATGTGTAATTCCCTCCTCATCGCTATTGCAGAAGAATACATCTTCGGAATTTGGAAAACCCCAAAGTTTCGGGCTCAAATTCTAAGACCTCTTCAATGGCTTTTTCTAAAGAAAGGACATGCTTAAACCACTCGAGCCTTGCGACTTCAGCAATCAATCACAACAATGAAAAACAACTGCCGGCCTGCTAGCTAATGTCCAGAAGCTGAACATGTTTCCAGAGCGGTACCCGGGGCAGCCGACCCCGTGATGCGGTCCCAATCCGGACTTGGTAAAACCCTATTTTCAATACTCATGTTATATCGGAAACTTGTGAAAACTCTAGAGAGCTTTTGAGAGCCGTCATTTAAGAGAGATGAGAACATGAGCGTACTCCCCTTTTGTGATTGATTATTGTAGGTTTGGATATTCCTAGGATGAGTGAGAATTTCGAGCAATTATAATCATCTCTTAGCCGATTATAAAAGGATCATCCTATCGATCTCTCCTTGTAGAGTAAGCACATCATCAACCACGTAAATGAGCTGTGTTCATGCTTTGTTTTCACAATATATTTCTGAATCCAATTGTCTCGTTTGTTCACGCTTTCGAGTTACTTGGACTTTGGCATTTTCGGGCACAGCTTCTACGACCTCTTCTTTTTCTAAGAAAAATGGTGGAGGATGAATAATTCTTCTCATGGTGAAAAGAAAGGAGATGCTTAAACCTCTCGAGCCTCGCGACTTCGGCATTCAATCACAACAATTTAAAAGTACGGTCGGGCTGCCAGCCAATGGCTAGAAGTTGGACATGTTTCCAACACGGTACCCAGGTGTCCAACCCTACGATGCAGTCTCGATCCAGGCTTGGTACGACCCCTTTTTCGAAACTCATATTCTATTAAAAATTTGTGAAAATTCTAGAGAGCTTTTAAGAGCCGTCATCTAAGAGAGATGAAAGCATAGGAACACTCATCTTTTGTGATCGATTCTTGCAATTTTGGATGTACCTAGGATAAGAAAACACTTGAGTGTGAGTATTTTGGGTGATTGCAATCTTCTCTTAGCCAAATTATAAAGGAACCATCCCGTCGATCTCTCATTATACGGTAGGGACATCACCAACCACATAAATCAGTTGTATTCAGGCTTTATTTCCGCAATATATTTTGTCGCGACCTAACCTCGAGTGCACCACCTAGGATTTGAGTAATGGACTACTAAGTTTAAACTTAGCTTGGGTTCTCCCAAACCCATACCAATTCGCGACTTAGGTTTAAGTATTTTAGCATGCAAAAGATTATTAGCTAGGAATCGCCACTAATCGATTTACGGTAAATCAATTAGACACCTACGTAAAATAATGGGATAATTATTTTACTTCTCCAAACCAGATACTTTGGATTCGTGAACTTGATTACACTAGATTTCTCTAATACATTTTTGGTACCATTTTTTTTTTTTCAAAAATGTCTTTGCAAGTAGTTTGGATTGGTGTTAACCTAAATCACTATCATGCAATTGGGTGATCACACGGATGCTCAACCATTATCAAACATTCAATAAATAAAATAAATTGCACCAAAGGAATTCAACACACTAAAAGCAAGTAATTATTTTTTTGGGATTTTATCTTATCATGAAATTAAAACTTACCTATATAACATGCATTTTTAACTACATGACTTAATTCTATTGACAAGCAATTTCTAATTAAATGAACCTAACATGCAAACTATTTGACATGCACCTAATATTTTTGTATTTTTTTATTAAAATTCTTAATAAAGAAAAACCTGATTAAACTATCTAAAATGAATAATTTTCTAATCTATTTTAGGGATTAATTTGACTTAAACCCTATCCACTCTTAGAAAAATGTTTTTTTTTTAAATCGAGATTATTAAAACATGCAAACATTATCTAAGACCCTATCTATAAAAAAATAATAATAAATAAATAAATAAAAACTTATTTAGATCCAATCATAATCTATGTGCAATCATGTGCAGTCTTTTGTAGTCCGGTTTGTGCATAAGGGATGTCAAATCATCTCAAAAAGCTTGTTTATGGGGTTCTTATGGGACTTGTTTACATGTACTAGCTTGGATAGTACTTGGTATTGGTATTAGATAGAATGCAACAGGAAATGTAACTGACTCCATTGAGTTGGGAAAAGCTTGGTGTTGGTTGTGTTGTTCTTATATAGTCGGTGCTTTCTCTATTAATCTTCGTGGTAACTGTGAGTCCTTTCTTTCCAGTTATTCACTTTCACAACAATATGCAGTGCCTGTATCCCAATTATAAATATGGTTTTTATGGTACCAGGATGGTCTTTGGTCCACAGTAGAAGGAAGTTGCACTGCGGTACAAGACTTCACAGATTTCTGCTTCCACTCCTACTTTTCATTTATGGATGAATGGAGAGAGAAAATACGACCAGATGTAAAGCCCATGGACATCAAGTAAAACTTTACCTTTCTATCTTGTGACAATATGCAATATGGCAACTACCGGGCATTCACATTACGATATTATCTTTAGGTTATCAAAGTTGCCTGCTTCTTTGTTGGTGAGTCTGGTGGGGGTCGTGGTAGATGTTCCTTCGATCATGGCTGTTGCCCTGGTGAAAAGTCCGTATATGTTGTTCAGAGGGTGGAAGAGACTGCTGGAAGACTTGATTGGCCGAGAAGGACCATTTTTAGAGACAGTCTGTGTCCCATTTGCGGGGCTTGCCATAATTTTGTGGCCTCTTGCCGTTGTTGGAGGTGTGACAGCACCTTTCCTTTCTAGCTTTTTTCTGGGGTTATATAGTGGGGTAGTTGCCTATCAGGTACTGAAAATCTGCCACCTTCTGAAACATCCTTCTATTTGAACAATTCTGCATCAGTGCGTTGATAGCTTTTCTTTATCCTCAAGTTTGATCTGAACAGAGATACCTAATTCCAGGAGGATTCGCCTCGAATGGGAGTGGCATACATTGTGTCGGTTGTCTCATTGTTCGATGAGTATGTTAACGATTTACTTTACCTGCAAGAAGGGTCTTGTCTGCCAAGGTGCATTTGTGATCTTTCATTTGATCATTCATGCTTGATAATCTGTGAGGAATTGTCCTATTACAAATTGATGTTTAAGTTTGAGCTACCAATTGACAGCCAGTGAGGTTAACTTGGGTTTTTCCTTTTCTTAAGTTTTTTTTAAAAATTTTTAAATATAATTTAACTTGTGTTTTGACGAAAATATTTTATTGGTTGATGAGGTTATGCCAGAATTTGAAATTATTATGATTACTAAACTAATATTGCATTGTCATTTGAAATCCTTATTTGAATAAGATTTACTCAAATCTTTATTTGAAAAAATGAAATTGTTTCGAACTTTTATTTGGAATTTTCTCATTTAAATAGGTTACCTTTTTTAGAAAATTCCCTAAAATTAATACTTTTTAAAAAAAATGCAAAAATGTTTTCGAAAGAAAAGGAAAAAAGCTGCCATCGGTTTTTCCCCACCTTTTTCAAACGCACGCCAATTCATCATTTATTTCCCTCTCTCAGCCCCAGCGCCTCCTCCTCCCCTCCCCTCTCTCTCTCTCTCTCTCTGCCCTCCGATCGAACTCGGAAGCCCCCGCCAGCAATGGCGTCGAAGGACCTCCCTTCCGACGACCCCGCCGCCAACACCGGCGGAAGCAGTCCCGCCACGTCTGCTTCGCCGACGTGGAGATCACCTCCGTTCACATCTTCTTGCGCGACGAGGACTACTACGACGCACCCCTCCCTCCGACCCCAACCCCGACGGCCCGGACTCCGCCAACGCCGGGGAGGCGCGGCCGCTGTTCAGGGATCTGGGGGACCACAGCGACAACTCGAGGGAGCTCACGCCGAGCGGGGAGTACGGGAAGGAGGACGCCGATGAGGTCGGGGTCGGCAGGAAGTCGTTCCTCAGGCCGATTGGGTCGCCGTCTCCCGGGAGAAGCACGTTCGGCTCCCCGACTTCGAATGACGGTGAGTTGATTCGGGTTTTGCATTTCGAGTGCGATTCTTAGCTTAGCAGAGCTTCGGCTTTAACAAGAACATGGTATGCCAGGTACATTCAATGGACTGGCTTCCCAATTGGATTTGTACTACCGTGCAGCGATGATGTTTACATCATTAATCATCTTCAGTTCACAGTCTTGGTGAATGAGCACAGAAGCTGCGGCTATGACATAACAGATTTTGACTCGCCATCGGTCTCTAAGGGTTATGAACCGGCACCACCGCTTGAGATTGTGGGCTTCACTGTGGCTCCTTGCAGTGTTAAACATGTCCAGGAATACATGAAAAGGCTCAAAATGTACGACAACATAGATTCAATGGAATGTCCCTTCGATCTCGAGACATTGCAGGCTGTGAGGGAGAACGAGAGGATATCCTTCACTTATGAGGTTCAGTTTGTGAAGAGTGATATCCACTGGCAATCTCGTTGGGACATTTATTTGAAGCAGAGATATTTGCGAATCCGTTGGTTCTCAGTACTCCGTTCTCTGATGACCATCCTTCTCTTAACTGGTATTGTCTTCGTGATATTCCTGAAGACAATATCTAGGGAACTCGCAAAATGTCGGGGACTTGATAAGCAGGCTGAAGCACAGACCCATGAGGAGCCTTCGGTTTGGTAGCTTCTTGCCAGCGATGCATTCAGGGAGCCGAATCACTCGAGGCTTCTCAGTGTGATGGTTGGAACTGGGGTCCAAATCACACTGACCAGATTTGTGACTGTAACTATCGCGGCCTTATGCTACTTGACACCTGATGCTCAAGGATTGATACTGACATTGATACTAACTGTCTACTCTTTTGGGGAATCGTTGGCGGGTACATTGGCATGCGAAAGTGGAGAACGCTGAAAGGAAGTATTGATGGTTGGAAGTCAGTTTCGTGGTTGATCACATTTCTCTTTCCAGGAATCGTCCTAATCGTGCACGTCGCGCTCAACTTCATAATGTGGGTCAACCGTAGCACCACCGCTATTTCCATCTCCACGTATGTCGCCATTCTATTGTACTGGTTCTGCATTTCAGCGCCAGTCACCCTGTTTGGAGGACTCCTAGCGACCTGGGCTGAGGCTATCCAATACCCTGTGAAAACCAATCACATTCCTAGGGAAATCCTGGATTGGACACTACCCTCGTGGCTCTTAGTTCTTGGTGCAGGGATGATCCCGTTCGGCACACTCGTTACTGAACTCATCTTCTTTCTGAGTAGCTTATGGCTTGGTAGGTTCTACAGCGTGTCGAGGACCCTCTGCATTTGTCTTCTGTCCCTTGTTATTCTGTGCTGAAACTTCCTTGATCGTTACTTATCGCAATCTACGAGCTGAGGACTGGAAATAGTGGTGGAAGTCTTTCTGTGCTTCCGGTTCAGCTTCCCTCTGTGTTCATGTACTGCATCAATTACTTGGTTTTTGACCCGAATGGTTTGAGCGGGCCTCCATCAGTCACAGTTTACGTCAGTTACTTGCTCATCATGGCGATAGCAGCCCTGCTATCAACTGGAAGCATTGGTTTCCTCGCTTCCTTATACTTTGTGAATGCTCTCTTCTCATCAACAGAGATCTGAGTAGAGTCGACTTTTTCCAATTTCATGCATTGCTTGAGCTCCTTGCTTTGGGAAATGCTGACATCACCTCAATCGATATAGTAACGTCCTACTTTATTATGTATTGCCTGCCTTTGTCATGTTTCACTGTCGAAATAAGCACGAGATTGTTGTAGGTAGCTTAATGTTTCAAAGTAATGTATTCCCATCTAGTGCACACATTTCCACTTCCATTGCTGTATCATCTGACAATCAAGTATGGAGCTTTACTATTAACAGTCTTCTTTGATCTGAAGGCGCCAATCGGTAGCTCTGCAGGAATGGCATCATCAGATAACCTTTAGAGCTCAAAGTTCTAAATCTGAACAAGCTATGAGATACGTTGGACGGTAAAAATAGAGAGAGAGGTGGATGACGATGCGCGCCGTCGGCCATTTAGCAGATAGATAGCACGCATGAGCAACTCAGAACCACACATACGTTCATAATAATAACCTATTGATGTTTAGATGAATAAGTAAATAATGCTGAACCAAGTCTCTCCACAAACCTTATAATTCAGTGATTCCACAATTTGAGTATATGGTACATATAAAAAGCACCATTCATAAATAGGCTCAGCATCAATTTTAACCAGAAGGCCATTCTCTAGAAACTACAGGAACAGCCCTTGAATTCCCTTAACAACAATAGGACTCCTTGCATGGCCTTGAAAGACTTCTTTTCACGGAACTTCTTAACCTTCAGGTGGAAAAGAACTGAAACAGTGAAACTTCATTTGTATGTAGAATCGATGCTTGGTAGCTGTTGAAGGTCACCGCCTCTCTCTCTCTCTCCTGGAGTTCTCTAGATCTTTCTCTAGAGTTCTCCATATCTCTCTCTGGATTTCTCTAGAACTCTCCCTTCTCTAGAATCTTCTAGCAAAATCCATAATCTAGTTGTCAGGAGCTATAATAAAATAATACTTCTAGAATAGTGTAGAAAGTTAGGAAAGTCACCAACTTTCCATCCTATAAATAGGAGCAACTTGCTCCTCATTTGTGTGTCCAACTAAGAGTGTGTGAGTAAGAAGTCCAAGAAGGTGTGTGGGTGTGTGTGTGGGGGTCTTGAGAGTGTGTTGAGTAGAGTGTGCTGTATATGCACATGAGTGTGAGAGGAATTGTGTAGAGTTGTCCGAGTATTGTATGTGGTGTGAGAAATTATTGTAATAGTGAAAGTTATATTTCGTGAATTATATTTGTACCACATTTCCGCAAGATTCAACAAGTGGTATCAGAGCAGGTCGTCGGAGGCCGTGCGAAGACAGTGGTCGGGGACCATTGTAAGTGAGCAAGGCGGTCAGGGATCGTTGAGCCAAGGAGAGAAGAAGTGAAGGACGTCGGAGTTCTGCTAGTGCACAATCTGGGATTGTGAAGTCGGTTGGTCTGGGACTAAGCTTACTTGATATAGTGCGGGGCATTATACTCAAGTCACGATGGCGGATTTCTCGAGTTCGGTAAGTGGCATCGAGAAGCTCAATAACTCAAATTATAATAATTGGAGTACCCGCATACAATATTACTTGCTAGGACAAGATTTGTGGGATATTATTGGCGGGAGCAACACCACCCCACCCACAAATGATAGCGAATTAAGAAAATGGAATATAAAATCGGGTAAGGCTCTTTATGTGCTTGCCGTGACTGTTGAAGATGAATTACTGCAACACATAAAGAGTGCGAAGACCCCGAAGGAGGCCTGGGATAACTTGGCAACGCTGTTTGCAAGGACAAACGATGCCAAGTTACAATGCCTAGAGAACGAGCTCCTCTCAATCTCGCAACAAAGTATGACGGTAAGTCAATACTTTTCTAAAGTTAAATCTATTTGCGAAGAAATTTCAAAATTAGATCCTAAGAATGCCATATCTGAGACAAGAATGAGAAGAATAATAATTCATGGGTTAAGGCCGGAGTATAACGGTATCGTTACGGCCACTCGTGGATGGGCAAATGAGCCAACTCTAACTGAGTTGGAAAATATATTGGCCAATCAAGAGGCCTTAGATAAACAAATCCCTAAGGTCTCAATTAAGGAGGATGAAAGTGCCCTCTTCAAGTAATAAAAGAGGGTTCAAGGGCGAAATAGAAATAGAGCAGGTGCAAGAGATGGCAAACCATGGAAAGATCATGGAGATTGGTGGAGGCAACCCGAAAAGAAGGGTTATCAGCTAGGGAGAGCTCGTCAAGATCATGACGACGACAATGACGAAGATAACAGCAACAGAAGGCGTAGCAAACGGTGCTACGTTTGTGGCAAGGTAGGACATATTGCCAGATTCTGTTGGTACAGGCAGGAAGAAGGAAATGTCGTCACTTCCTGCAAGAAGGAAATTGAAAGCGAAGAAGAATGGGACTTTCAAACGCCTGTTGCAGTGAAGGAACGAGAAGAGCTTGCAACTGCTTGTATAATTGAGTTGGATGATTTGACGGGTACTATCACGACCCCGAATAAGAGCAAGCTAAGGGACAACTTGAAGAAGCAACTAATAACGCCAACAAGTAGTCATGAAAAGAAACTGCAAGAGATGCGGGAGATGATAAAGAAGCTGAAAGTTGAGAACGCAAAGATGGAGAATATGTTGAAGAAAAGGGATGAGATGATAAGGCAGAAGGATCGAGAGCTTGAGGCAAAAGAAAGGAGCTAGAGAAGTTCCGATGTGAGTTCAAGAAGCCGCGAAGCTTCAGGACCTCAAGCCCGCTATGATGTTCCCAATTGGTCATACCGAGAGAGATATCAAACACATGAAGGAGAAGAAGAAAGGTTTCTTTGAGGAAAGGAGGCCATCTACACCCTACATCCCATGGTGCAAGGATAGGTGGAATAAGATCGAGGAGAAGAAATTTTATGAGAAAAAGGATCAAGAGGTCTACATTGAAGTGCTTCGGATGGGATTGAATCGGTTGAAGCACGAAATGAAAGTCACGAATGAGAGGGTTGATCGGTGAGTTCCAATCTCAAAATTCTTAGAGGAGATATGCTGAATACGAAGACCGAATTGAGTAAGAAGAAGGAAATGGAGACTAAAGGACAGAATGAATTGGCATTACAAAAATTCAAGAATCACAAAACTCAATGGAAAGTCGCAGCAAGAGAAGCAACTAAAGATGGAGCCATAGAGCCATCCACATTTGAGGAAGCTTTGCAATATGCTGAATGGAGGAAGACAGGTTGAAGAGTCCAAAAGCAATATCAGCACGGCTACTATATCGAGAGAGAGTAGTCGGTGAGGGGGAGTGTTGAAGATCACCGCCTCTCTCTCTCTCCTGGAGTTCTCTAGATCTTTCTCTAGAGTTCTCCATATCTCTCTCTAGATTTCTCTAGAACTCTCCCTTCTCTAGAATCTTCTAGCAAAATCCATAATCTAGTTGTCAGGCTATAATAAAATAATACTTCTAGAATAGTGTAGAAAGTTAGGAAAGTCACCAACTTTCCATCCTATAAATAGGAGCAACTTGCTCCTCATTTGTGTGTCCAACTAAGAGTGTGTGAGTAAGAAGTCCAAGAAGGTGTGTGGGTGTGTGTGTGGGGGTCTTGAGAGTGTGTTGAGTAGAGTGTGCTGTATATGCACATGAGTGTGAGAGGAATTGTGTAGAGTTGTCCGAGTATTGTATGTGGTGTGAGAAATTATTGTAATAGTGAAAGTTATATTTCGTGAATTATATTTGTACCACGTTTCCGCAAGATTCAACAGTAGCTCCCTAGAGAGCCAACATTCTTCATAGTTTGAGCGACACCATGATTGATCTTTACATATTGCAACCTTCAAGTGGAGGATTGGAAATGGTGGTGAAAGTGTTTCTATGCTTCCGGTGGGGGTTTTGATCTATGTGTCCATGTACTGCATAGCCTCCCTCCGTCACAGTTTATATCGGTTACTCACTCAGTGGCAAAAGCAGCCCTGCTACGACCGGTAGCATCGGTTCCCTCATTTCCTTCTACCTCATTAATGTTCCTTTCTACCTCATTCACCGTATCATACAATGCCTTTGTCATGTTGCACTGCCGAAAGTGGGACAAGAAGTATACGCCAACTCTTATTGTATTAAAACTATGTGTTCTCATCTATTTCGCATATTTCGGCCGTCATATCTACATCAGGTGACAATCAAAGAGGGAGCTTTGTTAAGAGACATTGATTTATCTCAGTCCATTGAGTCTTCTTTGAACTGACTGGCTGATTAGTCGTCCAAGCAAAGGGATAGTCTTCTGAAACTTCAGTTTTCCAAACAATGGATGAAGAGAAGCAGTAGCAGGATGCTCACGCAATAAATGAAGAAGAGAACTGAGCACCTCTGCAGATGCAAAGTATGCTTGCATGCCTAAAATGCACAATGCTCTCATTATAAAGACCGATTAGCATTTAGATGAATAAAAAATTTATCTTCATCCTAGTTTCTGAATTAATAAATTTGGAGACCTTATAATTTGCAAACCTTTATTTTAAATTCATGAAGCACCGTTCGTGAATAGGATTGACATCAATTTAATAAGAACGCCATTTTTCGGCACTATAATAACAGTCATCAGATGGCTTTCACAACAATAGGACTCCTCACATGATGTTCGGTGTCCGACCATATCAGCTCGCCAAACGAGTAGTCCCCAGTCACACTGGCTCCTTTCGCCTTCAGCACGACCTTGAAAGACTTCTTTTCATTAATCTTCTTGAACTTCAGGTAGGCTGGCTTGACAAGAACCGAAACTCCATTCGGTTCCAGTATCGACGCCCTGTAGGTCCCTGGCAAGCCAACGTTCTTCACAGTTCGAGTCACCGTGATTGATCCCAAGAGCTTAGGAACCGTGATCGAAGGATAGTTGAAGTCTAGAAGACCAATGCGTTTTGAACAATTGTAGGCACCAGCAGAGAACAGCGAGATCTGCGTTGCATTGTAGCCTAGAGAACACAATAAGTTGAGATAATCTTTGATGCCCAGATCATAGACCAGGCCAGGGTCCATAGCACGGTTGGGTTGGATGTGTCCAGCTCCGTAACTGAATGGAGTCGCCTTGTAGTAGGAGGCATTGATGATCGATTCCATTGCATTATCTTGTATCGTTGCTGCAAGCAAACAGATAGGGGGCAAAGATCTATCAATACGTTACGCATCTTGGAAACACCTATCAAGCACCAGGCTAGTTAGTCATGACAATAATATGTACAGGTTCGGTTCGCATTGTTTTCAGTGGAGATTGCAAGAGCGGCGGGTTTGTCATTTTCACTCCCCTAAGGTTCAGGGTGCCCATCAGACATAGCAGTTGAGCTCAGAATGTAGTCGAAGTATATCATTCACTCATACTCACCACTCGTCATGATTGCCGATCGAATTGCAGCAGGACTCCATTCTGGATGTAGAGTTTTCAGAAGACCAGCAACACCGGAAACATGAGGACACGACATCGAGGTGCCCGAGTCAGCATTAAAAGGGACCCGGCGTTTATCGAATTCCTCATTTGTCGGCCCCGCTGCTTCAGTGTAGGCAGCTATGACGCTGACTCCAGGTGCAGTAATATCCGGCTGGTCATAATCATGTCAGTAACTCAACTAGCTATTGTTACAAAAGCAGCGTGACTAAATCGGCGATGAACCTTCAAAGTACCTTTAGAATTTCGGGTGTGATGGTGTTCGGCCCCTTGAGGAAAAAGCCGCCATGAGTGGAGATGGCTTCACGCCCAAATTTGTCACTACGCGTGTGATCCGAGCAGTGGGAAACCTGTCGCAACGAAAGGTTGTGCAAACGCATCAAATCACGCGGACAGAAGTTATGCCGGCCTCATGAGCTCGACCAAGAACAACATTGCGCCTTGACAGAATATGTCATTAGGGTGCAAAAGAGGAGCCTGTGTGCACTTACTTAGTTGATTTGATGTAACTGAAGATGGCGGCGCCATCATCATAGTTGACGTGAGACGCGGGAAGTAAATGTGGGTCCGCTAAGATTTCGTTTCCCCCGAGGATACTGTTGGCAAGGACCATCCCAACCGCGCCGGCCAGAAAGGCCTGCGCTCCCTCGTAGACCGTTGCGTATTCTTCTAAAAGGCAAACCAGGATATTCCCCTTCACCTTCCTCGGATCAAGCGTTCCATCCCTGCAGAATAGCCTGTCTTATGCAACCATAAACGAATCCTAGTTAGCAATGGAGTATATACCGAGCTAAGCAAAAGAGGTAAATCGACGGGTTCGGCTGCTAACAGTAATTGCAAGATATTGATCCTTACGCTTCATGGGCTGACACATGGGACAATCTAGCATCCGCTGCGCTGATCAGCTTGTAGAACTTGCCTCCAGGCAAGGATTTCGATGATAAGCTCGCACCCTTCGGGGCAAAAGGAGAAAGGAAAAGGACACATATTTACAGAATTAGCAGTTTGCTGAAATCGGAAACGCATTCAACACCGATTCACACAATCAAAATCCCCGGGGCGATGCGACAAACGGTAAAACAGGCTTTATCTCTTGTCCAGATTAGCTAACAAGTCGACGAAACAATTAAGGGTCATGCTCGATGAAGTATTGCTAATCATCTCGCGGACGTTCGTCATATGAATATGCGATTTCCAGTGCATTCGTATAGTTTTTCAAATTGGTAATGCGTGTGTCAAACCCTAAGAACAGCTTCACCGATTGAGAGAGAGAGAGAGAGAGAGAATCTGACCTTGAATCGCCTATGATCGCCAATCACCACGTAGTTGGAGAAATCCCTGTCCATGGTGCTTGCCGCCACCGTGATCACCCAAGGCGAGATGTTCACGACCGTCCCGTCGCTGGGCCCAGAATTCCCGGCCGAGCAAACCACGACGATGCCATTCTTCACGGCGTGGAAGGACCCGATCGCAATGCTGTTTTTGAACAGTGGGGAGGGGTAGTCGCCAAGGGAGACCGAGAGGACGTCCACGCCGTCGTGTATGGCGGCATCGAAGCCGGCCAGGATGTCCACGTCAAAGCATCCCGGCCAGCAGACCTTGTAGGCGGCAACCCGGGCCTTTGGGGAGCCGCCCTTGGCCGTGCCTCGGCCGTAGCCGTAGAAACTGGCTCCGGCGACGAAGTTGCCACCGGCAGTGGAGAGGGTGTGGGACCCGTGGCCGTCGTTGTCGCGGGGGGTGTCAAAGGAGGCGTTGAGGGGCCCCGCCACGGCGGCGAAGCCTTTGTTGAAGTATCTGGCGCCGATGAGTTTCCTGCGGATCGACGATTCCGTTGGCGGGAGTTACCTTTGCATTTTCTTTTTTCAAAATCTATGTCCAAAGGGAATGTGTACAAATAAAATAAAATAAAAAGATAAAAGAAATTGAAAAAAGGGTTGCCAAATTAATGTGTGAGAAGGAGATTTAGAAATAAGAAAATTGCTTATTTACAAATTCCGATTTAAACTTATTGAAGAAAAACAATGAAAAGTTAAAACATTGAGAATGATTCATACTCTCCATATACAATTTTCGGCCTCAAGTGTTGGAGTCCGAATGGTATAGTGCTAATTAAATTTCCATGCACCAAACTAGATGTATAAACATTGTTCGGTCAAAATTAGGTTGCTTGCCTCATGTCTTAAGGAATCATTTTCGTTAAACCTCCATTTATTTCTCGAAAAATAAATAATTTAAAAACAAATTCCTAAAAGTGATCGCCTACCAAAAAAAAAAAAAAAGAGAGAATGAACGGAAAATATTTTTATCGTTCGTGAAATAAGTTATAAATGAGAAACAGTAGGAGCTATAGACTAGAATTCTTCTTATTTGGCCGAACGATATTGTCCACTAGTCAAAGTAGCTGAAGCAAGATATGGAGAGCAAAAAGGCAGTCAACGAAAACCAAAGTCAACAATTATGGGTTTTTGATATCTTTTACCTAACTTGATTTTTCAGACAAAAACAAAAGTTTGAAAAGAAGAAAGAAAAGATTGTTCGGACCCAAGAGCTGGTCAAAGCGAAATGGCGGAGCGAAATGAGAATTGTCTGTTTTGGAGGAAGACAAAAAATATAAGGTGATGACAATGAAGGTGGAGATGAAGATAGTCACGTGTCACATCTCGTGAAAGTCGGCCAATTCTTGAGAAAAATAATAAAGGGAGGAAAAAAATGGTTTCATATGTCAAATCGATTTTTTTGAAAAAAGGGAACATGTTTAATTGAATAACATCTTTTTTTATGTTACTTTGTTACGTAACTCTATGCAGATCAACACATTTTCAGGTAACTCGAAGATCGCAAATAAATTTATCATTTGAGAAATTTACATAATAGACTCGGACCTAAAGAAAACCTTGATTTTTCAAAGGAAGGGTAAGTGGTTGCGGCACCAATGGTGTTACTCGAGCTTGACAAGGCCGAGTTCAGGCTTGACAACACCGGATATGGCATCATGAACCCTAATCGAATGTAGGGGTGAAGCAAGCTTGAGAGAGGAATTGACGTTGGGTGCTCGTGAAGTGGCGATGACATTGGACCGCGAAAGTCACAGCCAATAATTGGCAGGACAATAATGAAGTTTTACTTTTTCTATTATAAATCCAAGAAAAAGGTAAAAATATAATAAAAGAATGATTCAGCTTTATTGTGGAATGGATTAGATTCAATATTTAAGAAAAGTTTAAGGGCCATATTAAATAAATCAAAAGTTTAAAAATAACATTACACATTAAGTTAAAGTTTAAAAACTATCACCATCATTATCCCTCCTTTAATCATGTCTGTAGGTTGCATCATACAAGTTGTTCGAAGAGTGTCTTATTTCTATAGGTCGGTTTGCTTAAAAGAAAACTTTTTCCAATAAATTAATTTTTGACTTTCTAGTATATGGATGACAGAAAATTAATCGATATACAAAAAACGTTTTTCATAAATTAAAAACAACATGCTTAAATCGGGAAAAAACGACTTCTCCTTATGACAAGAAGAAAATCATTTTCCCTAAATCATCCAACAAATGAGAAATAACCATTTCCTTTTATCGCGAAGTTTTTAATAAAACAGAAGCAATCTAAGACCTAGTTTATAACCATGAAATAGTTCGAGTTAAAATAGGTCATAACATGGCCAACTCTATCTTAAAGAAATTTACCGTAAAAGGAAATGCTTAAAGGACTTCGGACACTACCACTAACTACAGTACCAAAAGATATATAATAGGAAAGTACCCTTTACCTTCTCGAAAGGAGGTGGGTGGAGAAAAGTAAGCGTTTTGAAAATGGCAACTTTTTCTTTTTTTTTCCTTTTGGGGTGGAAGGATAAGAAAGTGGGAGAGTGGGAGCAAGCAAAGAACCTGTTGCAGCGAAAGTGAGGATCCTTGTCGTTTTGGCAGATTCCTTTCCACTTTGGAGGAATCGGTCCCAACCCCTGGTCGCTAAAGCTCTTGGATTCCGGCCACGCCCCTGCACGCGCCAAAACCCCAATCGATTACATTTTTTTTTCCCATTTTTTGCACCGAGGCTTGTCAATTCCAGGTCCAACATAGCAATAGCAGCAAAGAAATCAAACCCCACGTGAAGAGTATGCGTTTTTTCTTGACGTTTTTAATCATGAGGGTGCGCTTCACCTACTCCGGAAAAGAGGGTTTGTCTGGGGCAGCTTTTGTGGGGATTGTTCAATGTGTATTTTGTGGTTTTGGCCCCCGGCTATGTGCTTTTGCAAGTACGAAATTCAACTCCTGAAGTGAGCACAGCACTTCAACATGGCAGGATGAGCATTGACCCTTCCTTTGGCCCACAGGATCAACTTTACTAATGGTGTAATTTTCATGAAAGAGAGAGTGAGCTTCTAAGAGTTTCTGTCGCAACTATGAGTTATTAACCAAACACTTTCCAAACCATACCGTTTCATACTTATAATTGTTGTGGAAAAACTATGCTAAAAAATCTTGTAGCATAAGGATGGGAGTCCTCTACAATTAGGGGATAACTGACTATCTCAAAGATCAAAGTGACCCTAAATTCATAGAATTTTACCTATAAGAAAGCTATACCTAAACCTAATATATATATATATATATATATATATATATATGCACCCCAGTCACCCCCATGTGCCAAGCCAATACCACTACCTTTGGCAGCCGTAGTAACCAACCTCCTTTCGCTGCCTATTACTCGGTCTCTCTCCATCCCTCTATGATCGAAAGTGGAGGGAGCACGCGTGATGGCCTAGACCACTAAGATGTCAATTTAGGCTATATCTCCATCCCTAGCGCAGCATCATATTAGGTTTTAGTCATATGGTTCACCAAATGCACAAAGATGTGTTCAAATTAGCTTTTATTTTCCATCCTTCTATGATTGAAAGTAGAGGGAGCACATGCGATGACCGAGATTACCAAGATGTCAATTTAGGCTCTATCTCCATCCTTAGCATAGTACCGCATAAGGAGTTTTAGGTATATAGCTCACCAGATGCACAGAGATATGTCATAAATGGCTTTCGCTCTTTACTATTAAAAAATAATTGTTTTCATATGTGGCTTTTGTAATTTGACTTGGATGAAATGTGGAATATCAAAAGCTCTGTTGAAGGACCATTCAAATTAAGACATGTAGAGCTAATATTAATAATTTATTTCCATATTTTTCCCAAACATTGAAATACTTCTTTTCGACCTAAATCTTTGACTGAAAGCAAAAGATACTCATTTTCTCCAAATTAAAACAAACGGTCTGACAATGTGCTGACTCAAAATTAGACTAGTCTTAAGACATGATGCATTTTCCTCCTAGTACCTTTGACTAGTATTCAAGATTTGATCCTCTCAAATGTGCATCTCTAACGTCTAAACATATATGTCATTTATACAAGCATAACCACGTGCCACGCATTCGCAATTAGATCCACAAGAAGAGGATAGAGAATATGAAGATGATACGCACCTCCAGAGCAAATTCCTCCACAAATTTTCATCATTATTTTCCCGTTTTGCATGCATTTTTTTATGGACTTTCGATCGTGCAGCTACACAGGTTGTGCTCCTCTAGTCAGCAAGCAAAAGACAACATCCAATAATTTTCGATTAAATAAAATTTTCCTCATGGGTCGAGGAGAATCTTTAAATTTTCGAGCAAAAGACAACATCCACACATGTCCATGATTAATGGCAGAATCTTATTATATCCACTAGTTTACTGAGGATTAGGCACATTGGAGTCTCGCTACCCATTTCTTTAATATCTACCCCTTTATATTATGGCTCAACCTGCATCATGTGCGTAGGTCAATAAGTTGACAACACAAAGTCGGTAGCCTGTCAAATTCATTAGATGGGTATCGATAGTTATAATATGATACAGATTGAGACACGATGAAATTACGATCCGTCTTAGAGTGAAGAGAACATGCGCTGACCGAAGCAAGAACCGAACATGGAGAGTAAAGGAAAGTCGGAGATCTCGAAACATTAGCGTTTCTTTATGATAGATAAACGACCTGAAAGCCTTGCTCTGGTTGTAATGTAAGTCAAAGTTTTTGGGTTTCGCGGGACTTGTATTATTTTCCGTCAAGAAAATATGATGTTAGACTAGATAAATGAATAAATAAATAGTGGGTCGAAGTGGCTTGCCTGTGTCCAGATTCCCAATGATGATATTTTCACCAAATCGAGCCTTCTTCCAAATTGACTCGGAAGGAATCACGCCGTCTTGCTCGAGGCCTAGAAACTCCCACGATCTTGTTGTGTGTAGTTTCTTGCCCTGGTTCAGAAAAACCGACACCACACTTGGGTGCTCTGCCAAAGATTGGAAAACCAACAATAAGCATTCAAGATGGAAAAGAAAAACTAAGTGCCTCCTTGGTGGAAAAACGAAATTCAAACAATTAGAGTTGATTTATTTAGAAATGTGACGGGCTAAGTTTGGATTTTCAATCGAATATTATTGATACACTTGACGCACGCGTCTCGCCAACTGCAATAGTCTTTCTCAAAGTTTCGTAGATGTGTAGAAGCATTGCTCTTTTGTTAATTATTTGGAGGGTTTGCGCTAAAAAAAAATGCATAGGATGGAGCAACAAGCATTGTGGGAACCAAAGGTTGCGCGACTTGTCATCAAGAAGCGCAAGTTGCACTCCAAGTTTACGATAGAAGCCAACAAAAGGACTCTGCTGTTTTTGGTGGTCAAAACTCCAAACCAAGTGAGAAAAAAGGGGTCGGAGCTTACTGGCGATTTGGGCAGCTACTTCATCTTCAAGAGTTGCGGCGAAGCCATTGATGTGCCTCGTGTACGAATAGAAGATGGCCTCCTCGGCGTCGTCCCGGCTATACAAAACATAGTCATCAATGCGTACTATAAATCGATAAGAAGACGTACAAGAAGTGGTTGTGGTGAACTTTATCTGCATCGAAAAGCAATACCTTCCCAAGAAAGAGCCAAGAAACTCATGGTGAGACTCCGTCACTCGACTCAGGTCAGCCAATGAAGCGTCCGGGCCGTGCGAGTGAGATCCCAAGTAAACCACGTACGACTTCGATTCCACGCACACGGAGGCACACAAAACAAAAAGAAAATATTCATGATGATGGTGATGATGAGATGATGATGGTGATATCTGTTAAGATACGACCATCTTCAAACCAAGACTAGAATGGAGAGATTCCATCGTTAACGGAACAGTGCGAGTAGGCTTTGAATGCTCACCTTTTTGGCAGCAAACGCGGGCGTCTGGTGCGGTGTTAACGAAAGAAGAAAGAGTACAAGAAGATGAACGGAGAGGCTCATGGCAACTTCTCTCTGGAGGGCACTTGCATCACCCCCCCTGCAGGAACAGTAGAAAAGAAGTGAAGATGGCTGTGTTCTATTTACAAACTTAGTTGGCACAATTTATAAGTGACTCTATGTACCACGTGCATAACATCAACGCTTGCAAGGAATGTACTTTCTATTGACTCTATTGAAATTTGCCAACACCGCATCCGAAGTATCCAATAGATGTCAATTGAAAGAGTTTGTTACTTTCTTGAGGAATAAATTTTCAATAAACATCTAAATTCAAACTCTATATGATCTCATATATATTTAGACGCGTATTGAGATGATATTTTTTTCATTTTCAAAAGATGATACCTTTCTCGAGATAAGTTTAAAAAATGTCGATTGTTTGCTAATGGATAGGAACCTAATCCCATTATGTGCAAGTGTGTGGTCCACATGCACATGCATGAGTCATTGATGCGATCGATGAAAGGTGATTTCGTTCTTTTTAAACCCTTATCTCTCTCTCTCTCTCTCTCTCTCTCTCTCTCTCTCTCAAAAAGGTGCACGGCACATGTGGTGATGCTTGTAGTGACATAATAAAGTTTCTAAACAAGACATTGGCAAGATGAATAGAACAAGCTCCCAAGACCAAGACCTGTGACTTTGAAGTTTCTAGCCAAGAGCAGAGCATAGGGAGAGGGCCGCGACCGGCTAGAGAAGAAAGAAGGGGAAGAAAAAAAAAAGATAAAGAAAAGACAAAGGAAAAAGAAAATAAAATAAAATAAATAAATTCAAAATTTGTTAAAATATTATTAATGTTCATGTTAGCGCCATCTATGCCACGTAGAAGGTCGGCATCCACATCAGTAATCTCAGGCCAAAATTGGCCAGATGAACTCAATTGGCAAGACATGAAAATGTTATAAATTCAATTGGCACAACTAAAATATTTAAGACTTGATTGGCAAAAGTTTAATAAGTTTAAGAATTTGTGGACAATTTTCCCATTTACAAACCTTGTTGCTCAATAATCAAAGAAACATCTAGAGACACGATATGTGACATCCTGATTTTCAAGCCCTGATTTCAATCGAATAAGTCGGGCCTTTCATCAACATGACTATAGTGTTTTTCTCTGAGATTGCCACTCAGAATATAACAGGCTTATCTGGTGAAGCCGTTAAGGGATTTTAAATGCAATAGACTTAAGAATTAGATGCAGAGATAGAACTACCGACCGCTTCATCTTTAGAGGTCATTACGACACAGTTAAAAATTGAACTAAGATCAAAGATAGGTCGGTTCGACTGAGATGTGTGGCCGATTGTGAGTGACTCAAAATTCTTGTCAATCGGCACTAGTTTGATTTTACTGTCATTTTGGTACCTTGTATCCGTATTTAAATTCTCGAGATTTTCACGACAATCGAGAGTCACCAATGTGTCGAAGAGGTACGTATGGCTCGAAGAAAATTGACAATGGGTCAGTTGCACCCAAAATTCCTAAAAGCTACTCGGTAAGCAATGTCACACTAAAAGCGTATTTGATTGAAGATAACCGTGAATTTGAATTCAATTTCAAAAATTGGAAGTCCTGTCGTGTCATGAGTCATTCTAAGAACATTGACTCACCTTTTGAGGAAATTCTGGAGAGTTCGGGATTTTTCGAGAAATCGAGATGGACGATTCGGAACATGCACAGAAATACGGATTGACCAATTTAAAGAGACTTTTGGCATCTGGTGTAAGTGAATCGGTGAATGGAAGTTGTTTGGGCTTTTCTGCGTTCGAATTAGACCTAAACCAAATTTGTTTATTCGAAAAATCGAGATCCGAGAAAAATAAAGTAGAATTCGGAATTGAGGGAAAATGGCCGTTTTTGTTCCTAAAGACTTGTTATTTGAGGGAGTTATGGTGCAAGAAAGCAAGTGATGATCAAGTATTTCATCTTGGGGATTTTTAGAGATCAAATTGGATTGAATGGAAGTCACGGGACCAAGATTGGATTAATATAGAAATTCTGTTAATTTTTTCCCTATTTCCTTCGGTCTCTCTCTCTCTCTCTCTCGTGCTTTCCCTCACCCGACAACCCTCTCTTTTTCTTTTTATCAGAAAAAAAAAAAAAAAAGGAAAGGAAAATTGAATGACCGGTTTCTTTTTATCCTCTTTCACGGCTCTCTCTCTCTATCCATTTCGCACGTTTTCTCCTTGGCCCACCACCTGCCGACACTCCCTTCTTCCCTTATCCCTTCCCTCTTTTATTTGTTTCTTTTCTGCTTTTCGACCCACTGATCTCTCTCTCTCTCTCTCCACTACATCTTCGCCCGTGCGAGCTGCCCCACGCCACATGGCCGCGCCTCCACTTCACTCGGTCAACACCCCACCGAAATCCCTCCCGGCTTTGGCTTCGTTGACCCGCGCCTCCACTCCACGCCTGCAAAACCCCATCGAAGCAGCATCCGTCCGAAGCTGCTCCATCTTCATTTTTCCCCCCTGCCATCTCACGCTGCAGCTGCCACCCGTCTCCACGTCTGACCGTGTCTTGCTCACGAGGTTGACTCCCCCAGCAGCGACCGGTTCTCCTCTGCCGCCGAAGCTACCGTTCAGCGTTGCATCTCCTTTCGGTCAACCTCTCCACCGAATCTGCTGCTTCTTCAACCACTGCCGAATCAACGAGCGGAGCAGCCCACCTCGACGCCGTTCTCTTTCTCGTTGCCAGTTCCCTCAATTTCGCCCTGCAACAGCCCACGTGATCCACCGAAACAGCAGCTCCTTTGGGCTTTCTTGTTCAGCCCGTGAAGCCCAGCAGCCCAGTTTTGAAGCCCATGTCAGCTTTGTCCATTTAAGTTGCAGCCCAAGTTTCAGCCCAAGAAGCCAGCCCATTAATTCAGCATTTCAGCCCATCTTGGGCCCGCAAAGCAAGCCCAACCCAGCTGCAACCCAAGTCCAAGATCAAGCCCAGCAATTTGTCGTGGGCTTGTAAGGCCTTTTAGGCCCTGTTCAAGCCCATCGACACCACCGAAAATTCGAAATTCGCCGTCCGTCGCATTTTTGGTCTTGCTTTTCAAGCCGTGAGTTTTTTCACTAATCTTTTTTAGTTTACTAATTACACTTAAGAGTTGATTAAATTTAATTAAGTGCACTTATGTGATTAGATTATGATGGATTAGTGATTATTAATTAAATGTTATGCATGTTAGGTAATGTGATTGTGCAATTAGCAAATAGACACATGCTTATTATTTATTGAATGCATCTCGGATTTTTCCCAACCCTTATCGAGCTTCATTAGGTATTACGGGCCTAAATTGGATTTTTAGTATTTAATTATTAATTTTCGGAATTATTTAATTATTTATTTATTTTCCAGAAATTAGGCATGGATAGCTAACGACCGAATTTTATCTTGATGATCGTGGTGCGATCCATTTATTTATTTGAGCTTTATTTGGTCTTTAAATTGATTTATGAATGATTTTAGGATTTATTCCTAAATTGAATAACTGATGGCCTGCTAAATAATGTCCAGAAGCTGAACATGTTTCGAGAGCGGTACCCAGGGCAGCCGACCCCGCAATGCGGTCCCAATCCGGACTTGGTAAAACCCTACTTTCAATACTCATGTTATATTGGAAACTTGTGAAAACTCTAAAGAGCTTTTGAGAGCATCATTCAAGCTATGAAGCACAGACACGTTCTTGCCGAGCCTTTCCGAGTCGTGTCCGACACGCTCAGACACGCTCGGACACGTTCGGACACGCGGTCAACGCATGTCGAGAAATCCGACACATGGTCAACTTTTCTCGACACTCGTGTTCGAGAGAGATTGTCGAAGAAGACGATGGTGGGTAGAGAGGTGAGGTCGAGGAAGAGGCTGAGGAAGCGGAGGTGAGGCCGCGACGGCGAGAGGAAGAGCATAAACTGAGGCGACGCTGCGATGGAGGGCCGGCGGCGAGGCTGCAGCTACTGCGAAGGAGGAAGAGCGGAGGTGACAGCGATGAGGCAACCGAAAGAGTTGAGAAGATCGTGAGGGAGAAACTGAGGGTGCGGGGAGAAGGTGGTGGCGTGGGGGAGGGGGAGGAGGGGGGGAAGAGAGGGCATGGGAAGAACGGGGTGGAGGGGATTGATGGGGGGCGCGGGGGGAAAGGGAGGGGGAGGGGGAGAGGAGAGAGGAGAGAAGGGGAAGAAACCGAGGGGATGGGGGCGATTGATGGGGGCGCAGGTGATGGGGGACGCAAGGAGCAGGTGGTGGCGTAGGGGGAAGGGAGGGGGAGAGAGAGAGAGAGAGAGAGAGGAGAGAAGGGAAGAGACCGAGGGGGCTGGGGTTGATTGATGGGGGGCGCAGGGAGCAAGTGGGCGTAGGGGGAAGGGGAGGGGGAGAGAGAGTGGGGGGCAGATTTGCAGAAATCGAAGGGGAGGATTTTGGGGGTGGTGGCGTGGGAAAAGAGGGGGAGAGAGAAACGAGGAGAGAGGATTTGAGGGGAATAATTTTTGTTAAAATAAAAAAAAATATTTTTTAAATATGCACACGTATTAATTATGAATATGCTTTTTAAAAATTTTTATGAATAAATTTATTAATATTATTAGTGTAAATTTATTGTAAGTTCTTATTTATTTATCTATTTGTGAATTTGAATCAAATTAATTAAAAATAAAAATATTTATTTAATATATAATGTGTCGGAACGTGTCGGAATTCTCTACTTTTTAAGAAATGACGTATTGCATGTCATGTCGCGTTGTGTCGCGTGTCGCGTGTCCGTACTACATAGCATTCAAGAGAGATGAGAACATGAGCGTACTCCCCTTTTGTGATTGATTATTGTGGGTTTGGATATTCCTAGGATGAGTGTGAGAATTTCGAGCAATTATAATCATCTCTTAGCCGATTATAAAAGAATCATCCTATCAATCTCTCCTTGTAGAGTAAGCACATCATCAACCACATAAATGAGCTGTGTTCATGCTTTGTTTTCACAATATATTTCTGAATCCAATTGTCTCGTTTGTTCACGCTTTTGAGTTACTTGGACTTTGGCATTTTCGAGCACAGCTTCTAAGACCTCTTCTTTTTCTAAGAAAAATGGTGGAGGATGAATAATTCTTCTCATGGTGAAAAGAAAGGAGATGCTTAAACCTCTCGAGCCTCACGAATTCGGCATTCAATCACAACAATTTAAAAGTACGCCGAGTTGCCAGCCAATGGCCAGAAGTTGGACGTGTTTCCAACACGGTACCCAGGCGTCCAACCCCATGATGCAATCTCAATACAGGCTTAATACGACCCCTTTTTCGAAACTCATATTCTATTAAAAACTTGTGAAAATTCTAGAGAGCTTTTAAGAACCGTCATCTAAGAGAGATAAAAGCATAGGAACACTCATCTTTTGCGATCGATTCTTGCAAGTTTGGATGTACCTAGATAAGAAAACACCTGAGTGTGAGTATTTTGGGGGATTGCAATCTTCTCTTAGCCAAATTATAAAGGAACCATCATGTCGATCTCTCATTATATGGTAGGCACATCACCAACCACATAAATTAGTTATATTCAGGCTTTATTTCCGCAATATATTTTGTCGCGACCTAACCTCGGGTGGACCACCTAGGGTTTGGCTAATGAACTACTAAGTTTAAACTTAGCTTGGGTTCTCCCAAACCCATACCAATTCGCGACTTAGGTTTAAGTATTTTAGCATGCAAAAGATTATTAGCTAGGAATCGCCACTAATTGATTTACGGTAAGTCAATTAGACACTTAAGTAAAATAATGAGAGAATTATTTTACTCCTCCAAACCAAAGACTTTGGGTTCGAGGAGACTTGATTACACTAGATTTCTCTATTGCCCTTTTGGTACCATTTTTTTTTTCAAGCCCTTTTGATACCATTTTTTTTTTTCAAAAATGTCTTTGCAGGTAGTTTGAATTGGTTTTAACCTAAATCATTATCATGCAATTTGGTGATCACACGGATGCTCAACCATTATCAAACATTCAATAAATAAAATAAATTACACCAAAGGAATTCAACACACTAAAAGCAAGTAATTATTTTTTTGGGATTTTATCTTATCTTGAAATTAAAACTTACCTATATAACATGCACTTTTAACTACATGACTTAATTCTATTGACAAGCAATTTCTAATTAAATGAACCTAACATGCAAACTATTTGACATGCACCTAATATTTTTTAATTTTTTTATTAAAATTATTTATAAAGAAAAACCTGATTAAACTATCTAAAATGAATAATTTTCTAATCTATTTTAGGGATTAATTTGACTTAAACCCTATCCAATCTTAGAAAACTGTTTTTTTTTTTAAATCGAGATTATTAAAACATGCAAACATTATCTAAGACCCTATCGATAAAAAAATAATAAATAAATAAATAAAAACTTATTTAGATCCAATCATAATCTATGTGCAATCCTATTCAAGCTAGACAATGAAGTCTTACATATCCTAACGCGCAATCTAAAAAAATACAATCCTATTTTACGAAACCAACATATTCCAATGCAAGATTTGATTTTTTTTTTTTAGTGTTTTCCAAGACAAGCAATTACCAAATAGACATTATATCCAAGCCACATATGTTCAACAAATGACATATTAAAATAATTAAAAAAATAATCCGTTGTCTCACGGATTAAATTAACGATTATTTTAACCCTAAACATCACAATATATAAGAAAGTTCAAAATAATTAAAAATTTGATCCGAAGTCTTACGGATCAAATTAATAATTATAATGATTTAAGAATCAAAATACTATCAAAGTGCCAAATAAAAATTGATATAATTATTAAAAAAAAGATTCGACGTCTTACGAATCAAATTAATAATTATAGTGATTTTTGAGCAACACTCTACGGATCATGCCTAATATATTCATAAAATCAACATCGACACCCAATGTTCCAATTCAAGTAATAATAATGAAACTTTATTTTTTTTTAAAAAAAAAAAAACTACCTTGACTAGGTTTTTTATTCTCTAAACGGGACCGGCTCATGAGACTTGCGAACGATGATTTGCACCGAGGTCAAGCTGTGGCGAGCGGACCAATAGCGGGCCGGTGTCAAGTCGATGAACTCAAGATGGCGAGGGTCGTCATGGTTGATGGTGCTTGGTGGTTGGAGAGGCAGCGGTGCAGGCAGCAACAGCGATGACATTTAGGTAGGTTGCTGCGGCGTCAGCAACAAGCAAAGGTGGCGTTGGCGTCAGAGATGGTGGCGCGGGTGTCGAGCAGCGGGAGGCACGGCAACTGCTAGGCAGACCAACAGCGACGACGAGCGAGCAGGGCGCGGGTAGAGGTGCTGCTGGTTTTCACAGCTACGGAGGTGCTGCTGGTAATCATGGCTATGGGTTGTTGCATGTCACGGGTTGCAAAAGCAGCGATGGCGGGCATCGGGTGCTCGGAGCTCATTAGAAAGAGGACGGCAATGGACGGGCTACTAGTTGCAGTGGTGCGGTCGTTGGACAGAAGCGCGCGGTGACACAAGCGGAGGTGGCGCGGGCTACTGGTGCAGTGGCAAGCGGCACGAAAGCACAGGCAGAAGGGTGACGCTGATGGAAATTGGTGATCCATTTTCAACAAAATCTAGAAGCTACTAGCTTAATGAAGAATAAACTTGAAGACTCTCAAATGTTGAAGAAGCTTTCAGGTACTACGTGAAGAACCCCAAGTTGATCAAGAAAAGAGGGGCACACAATAAAATAATATTATAGTAGTTGCTGGAGTTTTCAAGAGAAAAAGCTTTACGTGCATGGGAAATTTGTGCATGGGAAATCTTGAAAGAAAAGTCAACAAAAGCTGCTGAGATTAGAAAAATGGAGAAGCCACCAGAAGATCCGAAGAAGCCGCACGAGCAGGAGATAAAGAAGCACACCTATAAATAGGCTTGGAAGTTGATCATTTGTGTGTGAGAGGTTACCTCCACCTTGTATGTGGGGGTGAACTCTTCACCTTGAAAGGTCTTAGACCTTCATTGTACTTTCATCAAACTAGTTTGTTTAACTAATAAAACTATTTTCCCTATATCTCATGTCCTATATCCTTCAAATTATCCTACCTTGTCCCTTTTTCATCCTCCACAAAATATACCATACACTTGCACACATCACAAACCAAAAATTATAACTACTACTAAAACCATGCTTCCACAGCGTACACATTCAAAATTTTTTTAACAGACGTGTTATAGAGGCGCGAGCGTCGGGCGATGGCTTGCTGAAGAAAAAGGCTCCCCTTCTTTTTTCTTTTCTTTTTCTCACGTTCACTCTTTCCTTCTCTCTCTCTGTACTTTGCTGCTGCTGACTTCTTTCTTCTCTACAAATTGTTAGAGAATAGAAAGGCTAGTTGACTATGAATGGACGAGAGCAAACTTCTCCCCTTTTTTTCACTCTATCTCTCACGCCCCTTTTTCTCTCTTCTGCACTTTCTCACGCTTTCTTTTTCTTTTTTTGATGCCCCCATTTTAGTTCACGAAATGCTCCCCCCCCCCTTTTATAGTGGTTCCAAACACCCGTTCCATGGCAATTTCCAAGCTTCCTTTCTCTGTTGCCTTAGTTCATGGTTTACAAATCGGGGCATGATTTTGAGGTCAACTTAATTTTTCCTTGAACGCTTTGATTCCTTCCCTTTTATCAAACTTCTTGTTTTTTTATTCACCCGATTTCTTTGACCGAGAATTTGCTTCCACATTTACTAATATTTGAATATTCGCCATAACAAGGGTGACTAATCAGAATTTCCACCTTCCATTGTCGATGCCTGCTGAGGTAATATCCTTTAGGAGTGAGCATGGTCCGGGTGGACGGTTCTCACCTTGAAACCGGAAACCACCCACTAAGAACTGATTTCGAAAAATTGGAATGGAAACTCACTAGTTGGTTCCATGGATCGACCCAGAAACTAGACCCAAGTCAGATTAAGGATTGAATAGGGTGGAACGAATAGATAATACTTGTTAACTAAAAATTAAATTTCTTCAAAGGTCATGGTGTAGTTCTCTTAATGTTTCCAAACACCGGAAACATGTGGAGAATTAGACTCCACATTAAAAGTACTAACCTTCACAGAGGTTAAAACATTCGCTTGATCCATCTTTTTTCAATTTCAACCTAATCTAATCATGGAAATGGCTAAGGATAGACCTAATTATACTCTTAAAATGAGCCGTTGGCTCTTATGGACATCTCCAATCGATTCTCTCCTCTCTCTATATTTGTTTATTTTGTTTTGGTTTAGAAAGCAAATAAATGAATTATTAGAATAAAAAGATAAGAAGAAGTAGGGAGTTAATCCTATTACACACCCAAGAGACAAAATAAGTCAATAATGTCCAATAACTACAAATATATATATACATACATATTTGGTCGAAAAACTACAAAATAATTAATTAATTTAGACAGAATTTCTTTTTTTAAAATATATAAATATATACTAGTTCTGGATGAACGAACGGGTGGTTCCACGCCTAGAATCAAGAACTAAATCAATACTCACCAATTCCATGAAATTGGAACCAAGAATCGGATTGGCCCTCATGGGAATCGCCGATTCTGGTCTGGTCTAGTCTAGCCAGTTCTGGGCAATCCGAGCGATTTCCAGTCCTTTTGCACACCCCTAATATTCTTTCCATCCTCAAAAGATGGTGTAATCTCATTGTAAATTAGGACGTGCATAATAACCATTTTGTTTTCTTATTTTATGCCCGCAAAACATATTTAAAACAGAAATCCATTTGGTAACGCAATTTCATTTTTCTATTTCTAGAACAAATTTTTATTCCAAAAATAGGTTTAAAACAAAAATAAGAAGTAATTTTCTATTTTGAGAATAAAAATGATAAATAAAAATTATTTTCATCGCTTGCTCTCACTACTAGCCGACTATCCGCTTGCCCGCCACCTCCTATTGCCGCTCGCTCGTGAGGGAGAAATTATGTCTCATTACAAAATGCATATTTATGCTTTGACAACTAGTTCAAAGAGTAAAAAAAGAAAAAAAAAATCACTTTCTAGCTAAAAATTGATTTTGTGGAACAAAATGCCTATCATTCACGCCCTTAAAAGCCGTAAATCATTCGCTAAGCACAAGATTCCAATCCGATTCCATGATAGCATGTGTTTATGTTAAATGCGCATGTATATATGTATGCGTTTTGCACTATCGACGTGTTTAAAGGTCATTGTCACTTTTGTATTTTGGGTGCGCGAGATGATAATTACATTTCATGCTCAACAATTTAACCAAGATATTGACATGATTATAAAAAATCCCTAGACCAAGACCTGTAACTTTCAAGTTTCACGCCAACAACCAGAACGTGAGCGGCGGGGGGACTTTTCTCCAGGCCTTGACGAATCGAAAAGAAGAAAGTGCGATGGAAATTTACTAATTGAACGACCAGAGACTGATCGAGCATCGAAAATGTATGAGCCAGAGTGAAGGAGACGGTAGCAAAAGTTCCTTCTTAGCTACCACTAAGCGGTCAAAATATATGGAAGTACAAGAAGAATGGCCGGTTTAGGTATAGTAAGACCAAAAATTCCATGGCCTGAGTCAAAAAAAAAAAGATCTAGCAAATGTTGGGTACTCTTGAGAGAAAGAGAGAATATTCGACTTGTCTAGCAAGATGGCGAATTGCTATTGGGGGGGGGGGGTGTGGAATGATCTTCATCCATAAGGTAGCATATCAAATGGTTATGCCTGCGATGGATTATCTTATATCAGTCTTGTGGTAGATTGATAATCGTCGCACTAAGCTTTGGTTTGGTATTATATAGTTGTGGCTGTGCTAAAATTGCTTCAGCTTTGCCGCAAATTGTAGTAACTTGTGCAAATGACGATACATGTTTTAAAACCTCATTTTTTTAGTTCCCAATAGGTTTACCTTGTTCACAGGTTGACCCCATAGGAAGATATATATGGAGAGAGAGAGAGAGAGGGGGGACACTAGCAATGAAAAAGTGGAAGGGAGAAGGAGAATTGGGGAGCCACTATTAAGGGCGTGTATGGTCCAGGCAGACGGTTTCCGGCTTAGAACCAGGAACCACCTACTAAATACCGATTTCGAAAAATTAGAACCAGGAATTATCCGTTAGTTGCATGAATTCACTCAGGAACCGAACTACCGGTTTAGTCTGGTTCTCGGGTGGATCCATGGAACCAGCTTTTAATAGTTAATAGAGCAGCAGCCACCCAGAACCAAAACAAAAGCTGGCAACCTTTTTTTTCTTTTCATTTTCCCTTTCGTTTTCCTAGCAAATACCCTGTCTGCCTGAGGGTTCTACAAGGGTTTATGCAAAGCTCCGTTGCTACGAAGCCTAGTTTGCTTGTTGCCCAGCTTGCTTGTTACCATGGCTTTGCAGCTGATGGGTTCTGCTAATTACATGTTGAAGAGGTTTAGTGATATTTGGGGTATTTGAATAGATCTAATAGGATGTTGGCTAAGCTAGATGAAGAGGGGTCTAGACTCCAGACTCTGGAATGGAAGACATTAAACCCGTGCAGCACACAATGCTTCTTGAGTTGGCAAACGTGAAGACGATAATGGCAAGAAGAGGGGAAGCTATTAGGGATCTTAGGAAATGTCTGGAATTTTTTTTTAATATTAAAAATTAATATATATTAATCGATTCAGTCCAGGTGAACAAGTGGGCGGATCTGCCCATGGAACCAAGAACCGAACTGGTTCCCTTAAGAACCAGCGGTTCCGGGTAAGGCTATCAACGGGTTGAGTCGGGTTAGGTCAGGTTGGGTTTTGATGTAACCCAACCCGACCCGAATAATAAGGCAATGTGCTTCGACCCAAAAAGCATAATACCTAAAGCAATAATGTGGGTCAGGTCCGAGTCGGGTTTCGGGTTTACATTTTTTCCCCTCCTTTTTCTTTTTCCCCTTCTCACCTCTTCTTTTATCGCCCAACGAATTTCCTATTGGGTTCCTCTACTAGCCAAATTTTGAAGCATCGCAATACATGATCTCTACTAAGTTTAATAAAAGTGAAATTCGACAAAACCAAAAGTGAATGATATACACCTAAGGGAGATGACTCATCCTTTGCATACACAGCAAGAAAACACAATTCTTATCAAGAAGTAAAATAGATAAATAAAATCGATGTGGCTTTGCTAATCATTCCCAATTCCCTTGAATCTTAGCAGTATCACAAGCATGAGAATTGGACAATTTCGGCACACCAGAAGATGAAAACTTGGGAAGAAAGAATGCTAGTCTTCCATTTTAAAGATATCCCATTGTCTTAAACAACTCAAAAAGGAAAAGATTCTCATGTCAACTGAGGAAAAACGAAACTCCTTGCACGCTATCTCAACTCAATCCCAGTAAACACAAAATTCAGTGCCATCAAAACAAAAAGTTTCACCAAAAGTAAACCAAATTCTGCATCCTCAAACCCAGACTAAGAGGATATAGTCCTTAATACAGATGATGCATCAAGACGAACCAAAAAATCAATCCTCTACTTAATGTTTCAAAGCAAGAAATAAGTTCAATAAAAGGAAAGTCATATATGTATCCGAGATGAGATCACCTTATCAAAACCCATACTCTTGAAGAAAGCCAAGAAAGAATCGAACAAAATTATACTTTCGCAAAGAATCCACAGATGGTGAATTGTTTATTTTAACTGAAAAAGAACAAAAGAGACGAAAGAGGAGAGAGTAAATTCATAATAGAGGAAAAAGATTGCAAAACCAACAAGCGAAAAGGAACAAACTTTTCTGCACAATCCAAAACAAGAACCAAAAACCACATAAAAAACAAACACGGAACGATCACCCGCAAAGAACACACAGAGTTCCAAGCAAAGCACCACGAGATTCAATGTCGTTCTCATTCACAAGCATTGGACAGAAAAACAGAGCAAGCTCCAAGCTTTCCAACAAAAGTCTGAAAATTAGGACGAAGGGCAACAAGAAAATGAAAACCCACAAAAAGGGAAAAAAAGAATGGAGGAGAGGGCAGTGCTTGTAATAACGATCGTAAGGTGAGACGATGAACCGCCAGAGCTTGATTCCCCGGCTGCAAATTGGGATGATGATGGCTCAAAAGAGGAGTGACGACAGAGATCTTACTGCGAAGCGAAACCCTAGAATGTGAGAAGCAAAGAAGAGGGCAGCGGCAGACTCGACGAGGAGGCACAGTTGTCGACGGCAGCGACCGTGAAGTTGATGAGCAGAGAAGGCGCAATTGTCAACGACGGCAGTGTCCACAAGAGGAGACAGTGAGAAGGTAGAGTCGTCAGGATCTGATGCGTTTGGCTTTGGGTGTGGAGTGTTTTGTGTTTAGGTGAGATGTGTTTGTTTCATTGTTTGGAGTAAATAATGCGTTCACAGACTGAACAATGTTTTGACCCTAACTCAATCCAAAACATGTTTATTTGCTTGTTTTGTAATCGTTACCCAAACAATATTAAGACCCGAAACATATACTCAACTTGTTTTGTGTTCGAGTCATGTTCGGGTCGGGTCAAGTCGAGTTTTTGGACACTCCTAGTTTCAGGTGGTTCCAATCCAGTTTTGGGCCGTTTGGGCGGGTCCCAGTTCCTTTGCACATCCCTAGCTACTATTGAGTGAACTAGCGATCAAGTGAAGGGAGATTGGAGAGAAATCCATTCTACCTTCATTGCGTGTATAAATGGCTTAGCGAACTCAAGAGACAAAGTCAGAGACTAACTACTTTTCGACGATGTAAACTCGTCCAATTTGTTGATCTAAACATGACAAGTGTGCTTGACTCGGGTCCAGCTTCTTGAATGGTTACGCTATTTATACGGTTGAGCAAAGGCACTCAGGCGCACAACAAGTACTCAATTTCCTTTGTTGTATCACATACTATGAGAGCTAACTAATCATTTTCTCACCTTGCTTACCTTTTGGTCTATAAGTGTCACGCCCTAAACCTTGAGCGTGCACACATCCCTCGATGGTCAACTAAATTGCGACGTTCACAGGACGCGTTGCCGACCCAATCAATTCATGCACATGTGGAAGCGAATTAAACAATCTCCAGACACCAATCAACACAGGGATAGAAAAACAGGGCAACCAATTAACACAAACATATTTTATAAATAAACCAGGTTAGCACCACCGGCTCAGGTGACTCCGCTGGGTAGGCTCCAGACCTCCTTGGGGAGGTCGGGAGTTCAAACATATCATTAGGCGATTTTAGTGTGGCGTTGGGGTAAACAAACCGCAGGTTCCTCCTGTCACAAAAAAAAAAAAACCAAGTTAGCCCTGTAGAGTTATATACAAGAGGTCTAAACCCAAAAAAGAGTTACTAAGCTAACCCTACCCTAGACCCTATCTACTTGGGATCCGGGTCTATCACGACACTGTCAAGAATGTCAATGTCTAGTGGGCTAGCTACCTCTATTATGGGTTCTTTACCCTCGGGCAACTGGTTCGCCTCGATATCAACTATAATATCGGCGTCCACGACAGGGTCAAGCTCCTCCACATACTCGTCATCGGCGGCAGGCCTGTTGAAACCATCCAAGGGGCCCTCCCGAACACCGTTGGGCTCGTGACAAACCACACCTTGAATTGATGAAGCACCAACTGAGGTAGGCCATCATCGACCCAGATGGTAGTCACGATGAGCTCACAGATCTAGTCAGGGTTCCCATGGATAGGGAGTATGGTACACTCGGTCTCCACTCCCGTGGCCACCCAAAACGTACGTGGCGCACCTCCATCTAAAGACCTGTAAAATTTTAAACTACGACGAGGTGAGACAATGTCTCAGTGAGTCTACACCCTAAACCCCAAATAGGAAGATAATTCACTTAGAGGCAGCCTAAACACACAACATATAAGACTTACCTTGCCTCAGCACCTCCCTACATATCAACACAGCTCATATAATATATGCATACAGTAAATGCATCCAATAATTAGAACACTTCACTTTCCACATATCAATCAATCACAATGGTCCAATTATAAGGCCAAATCGTTATGATACATCTCATTTCGTGCCACACAATTTTGTCACATAATCAAGCACAGCTAAATCACTCATTCAAGCATTCCAATTGGTTACGACCCAATGGTCATAGCTAACTCAACAGTTGGCAGTCATCCGGCATAACCAGGCATCATCCCACTTCATCGAACACGGCAACGTCTACATCTCAACAGCATTCCCGAAGAAATATCATCCGACGTAAACGCATCGTGACAGATTCCAATAGCAATCACACGCACATCCAATCTCAACCAATGACATCGTGCTTTGCACTGAAATACCTCAATTTTAAATAATGTACTTTGCCTATTTTCTTCATATTAAAAACACCCGGTAAAATAATTGGGCGTGGTCCCATGATTAGATTGAGCCATTAAAGGTGGTATACTCTCTTTTAAAAATTTCATAATTTTATATAGTACTTAAAATATTTTTAGTGTCAAAACCTGACACTTAGTATTTTTTAATTAAATACCAAAAATCCA
The DNA here is from genome assembly GCA_016097595.1 of Eucalyptus pumila. Classification (NCBI taxonomy): domain Eukaryota; kingdom Viridiplantae; phylum Streptophyta; class Magnoliopsida; order Myrtales; family Myrtaceae; genus Eucalyptus; species Eucalyptus pumila. The sequence goes on along the minus strand of CM027846.1, from coordinate 8,211,303 downwards.
TATTTTTGAAATAATAACTGAAAATCATCATCCAACACTCAATTGCATAAATTAGCAATCAATTGCACAAATCAACACTTCCACGATGATCAGCACGAAATTCTGACAACCGACTATCTCAATATAATTTCCACTAATTAATAAATAAATAAATAAATTGCATTTAATTAAATAAATTGTAAAATATTTAAATTAAAGCACTTAATTAAATTAGCATAAGCTAGTCTAACCATCTAAGTGCACTAAATAAATTAATCTACTAAGATAACTAATTTAATCTAATTAAACTAACTACATTAATCTAATTTAACTACTAACTAACCTAACTAACCCTTAGCTCATCTAGTTAGCCTAACTACTAATCCTAACTAACTAGTCATAGGAACTAACTACACTAATCCCTAATTAACCCAACTAATCCACCCTAAGTGTAATTAACCTCCTAATTAGGGATTAGAACATAAACTCACTCGTTTAGCGCGAAAACCGGTTCACGCGACGAGCGACGCAATGGCAACCACAACTCGGGTCTACAGTGACACCAAAAGAGGCTGGGAAATGGCTAAAAAAAGCCTAGCAAACCTCACGGTTTGCTGTTGGGTTTCGCTTATGCTTCAGGTCAGGTTGGCTAGTCGCAGGGCTTGGCGGAGCTGGATGAGCGATTGGCCGAAGTTGGGACAAGTACAAGAGGCTGGAGGTGGCATTGGGGGAGCTGGCCCGCGGTGGACGAAGCGAGCTAGCGACGTCGGGCCTAGCAAACGGAGTTGGTCGAGGCGGTTGGCATCGCTGGAGTTGGATGCACGTCGGATGCGGGCTGGCATCGGCTTAGGCAGTCAACGGGCAACTCGAACAACGGTGTGAGGATTGGTGGTGGCTAGCGGCTAGTTTGCTTGCTTTGGAAATGGAGGTTGCAGCTGGTGAAAATGAAGAAGAGGCTGAGGAATAAGAAGATGGAGTTGTTGCTGGGAAGGAAGGGGACAACAAACTTTAGAAGTCAAGTTTAAATATCTAAAACATTTGAGTATCAGCCTCAAAGTCTTCAACCATGACCAGCTGCCAATTTTCCCTCCCAAACTTCTCAAACAAGCCAAGAATGAAAGCCAAAAGATGGCAGCCCCACAGCCCTACGAATTTACACCCATTCAGCTCACGTTCTTTAAATATTCTAGCCAATTTGGTGACCAAGAAATCTCTTTAAAGATGCCATACAATTTGTACCATTTCTCCACAAATTACTTCAATTTAGTAGCCCAAAAATCCAATCAAAGAGGCCCCTCCGAATTTCTTGAATTTAAATTGCCCAATTTTGATTTTCCACCAAAATTCCGGGCTCACCGAAACTTTTTCAAATGATGAGTTGACATTCCAAAAATAAATTGTGACACGCTGAAATTTTCGATTCTCGAAACGAGTTCGAGTTCAATTTCATGGTTAATATCAATCGGACGTAATTTTAGCGTGACCTAACCTACCATGTAGCTTTTATGAATTTTATCATGTTTGACCCGTGGTTGATAATTTTCAATCCACGTTTGTGCCTCTTCGACTCATTGGCGACTCTCGGTTGTTGTAAAAATCTCAATATCTCAATTACGGGCATAGGGAACAGAATCAATAGAAAAATTAGTTTAGTACTATTCGACGCGAATTTTGCAATTAGGTGGAATTACCCACAATTTAATTACATGCTTACGTCAAATCGACCTATCCTCGGTCTCTAATCAATTATAACGATGCCGTATTGGCCCTTGCTGATTAGCCCGGTCGAGTAGTTGATTTCTGATCAAATTTTCAAGTCGGTTGCGTTTATATCCCTTAACGACTTCATCTGATAGATTGGTTATCTCGTGAGTGGCTAACTCAGAGAAAGAGAACCAAAGGCGCGTCAATGAAAAACCCATTTCATTGAGTCGAGACAGGATTAAAAATCAAGATGTCACAATAAGAGCTATCAAATTGACTTAGTAAATCTTCTCAACTGCTCCTACCCGTGCTAATGGGAAATCAATTCAAATAAGTGATTCGTTTAGGATTTTGGTATGCTCCACACTGATATTTTGCATACCCCTATCAATTGGGGGGGGGGGGATCTTTGGCTCTATCAAATGTACAGGGAATTGGAGGTGGCATTCCACCGATATTAAGTCGTGGACTAGTTTCTTCAACCATTTTTCTATGTGTTAGTGTTCTGTATGACCTACATAAGACTCGTCATAGCACTTCAAAACTGGATGAAGAAACATTTCAAAAGGCAAGAGCCGAGGCACAGCAAACGCCCTCAACATTTCATAGCTGTAGCTACCACGAGAAAGCTCAACCGAGTACACTTGGAATCAAGAGACCATGTGACTGAGTTGGTTTGGGAAGGCCTAGGATCAAAACCATTTGTAGACTAAGTAAGGGCCCATGGACCCTTAGGTGAACTATTGTTTAGTGGATTACTAGATAGATTACTAGATAGATAGGCCTGTGAATGGTCATGGTCTATGGGCTCCAAACTATGGGAAGAATTTTCCACTTGAATTTGGCAACTATTTTTTAGAAAAACACAATAATTTTTTATTTTATTTTAGAGTTTATAGATTAGCTTTCTCATTGTTTAGATGTATGCTAGTATCAAGCTGCACGTCACATGTTTGCAAAGAAATGGAAAATGTTAGAAAAAAATATTAATTGACAAAACTAATAAAAAAATTAATGAATTTCCATACCATCCAAACGAAAGCTTGCAATTTATCATATTTATTTGAATTTTATCTTTAACATGTATAAATAACATAAAAGAGAGACAAAACGACACCAATCCCATATGAATCACACCTCGAGAATTACATTCGGGACGAAGTGCCACAATACCATCTTATACAAATCCCGAGAAAATCACACCCAATGCCGCTAGCATAGGAGAAGAGCTTGGAATCACAACCCCAATCTTGTGCCCGAAGTTTCTATAACGTCGCAGGTGGTACCGTTGAATCACTACCGGTACCGTCGGTCATAGGTGAAACGAAGAAGCATGATGCAACGAATGTAGATGAACAAATGATCAAGACCGTGCCAAGACCAAGACCTCGATTCTGAAGCAACGACAAGGATCAATTGGCTCGTGCGAGGGAGTCTGTGGCCGAAATGCACCGACGACTCATGCTTTGCATCAATTGCTCAGGCTCATGGGGAGTCTCGTCCTTCTAATAATTTTCCCCAAGAACCGACACCTTTTCAAATCTCTCACGATGAACTTCTCTTCCCCAAACGAGGAAACAGTTAAAATAAAAAAACGTCAGTTTTACAGGTTATGGTCTACCCAAACTGTATAAAAAAAATGTCCATATAATATGTTTTCGCATGAATACTAAATCGCCCATATGATATTAGGAAATATGGTTATTAAATAATCTGTAAGTTTATTGTCAAAACCCTAAAAAGTCTCTAACTTTGACTCTAATCCCAATTCTATCATAAACTTTCTTTTGTCTCATAAAAAATGGCAAAAGAACGGTTCAAGTGCTAAAAGTTGACACAAATGGACATTTAAGTGCCAAAACTTACAAAAGTGCCACTTTTATGAAAAATTGGACACTTGAGTGCCACATCCGGTGAACCTCACTAAAAATCCTACGTGGCATTTTTTTATTAATTTTTTCGCTTACGTGGCTCGCCGAAAGGCCGACTCAACAAATCATACACAAATACGACATCATTTTAGTATAATTCGAATTTAATATAATAATTAATTAAATTAAATTTTAAAAAATTAATTATTTAATTAAAAAAGAGGGGGATGAGGAGGAAGGAGGCAGCCAGCGACCAAGGGCTTAAAGGAAAACAGCCCACAATTTTGCAATCATATGGAATCACCCACAATTTAATTACATGATTTCGTTGAATCGACCTATATTCGATCACTAATCGCTTATAACGGTGCCACATTGATGCTTGTCAATTATCATAGTCAAGCAATTAATATTTGATCGAATTCTCAAGTCTGTCGCGTTTATATCCCTTAACGGCTTCACCTAATAGATCGGTTAACTCATGAGTGGCCAACTCAGAGAAAAAGAACCATAAGCGCGTCGACAAAATGCCTATTTCATATATTTGAGATGGGGTTGAATTTTAGAATGTCACAAGGCCCTTATCTACTTCCTCCCCTTCAGCGTGGTCATGCTCGTCCAATACCTTTACAAGCCCGAGTCCTGGAAGACACACACCATCGGGTGGGCTGTGGTTAACTACATCGACGTCGCCGCTACCAAGCACCCAATCTGGAACCGGAGCCTCGGGGCCGACCACTTCATGCTCTTTTGCCACTATTGAGAATGCAGCGCTACAAATGCTTAGAAGGAAGCAGCAGGAAGAAACTCAGCAACTAAAGTCAATTGGAACAGAGGAAACAGAGGATTGGCGTGAAGAAGGAGCAGTCAGTTGAATTAAAATGGTGTAAACTACGTTGTTTGCTTCAGCAGAGTTGTTTCTTGTACACATATGCATGAGCTCTATTTTCTGTTATGTGTGTGCTAAGCTGTCATTCAAGGAGTGGTTGGTTTAGATCTAGAAGTTATTCCTCTGTTGTTATATATAAGCATGTAAAAACAAAACGGATCAACATCGAGCTCTCAAATGAAAAGACTATGAAAGAAAGAAGAAGATGAGCTCTTTAGCAAGCTCTCTTATCATTCAGCTTCGACTACTTCCTTCTGTATTAATTTTTCTTCATGGTATCAAAGCCATTCTCTGAGAGCTCGAGATACACACTGGTTCATGGCTGCAAGAGCTCCTAAATTTCCTTTGCCTATTCACGTAAACTTGAGCAATTTTGTCACGATTCACATACAACCTTACCTGGTATGCCATACCCTGCACGTTATAATTCAACACGATACACGCAATGCACATGACCGTTAGATGATACATTTCATCAATCACATACGAGTCGCATCACAAGCGATCTCACCAAACCATTGCCACACCTTGCACGTTATCGATTATTTGTGTGTGCCATAAATAATGTAATTCACTCATACGTGTAATTAATGCATCAATTCAGATCGAGCTATCGATCAATCGACTCAGTCGATTAAATGTCAACTTGACCTTACCTCGGTCGCTTAATTGATACCCTACATTTCTCCCGTGATGGAATATCTAGTCGTCGAGCCTACATGCATTCTTCAAGACGACATACTTATTCATTGAGCCCACGTGCATTCTCCAAGATGATGCATCAGGTGACCACCGAGCCCACGTGTCTCTTTAAGATGCCATATTGAATCGGTGAGCCCACGTGCATTCTCCAAGGTGATGCATCAAGTCACCGAGCCCACGTGTCTTTTTAAGATGCCAAAGGTACTCATTGAAACCACGTGCATTCTCCAAGGTAATGCATCAAATTACTGAGCCCACGTGTCTCTTTAAGATGCCATACTTAATCACCGAGCTCACGTGCATTCTCTCAGGTAATAGACCAACTCACCGAGCCCACGTGCCTTCTCCGAGGTGATGTATAACCTACCATGGATCCACTATGCACATTTTTGGCATTGCAAACCGACGCCCGGTATTTTCTAATTAAAATACCTATATTTCACAATCATCACACAATTACACAAATCATCACTTAGTTCATGCGGATGCCCATGTATTTACACATCCATTCACTTCATAAAATCAACACACATGAAATTAGACCGCTTTTCGCATTCTGGATGAACAGTTCACGTGAACAGTACTCGGTGAACAGTAAATCGCGAACAGTACCTCGTGAACAGTAAATCATGAATAGTGTCGCATGAACAGTAATTTTCCAGAATTTAATAAACTATAAATTAAATTCAGAAATCATTAAAAGCATTAATTAAAATAACCATCAATTAATTAAAGCCAAACATACTTAATTAACCACATAAACCACATTAAGCAAATAAAGCAAGATTAAGCTAGACTAATCTAATCCATCCATTTAACCACCTATCTTAGGGCTAATACAATTTAATTAAATCACTTAAACTAGAATTAAATCTAACTAAACCAACCCTAAACAAGTTTAGGCACTAATCGAATGAATAGAAGCTAAACTCACCCGTTAAGCAGGCCGGAGACACCGACGCGGCGGCGACGACAGTGGCTACGCACCGGGACCTCAACAACGACGATCCAAGGCGGTCCCAAGCTCAACACAGCAACCACAGCTCTGACTCCCACTGAAAACACTGAAAAACAGCCCTGCCGGAGGAGAAACTGAGTTGAACGGCTTGGCCGGAGCTCCGGCGAGGGGTTTGGCTGGCAACCGGCGACACCTGGGGGTCTTGGGGTCTTGCTGGAGGTTGGGATGGGCAAAGGAAGGGTCGGAATGAGAGAAAAATGGCCGAAAACGCGAAACAGTGCAGGCTGCAGGCGGACCGACGGACCGGCGACCGGTTCCTTCACAGAGGCGCCCAGGCTGGCCGGCGGCTCTGTTCGGAACGAAATTGGACTCGTTGGAACGGTATGTCTCTCCCGGTCATGGTGATAGGTGGCTCGTTGGCTGATTCATCCGGGAAGACCACTTTTGACTCGATTCTTCACCTAAGGGTCAGCTGGAGCAGAAACTGGAGGAGAGGGAAAACGAGGAAGAGAGGAGCTCGTCCGCTTGGAGGCCGAATGGGGGAGAGAGAGAGATGTGAGGGCTGGTGTCACACCTCATTAAGCTTAGAAGATGAATAGTTGGTTTAGGCCCAATTGGCTCATTTGCTTAGCTTAGGCCCACTACGGTGGCTGTCCCACCTTGGGCCTAAGGCCCACACTGGCTTGGCTCAGCCCACTTCCTCACGGGCTTACTTCCTCGGTCCGAAAATCCCTTTTTTAATTGCTCAGCTTCACTGGCTCTGTTGATTGTTGAAGCAGCTTCATCTAATGTCTGTCCCGGACATTCCCGATAATTTGAAGCTCAATCTTTAGTCCTCAAGCCATGTCAATTTCGCCTAATGCCATTTCGGTCACAACTCGGGCGACGGCGGCTCAGGATTCACGCGTAACCGACTCGTGCCAAACCACGTTCAAGACATCTCGACGCATGGACGTCCTTGACTGCATAAAATTACGGAGGATAGATTCTTATTTCAAAGTACACGATCACTGAGGATCGACATAAAGTCGTTCGCGGGTTCAATAACGGTAAAAGGAATCACCCGTCGTTCCATTATATTCTGTCCGCAAATCGACTTTTAGTCGTCCTTAGAACCGGCCTGCCTATCTACAGGATCATCCTCATACAAGTTTCATGGTCAAGTCATTTTCCCAAGTCGAGTCTTTTAGTCGTACGAGTTTTGTCCTCATTAGCCTTTCCCTTCAAGGTCAGTATCTCAGGAGTGATCAATTCCGAGTGAGATTAACCAACAATGCATTAACGAAATTCACATTCATTCATCCCTTATAGGGCTCGAATTTCAGGATGTCACACCGGCCATCCTCATCTCAGCCCAATATTGTCCGCTTTGAAGGCCTGGCCATTGCCGTCCTCCCTCACAGGTTTATTTTCAGCGTAACGGAAACGTACGTGAAACGCGTTACATAGATTAGAGAAACCCAAGCCTTTATAAACTAACCCAGCACTCCCCCCCTAAGCGATGTGAAACTAGAGAAGGACCCCTTCCCTTTCCCTGCGCACGTCCAGGGATCGAGGCGCAGATGCACCGCCATCTCTCCTCCCCGCGCACCGTTGCTTGGGTTGTTACACTCTCCACCCCTTAGGAGCACAACGTCCTCATTGTGGCCCCACACGTGGTCAGAAGTCGGCTCTGATACCATTTGTAACAACCCGGGCCCCACTATGTAATATTGTCCGCTTTGGACACTGAATCCTTACGGCTTTAAAACGCGTTACATCCGGGGACCGAGGTGCAAACGCACCGCCATTCCTCCTCCTCGCGCACTTCACTGTGTAATATTGTCTATTTTGGACACTGAGTCATCACGGCTTTAAAACTTGTTATCTGAGGTAGAGGCGTGAACCTGGCCACCCTCATCCCAGCCCAATATTGTCTACTTTAGAGGCCTAGCCATTGCCGTCCTCCCTCATGGGTTTGTTTTCAGCGTAGCGGAAGCGTACATGAAACGTGTTACACAAATTAGAGGGACCAAAACCTTTATAAACTAGCCTAGGACTCCCCTCCTAAGCGATGTGGGACTAGAGAATGACCCATTCCCCTTCCCTACACACATCCGGGGACTGAGGCGCGGATGCACCCCATCCCTCCTCCCCATGCACCGTCGCTTGAGCTGTTATATTGAGTATTTGTGAGCTCAAAATTATAGAGAAAACCAGCCAGCAGCGTCCCCTTGACCATCGACCACCGCCTAGAGCCACCGGAGCCGCCGCACACCAATCGCGAGCCCGAGCTAGCGCCGTCTGCCTGTCTGCATGTTCCCGCTCGTCCCGCCAGTCTCATTGCCCAGCCATGTCCCCAAGCCACCTCAAGCCACCGTCGAAGGCCCCTAGTCATCGCCCAAGCCGCTGGAGCAGCCACCGTCGCCCGCTGCAATTGCCACCAACCCTCCTCGCCATTTCAGCATTTCCCGTCACCGTTCCAGCTTACTCGGCCTTGGAGCAAAACCGAACAGCTAGCAAGGGCTTTGAGGTTTTTAGGTCCATTTTCAGGCCCGCTCGATCCTCTGTTGGTGTCGCCACAGGGTTGTTTATCACCTGTCTCTGCGTCGCTGTCGTCGTGGGCTCACCGGAATGCTAAACCGATGAGTTTACTTGCTAAACTCTACTTAGGGAGTTAATGATGCTTAAGGAATAATTAGTTTAGCTAATTAGGATTTAGGTGGTTAATTAGAATGTATTAGTGATTTAATTATTCGTTTGTGCATGTTAGGTGGTTAGAACAGATAGATTATGGACTAAAGTAGTCGTACTATTTATCTAAATAGGTTCGGAAATTTTCTAGGCCCGTTTAGGTGGTTAGATTAGCATTTCCGGCCTAAGTTGCTATTTATTGCATTTGAAATGAATTATTTAATTAATTTTGGTATTTATTTAATTATTTGATATTTTCCCGAAATTATAGTAGGACAGCCGGTGACAGGAATTTCGTGTTGGTTGCGATGGTGTGCTCAGTTTATGCACTTGAGTGTTTATTTGTACAAATTGAGTAGTGATTAAAATTTTGGTTATTTATTCCAAAATAGTTAAATTTTGATATTTAATTAGAAAATCTCGAGTGTCGGGTTTTAACATTGAAAATAGTTTTATATACTATATAAAACAGTGGGATTTTAAATTGGAGGATATCATTTTTTCTGGGTTGATTTGACCGTGTACCCACACACGATTATTTTCATCAGGTGTTTTTAATACGAAGAAAATTGACTAAGTGCATTATCTTAATCGAGACATTTGAGTGCAATGCACAGTGTCATTAGCCATAATTGAGTGGACGTGTGTTGGTTAAAAAAAGCCGTCGCAAGCATTTACGCCAAACGTTACCCTTATATGGGATGCCTTTGGACAATGAAAACCAGTCGCAATAGATTCTGAACCTATGCTCCTTCAGGAAAGCCGTCTAGGAAAAGACGTAGCCGTGCTCAATGGGGTGAGACGACGCTTGGCTATGCCAGAAGACCGCTAAACATCGAGTAGGCCATGCCATGAGCCAAGATCAAAATTAGGAACGCGTGATTAATTGAGTTTAATGCGTTGAGTTATGGAACAAAATTGTGTAACACGGTATGGGAAGTGTCATAACGATTTGGCCTTATAACCAGAACCCCTGTGCTTGGTTGAAATTGAGTGTGGCGTTCCAGTTGATTGAGCTTGATTGCTGCTCATTATTTTGTGGCTATCTAGTGATATGAATTGTGTTGACATGTAGGGCGGATCTAGACGAGGTAAGTCTCTATGGTTGTATGATTATGTGGTTATGACGCCTCTAAGTGTACCCTCCTAATCGAGGTTTAGAGCATGAACTCACTGCGATTTATATCTCACCCTGTCGTGGGCTCAATTCTTTTCAAGACCGTAGAGTGGAGGATCTGGAGCTGAGCTAAGGAGATCCGAGATGTAGGTCCATTAGGACACCTTTTGGAGATAGACCTTTTCGTAGACTTTTGTATATGACTCAATGTGTATAAAAACGTGTTTTGGTTGTGAACCCGTTTTCCTGTTTTTCTATCCCATGCTGTTGATGTCAGGGGATTTGTTTGTTCGCTTCCGCATATGCAATAAAATCAATGGGTCGATGACGCCTCCTAATACATCACAATTTTATCGACCACCGAGGGATAGGCACATGCTCGAGGTTCAGGGCGCGACAACATGCCAAGACAAAACATATCGAAATTGATTTCCATTTTGTTCATAAGAAACTATCTCTTGCTTCTCTAAGTGTACGATATGTTCTGAACAACTACCAAATTGTTGATATTTGTACTAAAGCACTATCCAAACGGGACCATTGCATCATACGCACCAAACTGGGTCTAGGGTTCAAACCCACACCTAGTTTGCGAGGGGATGTTGAGATTGCAGCGCTACAAATGCTTAGAGGGAAGCAGCACGAAGAAACTCAGCAACTAAAGTCAACTAGAATAGTGGAAACAAAGGATTGGCGTGAAGAAGGAGCAGTCGGTCGAATTAGAAGAGTATAAACTACGTCATTTGCTTCAGCAGAGTTGTTTCTTATACACATATGCATGAGCTCTATTTTCTGTTATGTGTGTGTTGAGCTATCATTCAATGAGTGGTTGGTTTAGATCTAGAAGTTATTCTCTGTTGTTATATATAAGTATGTAAAAATAGAACAGATCAACATCAAGCTCTCAGATGAAAAGACTATGAAAGAAAGAAGAAGATGACCTCTTCAACAAGCTCTATTCTCATTCAACTTCGACTACTTCCTTCTATATTAATTTTTCTTCAGCCACGACTGGGTAATGATGCTGAACATCGTGATTTCGAGACCGGTCGAGAACAAGTCGATTTTTGCCGTTTGACCTTCTTTGCACGAAAGAAATATAAGGTGGGATTGCCGTTGAACAATTAGCTTTGCTGCCTTAGTAGATTTATCCAATGAAAAATAAGATGCATTGATATGAGATTTGGTTATTTGAATTCAAGCAAAAAAAAAAACTATTTTTATCCTTCGCCATCTTGTCAAAATTTCTTTTTTAAAATCACTAAAGATTATAACAGAGTTTAACTGTTAAAAGAAATGAATCAAAAGATTTTGATGAGTTAAAGGTAAAATGTCACCCACTTCTAACAAATTAGTAATGTTACTACTTCAGAGAATAATGTTAAGTGTCCATGCTGCGATTTCTAACCTCAGTATTCAAATATGTAGAGCTTGAGACAAACGTCATGCTCTTTTGGATAGTTCAATAGATGATATATTAATCTACAAGAAAAATCAACATGTACGAAATTCAAGCTAAATCATTTATTTATTTTTTGAGCGAGTAAATATCATTTCATTCATAAATTATAATTATAAATAAAGAAAATTACAAATAAAGGCTTGAAAAGTCTTCATTTTATTAAATAGGCTTGAAGTGGACATTATTTCAAAAAATGATTTGAAATGCTCTCATTTTCTTAAATAAGAATTTGAAGTAAATCTAATTTCAAATAAAAACCTGAAGTACCCATATCATCTCAAAAAATAAGCCTAAATTAACCGGCTATGAAGGGCAATTTCATCTTATAAAATTTATAATTTTTCCCTTTTTCTTTTTCTTATAGAATTTTTTTAAAAAAAAAAAAAGGAAAACATGGGCGAGTTGTGTCTTTTCCTTTTTTAAAGTTCTTAATCTAATTTAATTTAAATTTAACTTGTGTTTCAATGAAAATATATTTAATCGGTTGGAATATGTTGTCAGTCGGTAAGGTTAGGCCTTAATGTGAAATAACCATGATTACTTCAGGCTTTTCTTTGGAATTAATATGGCATGATCAGGCCTTTATTAAAAATAAGATTCATTTAAATTTTTATTTGAGAAATTGAGAGTATTTCCGGTATTTATTTGGAATTTTCTCATTTAAATGAGTTACCTTTTTTTGGAAAATTTGGGAACATTAAATTTATTTATTTTTAAATGGAAAATTGTTTTCGAAAGAAAAGGAAAAAAGCTGCCATCGGTTTTCCCCCTCTTTTCAAACGCACGTCAATCCATCGTTTCCCTCTCTCAGCCCCAGCGCCTCCTCCCCTCCTCCCCTCCCTTCTCTCTCTCTGCCCACCGATCGAACTCGGAAACCCTCGCCGGCCGCCGGCGATGGCGTCGAAGGACCTCCCCTCCGACGACCCCGCCGCCAACACCGAGACCGGCGGCGAGACCGTCGCCGCCCGCCGGAAGCGGTCCCGCCGCGTCAGCTTCGCCGACGTGGAGATCACCTCCGTCCACATCTTCAAGCGCGACGAGGACTACTACGACACCACCCCTCCCTCCGACCCCAACCCCGACGGCCCGGGCTCCGCCGACGCCGGGGAGGCGCGGCCGCTGTTCAGGGATCTGGACCACAGCGACGACTCGAGGGAGCTCACGCCGAGCGGGGAGTACGGGAAGGAGGACGGGGAGGAGGAGGAGGACGCCGATGAGGTCGGGGTCGGCAGGAAGTCGTTCCTCAGGCCGATTGGGTCGCCGTCTCCCGGGAGCAGCACGTTCGGCTCCGCGACTTCGAATGATGGTGAGTTGATTCGGGTTTTGCATTTCTAGTGCGATTTTTAGGTCACCAGAGCTTTGGCTTTGAACCAAAACGTTGTAGGGTGGAATTCGCGGTGCACAGCAAGCAGACTTGGTGAAAATTGGTGGGAAAGATGTTTAGGCTGTGAAGCAAATGCGTTTATGCTTCAAATTTTTGCATTAGAACCACATATTCCTTCTAAGATCTTATTTCGCCTCCCTCTCTCTCTTTCTCTCTCTCTCAGCTGTGGCATGATTTCTGAAGATCGATTTTTGTTTTTTTTCACCCGTGAAGCACTATGTTTCTTTTGTCCTTCGAGGATAGGTGTGCTTCGTCAAGGCCCAAAAAAAAAAAAAAAAAAAAATTGGCCCTCATGTTGGCCGTGAAGTTTTGTTGTCCTGACTGGTGTGTCGTCTGCTGTTGCTATTTCTCAGAAGACAATTTCTTTGGTCCCGTCTCCGCGAGCTTTATTAGACCCGGAAGGCTCTCTGACTCTGCTGCTTCAGATGAAAATCATGATGTTACGATGGACTCTACAGCGTTCTCAATGCATTTCCGCAGCCTTGCAAGATCCAACTCTGGCATGGAGAAGACGCCAACGAGCATTCATCTGACCTTTGATGAGAAGACACCGTCTGAAAAAAATACCTCTGCTAACTCTGGAAGCTTTATGATGCTAACAAATGCTAGGAAGCTGAGTCCAGAATCTGCATGTCCAATGCATAATGTTCAGAGTGACGGTAAAGATTCGAATGAAATGAGCCTTATCGGGAATAATCCAAATAGGTATGACTATGGTAGACTTTCTCCTACCTTGGATGCCCTCCTGGCGGAAGGCAGCCAGGATTTGCAAGCTCTTCCTGGTTTTGATGTTCACAATGCAAATGCATCAGCTACTTTCGAGGTTTTCAATGCTGATGAGGGTATAAGCAGTAAGGAGAATGTCAAGGGCTCTGCAGATAACATAATGAGCTCTATGGGCACTGATGGAACCAATCAGATAACTGTTGCAGCTTATCATGAATTAGACAAGGCAAATAGTGCTTCTGAAGGAATGTGCATTGAAAACGTTAGAAGTGATTTATCTAATATGGTTGACAGTTTCATTCTCGATGCTCCTGTTTATCAGCATATCCATACTCCTAATCAGACGCTAAAAGTAAGAACATTGTCCTAGTCTATATTTTATTTGTTTATTTCCAGATTTGGTTTTTGAGTTTTAAATTTTGACCAGCTAAAACCACTCTAGCTTTACTGGGGCGTCTACAATATATGCACCATCCTGGTACTTTTGAGTTTGATTTGTCTCAGAAACTAACGGTAGAATGGAAGTGTCTCTGGTCGCATGTAGCAGCCATCTGCTGCAGCTATATGCAGTATTACATGCTCTAGTTTAGGAGCAGCTTATGAGATGATAAAATGCATAGAGTGGATGATGGATGTCTGTTGCTGAGATTGCATTTTATGAACAACAATGTATAATTCCACAATTGGCTGGTTGATGTGAATTACGCATCTGTTTCTCATCCATGTTGGCTAGGCTATCTGCCTGTCTGCTTCCCTTTCTTTATTTTGTTTTTCTGGTCTTCTGCCTAAAATTCAGTGAAGGCCATGCCAGGATTTTTCCAGATCAATTTTAAGCTTCTTGTTTCTTATACTTGCTCTCTATACAATAATCTGAACATTTTCTGGGAATAAATGGACCATAGTTTGGGATGAAGTTTTTAATTCTCCTCCTTGCAGCTTGGGCCTGTATTTCAACATGTGACTGAAGCAACCATCAAGGAAAATTCCCCGTGGAATGGAAGTCAGAATCTTGATTCTACTGAACAGGACCCCAACAGATTGCACACATCTCATTTGAAAGGCTCTATATCGTCTTTAGCAGCTAAAAGGCGTCAATTGTTTTTGGATACAGTTAGTTCACCTGCAAACTTTCCCTTTGCATCTCCTTCAGCCAAAATGTCTGGGTCACTGCTAAGTAAGGAAAGAACTCAGCATGGTTTGAGTCTGTCATCTATGTGGAAGAACATTCCTAAGTTTGGAAATCTTGATTCATCTCCTTCTTCTACTCGTTTGAAGGAAATCAAAGCATTAAAGCTTAAGTTATCTGGTTATCTATCTAGTTCTCCTTCCAGTACCGGTCAGGCACGGACTAGCAAAGATGTTGTAAGCAAACGCACAGAGACCCCTGTTGCTGTTCATGATAGCAGTCCAATGAAGACCCCAATCATAAATAAGATGAATAATAATTTCAGCCAAGCTGAGAAAACTCTAGCTCTTGCCAGGAATAGAGAATCTCCAGGTCGCACAGCTTTGCACATTAATCATAATGATCAACCTATTACAGCAAAGACAGAAATGGCCTATCCCAACAACTTCAGCATGTCAGGTGGTGGAGTGATGCAACCACGATCTATGTCCGAGAGTTCTGAAAACACCGCCCTGGTCTCTTTGAAAGCTGAGCCTCCATTGGATGAATTTGTGGTTGCTCATAGAAAGGATAATGAGGAACCTATTGTAAGTCATAGTTTGTCAACTTCCCCAGTGCAAAGGTTAAATCAGGAGTTATTACCATCAGGAAATGATCAAAGTACACATAATGTCTCTATGCAACAAAATTGGTATAGAAAGTCCATTGGCATTGACTCAGACCAATTTGAAAGTCCATTACAATCTGTAGCCTCCGGTGGCTATCCAATTGAAGATGTTAACAAGATAAAGTCCGATTTCCTTGAGAAGATATCTCCAAGGGGCAGGAATATGTCGGATTTGCGGAGAAAGGATGAAATTGTGGTCGCTCATAGAAAGGATAACGAGGAACCTATTGTAAGTCATAGGTTGTCAACTTCCCCAGTGCAAAGGCTAAATCAGGAGTTATTACCATCAGGAAATGATCAAAGTACACATAATGTCTCTATGCAACAAAATTGGTATAGAAAGTCCATTGGCATTGACTCAGACCAAATTGGAAGTCCTTTAAAATCTGTAGCCTCTGGTGGCTCTCCAATTGAAGATGTTAACAAGATAAAGTCCCAATTCCTTGAGAGGATATCTCCAAGGGGCAGGAATATGTCGGATTTGCAGAGTTTAAAGCAGCTCAAGGACCTCCAGACCGAAGCAGATGGAGTCAACTCCATAGAGGAAGTTTCTTTTGGGGAAAGAAAAGTTTCTTCTCTTATGCCTGATTCCACATATCCGAACAAAAGTACTGATGTGCCTTTGCCTAAAAAGGTCATATCGTGAAACTGATTAGACCTCAAGATCATCATGATTTTCTGTTGACACCGATGAGTCTGTTTCTGTTATTTTTCTTTATTAATTCTTTAGGTTGCTTATGCAGAGCCTCTCTAAGGAACCAGCGCAGAATGACAACAAAGAAATCCACAACATGCGCCATTATGAGAACATGCAGTCCAC
This sequence comes from Eucalyptus pumila, assembly GCA_016097595.1. Lineage (NCBI taxonomy): Eukaryota > Viridiplantae > Streptophyta > Magnoliopsida > Myrtales > Myrtaceae > Eucalyptus > Eucalyptus pumila. The sequence continues at coordinate 8,195,225 of CM027846.1, read as the reverse complement.
TGTTGAGGAAAGCATATCTACTTCCAAGTCTGATGCTTTGGGCATTCTTAGTAATGACAATCAGCAGGAGCCTTGTCATTTGGCACCTATTTTTTCAGCACAAGAGATGAAGGAATCTCACCATCAAAAGAGGAAAGGAGATGCTCTTGAGGATGGAGATCTTGTCAGTAAGGTTGCCAGGACAACAGGGAGTTCAGAAATCAAAAGAAGTGAGGGTTATGATGTCAATTCCTCCACTGAGAATCCCAAACATTCTTGTATGGGAAGAGAGAATTCCGGCGATAGCATTCCACCACGTAGAAACTGGAAAGATGTATGACTATTGTTGATGGTTTTATATTTTACCTTTTTGTGGTGCTCTTCACAGTAAGTAGTCCAATACCCGATGCTTCTCCTTGATATTGGAGGTTAACTTGCAGGTTTTTACAAAGTTCTTGGATGATAGCAGAAAAATACCATCTCCCTTGGTTGACAAGCTAGATATGAGAACGGTATTTATTTATTTTTCTTTCTTTTTATTTTGAGGTTATGCAAATTTTTAGTCATCCTCTTGACATAGTCATTGGCATCTTCATTTTTTTTTTTTTTGGTGATGTATAGATCAGTGTGCTCGATGAGATGTTAGTACACCTTCAGAAAGTCAAAAACTATGAGCTGCTTAGCTCTGACATTCAGACTAAGGTTAGTTGGGCTATTGATGAATGCCTGTCCCTAGCGCCTTGCTTTTATATAAAGAAAATTTATGAAGTAGCAATGTAATGGTTTTCACTTTGCAATTTTACAGAAGGCAGATCAATCTCGTGGTGCTTCTGAGAAAAGGTAGCATCCATTTTAACTTTGTGAGAGTTAAGACTCATTGATGTGTGGCATGTTGGGTGTATAAAATGAGCTTTTTTCATCATTGAGTTGCAGATTATATGAGATCAACTCTCTGCTGTATAAAGCATTGCATGAGAAGGAGAGATTGCGCTTAAATTGTGTGAAGCGTGAGAGGCTGCAGGTATAGAGCAACTGACTCATATAATCTCTTGCTTCATGGATTAGATGCTGATGTTGTTTTGAGCAGAAAACAGAACAAATCTTGAGGTCTTCAATTCAAGAGTCTCAAGCATTAAAATTGATAACGAAGAAGACCTCACTGCTTGCTGTTGAGGACGGCAGTTGTGAGGATCATCAATGTTCAACTCAATCTGAGAATGGATACAAGGTAGGTGACTTGTTTAGGTGTTGTTGTATCATTCTCTCCTAGCAAGTGCAATCCAGTGTATTCAACCGCATCCTGTCTCCTTCACCTCAAACTACCCACATAAAGGACGGAAAGGAAAAAAAAATGACAAAAAAGAAAAAGTGAATGGAAGGAAAGAGCATGACTGTCATATTCCGAGACTGATGTGACAGTAAACATAAAGTTCAATGGGATCTAATCTGCTTGTCCATCACTAGAGAAATATTGTTGCTTCTTTCTCAATGGTTACATGTCAACTTCATAGCCTTCTCAAATCCACAGTTTTTTTAAATTTCAGATGATAACCCTTCATTTGACTAAGTTTGTCAAATATTACTTTCAGATGTTTGAAGATGATTGTTATCATTAATGTGGTTAAAAATACTTAAGATCGTTTGAATCTGAATATCTTGTTATGGCAATGGGAAGTCCTTTTCAGGTCTTGATCCATATTTAATTTTCAGGAGTTGCCAAGGCACAATGGCTTACAGCGTCGTATTCTTTCACTGTTCCACATATAATTAGTAATAGGAAATAAAACCTCTTCATCTGGTTTTTGAGACCTCATTGTTACTGCTAATTGAGGAGTCGCGTCTAGACATCTTTATTTGTTCTTATGCAGGTCTTTTGTGATGTGATCATGTATTGTTACCAGATATGGTCCAGACATGGAACGGTAGTCACATTACAGTAGAGTTTGAATAATGAATTTTGCTCAAAATTCAGGAAGCCTCTGAAATTTATTCAAGACTTTTGTTTCCTGCCATGCAACTAATGATGTGGTTGTTGCAAATAAAAGAAGAGATAGAAGGTAGTATCTCTGAAGTCTTAAGACCAAATTGTCGAAAGTAAGGCAGGAATTCTCATTACACTCAGGCTGAGAGGAAAGATGGGATGCATACATGTCCAAGTTCAAAGCATGAAATCAGAATCCCTGCTATGTTTTGATTTCACTTTTGAAGTTTATGGAATGAATCGTGACATCACGTGCTTAAAGCTGTATAGGTCCAAGTACCAATTACCTGAACTGATAAAAACTATGAATAAAGTGAGAGGTCTAAGATTGTGCCATCAAAGGTAAAAGCAATTAGGACTTTGTATTAAAATCCATATCAGAGGACTTAAAACTTGTCCCTTATACCTTTTCATGGGGTTTAAAAAGAGAAGATATTTTATTTGTCTTATTTTCTAATTCTGGAGGTGAGGTATACAGCCAATGACTTTGATATTTTTTAAGTGATATGTATGTTCAAAATGCAAGCTCACAAGCATTTTTTAAGTTCTGCACAAAAAGGATGCATTACTTCCTATCAGCATCATCTGCATTAGACATTATATTGTGCATGGTAGTGAAAATTCATGTGTGGTGTCTAACATTTGCAACTTCATGCTTCTGGGAAAAGAGTTGCTATCCTTCAATTACATATTCGCTACTTCTCAGCATAGTATGTAGTGTAGTAACATGCGGGTTGATCTTTCTTTATTATTCATGAAAGCTCACGTAATTGTATTATATGACAAGACCTTTTTGCCTTTTTAGTTAGTCACCATAACAATATGTTGAGTTTGCATGATGTTATTGCATATCTTAGCGAAAGTAATTGATTTCTGTGCGTATTCTGTTAAAAGATGTGCTATTTTTGCAGGTTGCTCATAACCCAATGACATCAATGAAGCAGGAGATTGAAATCTTAGAGAAGAAAATAGGGAACTTGACCAAATCTTTAAACAGATTTTGCAAGATGAAGGGAGAATTAGGTTGCGTAGAGACAATAGGACTAATTAATAACTTCATGAAGAAAAGGATGTGTTGCAGATTCGTTCGCCTGGATATGCAGGTTTTCTAATTTACCATTTGTTCACCCCATGCAATGAGAATGTCAATTTGTCTTACAGTTCCACCTATCTGCTGTTTGCTCAGCTGTGGAAAGTGAGTTCCTTTGAGAGTAGAAGTGGCCATCATGATATCACTCTTGACTATCTTGGATTAATTTACCAAAGGTTGCTTCTTCAATCCTGATTCATGCTATAGAAAATTTCACTTTACATTTCTAAAGCAGCATATAAAATGTAGTGCCATTTTAACTTTTAGTTTTGCCGTTTCCTTGAATCAATGCAGGCTCAGCTTGACTGCTCATCCAGTTCCAAGTTTAACAGTTTCCAACAAATTGGCCGATACAAAGATAGAACAGGTAATGGATTTTCACTAATATGGAGAAGAAGTACAACAGTCTTTCATGGTATCTTGTGGCTTATTTGTTGATGTTTTGCAACTAGACCTGAAAGATGTCTTTTTCCTTTTGTTAGAATTATCCAAATATGGCAGCTCGCATAGCATTCGCTTTTGTTTTCAACAGCGAGACAGTTAAGAACTATGCCACTTCAAGATGTGTGGCAAAGGAAACGCAAGTAAGTTTCATTCATAAGCTTTTGATGCATTAGTCTAGATGAAATGCTTATCCCTTTATTCTCCAGTCATTTTGTCAAGGAAGCCATATGAGGTTATCGGCAAAGGCCGTGTTCTCTATAGCTGTATCTTGGCCAAATTTTCTTACTTCATTTTTATGGCTTTGCAGATGACACATCTGCTTCTTAGAAATCTCTTGGATGTACTTGAGGAATTACTTCTAGCACGACTAGAAATCAAGAGTCTAACACACACAAGTTTTTTCTCTTCAAGAGGTAACAAATTTTTGTGCCTGGACTCTGTTTCCTTATTTCTCAAATAAATTGTTTTGTTGAATTTTTTTGGTACTTATACATTTTAGTACCACCTTCTTATGTGATCTGCACCCTTCCACACAAAATTCTGCTTTCATGATGCATTCATTTTCACCCGCATTTAAACTTGATCATGAATTTTTTAAACAAGAGACCTAAAGAATTGCTGCAATGATGCTGATGTCACATTTTTTAGATTCTCACTAGTGACTCATTGTGGCCTGCCAGTGAACTTAGATTTTGATTTTGAAGTCAGCATCGTGTATAGTTGCTTTTCTTGTCGTAGGTGGGTTGTCCCTTACTCATAATTTCTTATCTTCATCTAAATGCAAATTGCACTTTGCCCATCAAACTTAATTGTAAGTGTTGTTTCGACCTTGAATTTGCTGCTTTCTCTCAATGTGGTCCTGCTGCTGAATTCTTTTTGAAGGCGGTTCTTGAACTTAAAGACTTTTTCCAAATGCGTTTCCAGTCAGTTTTATTAATGGGCATGTTGGAGAGAGTTACTGGGCCCTTGTTTTCTTTTTTAGAAATAAATGGTTGATTTTGTCTTCACACTTACAGGAAGTCAATTTTTAGGAAAGTTCAGTTTCAAATGTCTTGGTGCTTTAATATTGGTGGGATCGGTTGTTGATCAGGTTCTTTGCTAATAAGAGACATAATAACCACAGTAACAAGTGGTTAAGAATTGCTGAGTGTGAACTTACTTTTGAAAAGAGTTGATAAGTTTCGGAATTGAGCAGAGAATATTAATTTGAGGATGAAATTCGGAGAAGCAAAGACAAGTCTGGCAACTTAAATGGCATTAAATTGATCAAATTCTTAGTTTGTACGTCAGATGACAATTGCCAACTGTCACATTGTCGACCGACTTTTTTTAGTGTTGGCAATTTTAATTGCGGGACACAAATATGGCAATGTTTTCCCTCCTTTTCTAATATATGTTCCATCTCTATAGCTCAGTCTTAGGCCACCTTTTTGCATTGATGATGCACTTGTCTGGCCTGCCTTTACTTCATTCTTTCTAAAATGAGACTTTTCATATATTGATCTACATTGTCACTATGTGCCCTGATTGTGTGATTCATGTATTTTACAGATGGGCAACTTGATCTGCTGCTTTCTTTCATCGACTTCCGCAGTGATCAGAAGGTGGCATTAAGCTTTGACGTGACATGTCTGAATTGGTAAATTTCTTTAAGTTCTTTTAATATGTTCTGGTTGTTCCCATCTGAAGGTTCCTCAAGCTTCTTTGCAGCTTGAAAAATACGTGCATTTACTTGCTGATAGCTTTACAAGAGAAACTAGCATTCTTATTTAAAGTTTCATTTATGCTCCTCTGGACAGGTCACCCAACTTAGAAAATGCTACTTGGGTATTAGATCACTGCAATTCGCTTCTCTTATATTATACTTGACCAATCATGTGACGTACTCACCTGGGTTTGCTTCTTAAAGGACTTTCTAATTGATTACCTAACCATATGATGTCCTTTTGTTTTGCTCAAATTCGTTCTGGCTTTTGGTGTCTAATCTATGAATTTGACATTTGCCATTACAGAGATGATTAATAGTTTGCTTCATGCATGAGTTTTCTCAGATTATTGGGTTCAACATTGGCATCTACTCTACTTTTCTGTCTCCTATTTGGACATCTATCAGTGTCGGTTGGATTAGCTCAGTGCTGCTATGATTTAGGAAAAGTATTTTTTACGTTTGGAGCAGTATTTATTTTCAAACAAATCCTATTCTGTTTTAGACTACAGTTTTTTTTTTTTTTTTTTTTTTTTTTTGCAGCACCACTCTATGACATGACTTTTGACTAATTCATATTGAACCTTTTTTCTGGGCTTCTTAGTTCGAAGCTTATTACAGATTGTGTATTCAAACTTTATTCATACATAGGGAATTGAATCTATAGACCTTTTTTGATCTTTTCTCTTGAATTAAAGATGACTCTTGGTGATGATTTCCATTGGACAGTGGGCTTTATCCTTCGGAGGCTCTCCCATATCATGTTGAAGCTTCCATGGAGAAAATTTCTCACTCGCTGCCTCAGTCACTTTCAAAGGAGATTACAACTGCTATAGAGCGTCTACGGGTGGGATACTCAAGAATTTTGAGGCTCTGCCGATGTGTCTCCAAGGAATTGCGAGGTTAAAGTATATTGTATTGAATCAGAGGAAAAATAGAAGTTGGATTCCAATAGCTTGTTGGTGTCAATATGCGTATATTTGATTTTGAACATGCTGAATCTGGTCAATATAGGTACTTTTCAACATGTCAGACATGATTTTTAACAGATTGTAAATATAGGTTGCCATTGGCACCAATCTTGCTGAAGCCCATTTGGATTCGAATCCTGTCAGCTTTGTGGAAGAATTATCATGTCTATAATGTATTTGTTTTTTCCTATGTGGTCGGAACTTGTGCCTCAACTAAAAGCACGGATATTATCTATGCAATTATAGTGCTTGTGCTGTGCTGGAGATCAAGGTTGTCTTTTTTTGGACTTGCGTGGGTGGTAAGCATGGGGATGCATTGGCATCACCAATTTTACATAAAGTTGCAACCGGTACAAAGGGATTGTGGATCTAATTCCGGCGTTGTTTAACAAGTCGAGGAATCAGCATGTTGCAAAAAGTGAGGATCGACTTATAATCTACTAAAGTCTAGGGGATTTTCCTCTCAGCACTTGGGGATGATTTCATCTACAAAGTTGAAAGGTTATATGGGGTTCTTGACACATTCAATGACCCTCCAAAGAAAATATAGTGTGGGGATAATTTGAAATGAAAAGTTGATAACATTCGACTCTTCTTTATCGTAAAATCATTGGTATTTCCTACTATTAAGGAAGAAAAATATACATCTTTGCAGTAAATCTAGTGCTTTTAGCCGATGACCATATCTTATAATGGACATGCTAAGGTGGTTAAAGAACAGACGACAGATCTTTTGGGAGGTAAATGAGAATTTTGAGTGGATTGTATTCTCTATTTCCATTCTAAAAGGGCCCTTTTTTTGGAGTCCATTAGTGGGGGAGAGTCGAATCCGCTGATCGCCTTCCTCCCATTTCAAATCTCATGTAGATGTCGCGATGGTTTCGCGGTTAGGGTTTAGGGAGGTCTATATTTAGCCGGGAGGGGACGGTGCAAGGAGTGGTGGTGGCCGATGGAGAAGCCTCTTTTCTGCTTCTTTTGATGCTTTAGGTCTGAATGAGAATCAGGATAAGAAACAGGATGAGAATCGGCACCTTGATGAGTAGATTCTATCTCTTTGAGCACAAGAGGATGGGCCAACCAAGAGTAGTCACGAGGGCAATCACAGGACAGCAGCAACATCTGACGATACAGTCTGAGGACGATGCTTTTTGACGTCTGACCAAACCGCATTGATTGGGGAGTAATGTGATGGCAGCTTTTTCCACAGCGATGCACTCCCAACATGATTGTTGGTCTTATCTAGAGAATTCCAACTCTGTGGACCATCTTGACTTTGGTTGGGGAGGGGGGACAAAAAGAAGGTGTCCTTTCGTTCGATGAAAACGATGACATTCGGATTTCGCAAATATCTGATTAGTGTTGCCATCGACGCTTTCCACCCACCTCAATGGAAAATATCTTCGTCATCGTCATCATCCACTTTTATTATTAAATAATTTTTTAAAACTTTTTGTCCCATTATTTTTTGCATATATATACAATCTTGCACAACACTAGTATACACCGTGCCCAAAAAGGTGGCTGCCAGCAAGAAATAAGCTTTGAGAACCTCGTGCTTCATAAAGCATAAAAAACCCATTGTTTTACCAAGTGGCCCCGCCAAGGCACAAGGAAACAAATGAAGCAATAAAAAATTAAGTGGAGAATAGACATACTGGCACGGACGTCACTGATTAATTGAGTGCAAAAAGACGTTTTATAAATAAATAAATAAAAATTAATCGTGCAAGGTATGAAGTCGAGCCTAATACTAGCAGAAATTTTCAAAACCGAGAGCTTGAACTCCTTGCTGAAAGGTTGGACTCAGCAATTTCAATTACAAAATTAAGCGATGCGCACAAATTTTACAATATTTATTCTTTAAATCAATACATAAGAAACGTCTACAAAATGAATAGACGAAAAATAATTTTTCATTGTCCACGAAAATTTAGTCATAAATTGTCATAAACAACGAAACATTTTTCATTGACCGATTATTTTGAGTAATATAAGTGATTATTTTTTAAAACATTCAAATTGATTGTTTTCGCACCCAAGTATTAGGCTATCATCGTGACCAGATAAAAGAGAACATCCCTTTTAAGAAAGGAGAGAAGTTCGATCCTACAAGACAACTTCTGAAGTAAATATTAGAAGTTTAGCTAAAATTAATCGAGAAATCATCCATATAATTGCCTTAGTGGGATTACAATGTGACTTCACAATCTCAAGTCGACAAGTTTGAATATCATTTCAAGATGGTTTCATGCTTTCCAAACTGCTAACCCCACACGCTTCTTGATCTAAGAGAAAACTCCGTAATCAACTCTTTATCTTAATGACTTTGAATAAATATTAAAGAACTTATCCGTGAGGTAGAAAATTATCCGTGAGGTAGAAAATTAAGGAACCTGCAAACAACGCGAATGTGTAATCCAATATAATGACTTCATAATCGTTAGAGGATAAAATTTGTTTGACAATCCATCTTAGGGCGATACAAACACGAAATACAAAGAGAAAATCCAAATGTAGACACAACTCCACGCGCAAGACTCATTGTAATACTGTTGACTCACAAAGTAATATCACACTTCATGCCGGTCCTGAAACGGTAAAAAGTTTCATAGCTAAACAGCGCATAAGATTTTCCTCTTACGATAAGATATAAATAGCCGCAGAACGCTCTAGATTAAAACAACCAGCCAGTAGTGCTCGAGGTCTTCAATGTTGCTAGACAGAATCAACATGACCATAGATGTGAAAGGCGCTTGCCCTTTTGACATTCCAAGACACAATTGATCGCAGTCTCCTGCATCTGTTTTGCTATTTCATCCATTGGCAATAGAGCATCTACAATCTGCAAACAAATAGAAAGGGACCCATATGATCAGCAGCTATGTAAATACAGCCCCTTTTCAACCAAAATAAAAATAAAAATACAGCCCTCTCAGTCGTTTAAGGGTCAAGAAACCAAAAAAAAAGAAAGGAAAAAGGATAGAACTGCAACATCGATCCCCATCATGATAAGAAACAAAGCATTCTTCCGTGGCATCCAAAGTGCAGATCTAAACGCAACGCAAACATGCCAAATCATATAAGATGCACGGGAAAGGAATTCACACAGCTGTAAATCTAACGGGAAATGTCAGTGTGGAAAACCATGTACAGCAGTCACCTAAAAGCTACATATCAGAACTAAAACTTCTCTAGTTGTAAGCTGATAACCAAGGTAAACTAAATACACCCGGGGATCCATGTATACAGTAAAAAAATAATCCTTATTTGAGTGCTTTAAATAATAATGAGAAGACAAGAACCAACTATGGATCTTTTGAGGATTGCAAATGAAGCCTACAAAGATTCGCAAAACCACAGCAACCCAGGTGGGAATTTCCCAGATGACAACACACAAGGTATATTAACATGAATGACAAAACACAGTCAAAATCACATTGCTGCATTCAGTAGATGAAGTTTTGACCTACCTGCCACGAGGCATCACGCAGAGCCTGGTAGCTTTTACCAACCTTCCTTTGAAACTCAAGTTTCTCATACCGCTCATTTCCATATCCTCCTCTCTCTGCAGCTTTCTGTAATTTTGAAATTGCCACCCGGATTCAGGAAGTGCTACTTCCAGGATATTACGATAAAGCAATAGTACAGCATCATACATTCAACAATTTAAATCCCCGCTGTTCTTTTCATCTCACAAGCAAAGAGTTTCAGCTCTCTCTCTCTCAGTAAAACAAGATTACCTCAGGTGGTATGTCCAGATAGAAGACCAAATCTGGGGCCACCAAACCAATTTCTGGTGCCTGAGAAGATAGAAAAAGATATCATTTCCAAAGTACAACATAAAGAAGATTGAGTCTTCTGCTGAAAGATGCTCTAGCAGCACTAACCTTGCACCATTCAAAATCAAGTCCTTTGGCAGATGAAAAAGCAATGCCAGAGTATGAATATCGATCAACAATGAGGGTGGTACCAGATCTCAGCTTTTTTTCCATCAAAGATCTGCAAACATGAGAGAGGTAATTGGCCAATAAAATCGGAAATCATCCTGGTACCTGTTTACCATATACTTTGTACAAGACTAGCATGACAAAACAAAAAAAGAAAAGAAATGGAAATATAAGGCATGCTAATTTGCAGCACTAGTTTGAGAGCAAGAATACTTAATCATATGCCATATGACAACCCCGTCAAAAAGACTAATCGACAATAGCTTGCTCGAAAGATATTGACCATCCCATATACTGATAACGATAATTTTGCAACCAACCATCCCATCTAGAAAGTACCTTATAAGTCCACTACACCATTTGACATTCACACATGGTATTATATCATAATCATATTCTTGATTTGTCTTACTTCTCCACACTAGTTGTGTAACAGATGCAAAAAATACCTAACCAAATCACATGTTAGAATTTTTGACCTCATAGAGATCCTGGATGCTTTCATCCTCAAGCTACCAATTGCCTGAACCAAACACCAATTTAATTATTTTTCACCATCCTATCTTCCAGAAATTTCTAACTATTATGTTATCATTTTCGCTGATACCTTCTGACAAAGACAAGGGTAAGCATGTAAACAAGACCATTAAAACAGATGGTCAATGAATAATAGGTGTCGACCTTCCACCTTGTTAAGTTTAACAAGAACCCCAGAATCATTAGCCATCCTGGTTCTGTAAGATGAAGAAGGCATCATGTCCACCAGCTCACTAAAGAAAAGCGAGAACCACTTAGTTGGCAAACAGAGCTACATATTTGCTAAGCTTGTCTGTGCAAATAGATGACCATGGTGTACAGATTTTAGCAAAGGAAAATGCAAGCTGCTTACAAGAAAGATGGCATACCTCTTCTCCCATCTGTTCGCGCTGAATAGTAGATGTGTCGTGTAGTCATCTAACTGTGATTCATTAGAGAGGTAGGAAGATATCATCTGACCAATGCTCGTAGTTCTGTCCGGAAATCGCCACAGTTCAGTCGAATGCCCCAGTCCCTCCAAGAAAGAAAGCAGCCTTGTCGACTGCGAACTCTTACCACTACGATCCAATCCTTCTAGAACAATAAGAGCACCTCTTGACTCACTGCCGCCACCATTTAGGCAGTTGTTCTGACCCTTCTCCATTCTAATCCCCCGGATGCAAGACTGATGAGAAAACTTTGGTAAAAAAATGAACGACTTCTTGGCAGCAACAGCACCAAAGTTTCTGCAGAAAAGCCCACAGAGCAAAAGCAATGTACTTAGGGAAGGCTTAAAACATTTATTAATGAAGATGATCTTTCCAGCAAGATATCAGAGCTTCACATCAACAAGGGGAAAAGTATACAAGACGCTCTAAACATTGTTACTGATCACAATCGAGCCCTAAAAGTTTTTGAAAAAGTGCGATAAAGTCTTCCATTCATTACTTTTCTGGTTTCTCTTCCATGGTAATCACTAACTTCAGAGATTCCACTGCACTATTTTGAAACCATTCAGAGCTTACGCAATTGCATTTTGTACATAAGAGTTGAGACTTTCAATGTACTCATCCACTGATACGCATCCACAATTCACTTTTTCCTTGGAGTTGAAACGCTAGAGTTCCCAAGACAATTTACAGTATGTCACTTTGGTCTTGCCATTGATAAAGAAAACCATCCAACATATAATTCAAACTAAAAACAATTAACAGAGAGGCAAACTTGAACCCCAAAGCGACAGCCAAGCAACTAAATCCAAATTCGTCTTGAAACAGAATTAATTCAAGGACCCTCACATGGACTTCGTAGCTATGAAATGGCAAGCATGGTTCATACCCTCCAAAGAACGAAGAGCTGCAAGAAGCAGAAAAACAAATCAAGACTCACTCGTCAGCTTCCCATTCAACGAATTAACCTTGAAAACACAACCAACCGACCAAAGTTCGCATCTTTTGTCGCGGGCATGGAATTTTAAGAGGGACAAAAAAAAAAAAAAAAAAAAAAAAAAAACGAAAGCGGGCAAAGCACACTACGCTGAATCCGAAAGAATAAAGAGCTCCGAAAAGGAAAGTTCACCCCTCCCCGCGGGAACTCGATCATAATCGGCCGAAATGCCGAGCCGCAAGCTAATCACTTCCCCTACCCGGCTCGAAGACTGCGGCCGCCGGCGAGTTCGCGGCGAGCCGAGCTACGGCCGGCCGCATCGCGGAAGAGAGAACGCAACGACTGAAGGGACTCACCGAGGAGGCTGGTGATGGCGGCAAAGCGAGGCCGGCGAGAGGTGGGGACGCCGGCTGGAGGTCGTCGGACGGCGACGGCGGCGGCGGCGGCGGCGGCCGGGTCAGGCGCGATCGAGAAGACTGGAGTGCCTAATGGGACTGCAATGAGGGATTGCGCGCTCCAATTTCTCCAGTTACCTTTTGGCGCCCTAATCTGAATATTTCTTTTTAACTTATCATTTTTTTTATTTGGTATCAGAGAATTTGGGCGCGAGAAACCGCCCCGCCGCTGCCCGGCTCCCGGCGGGGCCGGGCTGGGGCCGGCAGGAGCGTGGGCGGGGCTGGGCAAGGCCGCCTCTTGTGGTCCTCACGAGGCAAAGTGGGAAACTGCCCGACACATGTAAAGCTTGAACTACTTAGGGATGCGCACCAAATTCAATTTGATTCAGAAACCAAACTAAATTGACTTGAATTCATCATCAATAATCGATTTTATTGGTCCGGATTGAACCGAACTTTTTTCAAAGAAAATTTACTTTTCATTGATTGAGAATTGAACCATGCTTTACATGGCATAAACCGACAATGACGTGACCCCTTAACTAATATATAAAGGAATCGACGATCAATCCTAAAACAAGAATAAGTCAGCGGGTCTAGGGTCAGATTCGAATTTCAAAATTTGGAAACCGATCTCATACAAATAAGTTCTAGATTTCATGATTGGATCAACCCAACTCAAGAACCACTCAGCCCAATTTAATAAGTTTTGAGAAGGTGGTGAGAAAATCGTGCGATGGCGATGGAACTCTTTTTAAGCGGGCAAAAAGGGGCCATTAGAATCCTAAAGTGGGAACGTCCAAATTCCAAAAGCAATGTTCCCTTTTTTTTCTGGTCGTTTCGATTTGATATTGGAACTTGTATGTTTTCATTAAAAAAGAAAATCTGACCTTGATGAGTTGAAATGATATTCCCTTGAACATCTATTTGTTTATTTTAATATGATAGAGAATTTCATAAGGTTAATACCATGAAATCTCCAAATAAATACATTTATAATAATTTTATGTCAAAATAATTTTTTAATTACTAAAAACCCAAATTGATACATTTATGATAAAAAAAAAAATTCAAGCCAATACATTTGCGGTAATTTTGCTCTATGTTAGTTTCTCTCAAAGAGTACTAATACTATGAAAAGTCACAAACTGATGTACCCATGATAAATAGAGGATAAAACTCAAAATTAATATATTCATCAATTATTACATGTCATATAACTTAATAATTCAAAGGTAAAATCTAACAAAGAGAGTAAATTTGTCACGAGTGTATTAGTTTGGGATTTTTATTATCAAAAAATTAATTTGAAATAAGTTAATCACAAGTATACCAACTTAGAATTTTCACAGTATTGACCCAGTTTCATAATACCCATGCCAACTCCGGGGACATTACACATTTTGCCCTTGTACTTTCAAATGTCACGCATTAACCCCTAAACTTCCAAAATGGCCTCGCACTCCTATTCCTCACCTCTACATCTTCACTTTCGGGACATGAAAATCGTCTCCTCGAGCCTCCTCTCGTAGCTCACCAGGTTCGCCTTCTCGTCTTCGCTACGCTCGACGGTGTTAGGCTCGTTCGAAAACATTTTCCGGGGTCGGGTCGGGTTGGGCCGAAACGCGGATCGAATAATAAAACGACGAGGCGTTTTCACCGAGTTTGCCTTCAAGAAACTAGAGCACGGGTTCTCGTCGACGACATCCCGAGCAGTCAATTCTCCCGCATGTCCCTTGACGATTGAATCGATCCTCTTTTCATACACGGGTGAGGGGGACCAGACCAGTTAATTTTTTATTTTATTTTTTTCCAGAAGATTGTAAACAAAATCGACATCATCGAAAGAAATCCAGATATTTATTTAATTGGTCGATAGTGGGGGTTAGCATCGGTCTGGACCGGCACCTGCAGTCTGATTCTGTTTTGTTCCCTCGAGAAATGGTCATCGGTCCCAAAAATTGAAAATCGATGTTGTGCAGTCTAGTTTTGAGGTTATGGTGCCAAACTAGACTAGTAGACGGGCTCTCAATTGAATCCATTTTAACTATACCCGTTGTTTGCATTTCTTTTCAGGTGATTAAAAAATTATGGATGAACGAGAAACGATATTTTTATGTTACTTGTTATGAAGTTTTTATAATTTATTTTATTTTTTACGCGTTCATCTTTTATGGGTTTTTGCTTTTGGCAAATGGATATTTCTATTGTTGCTTTATTATTCATTTCGCTTGATGAGTCGAGTTGGATAATTCCCTATTGCTTTAGATTTTTAATTTGGCTTTCAAGTGTTTTACTTGTCACAATTTCGTTGCTAAATATTGCGATTGTAAATATTGTTTGTTGACGAATATATACTAGTAAGCTAAAAAAAAAAAAAATGAATCAATCAATTCTCTCTAAATCAATCCTAAATTTGGGCCAAACAAACAATATGGGTTTCACAATTTAGGAATTGCCTTGTACAGATAGATTTCAAATTTCATGATTAGATCGGTTTGACTCTAAAACCACTCGCTTCCGATTTATTAAGAATTTGATTAAAGTCTAATTATCTCAATTCGATTCCCAATGGCCCGATCTCGCTTTTTTCTTTCTTTCTCTTTTAAAATAATATTTGTAAATTAATTTTTTCTCTCTATTTTCCTAAAAAAAGAATTCTATTATTATTAATCCAAATGCTCTTAATGTTTATATGCCATGCAATATAATGAAAACTAATTTTGCTAGGGGTTAAAAATCAATCCATAATTTTATATGGAGCTAATGAATGATTAAACAGGTCACCATAATTTATGTGTCTACAATGTACATACAAATATTTTCAACTATTTACAAGTCACCTCTCGAGCTTCTAATATTCGATGGTATTATACTCACTCGAGAACATTTTCCAGCTAGGGGTTGAGCTTTAAAACACAAATCAAATCATAAAATGACAAGGCGTTTTCCCTAGTCCATCTTCAATAAACCAAGGTGTGACTTTTCATTGATGACATCCCAAGCAATCAATTCTCCCGCATGTCTTATACGACCGAATCAATACTTATTTTCACGAATGGGCGTAGGGGACCAGACCAATTAATACTATTCAAAAGATCATAAACAAAAATCAATCCATCAAAAGAAATCCAAATGGCCCAAGGCGGATTATGGAATCAGACCAAACCAATTTGGTCGGTTCATGATCGATTTCATGGTCTCAGAACTCGAGAATCACAAATAAATAAATTTCTAATTTCGAGGACAAATCTGCTTAAACTCCCCACAACCACTCCCTCCCTCCATCCATTCCAAATTGATTAATTTTCTGGGGGGAGGTGGTGAGGAAATCGTGCGGTGGCGGTCAAGCTCTTTTAAGTAGGCAGAAAGGAGGGAGGGAGAGAGAGGAAGGAAGGAAGGAAGGAAGGGAGGGAGGGGAGAGTGTGTCATTAGGGGAATCCTCGAAGTGGCCGAAAAAGCGACAAAAAAGAGTGCTCTTTATCCGATGTGGTGGGAGAATTATAAAGCGATCGACATCCCTCTCTCTATAATGACTTCCGAGTACGGAAACGCGCTGCCCGGCGCCCATTGGGAGGGCCACGTGTCGCTGCACTTTCCGCGATCTTTCGGATCTTCGGCTCGGGCCCCACCCTCGCTCGCCCCTCCCCCCGGGTGGTCCGATGATGCCGACCCGAGGTGGAGGGGGGGAGGCCGTCGCTGTCGGCCTTTTTCCCGCCCCTTCCTGCCTCCACTCGCCTTTTGCCAATTTGGAGGGATTTTCTTGGGCTCCTCCGGTTTCATGGTCATTTTGCATTATTCTCCCTCTTTTATCATTTGGGTTGGGTTGAATTCTCACTCACTTTTATTTATTCATTTATTTATTTATATTTCTCGTGAGTGGTTGGATCTGTGTTCCGATAACATTGGAGGAAAATTTTGGGATGGCGTTATCTTCCGATTTAGTTTCATTACATCAATAAAGCCTGATGTTTAATTGGTCACGATTCCCTTTTTCATCATTACATCGAGGTCAGTTGCATTACTCTATCTCTTATGACTTGGGTTGTACAGAGTTCTCGATTTTATTTATTTATTTATATTTCCAACGAGTCATTGGATTTGTGTTCCGAGAGAATTGGGAAAATTTTTTTGGGGTGTGGTTCTCTTCCAACATAGTTTCATTGCATTGATAAAGCTTGACGTTTAGTTGATTTTGATTCATACACCGATGGGATGGCAATGGACAATTATTGTTGGTAGTCAATATTTGTCCCAACCCATTTTATCAAAGTGATCACTCCTCAGGTCCTCGTTGAATCAGCTAGGGTCCTGGTTTGTCTTGAGGCTATGCTGAAAAGAGGGCCATGCTCAAGTTCCCTTGATTGATAATTTAGAAGGTCATGATTCGTTAGCCAAATCCCCAAACAAATTACTCAGTTAGGACCATCTGGGAGTTAATCTTTACATGCAAATAACACCGTAGGTCAATCCTTCTCTCTTTATATAGTTCAGGAATTGGGTTCTTGCATGATTCATTGAATCAATTCTCCTAATCACAATAAATACAACTTCATCAAAGAAAAATTCATAAAAACGACTTGGCTAATGACATCTTTGATCGTGACCCATCAAGGACCATCGACCAAGAAAAGTCGTGCTTCCTTACCCTCAAGGCTTTTCTAGAAAAAGCAAGATCTTCGTGTAATAGATTAAATTATATGATCACTTATTGTCTATTCGACTCAGCTTTAATGGTAGCTTAACTAACACTTAATTCCCAAGGTAGGATTGCCTCGCGAGAACACGAGGTGGACAAGAAGAAATTTCTAGGGTCGTCGATTGTTCCTATAAAGATTACGAACTCCAATAATTTTATTAAATTCTAATTTTCTTAATTAATTAGCCGCCAAAAGCTAAAGAAAGGCATGTGGTGCACGGCTAACATCCAAATAAAGAAAGGACAGGTGTCAAAATAGATTGCGTGGGGCTTACAAAGTGTGATTTGTTGGGGGGCTTGCCGAAAGATTTTCTATTAGGATTTTGTTTTTTCTACGCAATGACAACTTTTATTTATATTGTTTTTTTTTTCTCGAAAGACGGGGGCAATCAAGAGATTCTAAGTCTATATTCATATTTTCCCAAATTTCAAAAACTCTAAGCACGAGTGCGACTTCAAATCCCGTTCCAACCACAAAAAACAAAAAAAATTCCAGTCTGCCAAAGGACAAAAACTTAAAGTGACCCAAAAATACAAAATTAGATTCATTATTCATGATGAATCATAATTGAGTATGAAATATGAATCAAATATCTAAAAAAAGAAAACTTCTGCCCATTAGTTCTACATATATGTTTTTTTCGAAAATTTGAAGGTGAAAGAAAAAATAAGTAAAAATAACATATATAATCTTCTACCCATTAGTTCTACATATATGATTTTTTTTTGAAAATTTGAAGATGAAAGAAAAAATAAGTAACTTTACCAAAAAAAAAAAGAAGAGTAAAACTCACTTTGCTGTGGACGCGTTGGTTTGGGCGATCCCTCTCTTTCGACTGGGGGAGGTTCAAGTCACCATGATCGTATTTGTACAACTTAAATGCGGCGCTGTGAGAGATGGGTCCACGCGTTAGCAAGATCGCCTTGACTTATGTATATAAATACGGCGTCGTGAGAGGTGGGTTCCGTGCTAGCGTCGCCTCGGATTTACGTTAGCGTTGCCTGACTTATGTATATAAATACGGCACCGTGAGAGGTGGGTCGCCGTCTTAGCGTCGCCACTCGGATTTACGTCGCCGGCCGCCTTTATCTTCTGATTCTCGAGTCGCCAAAAAAAATGAAGAAAAAAAATAAGTAAAAATAATATATATAATTTTGCGTGCGAGCCACTAAATTCGCAAAATTTTTAAAAATAATCTTCAAAATCTCCCCCAAAAAGGTTTATCACTAAAGTTAAAAATTAAAGTAAAAAACTATTCTAAATACGAAACAACCTAAAAAAAGAGAAGGAAAATAGGAAAGACCAGTCAAGAGGGTATCCCGTCTCCTAAAAAGGGCAAGTGGTCAAACGATATTCATGGAAAAAAAGAGGAAAACAAAAGGAAGGGAAAAAAAAGGAAGGAAAAAAGAGGCAGAAAAAAACAGAAAAAGCCACTTTTGGTTTAACTTCGGAAAAGGACGTGGGCCCACCAGCAATTGCCCCCACTTTTCCGAATTCTTTATTATTATTTTTCTTGCCCTTTCCAACTCGCCCGGTGGGGGCCAAAACGGACATTAAATGCACTGCTCGATTATTATTAACAATATACCGACCAATAAAAGATAACAATATTATAATAATACTTTAATATTATATATTTTTCTCTCTCCTGCGCGCTTTTTATCGTCTTATGTCACATTTTCCTGCTCTGCTCAGTACATTCATACACGCACTCCCCAGCCCAAACCATATCTCTCTCCTCCCTCTCTCTCTCTCTCTCTCTATCTCTACTTTCTCTCTCTAGGATTTGTTCTTCGTGCTGAGCGAGATTCTGCGGAGCTCCGCTGCGCTTCCGCTCGAGGGTTTCCCGATCGCCGCCGCCGTCGTCCGCCTGAGACCGGCCGTCCGCCGGAGCTGGCTGCGGATCTCGTCTCCTTTCGACGAGGTGAGGGCTCTTTGTTGGTTGTCGCGTTTTGGGGTGGGGAGGGGGTGGGGGGTTTTTGGTGGCTCGGTTTCGGGGCGTGGGGGTTTTGCTGGCGCTTTCGAGATCGGCTTCGCGAGGTGCTGATCGAGGAGAGCGAGCTCGTGTCTGTGGGTGGTGGACGGGGCTCTGGTGATTGGGGAGTGTGCGTGGAGCTCTTCCGTGCTCTGCTTTTTTGCGGTTTGGATCGCGGAGGTTCGGATTGAATTCCGACGGGGGAATCGAGCTGTTGGTGTAGTTCGGAGTCTGTTTTTTATCGATCGTGATGTGGGGAGGGAGGGGGATAAGGTTTGTGTGGTGGTCGTGATCCTTGTCGCTGACAGTTCGATGTGAAGTTGAATGCTTTTTTTTTTCTTCTGGTGGGGAAAAAGGAAAAGAGTTCGTTAGTTCTGCATAGGCTGACTGGTGAAGTTAGAAATCTGATTAAATTTTTGGTTAATCTACAAGCTCTTTTTGGACAAAGTTTTTGTGCTTTGGGTAACCTCTCTTCTTCAGTTTTGAGTTGCTTTAAGTTTCCCTTTTCCTCTTTGACATTATTTCTAAGTAAAGGCATCTTGGAGTTTTTGTTGCTCTTAAGCTTGAAATTTGGGGGTTTCTATCATCTTTATAAAGCTCATTTTTTTTTTTTTTTGTTGCATTTCTTGTGTGTGTTTTTCGCTGAGCAAACTACTGCTTTGGGAATAGTATCGCGAGAATTTCTTGGTTGAGATTACTTCTTCTTTACTTGGCCTGGACAACGGCTCAAAGCTTGATCTCCTGAAGCTACATCCAAGTGACTAATATTCTATCTTGATGACAGGAAGGAAACTGTGTGACTGAGGATTAAGAGGGGCCGTGTGGAATCTTGGAGATCGAAGAAGCCTTTCTCGCTGTTTAATCTTGAGATCAAGTATCGTGGTTTTGAGTTGAAGAAGTATTGCAATTATCTTAATTGAGTTCTGGTCTCAACTCGGAATTACTGTTTGAAAATGGGTTATATATGTGAGTTCTGTGGAGAGCAGAGGTCTATGGTATATTGCCGATCTGATGCTGCATGCTTGTGCTTATCATGTGATCGGAATGTTCATTCTGCCAACGCTCTTTCGAGGCGCCATTCAAGAACGCTGTTATGTGAGAGGTGTAATTCACAACCTGCTTGCGTTAGATGTGCGGAAGAGAGGGTCTCGCTATGTCAAAATTGTGATTGGATTGGTCATGGGGCCTCTACCTCGGCATCAACACACAAGAGGCAAACATTAAACTGTTATTCTGGTTGTCCCTCGGCAGCAGAGCTTTCTTCAATATGGTCTTTTGTGCTAGACTTCCCTCTGGAGGTGAATCCGCATGTGAGAAGGGAATGGGGTTGATGAGCATAGCAGAGGGTAATGAAAACGCAGCTTGCATTCCACCAAAAGACAGCAGTAGCCAAGATGTATCTGTTTGTGCTGATGATGAGGCTGGGAATGCAAATGCATGGGTTGGGTCATCTTCATTGCCGGAACTTAAATCAGCGTCTCTGAATATGGGTCAGCTGGCTGCATCTGCAAGCACGGCGACTCCTAAGGTAACTGACCAGTTCACTTTATCTGCATCTACTTTGAGAGAAGAAAGTCATTGCGAAGAACATTAAGTAACCAATAAGTCGTTTCCAAGGCAGACTGTGGTTGTTGCAACATAATTTGGTGCATGATGGTGTGAAAAAGAAGTAGGTTGAAAGGTATCTGATTCCCTGAGATCAGAACTGTTTGCTTGGCAAGCACTTTTCAAAGATAAAACTGTTTTCTGATTGTTCCTCCTTTTCCTTGATTGTTCTTGCCACCATTTAGTGACTGATTAAAACCATTTCCTTTATTTGAAGGAATTTTTTTTTTTCGCTAAATGCCATGCACTCATTATGCTTCAGTGTTACTCACTGAAGAAAAGCCCATGACCAAGTCAGCTTGTATATTCTAGTTCTACCTTTCCCAAACCAAAAAGGATGCTGTTTCGATAGATGAGAGGACCTTTGTAATTTTTCCATTGCATAAAGGGCATTGGTTATGTCTTTTGAGTCCATAAACATAATATTCGGGAAGCTGTCTTGTTTTATGGTTTGTTATTATCAATGTAAGATGAAGACCCTGTCAAGTAATTGCCAAAAAAGAGTTTACTTAGTTGATTTGATGGGAAGAACAAATAATAGCAATTATGTTACTAATACCTACCAGTAAAGGTCTGAGTTTTGTGCTTGAGAAGTTACTAATATTCAACATTCAATTTTCGGCTGTTATTGAGCGACTTCTCTTTTCCTTTTTCAGAACTTAAAAGTTTCTTAGCACTTAAAATTCGGCTCTTAACTTATTAGTCTCATTTTCAGTTCTATCAAAGAAGCCCTAAGTTTTCACTCAACTTCTCACATGGGATGCAAATTAAAATAGTGTTGGTAGCTCCATCTGCTATTTCTAGAGTGCTTTCACCTTTTTAAACCTGTTCTACCATATGCTTAATTTTTAGCAACGGTCACATGAAAGTGATAAGTCTATTGCTGTATTTCTGAATTTTCCATCTGTAAGAATCATTCTGAATTTTGTTAGCCTATGAAGCAATTCAACAGTTCATTTCTTTTCGGGAATTTAACAGCATTTGTAAAATCCTTCTAACATGTGTATCGTGTGAATGTGAGTTCTAATTTTGTGTTACAGATCTCATTAATTTGACTTTGTGTGTGCAAATGCTTGTCTAATCACTGGATTGTGGTGTGGTAATGAATTTCACCATAAAATAATCTGTTGTGGATTTAAAGTTAAAACTTCTACATGAGCATTGACAAGGTTTGCGCTGTTCGCTTCCAATAACGTTGACCTTTTGCTTTAAGAGGCCTTCTTGTGTGATGGAAGTAAAACGGGCATCTATGTTCTCCGCTCTAGTGCTGATCTTTTCCCCTGTTAAACTCCACTCTTAGAGGGCATCCTGGTGCTGAGGCTCTAGCAGTACTACTACTTACTTTTATTGTAGAGGAAAATAATTTGATAGCAACATTTCCATTAGGGTGGTAGATATTATGATATGTGGGTTCTGTCGTGAGAAGCATTGCCTTGAACACCACCAAAATCAACCATTTTATTTGTCTTTGGGATTGATATCAGCTTTTCTAAAACTGTTTGCATTAAGCTCCTCCTTTTATGCATTTTCTATTAGTGCATATTGATGCATTACATCCTTCACTGACTTCTGAAGCTTCCTATGCATCTTCATTTAGGCGTGCCTTCCTATTACAAGAAGTCCTGGGCTTTTTGAAGATGATAGGTTCTATGAGGATTTCAACATGGATGAAGTGGATTTGGATCTTGAAAATTATGATGAGCTTTTTGGTGTTGCCCTAACTAACTCAGAATTGCTGTTTGAGAATGGTGGGATTGACAGCTTATTTGGAGCAAAGGAAATGTCTGCTGCTGATTCCAACTGTCAGGGTCCAGTAGTTGCTGAGGTATATTGTTATTAAAGGAAGAATATTTGGTCTTTCCGAATATTTTGCTGCAAAATCTGTCCTATGATCTATAGAAGAGACACAATCTCTCTTGCTACATAATTGTGCATCATGTGTTTTTCCCAGTTTGTTCCTCTTTTCTTTCTGTTGTCTGTTTGGTGGAGGAAGAGTGGAGTGTGGTTATGTTGCTATTTCAGTAATCGAATCCTATCGACACGTTTCCAAGGTCATTTTGCAGAAAGGATAACTACTAGGTCTATGATAGTTTGCACTTCTTGGGATGAATTGTATACTCATCAGGAGAAGTCCTTAGGCATTGTCACATTGAGATGAAATGATATAAAATATTGGTTTTCTAGGTTGATAATATTGGAGGCCGTGTATCCCCGTGAACATAGTTTTGATTTCTTTTACTTGTTTGTCGTATACAGTAAACACTTTTGAGCATTAAAATATAACCATAAATACAAGGGTTTCAGCATCTCCAGGGTTTTGGCTATAGATTAAAGCAGGATGAGATTGTTATCAAAGTCAGGCTACTTCTGGTATCGATTGTCACTTCACATTGATTTGAGAAGTAGTGGACTATGTTTGAGAAGATACATACAAGAAGGGAAGTTAGTGGGATGTTGAAAAAGTTGTTGTCTCCTGACTAGCAGAAACATGGAGATGAAGAATAGCACCACATAGGCTTATTAGACATAAGTGCATACTTTCAAAGCAAAAATGAAGAAAAGAACATGGGGTGGGACAATATGGCAAACACCGTGTGATTTTATTGCAATTTAATGGAAACTTGATGTTTGATGTCCCCTTTTGTTTATCCCGGCTCTGGGTTGAGTACCGATTCAATTATGGTGGACTGTTCTTGGCTTGCTCTCTTGATGAGTTGACGACCTTTGTCTAACGAGGAAATAACTAATAATTATGTGGGACAAGGCTTGTTGGTGGTAGTTGTTGTTGTTGTTGTTTGTGTTTCCCTTTTTGTGTTGCAGGGAAAGATTTCCTCCCAGTCAAATGTCTAGGAGGATGAGGTTAGTTCTTTCCCATATTGAAAGATGGGTGGCACTGTTGGTTGGAGGCTGTATGTGCATCTGGAAGTTGTTTTAACTCTACTATATGAATGCTCTTGGGTTGTGTCTGCTCATGGATCAATGATCTTGTTCTAATTCATCTTCAAATGTTGGCTACCATCATTATATGGTTGAGGCATGCTGAATTTTTTGCTGGTATTTTCTTTTTCCAAACTCAGGAGAGGTTAATTCGGTGGTATTTGGAATTCCCTTGGAGTCTAATGAATTTCATATGCAATGTGGTTGGGTTAATGTTGTATAACCTGTTTAGTTTTGTTCATAGCTGGTGAAGGTCATAGTTTGTTGCAGCCGTGGTATATAGGTGATGGGTTCACTGACTTCTCTGACAAATTTCAATGCAATGCTACTGCCTCTTGTTTTTATATCTTCCTAGCTGTCAGGTGTTAATAGCATTGCTATCACCGCAGGGCTTGTAGAACTTCTCTTACATTCTTATTCTTTCTTAGTTTTGAGTATTGCTGGCATGGTAGGTTTTTATGTAGACATATGACTGAACAATGTTCATGAATTTTTTTCACAGGGATCATCTTCTGGACATGCAATACAGCCTGCATGCAGTGTTGCCTCGGCTGAGTCTATGATGAGCTCTAAAACCGAGCCTATTATTTGTTTTTCAACAAGACAACCCCATTCCAATCTCTCATTCTCCGGTCATATTGGAGAGAATAACACTGGTGATTATCAAGATTGTGGGGCTTCCTCAATGATTCTTATGGGAGAGCCTCCATGGTGTACCCCTGGCCCTGAGAATTCATTCACATCAGCAAGCAGGAGCAATGCTGTGATGCGTTACAAGGAAAAGAAGAAGACACGCAAGTAAGCATGAGTTTAATTCTTTACATCAATTCACAGTAATCATGATTAAATAGATCCTGTACGTGGGTCTGCTGTGTTATGACATGTTTCTTGAGCTTTATTAGAATTCTTTTGAATAGAATAGTTAGGAGTGGGATTCCAGTTCTGGTCCGAGCCCACTAGCATAACTTTGGTTCTTGAGAATAAAAGAGTCGAGTCAGGGGCGATGTATGTTAATGTTTCTCGCGTACACTTTTATTGACGTGTGACATTCCTGTTTTGAAGTGCCATTACTATTGCTTGAGGAGTAAAAGAAAATAAGCACTTCTCATATTTGGATGGGGTTGTAGTTCTATTTGATAAATTTGTGATGCAGCTGTATTTGAGCCCTCTTTGGCCAACTTATATACATTATTAATAACTAACCATTCTTATGCTTTCTTAAAATGCCCCCTCATATAAGCTGTCCTGTGGTCCCATGTCTCCCTCCCTCCCTCCCTCCATGTATGGCTATGAGTGAACAATTTTTGGCAGGTTATTGTATTGATATAAGAATATGGGCCTGTGTCCTTGTTTCATGTCAGCAAACAAGCTTCTGTACACTCTGTGACCATTTTGGCTTTCTTGCTCTTTGATGCACTTGCTTGTGATCTGAGGCGTTGAAGGCTGTGCTATTGATTTTATAGTTATTTTCTTTCAATATTTGTCTCTGTTCAGAGCTGCCAAGATCAATTGTCAACAATCAAGCACACCAACTTTTGTCATTGAGCAGCGGCAGTTGATGCTGCGAAATCTTTGGTGCATGATTGTTTGGCGTTTGTGGTGTGCTGCTATGTGTTTTTGGTTACTGAGAAATAGATGGATAACTAGTTGAGGTGCTTTTTGTTTAAGCAAAGTAAATTGATCAACAGTTAATGCGTGAATTTACTGTGACACTACTTTAGCAAAGTAAAAGTAGTGTTTTCTTGGCCAAAGATACTAGAAATGGGTAATGATGGCTCCCTTTGACACTCTTAAGCAAAGTAACTGACTCGTATTCCATCATTTCAGAGTAAAATTGGTTGATATGATCATCTTTTACATGGATCTACAACTCTTTGCTTGTTATGTGCATCCATAGTAGTGGAAGCTTCACATGTAAAGTGCTGTACATATGCTTCATTGCCCATCCAACTCCTTTTCCCCGCCTGGTCTGCAAGCTCCATGAAAATTAAGCATTTATGTGCATTTACAAGAACCTTGTAATCAACAACTACTTAATGCAGACATGTGTTTCATGTGTCTGCATTTGCTAAGGGTAGTTTTGTTTAATTACTCCCCAACCAAAAAAAAAAAAAAAAAAAGAAAAACCACCTCCACTAAGCGGGGGGAGTTGTTTGTTTTGTACCTCAATTTATTTTTATTAATCTCCATTTGTATCTTGTGTGTAGGTTTGACAAGAAGGTGAGATATGCCTCTCGTAAAGCAAGAGCTGATGTGCGAAGGCGAGTGAAGGGCCGCTTTGTCAAGGCTGGTGATGCTTATGACTATGACCCTTTGAGCCAAACCAGAAGCTACTGAGTTGACATATATGCTTTTTTAGGAAGGAACCCTCACCTTCTATTTGCAAATAGTTGGTTCAATGGGAAGTGGATGGTGCAGGTGCAATCTTATTGAGTGCAGATGCATGATGGTGACACTGAAGCCACAGTTATAGCCAAGACAGCCGAAGATGAAAGGGATGGTGGGATGGCAATACTGAAATGTGGGATCTGACCATAGTCCTCGCCGCCATAAAGAATTAACTAATCAACGAAATTCTTCCCACCAAATTGTACGAATATTAGTTGCTTGGCAGTTTCTGTTGCTTTGCCATCCTCTGGGCCTCTTCACTGTGGTATGAGGGGAAAATCATAATTGGTGCCAGCTAGACATAGTTAGGCACGTCATAAATGACAATATGGGGTAGGCTTTCGTCTACCTCTTTTTTTTGAAGCTCTTCCTGCATTTGGCTGCTCCTCTCTGTGATTAGTCAAATTTACAGTTTCAACTGAAGCTCAGGTTAGTGCTTTTATTGCTTCTATTGCAATTCATGTATAAGATGAGGTGGGAAAAGAAAATCACACTTTAATGTATAGGCAGGGTATAAATATATGTAGAATAGAGAAGGACCCAGTCTAGCTAGTGAAGTTATTGTAGCATTTTCATTCAGTATACATTTCTGTATAGCACAGGGATATCCTGTACGTCGTTGCAGAGAATAATCTGTACTTATTTTATGTGAGATTCATTTTTGTCCGCTGTGAAGTATATGAAAACTGTGAATGCAGTATGATTTCTTGTGTAAAAACTTGTCGCCGAACAAGGTATCACTTTTTCTATGGAATTTAAATTATCGATTGATGGCTCAAGTGAGGTGGGGGACGTGACATGGAACTTCGTGCGGAGGCTATTTCCTTTTGAGCCTCTTTGTTTATGCTACTGAGATATTGAGTTCTATTCTTGTTTTAAGTTACTGAGATATTGAGTTCCGTTCTAGATTAGCATTGTGATGTTGGTTTCAGTGTTTAAAGCGTAGAATGTGGTAGCAAATTTTTCAAGAGCTTCGCACTCTGTACGATTAACTGATTACCTTAAATTTCAACCGATAACAGTAGTTGTACTGCATTTAGAAACTTAGATCTATGTTTCGTTTTTACAAGGAAAAGAGGAAAAAGGTCACTTTACTTAACGTTTGTTAAATGGGCACAGATCTGTTTTCCTCTTTTCTCTGGTAGACCCCGGTGGTTAAGCTCGAGAGTGGTTAACGACTTCTGCTTTTTGTGCGCTCTGGGTTTCGAACCAATGTGGAACCCATAGCGCGGCAAGCTGTTGGTGGTAGGTGGGTGCAGTCTGAGAATGTTCGAGGCGCATGTTCTTTTAATGAAACTCGCTCGCCCACACGCCCATTGTCGACTCAGGCCGTGGATGCAAAGTAGTTGAGTTCACGTCTGTTTCTGTTGCCATCGGACAGCCATTGTGTGCCCTGTGGAGACCTCGCAGGACGAACGGAAAGTGTTGTGATTGTCTGTTCTTGAGTCGGATTCTTGTATCTGCTTTTTGTGTCTTATATGATGGACATCATAGGACATTTATCCATTGGATTCTCGTTCTTGCAGCTGATTCGCAGCAACTTTTTCCGATAACGAATTGTGTATAGAAGACGCTTTTAGTCAGCTGAATTTACTGTATCTCTTTTGTGTTCGCATACTAACCTGAAAGACTTTATGAGATTTTACTTCTAATGAAGTAAAGTCGGAAAAGATTTTCGCAAGCCGATCGGGTCCTCAGTAACAAAAGCTTAAAAAATAAAAATAAAAAAATCGACAGAGCTTTATTTTGAAATAAACTGCAAGTGTTTTTGCTCATTTTTGCATCTAAGCACTTGGACTATTTTCAAATGACAACTCAAGCCCTCGTGGTTATGGGCATACCCGTTATCCTCACTTCCACAAATCACTTTTGATGGAGCATTGGTATGTTTCCTTCGCCATTTCCACATAAATTCTATCTACCAGAAGATCATAGGCGCCTTCGTCCCGTGAAAGATTTTACATTTTCGAAAGGTTATTTTGCTCGATTGCTTGTAACGCCTAGAAAAAGCGATTTAAAGGCAAGTATCCTTATCATGAGCAACAATTTCTGATTAAACATTGGACAATTTGTTGGGTTCGGTTTACTGTTGGATTTGCGACACGTGTACTCCTGGATAATTCTGTACCTGAACCCGTCCAACGACGAAGGTGTATGATAGTGAACATAATAAGATGGTCAACCTATTAATTTCTCAAACTAATGTAAGTTAAGGAAAATTCCAAATTAGAATCTGAAATACTTATTTGAATAGAAGTCTAAAGTGAACCTTGTTTTAAATATGACCGCAAAGTATCATTATTTTCTTAAATAAAGGCCTCAAATGATTACTACGCCAGTCTCAACAAAGGATTTGACCTCAAGGGCTTGTTCGTTTGCCTTTTCTTATTTTCTTTATTTTTTCCTCTTTTTCTCCTTTTTCCACATAAAAAAGAAAAACCGAAAAAAGAAAACACAAATTAAAAAAAAAAAACCTTTGGCGAGGTCCTTTTATGAATGATTTAAAATAAAGCCTACTTCAGCGCTTTCATACACTTTAGATCCTTATTTAAAAAAGATTCATTTTATACTCTTATTCGCAAAACTAAAAGCGATTAAAGCCCTTATTTAAAATTTTATCTGTAAATTATTATTAATAAAAAAATGTTTTTCAAATCATTGATTAGTTCGAAAATGACTATTTTATTTGGAATAAAAATACGAAGAAAAAAGGTTTCACACTTTGGACAAAGAATGCAAAATTTTGTTCGGTTCAATTTTAATCATTTGAACCACTTTTTTCTTTTCCTTCGAATTTTTCCGCAATAACTCATGTCGAGCAACATTTTTTATTTATTTATTTATTTTTACTTCACATACCAGAATAATTATAAATTATTATCATTTCCACTGTCGACATATTTATTTTTAATTATTTTTAATTTTAAATTTTTTTTTTCTCTTTTCTAACCGGACGTGTTTCGGCTATTACGAATGCTTTCCCGCGATCACCACCAACCTCTCGTTTCCTCCTCCTCCTCTCGCGTCACCTCTCAGATAAGGCTTCTCTCTCTCTTCTTTCTTCTCTCTACACCTCCGATCGGCCGGCCATGGCGGAAGCCGCTTCGAGGATCTTCCACACCTCACTCCTCCCGCCCTTCTCCCCACTCCGCCGCGGACCCCACAAGCCTCGCCCTCGCTTTCCCGCCCGGTTCGCGCCGCCGGCGACGGCGACGAAGGTGGTTTGCTCGGCCTGGCCGCCGCCGCCGCCAGGGCGTCGGAGGCGGCGGAGGATGATCCCTGGGGATGCGACGTCGACTCCCTGGAGAACGCGTCGGCGCTGCAGGGTGGTTGTCGGACTCCGGCCTGCGCCGCAGAAGATGGCGATCCAGAGGGTCGACGTCGGGGAGCGAGGGCTCGTCGCGCTGAAGAACGTAAGGAAGGGCGAGAAGTTGCTGCTCGTGCCTTCCTCCGCTCGTGATCACCGCGGACTCGGTGAGGTTACTGCGCGCCGTGGTTTTGGTTTCGAGCAGAATATGATCATCCCTATCTGCTGCGTAATTTCTAGTAGAGCGTCGGAAGCTTTAAAATTTGATATACAGTGAGGGTAAAGTGAGCTGGTGAGTTTCGATTGTTGTTCGGCATGACTTAGCAGGTTGCGAGCTGAGTGATTTCTCGTGAATTGCATCATTTCGGTATCAATGGCTTGGCTTTCATGTGCCAAAGAGATGAATATAATGTGCTACACATGCAAGCCAGTTCACGGTTTCCCTGGAACATTGCACAAGAAAGAAAGTATATAATTTGCTCTGTCTGGAAAGCTATGGAATTAGATCAGGTTAGGTGTTGATCCGATTTATTTAACCGTCATACCGTTCTCGGGTAACCCAAATTGGCAGATGCTGTTCACAAACTCTGGTTTGGAAGTTTGATGGTCGTCCACTACTTGCTAGATTCATTAATCAAGAAACTTTTTGTCTATCTGCTTTTTTGTGGTGGTAGGAGTGGGGTTGTGCAGAGGCTGGTGAAGTTTTAAAGAAAATTCAGTGCCAGATTGGCCATTGCTTGCTATATACTTGATTAGTGAAGCAAGTTTAATGGGGTCTTCTAGGTGGAGCAATTATATCTCGGCTCCTGCCCAGACAGCCTTATTCACTTTTATACTGGTAATTCCTCTACTTTTTACCTACTTACAAGTTCAATAGCTTGCTTCTATTTTTATGTCTCAATTTATTTAAATAAGGATCTACTCTCAGTTTCTCATTTCAGGACACGTGCAGAACTGGACAGATACTTAGAAGCATCACAAATCAGAGAACGAGCAATTGAAAGGATTACTAATGTCATTGGAACGTAAGCTGGCCCTTGGCTTTGCCACTAATGTTCCCATATTTCACAATTTTCTCTACTTGATTTCTGAGATCATGATTTTCAAAGGGTGGACTCTGATATCGATTTCGTGCAGATATGATGACTTAAGGTCCAGGATATTTTCCAAGCATCCTGAATTATTTCCTGAAGAGGTATTTAGCTTAAATATAAGTGTTGATATCCTAGAATGCTTAAGATTATTTTAGAAATATTTGGTAGCAGTAAACCTGCATTTAGTAAACCTTTTGCCTTCACTTTTAGACTTCCATATGTAATGCCGGAATTTGTTGACATTCAATATTGTAACTAGCATTTTAATTCTGTTTCTCAAGTTATTTGTTTTGTCCCAGATTCTCTTTTTTTGAGATTCTGAACTCTGAAAAACGTTCTTC
This sequence comes from Eucalyptus pumila, assembly GCA_016097595.1. Classification (NCBI taxonomy): domain Eukaryota; kingdom Viridiplantae; phylum Streptophyta; class Magnoliopsida; order Myrtales; family Myrtaceae; genus Eucalyptus; species Eucalyptus pumila. The sequence continues at coordinate 8,164,464 of CM027846.1, read as the reverse complement.
TCTTACCCTATAGTCATTGAATTACAGGTATTTAATTTGGAGACATTCAAGTGTCATTTGGCATTCTTTCTCCCGCTTGGTAAGGGACTCTCAAATCACAACTCTAAGGGCAACGATATCACAAAATCACTCTTCCAGTTATTTTAGAGATCAAAATTGGATAAATGTCTTTTAGCTTGTCCATCACAGATGTAAGGAAAGTCTGTAAGTAAAAGAATTAAATCTGCCAATGGCATCTAGATGAAGTATTCATTCGTTTATATCCAATAATGTGTGCCTGTGATTCCTAATGCTGATGGATTGTTCATAACCAACTGTTAATGAAGAACTACAGTTCATTTCTGTAGGAAGAGGGCAGAAGGATCGTAAAAAATAGTAACGCTCCTATATAAAGAAATGATGTATTATCAATATTTGTTTTGGAAAAGAATCAAATAATTGAGCCATTATTTTATAATCTGTCCCAGTGCATATTTGGCTATTGAGTGTTTTTAACTGTTTCTGGGATGGGGGTGGTTAAAACAATGACATTTGATTTAAATATTGCTTTCAAACAGGTCCGTCTACCTTCAATGGACGGAAGGGTTGCGTTGGTTCCATGGGCAGATATGTTGAATCACAGTTGTGAGGTGTGTTGATCATTTTTCATATCAAACTACATGTTTTCTTTAGGATATGATGCTTAAAAGGAACCTCCGACTGGCCTAGGTTGAAACTTTTCTGGATTATGATAGTTCATCACGGTGTCTTCACAACTGACCGCCCTATCAAGCAGGCGAGCAGGTAACTCTCTACAACTCAAAAAACTGTTTTAAGAAAGAGATGCGAAGTCTTCTGATTTCTTGATTTGGCTTGTGCAGGTTTTCATCATATGGCAGGAAGTCTAATGGAGAACTCCTACTGTCTTATGGGTTTGTTCCTAAAGAGGGCACGAACCCAAGTGATTCAGTAGAGTTATTACTGTCACTGAAGAAATCCGACAAAGTTACAGCCAAAAGCTAGAAGCTCTAAGGAAGCATGGCTTATCTGCGTAAGTAATCTAATTTTGCTGCATCAATTTAATTTTCTCCAACATCAACATCCGGTTGCAACCCCTGAACCATCTACGACTAATATTTTGTTAGTATCATCCTGTTTGAAGCAATTTATGCACTAACATCCACATCCGATTGAGGCATTAAGTTTGATTCACCATTAGTCTCAATGTAATAACTCATCTATATCCATTGGCATCATGTAATACAAAATATTTGTCCTTGATATTTATTACTTACATCTTGGTTTGAGAAGCAAGTTATCTCTGTCTTGGCAGCTCCCAGTGTTTTCCCGTACAAATAACTGGCTGGCCGGTAGAGTTAATGGCATATGCCTATTTAGCTGTTAGCCCTCCCAGCATGAGCAGTCAATTTGAGGAGGTAGTTACGTTTTACTTTGAGAAATACAATGTCATATTGTTATTTTATCATTATAAAGCTAGTATTTTTGCAGTTGGCAGCGGCAGCTTCAAATAAAACAACAACTAGGAAGGATGAGATTCCCCCGAATAGGAGGAACAAGCATTGCAATACATACCAGACAGCTGTGAATCGAGTATATCTAAGTACTCGAAATTTAGTGTGAACATTCTGCCTTTGTGACAGAATGTGTGCAGTTTTATAACTTATATCAACTTTTAAAATGCGTTTCAATCTATAGTTTCTCGTTTCATGGGAGAGTCAATCCCACCTTGAGAAGTGATAATGTGACTATCCCTGTTGCTTCTTTCTCAATCTAATATTTCAGGGAGAGTGGATCAGTGGATTGACGTGATTCCTCCGAAACAACTCAACCGAAGATTGTTTCTGAAACAGTTAGCGGTAGACTTATGCACTAGTGAGAGAAGGATACTTTTCCGAGCCCAATATGTAAGGAGTCTAATATGCACCATTTTTTATTAGTTGCATCTATGCTGTTTGATATATTCTTATGGCAGCATTGTCTGATTTGCCAAGAGTCATCTTGGTCACTGTTCTATGCAGATAACATATGTGTAACATGACATATGAATATCTGCAGCCAAAAATATCAATTTTTGTGCTTACCCAGTGTGGCTATTCGTTTCAGATTCTGAGAAGAAGATTGAGAGATCTAAGGAGTGGTGAGCTGCGAGCTTTGACATTATTTAATGGGCTCAGAAAGCTCTTCAAATGAGTATGGGAGAACATGGTGATACTTAAAAAGGCCAACTCTCGGATCTGTTGGGATCTCAATGTGACCTCGGATCAAAATCCGACTTTAGCGTCAATTGAGTATGAGGACTTTGGCGAGGTCAAGCAGGCATACAATCATCTTCCCGTCACACTATGAACTTTGATTGTACTTTTAGATTGCAAAGTATGGAGAGGATAGCAGATCAGTGTCTCAGAATGTCATGCTGCAAATGATGATGCACGCTTTGTTTCTAAATCTTTTTGGCTTTTGAAATTTTAGATCAGACAGAAAAATGTGCGATCGACATTTCATGTTTAGTTTTGTTTCCGAAGTGATTATCTCCTGACACCTATTTGGAGTACTTTGATTTTGAATTTCTCCCAACTCTTATTTGGTTCAATGAGGATCATAGGAGGATTAATTTTCATTTTGTGTTATTCAATCTAGCAAATCTCCACTTTTGAGGTCGAAAAACTGCTTGAGCAGAGTGTTCTGCCAGAACTATGTGGAGTCTGGGGTGTGTGCAGGTGATGAAATTTATTGATAACTTTAATTGTCGGTAAAGCTCTCCAAGTTATCACAGATTAGTGAAACAGTTGGATATTTTTAAAAACCATCAAATAAGCACAGGCGACATTTGTAAATTATGGGTTAATACCATGAAAAATTGAAAATTAGTACATTTATGATAAATTTATCTAAAACTAATTTTTTGACCACTAAAAACTTCAAACTGAGGATTATTGATAAATTTACCCTCAATTACTAAGATCAAATTTTTTATTTTCAAATCGCTAAATTGCATTTATTATGCCATAACTAATGGTGCTGCACTAATCGTAGCTTTATTCTCCGCTTCGCTATAAATGTATAAGTTTGTGATTTTAAGTTATATTAATCCAACTTAACGAAATCTTTGACGAAAGGTAAATTTATTTACAATTACACCAATTTGAATTTTCTCGTGGTCTCATAAATGATTGAATTGCCGATGATTTTGAAACAATCAAATCAACGTTAGTGATTAACTCAAATATCCATTTGTAGTTTCATTCAAGAGTTGTCGACTTAAAGCTTTGCAAATACTGTCAGTAAATTATTAAGGTACTCAACAATTATGAAAATAATTGGTAAATTCATATAAGAGTTGGAAAATTAATATTCCTCTAACTATAATAAATGAATGTTGATAAATTATGGGGACGGATGATATTGTCAAAACAATCTAGTATACGTCAGTAAATGAACTCAAACAACAATGGGCAAATATTAAGAAGATTAGTAACTTGAACCAGTTGGCAAACCACGCAAATAAATTTAACGTCTTGGCGACAATAACAATTAGAATGGCTGGTAATTTCAAACAATCAAATAAACATTGGCAAACTGATTTAAATAAGAGTTAGTAAATTCAATATGCTGGTAAGCGCGCATACGAATTCGGTAATACAGTCAAATAAGAGCTAGTAAAGCTGAAACTGATTGGTATATTAATACACGAAAAAGTTAGGGTCTGTTTAGTAATATTAAAATGGAGAATAACTGATTACTCGTTTTTGTTCCTGGGAGTAAAAAGAAAATAAATTGTTTGGTAAAATTTTTGTTAAAAGAATAGATTTAGAATAGAATCGAAGAAGAAAAAAACGCTTATTTATTCAAAACAATTCCTAGAATCAATTCCTATTTTTGTTCTTCTCTTTCCTTTTCTTGTTCTTGTTCTTGTTCTTGTTCTTCTTCCTTTTGGCCAGTCATACTACTTGGCATGTAACCCCGGCGTCGCCCGGCCAATTGGCTCAGACAAATGCCAATAGTTGTCGTATAAAACCAGGGTGAGGTCAAGCCTAGCCAGTCTGGCGAAGGCGAGGCTTGCCCAGCTGGGTCCTTTGGCGTAGCGATGCCAATGATCGACTACCAAAGAAGGAGGATGAAGAGAAAAGAAAAAATTAAAGGAAATAAGAAAAAATTTAAAAATCCTACAAAACACATTTCTATCCCGGAATAGAAATTTTGGATAATTACTAAAAAGTCAACGTCTTTTTTTCAAAAATTGTTCCTAGGAATATAATCAAAAAAAATCATTTCGATAAAAAATTATCAAGAACATAATGTCGTTTACAAACGCTACTTAGTAATCATCCAAATCAAGGCTTGTAATTTTCTAAAGCAGTTAGTAAAATTTATTACATCAACAACTTTAAAAAAAATTGTTAAATTATCGAATTATTTGGTGAAATTATTGGGAATTTAAAAGAGATAATTATACATGAGTGGTTCCTAAATCTTGACTTAATGCACAATGTTGTTTTTAAACTTTTTAATTTATTTAATGGAATCCTTGAACTTTTTTACATGTTTAATTTAATCCATTGACTATATAAAATACATTATTGTCCTTGAATTTGAATCAATGAAATGATTATATTGAACATTTTTATATAGTTCATACACTCTTGCCTTGGAACTTCATCAATAATAGCCATTCTTGAATTAAAATTTATGAACCATATTAATTAATTAAAAATTCATAGAAGGCATTATACATTGGACAAAAGTTGAGAGATCATTTGTGTCATTTTTTCTAATTTAAAATATTCATGTCCCATGTAATGACATCTTGACATTTCTCTGTTATTATTATTATTATTATTATTATTATTATTATTATTATTATTATTTTTGGTTAATATCTTGATAAAATCTCAAACTGCTACATCCACGATAAATTTATCTCGTATCAATTTTTTAACTACTAAGAACTCCAAACCTACATTCAAGACAAATTTCTTATAAACCAATTTTTTGATTATAAACCGAATGAATGGACAAGATGCTTAGAACTAGGGGAGATGGGTTAGTTTCCGGGTAAGCATTTCCACTGTGGGTGAACCTCTTGTTTCAAGCCCTTCAGGGACAACATTTTAGCGGAAAACTACTCCAACATTTAGTGTAGACACTCAAAGATTCCAAGATGATAACATTTCTAACTATTTGAGTTACATTTCTTAGATGATCCTACCAGGTTGGAGAAGAAGAAATGTTTAGAAAAGACATTGAGAGTTTAATAAAACACTCACTTTTCTTGAGAACGACTTTGCCCACACATTTACATCCTCATTGCCTTTTTATAGACGTGGGAGGTGAACCATACAAAGACCAAGCTCCACAGTCCTAAAACACTTAGAGGCATCGGAAAATCCCAGTTGGGAATTATTCTGGATATGAATAGTGATAGTGAATAATGATTTCCTTAACCTATTTATACAATAATCCACAACATCCGCTATTGTCAGCAATTTCGTCCTTCACGAGCATTGGAGTTGTAGTCCGGAGTCATCAAAAGTTGTGCATTTCTACTAGTAGATGTTCTTCGTATTTCTGCCAAGTCCCCGTGAATCTGGTGAGAAAAGTTCGAACATTCCTCATGTTTGCCTCGTTTGACGAGGATACTTCCTCATGATTCCCGAAAGACCCCGTAATCGACGGGCATGTTTAGTGAGACCACCCGATGGTTGTACATGATGGATGTGTTCATGCCTAGTGATAAAGACAAATTTCGATCATAAGGTCTTGGTGGAAAAGCTACAGGACACCCCATCGTGCATGTGGTTCCGAGAGGACCGCGCAAGGTCAATCAGACCGTCATTTCTTGCTCTTGATGATGCGCCTTGTCTCGACTTTCAATTGCTTCCTTGGCTTTTGGTGTAAGGCTATAATTATCCCTTGGGTATAGTTTCATACATCTTCAGAACGGTTTTATTTTCTTGGCACAAAACTCTTCGAGTTTTCGAGCACAAGTGTTCACGTAGTTCAACATGTCTTGAAAAGATTTATAATCCGAAGCTTCTGTAAGGTAGTGGTTGAGGTTTATAGGATGTGGTATCTATAATTTGTGGAGCATTAGTGATGCTGCCATTATTTTTTACAAAAGCCCATGACGCTTCTGAAGAATAGAATAAAGGTGGGATTTTAAAATTGGCCTACTCGCTCTCACCGTAGAGTCGCTTTCAATGAGTGGGAGGATAAAACTAATTGAGGAAGGCTAAGAGATTTCTGTCATTTTCCTTTTCAATGTTTTGATCGAAGTCTAAATATCTAGGAGGTTGGTAATAAATCTTTTAGTTGGAATTTTTTGGTAGTTATTAAGTACTTATTGGTTAAGTACCATAATAATCATCGCAATTGATCGGAAGTTTTTCTTCCTTCAAGATTAAAGGTATATGAATGGATAGCTGGAATTTAATCCAAAATGATAAAGGTGAACCTCCATGTCCAATGATCTACGTGGCATTATCACATGAGATCTTAGGATTTTCAGTGAGGCTGCCATTCTAGACTTGTTCACCAATCTCTTGCAGGTATTGCCAGCTTTGTCAATCTCTTATTTTTTCAACTTTTTCATTATGATGAAAAGTATGGAAAGCATGTCTCATGATATACATGTTGATTTTGTTGGTACTTTTGGTCTCGACAAAGAAGTCAACAAGCACATTTCTTCTTTTCAGCAATGTGTTTGGTTTTAAAGGAATATTTTGAAAATCATTCAGCCCATCGAAGTAATTAAGAATGTGGAATTTGCTTTGTTTGAATTTGGTCATCCAGGGAAAAAATGACATGTTTAATTCCATTAGGAAGTGATAGCTTTCGATGAGATGGAATTGAACCTTTTTGATTCCATTTTTCACCGCTAAGATTTTTTGAAAGTGAATGATAATACATTTTAAATTTCGAAAATTTTCACTCTTGTAGGCACACAAGTGTCTCTTACCATAAATTTCTTCGAATAGGATGGCTACCTAATATTCATTACGCATCAGCTAGATAATTCTCTTCCCGGGCTGATGGAATTTGCAATAGAGGAAGAGTCTCGCATGATCTCCTTAAGTTCGCCGACTACTTTAGTCTGGAAATTTTTTCTAAGGTGGGGGATTCTTCTTCAACATTGATTGTAATGGAATCAACAGTTTTTAGCGTTAAGAACAAAACCTGCGAGATAATTAATTATCGAGAAATTGTTGAACTTGTTTTGTCGTGAAATTCTCATCGGAAACTTTAACAATTTACGGAGCAATATGCGGCCTTAGATAATATGTTCTTTTGTTAAGGTGCATACCGAGAAATTCACTTCTATCTCGAGCGATATTCATCTTTTTTTTAGAAAGCATAATCCCATGTTATTTTACAATGTCTACAAACCGCCCAAGGTTGGTGAGATTTCGGCTGTCAGTAGAGTAGGATGTCATCAATGTATACGTATTGCACTTAACAAAATTGGTTGAAAAATTCGACATGGGCTTTTAACAAAGGATTGAATACCTTAATCCAAAAGCTAGCAACTTTCCATCGGGTACGTCGGGTTCGCAGTACAAAACCCCGCTTGACTCCGTTCTTTCATGATGAATTCCCACTGCCAATCCGCCTTGAGATCAAATTTGGAATAAATATGAGCTTTTGACAATCCGATAAAAAGGGAATTTTTGGAAGATAAAGTGGAATTTGTCATCTTAGAGAAAAAAGGCAAGAGGCCGATAGTTAATTACCAATCATATCTTTTTCCTGCTTTCGTCTCGCATGCTTATTGACATCGAAATGCTTCACAAGCCCATCGAGTTTGAAATCTTAGTAAGGCATCGTTGCAATAGTTCCGAGATTCTTCTAAGCCGAGACCGCGCGCTGGGCTTCATTCCATATGACTCGTCTGGTTGAATCGATGTCCTCATTTTTTTTTTATAGGAAGTCGAACAAAAATTTTTGATTTTTCCATAAAATGATGAGAACATTTCGAGAGAATTTCGAATGGATTCTAACAAGATTCTAACAACTTCTACATAATCGTATCTAACAGATTCATTTGGATGGAAAATAGTCTTTGAATATTGATGAACTCAGAGAATTGATTCTTATACTTAAGACCTTTTCCAGAATGATATGAAGCTGAGAAATCTGAGTCACCAACCAATGATCAAATCTTTGTTGGGAAGACTGATCCGAAGATTTTTGTGGTTATAGAACACTAGGGAAAAACTGACAATCGGGTAGTTCCTACATTAGTAGAAAAAGTATCTCTTGAGGCATAATTGAAATATTAAATGCAAGAAATCCAATATTCTTGAAGAAGAACTTTAGTATTTAAGATTGAAGAACCTTCACTAGTGTCTATGAGAGCAATAACAGTGATAGGTTTGACAAACTTTGAGGTGAAGATTTTCACGGGAAATTGGCGACAATGGATTTGGCTTGAAAATATGTCGAGTTTTGTTTCGATGAAGTGAGAGATATGTGGAAGAGATCTTCAAAATTTGAATTTGAATAAGTTTCATTGGGAGTTTGATAACAATGAATGACACAAAGAGTTTGTTTAGATGATTCTTCATCTATAGAGAATAAAGATTCAACATCATTATTTTCGAGTGAAACGCCTATTTAATCTTTATGTGATTTATCAAATGATTATGACCTTTCCTTGCCCGGGGGCAATTTTTGGCGAAATGACCCTTTTGGTTGCAAATGAAGCATCGAGTTGATTTCTTGTGGCCTGAACAATCTTTTCTTCTGCGTAGGAATTGCCATTTCTTCTTTCTTCGGAAGCGCTTAGAGCCATGTTTGGATTTCTTTATCCAGAATTTCTTAAAGTGCTTCTTTTTATGGAGGACTTTCCATAAGAACCATCACAATCTTTCTTGGAGCATTTGATCTTTAGCTCATGGTGAGAACAGGCTCCATCAAGTTCTCGTTGTCCGTGAGATAAGTTTTAACCATTTGGCATTTTAAATACAAATCATCAAGGCATAAAATAAATCTCTTGTTGTATTTCTCCCAAAGGAATATTCATAATTCTTCTTTGTATGCTGAAAAAAGATTTTACAACTTGCTAGGATAACTCTTTTGGGATAAAAGTCAAAGATTTGCTTTAGGTTTGGATCGCTCCAATACCACGAAAAGCTTAAGTATTTCCTTATAATGTTTATTGAGATGTTTTTTTTTTTTTGGAGAGAATAGCATTTTCTTTCCAAGAATTCTCTCATTTTGAGCTCATGAAGGTTAGAGGGTTTTCCAATGAAAAAATGATATAAGAAGGTAATGGCATGGCTAAAGTCCGGTGAAAGCGTAAATTGAACATGGTATTGTTCTGTCATCGATTGCTACCAATGTTTGAGGCTTCTTGTAAACCTTGTAACAAAACCAAAAAGGACATCATATTTATCCTGATTGGTAAGAGCTTGGGCATTTAACCAAAATTCTTCAAATCTTTATGGCTATTTGGAATAAGGAATATTGTCAACAGCGAAAAACCATTTGGAAGAAGTAGTCATATGCTAAGAAGGATTGTTTGGTTGAACAACTGGTTCGAAGGGTTGAATTCCATATCCTGGTCGGAGGGTCGGCCATAAATATTGATGAAATTACTAATGCAATAGGAAATGAATCAATGGCAAGGATTAAGAAGGATGAAGAGGATAAGAAGGATACTGAGTTTGACTCAGTATCCAAGTTGTCCGGAAAAATCGGTTCTGATGGAAATAAGATTTGGTCTTTCAAAGTGACAGGATCAGGCTGAGGATTAGGTTGTTCCTCTTGATTGCCCAGATCTCTTAGAAATGATTCCAACGGATTCGATAATATCATTTGGTTTGGCTTTTCCTTTATAACAAGCGAGGATTCTTCAAGCATCTTCTCTTTTTGCTGTTTTTTTATTTTCCTTATTCGATCCAATTCCTTGAGGCGATTTCGTATCTCTACCATATTTGTCTTCTCTTGTCCGATGGGGGCTTCGTAAGACCACCAAAGATAGACGTATTCGAGATGGTGGAGGAGGCAAATGTTCAGCCCGCAATGTAGTCGGAAATGGGCTGAAATGATTAAACCTTCATTCTTCAAGGAGTTGGATTTGTCTTTTGAGCTTTTTATTTCCACATTGGAGCTTTCAAGATACCGATATCCCGGATATTGTCTGGATTCTAAGGCATAGAGCCTCTTTTGGAAGTCTCGAAAGCATATCCTTGGTGGTTTCATCATATCTTCGAAGATCTCATTGCACATCCACAATTTTGGAATCAATAGTTTTGAACGCATTGTTATGTGCCAAAAAATCTCTAATTTCCAATTTAGGACTACTTTAGCAACAAGAGTCATTCTTTGTCTTCCATGTTTGTCCACATCATTGGGGGTAGGTATTTTGGGAAGATGGCGATATTTGCCTTGTGGATCGATGAATTCTTCAAGAGTAGGGAACAAAAGTTTCGAACTTTCTTGAACAAGAGGAGGAAAATCTGTCTCTTGAAACATGGCGATGGAAGAACTAGATAGTGTTTCCTTAGGAGCCTCATGTGGGTAGGATTGCTTTTTTGTCCATTTTAGGATTGTCTTATAAAACGGGAAATGAATAGTTTTTTTTTTTTTTTTTTTTTTTTCTCGAGGAGGAGGTGATGGTGGTGGAGTTGGTGAAATGGAGGGTAGAGTAGTGAAATTTGGTGGTGGAGTTGGAGCATAAGAAACCATAAATTGGAATTTATCATACTCACCAAGAGTATCAACAAAGGAGTCTCCGTTCAAGTACCTTTGATAGATAGTAACTTTTGACTTTTCGTGCTTTTGTCGGGGTCTTGTGTTTGGGTCTATTTCATCGGGAGAATTTGTACAATAGGAACATTGACAAAAAGGATCTCAGAAGCAATGACCATACCGGTCCTTGTAGTAATGGACAAGGTTTCTAATACTCTGGAAATATTGAATAAGCTTTTTGGAATTTAGCTCGAAAATTGACTCAGAACACATGGTTCAATCATAAAGAGAGTTTGGAAGATAGAAGGGCTTTCTTAATTTTCCTCGTCAAATTTGATGGAAACAATGCCATCCTTTTTCCTAACGAATTCGAAGTCTAAAGACTAGAAATGCTTGTTATTCTAATATAGTTTTTCATAATTGGTAATCCATGTCTCTAGGAGGAGTTTAGCCAGCTTTTCTTTTGGGATTTGCCTAGGAATATGAATGCAAGATGCTCGATCATTCTGCATAGAGATGAATAAAGCATCTTCATTTCCATTATGGAAATTTAAGTCAAGAGCATGATTATGCACTTGATAAACCATCTAGTATTGCAATGTTGTTGCAATATAGTCAGTAGTTTGAGGAGCTCTAGTGAGCTAGACTTGGACTTTTAGAAAGGAAAGTAGCTAAGGGTTTGAAAGAGCGATATTGAAGTTTGGATATAATGTTACAAAGACTGTTCTAGCATTTAAAGTGGTTTGCACAGTACCAATACAAGCGTGCTAGTATTCTATGAATCGAGTATCCAATAACGCTATTCATGCCACGACCGGCAATCCCTTGCGACCATGAAAAGTAAGAGCAAGATGAACAGCTCCACAATGGATATGAGAATATCCCATTGAGTCCATTGCTTGAGAAACATGGTTGTCCAAGCACTTCTTCGATCTGATCAAGCTGATGCCCGAGATGAAAATTACTAACTTTAGGATGCTGGTGAAGGAGCGTGTAGGCATCAATGTATCTAGGAATTAGTGCAAAAGAGCAAAGCAAAATGTGATAAAGATACTTATTGGTCAGTATGCTAAGGAATATGGGTAGGTGTGGGAGTATGCTTGGGAGTGTAGGCTGCAAAACCCTACAAGTAGAGTGTATGTAGAGGTGGTTGAGAGACCGCTTCCTGATCATGGGACCAAGTTCAATAAGTTCTATGTGTGCTTTGATGCATGCGACGAGGATTTTTAGCTAGTTGTAGACGAATTATAGGATTGACGGTGTTTCTTGAATGGCTTGTGTAAGGGAGAATTGTTGGCGGCGATTGGAAGAGATGCGAATAACCAAATGTTTCCACTAGCTTGGGCTATTGTAAAGATTCGAACAAGGACAATTGGTCCTGGTTCTTGAAAAATCTGATGGCTGACTTGGAGATAACAAATGGGGAAGGGTGGGCATTTATGAGCGACCAAGAAAAGGTAATGCTTGCTTTTTGAAAAATTTAGTCAATAGTTTGCTTTGTAATATGAACATGTAATTTGCTCTAGTATTTCTTACTTTGAATTATTGCAGGGATTGGTTCCGGCAATAGTCGAGTTGTTGCTCCATGCTGAACATCGAATGTGTGCGCGGCACATATACATAAATTGGGCAAAGACCTACAAAGGGGATAAGCTGCAATTGCAATTTTGGCAATTAGCAAAGAGTGCAAACATGGCTGACTTTAGAATAGCCAAAGAAGGACTACTTCAGTTGACAAAGGAAGGTTGTGCTACCCTATTTCAACTAGAACCGAAGCATTGGTGCATGGCATTCTTCAAAGGAGGAGTTCAAGTGCGATAACGTCGACAACAACATTTGTGAAGTATTTAATTCGAAGATAATAGATGCCAGATACAAACTAGTCATCTCAATGCTTGAAGATATACGAGTTGCAATTATGACTTGGCTGCAGAAACAAAGAGATGGGGCTGCAAAGTGGACAAGGCAATATGGTCCTAGGATTGCCAAGAAATTGGATGAGAACTTGGCTGCAAGTAGGCATTGTCATCCCATTTGGAATGGAGATAACGGATATGAGATAATGAATGGTGCTGATAAGTATGTTGTCAATCTAGAAAGTAGGAAGTGTTCATGTAAAGCATGGCAAGTAAGTGGAATTCCATGTGCACATGCCATATGTGCCATCCAGTTGAAGGACGGCAATACAGATGATTACATCGATGATTGGTACCATAAATCAAAATACATTGCTTCCTATCGTTCATGATGCAGCCAATTAGAAGTAGCAAGTTTTGGGAGCCCACGGATCATGAAGCACCTCAACCTTTGCCACTGAAGAAGAAAATTGGAAGGACAAAACGAAGACGAAGAATGGCGGAGGGAGAGGTCTCGAGTCAAAAAAGAATGAGTAGGCGGTGCAAAGATAACGTGCTCTTATTGTCGCCTAGCAGGCCACAATATTAAAGGTTGTCAATTGAGGAAGCAACAACAACAACAACCGTTGAGGCAAGGTGAAGGGCCTAGTGAAGAGACAGTTGAAGAAATACACACAACAGGGCCAAATGAGTCGACTGTTCTTCAGTCAACAAGTAGAACCCCTGTAAGTCATGAAATTTATTTTATGTTTATGTTGCTTTGTCGTTTATCATAAAAATGTACATAATATCCTATTTAGCCTTGTATGTAATGTGTTTGTTAGGTCACAAGAAGAACCTCAGTAAGTCATGAAACTGAACAGCCTGTTCGAAGAAGGCAAGGTAGAAGATAGTCAGGTGAAGGATTAGCCCAAGCAGCATCACGGCCAGCTGAAGGATTGACCCAAGCTGCATCACGGCCGAACTCGAAGGATTAGCCCAAGCAGCATCACGGCTAGTTCGGGCCGACATTCTTCAAAGAAATAAAGAAATACCCAATGGTAAATTCAACCATTTGTATTCAGTTTTTCATTTTCTTTATATTATTATATGTCTCGATATTATATTTATGGTGTCTTTTGCCTCTTTCTCGTGTTCAAAGAAAGTAAGTTGGAACTCAACTGTCAACCGAAGGGCCATCACAAAGAGCCACCTCAAGGATCATCACAGGAGCTACTAGAAGAATCACTACAAGGGGCACCACAAGTACCACCATAAGTACCACCAGAAGGCCCAACAGAAGGAGGTGTCACTAAAGTTGAAGGACTACACAGAAGGACAACTAGAACAAGGCCAGGTGAAGGGGCAACTACACAAAGGCCATCTAAAAGACGCCCAACTGAAGAATTGGTCGAAGAAGCCCCGGTTGTAGCCGAAAGACCCAAGAAAGCAAGAAAAAGAGCCAATAAATCACAAGTTCCTCGAAAGTGACGCCCCTATTCAAACAAGAGGGGCACTTGGGAAGAGATTAAGACAATATGGCTATGGCCTTTATACAGATAAGCGTACTGGAACAGTTATTCTCAATGTAAGTTTTATTGGCTGCATTTAATTTAATTTATGCTGTAGACTTTTGCTGACAATTTATTGTTTTTTTTTTTTTTTGTAGCCTGGGAGAAGTTTAGAGATTTTTATCTCAAGCCCAACTCAAGAATCAACGGCTGCACCAACAAAAAAGAAAACATCAACTGTGCCAACAAGAAATAAGAGAAAAAACCCAATTGCAGCTCTAGCTCCAGCTCCTTTTGAATCAATTCGGCCTAAGACATTTGCAACTCCATTTGAGTCAATGGATACTGAGAAGGTTAAAAAAGAAGTTGCACGTCTAGTTAGAAAGAGTGCAAGAATTATGAATCAAGTGAAATGCTCATCGAAAGGAGCACGAATAGGGGGTGTCGTGCATATTGATTGATGAGGTGAGATGTGATAGGAATTGTGGAGCTTAGGAGTCAACACAGTTATGTAAACGTTAACGTTATAATAACACACTTGCTATGGATGGTTATCTTTTTTTTTTTCTTTAGTTTGTCATTCATTGATGTTGTGAGACTTAATTTCAATATCAATGAAATGATCTTGCGCTGCTTGTCAATTTATGTTGTTGTTGTTTGTCATGGATTCTGCTTTTACTTGCTAACAACTACTCTGTTGGTGTTCTGTGGTGATAGCTGAAGTGTTGGTGTATCTAGTGGTAGTGGATGGTGATGTTTGGTGGTAGTGAGTCTGTTGTTGGGGTGCTAATGTGGTGGATGGGGTGTTGATGTGGCTGGTGGTGATGCCTGGTGATTATGGGTTTGTGGTGGGGGTTATAAGCTTAAGCAGCTGCACCTACACCTGGTACAAGTGTGCAGTTTGCACATCTTACACCATGTGTACTGGTGCAAGCTAGTGCAAGGCTCAGCTTGCACTAGTACCTTGTGCAATAACACCACCAGCATGGTGGTGGCTGGAGCGCCTAGTGTGTAGTGTGGTTAGTGGTGATGGTTGGTGGTGCAGCCGGTGGTGGTGGCTGGCGCAATTTTTAGAGAAAACCTACAAAAAATTGGCACTTAACTGGTCATATTCTAAAAAACTTGGCACTTAACAGTTCACTTTTAACTACAAGTGACACTTAACCGATTACTTTAATAATAACTTGACACTTAAGTGATCATTTTTTCATCGCAACTAGCACTTAAGTGATTACTAAATACAACTTATGGCACTCGGGTAATCACTCATGTTTGTCTTGTGTATATGTGTTGGTTTGCATCAAAACAAGAAGATGATTCTGCATCAAAACAGAGAAGATGATGGTAATTTAACTTATGGCAACTCCATATGACAGCACAAACAATAACAAAGCCACAATGATCTTGTGGAACAACACAAACTTCTTCGCATCTTTCAAAAAGAAAAAGCCCACGTTTAATCCAAAACAACACCATTTTTAACTATGGCAGTCGGAGAAACTTTTTCTCATTTTCAAGTACTTTACATTTCATCATAAAGTACAATAGATAACAAAACAACACCATAATAAACGCTTGGTAACACTTTTGTTCAATTTTCATCATTGAAACTTCATTCTTGAAAGGTTTAGTTGAAAATGCTTGAGCGTGCATTGAGACTTCATTCTTGAAAAGTTTAACTGAAGACGCTTGAGCTTGCATCGAGTCAACATCGTCCAAGTTGTCCACGAACACAGATGGAGATTGATGTCTTTTATGAAGTAGATCAAATATCATCTCTGTGGCTCGGTCAAAGAACTTCGCATCGACCCAATTAAAGTATTTGCACTTCGATGCTTCTTTATATCGAGCGCATCCATAAAATCTTCTCCCAGGATTGATTTGAGTCCACGATGTTCTTCTTGGACTCGGTAACCCACAAAAACATAAACGCTGGCCTTCTCCTTTGCTTCGGTGAGAGGAAATTGAGGTATTGCTACGAGTCCTGCTCTCCATTTCCAAGATTCGACGAAGGAATTTTGGGCAAATGAAAATTAGGGTTCGAGACTTGGATTCGAGCACTTCAATAGGGATTTTGGCCAATTTAGGGTTTTAGATTTGGGGCATTTGGGGAGACAACGTCGTTTTTTGGAAGATTTGGGGCTTTTATTATGCAGACGACGTCGTTTCTAGTGAGTTAGAGCTAACTCACCTCTCCGGCGAGCCACGTAGGCAATAAAAAACAATAAAATATTGCCACGTAGGATTTCGGCAAGGGTCGCGGAGTGGCACTTAAGTGTCCCACTAGAAAAGAAAGTGGCACTTAAGTGTACCGTTTTGAAGTTATGGCACTTAAGATCCCCCGTGCTGTTATGGCACTTGAGCTGTTCTTCTGCCTAACTTAAAGTTACAAGCGTAAAACCCAAATACATCTCCCATTCTTAAATGGGGAAATCTTGGTATGACCCGATCAAAAAGGCCAATTATTTAGTCATACAAGAAAGTTGAAAAGTATGTCCATAAATATTAAAAAAGAAAATGAAAGAAAAGAAAATTGATAGAATTCGGTGATGGAAAGTGTCTATCTCAAGTTGATAAGACACAATTTAGAATTCTTAATGGAAAAATTTAGGGACTAAAATTACAGTAATGCTTTAAGTCGTTCAAGTCATCTTAATCATTTAATGAGAAAGTAAGGAAGGAATGATAAAAATAAATGAAAAATGAAAGAAGAGAAAGGAAAAGACAAGTCTTCCAATGACCTATATTATATAAAGCAAAGATAATCTCTATTTTTTCAGGGATTATAATTTTTACTTACTTACAAAATCCTCAATTAGTTGTTTTGTACATATTCAATCAATCCTCTATTTTATCCCTCACGTATTTCAGTTTTTAAATTTGAATATTCCCACATTATAAACAAACTTACTGTAAAAAAAAATTGAAATATTTCTCTTTTCATATATATATATGTGTGTGTGTGTGTGTGTGTGTGTGTGTGTATGTATATGAATTTAATAAATGGTTTCTTAAAATTAATTAATAATCCAAACATTTTGTAATGAGATGATTTTGCAAAAAAATTTACATATCAATTTTCACATACATGCAAAGTGTGTACATTTTCCTACTACATTAATGACATGTGCCGCATATTAAATTATATTTTCTCTGTACTTTACAAAAGCCTTATAACAAATTGAACAATTAGAAAGAGTAGTTATTCCCTCCTTCCTTTCAACAAATTTGTAAGCTTTTAAGGATTTTTAGAGAATAGATTCCCAGCTTTTTGACGTCCATCTAATTATAATAAAAAAAAGTAAATCTTGCCAATCGATTTAAAGCTTTTAATTTTTTATGAATTACGATATTGTATACTTCAATGATGAAAAAAATGCAAAGAATTCCCATAAGTTACAAGTGAAGGATTTGTTCCTCAGGTCCTAGAATTGCTCGAGCATGACAATATTAAATGCTACCTTTTTTTTTTTATCTCCTTTTTATTTTGATTATTGAAATAAATGTTACATGTTTCTTAATTTCTCGTACATAAAAAAAATAAAGAGCAACTAGGTAGCCCAGATGGCATGGTGCTCTAAGGCAGCATAAACGAACAATGTAAAGCAGTCTCGTGACAAAAATGAGTTAAAAAGTAGTTTGAGCAATATTAAAATACTAAAGTTTCTGCACTTAATTATTGTCAAGTAAGGTGGTTCTTTGTCCATAGATCTGGTAGCCAGCAATTCCGCTCAGGACCGGCCAAAGCCACAAGCACTTGGAGGCTTTTATTATTATTATTATTATTATTATTATTATTATTATTATTATTATTATTATTATTATTATTATTATTATTGTTTTGGCAAGGATATTTAAAAAGAAAATCTCTCTTGGTTCGACCGAGATTGAGTCAGGTCCAACCCGACATCAAAAGTTTGTATACAAGAATTTATGATAAGCACGCTGGGGCAAAAAAATAAAAAATAAATAGACCTAACCTCAATGTCTGACCCAAACCATTCAAAAATCACCTCTGCCTTGCATGCATGTATTTAGATTACTGAATTTAGTTAAGCATCCAACGACAATCCAAAAGACTTACTATGTTAATTTTAGCTAACGACTACATTGTGGTTTGTATAGCTTCCTTCCCCCACCTTCTTCTTCCTTTCTGGGAACAATGGGAAGAATGAGAAAAAGTCAAAAACGTAGCCAGGAGACCAACTGGTCCATCCATTGTTTTCCAAGCCGTGGTCAAAAAGCGTGGGTCACCATCAAAACTAGAAACTTAGATTCCAAAGTCTCTCCACAGTTAGATTCCACTACTAATGAAGACAAAAAAAAAAAAAAAAAAAGAAATCAATTAGAAGCTACAAAAAAAAAAAAGTTTGTTTAGGACATGCCAAAAGCAATATGATATATCATCTAAAATTAGTGGTTTTAGGGAATCAACACATCAAATTAGCTCCTAAGAATCAGCTCTCAATAATAGAAATAGGCCTTGATAAGTATTTACAAAAAATGAACTCTTGAGGACAACATTCCCACAAAAGAAAATAGAAATAGGCCTTGATAAAAAGCATCCTCGGAAAACCCGCAATTATATGATTGATTATGGTCACGATAAACAAATAACTGAGGACAAAAAAATAGGCAAAACTAAAAGTAGGGAAAATTCGAGAGAGAGTGCCAATTTTTGCACTTTCGATTTGTCCTTTGATATCATGTTAGACAAACTACTATTTAAAAAGCTTAAAGTAATAGGGATTGCAATGCATATGTAGCATACTCTTTGCATATTTAAGATATTTTGTGATTCAATGTACTTTGTGTACGTGGGTGGTCCCTCTAATTATTTAGGGAAATGATTATTCTATGAGTTAATGTGCCATACCATACTAAAATAAGAAAGTTGTACTTTACCTACACATGATATTGGCCTGTATCATTTGGGAACATAGGCGTGGAGAGAGGTGAGCCGGTTAAACTCGGGCCTTTGGAGAGCGTCAATAATCCTAATTAAGAACAATTTACATTTATTTGGTGCAATTTGAATAAATGATCTGAAATTATTGAGTTGAAATTCCATTTAAGTCCCCGGTTGATTATGCATATCGATTTTTTCTTCTATTAGCAAAATGTTGGGGATGGGAATGACCGACCCAGCTGAGGCATTTCCATAAGGTCTCATATCCCACCACTAAAGTTTCTCCAAATGAAATGTGTCCATTAATTTTATGCGGATGTCATTATCTAGCCTTACAAAAAATGTCCACGTACCGATACTCAGAAAAGCGGCCGGATTCTGATTAAAATTGCTTTAATTATAAGGAATTTATTTTAAAAAATTAAGTTATTAGCAGTCATTATTGATTTTTGTGTTTTTGGTCGGTCCAGTCAGTATTGATTTGGGATTCCTTATGA
The DNA here is from genome assembly GCA_016097595.1 of Eucalyptus pumila. Classification (NCBI taxonomy): domain Eukaryota; kingdom Viridiplantae; phylum Streptophyta; class Magnoliopsida; order Myrtales; family Myrtaceae; genus Eucalyptus; species Eucalyptus pumila. The sequence goes on along the minus strand of CM027846.1, from coordinate 8,145,023 downwards.
CTAACAATTCCAAAAATAAATAAATAAATAAATAAGAGAAAAGAGAAGAGAAGACACCCCATTTGACAAGTCCAAATTTTTTTTGCCCACCATCTTTATATAAAGCCATACCCTCCTCCCCGCTACAGCCACCGCGTTCCGCGTTCCGCAGCCGCCGCCACCCCCGCCGCCGCCGCCGCCGCCGCCGCCGCCGCCACCGCCACCGCCACCGCCACCCTCTCTCCTCCCTCTCTCTCTCTTTCTTCCCGATCAGCACTTGCCACCCGCATACATTCCACTTTTTTCGACAATGGAGGCTCTCCAATTGGCGCCACCGCGGCCTCCCCTCCTCCGCTGGCGACGCGCCCCCGCCGCCGCCGCGCCCCGCACCCTCTCCGCCCCGGCCCAGGGCCGCCCGCGGAGGCCGCTAGTGAGGGCCGCCCTGTCCAAGCAAACGGCCGAGGCGTCCCCGTCGCTCGCCCCCCGCGACATCCCGTCCGCGCAGGCGTCCGCGCCCGCTCCCGCGACGGCGGAGCCACCGCCGCCACCGTCGCCGCAGCAGCCGCCGTCCCTGCCCAGGGTCTCGGCCAGCTCCCTCCAGTACCCGCCGGGATACCTCGGGGCGGTGCCCGATCGCACGGCTGCCGAGGGTGCCGGGGAAAACATCACCAATGCCATGAGTTATCTGACCAACATTTTGTCGTCCAAGGTTTACGACGTCGCGAAGGAGACTCCGTTGCAGCTCGCCACGAAGCTCTCCGAGAGGTGGGGAGTGAATGTGTGGCTCAAGAGAGAAGATTTGCAGCCCGTGAGTACTTTTGGCGCTCTCTTGCTTTTGATATTAGTTCTTTCCCGAAAGGAATTGATCATCTCTTGCGGTTTTGGAAACTGATTTTTGAAGCCATGTTCCGGAGTGATATTGGGTTACGTCTAGTCGTTTTCGTACTTTGAAATGCTGATTTTGTGTTTGAAAGCTATGGTGGTTCAGAAAGTTCAATTTTTTCTTCCCTTCTGATCAGTAGAGCTTTTTGTTTCTTGATTGTGTTTTTAAAACAGCAAAAGGGGTGGTCTTATTTGGAGTAGAAGCAAAGCTGGCTGACTCTTTTGAGGATAGGTCACTGGATGTTTTGTTGACTGTAATTACCCATGAAGCGTGGATAGTGCTTTGGGAACTTTGTGTTCTTCTGCTTTGTTCTGAGTCTGGCTTTAAGTTTTCAGTACCTATCTTAATCATGAAGAAGAATGTACTTCAATGATACTTCGGAATCAAGTGGTCGAATGAGTTCCATGAAAATCTAGTGGCGGAAGCTATTGTTGTAGAATCCTTGAAGAGCTTCCCAAGCTTAATCTAATTCTAATTAAACTAAAAATCATAATTATGTTGATTTTTTCTTGCATATTGAAAATGTGTCTGAATGATGGGTCTAATTCTGGATTGGGCTTAGTTGTGAAGCATGTGAGATTAATTGTTCTCCTTCTGCCAGGTTTTCTCTTTCAAACTCCGTGGCGCCTATAACATGATGGCAAAGCTTCCTAAAGAACAGTTGGAAAAAGGGGTTATCTGCTCATCTGCAGGGAATCATGCCCAGGGGGTCGCCCTTGCTGCCAAGAGACTAAATTGCAGTGCTGTAATTGCAATGCCTGTCACAACGCCAGAGATCAAGGTTTTAATTTGCATCATTTAGTTTGTCTAGTTTTGTTGTTGGTGGGTATTTTTTTCACGTATGGTATTCTTATATTGCAGTGGCGCTCTGTTGAGAGGCTTGGTAGCACAGTGGTTCTCGTGGGGGATTCCTATGATGAGGCTCAAGCATATGCCAAGAAGCGAGGAGAGGAGGAGGGGCGTACATTTATACCTCCCTTTGATCACCCGGATGTCATCATGGGGCAGGGTACTATTGGCATGGAAATTGTGCGTCATATGCAAGGTCCATTGCACGCCATTTTTGTTCCTGTTGGGGGTGGTGGCCTCATAGCTGGTATTGCTGCTTATGTTAAGAGGGTTTCTCCAGAGGTTGGTTGTTTGTTCTCCAAAAAATCACTTTTGGTGTTCTTTTATGTCATTCGTGATGTCTTCACCTTGATGCCAGTTGCTTTCTCTTATCTTTTGTAAAAAATTCTTGTTATGCTGTTGAACGTAGAAGCCTGGGTGGCAATTTTATTATCTAAGCGATGCAGTTTATGAGAAGTACACTACATGCGTTGCCAGCTTGCTATTTATTGGATGTTGGTTAAACTGAAGTGAGTTTTCTTTTATAGAGAAAGAGTATGAAATGAGCCAGGAATAACTAAACTGTGAAAAGAGAGTGGTTGTAAAGAGAGAGCATGATTGCCTAGAAATATCTTGTTTCATTTGAATAAATAATAATTTGCTGGTCTAAAGAAATATAGAGATATGTTCAGGAATCGTTATGTGGATTTGAATTGCAGATATAAAAGTGTCATTGCATCACAAAGGTAAGGGAAAATGGCACAAATATTCCATGAACTTTACCCCAACATGCAATGTCATCTTTGAACTTTTAATTCATGCAATGTGGTCCTTGAGCTATTCCAAAATGTTCAATGTAATTGTTGAACTTTTAATTTGTTCAATCTAGTGCCTCAACTTTCCATAAAATTGTTATATTTTTTCATAATAACACTATTGCTTGGATTTTATAATATCTTTTCATTTCAACCAATTTCCTTAAGCTAACATAAAAATATGGTTATTTTTTAATTTCCTTTTGGTATTTATAATGTAACTTTAGTTCCATTTAAGTATATTTTAGCTTATGATCTCTATGAATCTCATCCAGAGTTGTATTGAGTTGATTGTGCTATTTTAGTTTCCTAATTTACATATTTAACTGAATTTAATTAAAGAAAACACAAAGCATCAATGTAAAAAATTAGGAATAAGATTTAGATTAATATAACTACCACATATTAATATCATTATTAAATATTCTTATGCAAACACTTTCTTTTGAAATAAAATTATTATGAATTCTATATAACCATAAATGAGGTTATATTTTTGCTATTATAGTGTTCATAAATTAAAATATACTTAAATAGAACTATATTAATGTTTAGAATGACCAAAATGGTAAAAAGGTAATCAAAAGATAGCATTTTCATTTTGTTGATTTAGGAAATGGATCGAAATAAAAAGATATTATAAAATCCGAGCAATAGTGTAATTATGAAAACTTGTGAATCCAAAGGATTGATTTGACTTCATGATGGAAAGAAGAGGGGTTAGATTAATCAAATTGAAAGTTAAAAGACTAGATTGAATATTTAGGAATAGTTCAAAGATTTGAACAAATTAAAAGTCCAAGGATGGTATTGCACATTAGACCCAAGTTTAGGGACTATTATTAGTGTCATTGTCCCCATGGGCAAAATATCAAACATACAAAACAAGCATATAACCACTCAGAATGGAGAAGAGTTTTTGCTATGAAATGCTGATGAGTTCTCTGCAGTAGGGATAAGCATTTATAGGCATGAAGACATAGAAATCAACATGAATATTGATTCCTATCATTGAATAAACAAACAAAGTAAGATATGTTAACTTGATTTCCATAGAGAATGAAAATCTCCTGGATGCGTTTGGCCAAGTTTCTTTGATCTGATGATAAAGTAAGGAAACTTTGATCCAGCGTCCTGTTACTGCTGGCACATATTATTGAAGAGCATCATCTTGTAGCTTCTTTCTAAGAGAGCATCTTGTGGTTATCATTGCAGTAACATTAAGACCAACTTGATCCAGTACCTTTTGTTTTTGCTGGTTATTCCATTATAAATTGAGTGGCTTTAATAGTTGTTTCCTCCCTGAATGAAACCGTAGTATGTCCTGTTGAAAAAGCTATTATTTAGGATCTCATAGGCACAATGAGGAACATTGCTGATATAATCTCAAATTCTACTTGAGAGGTACCATCTTTCCTCTTCTTGGCGTGCCTGCCAGAGATGGTTCTTTTTTGCTGTAAGCATTCAAAATTAGCAGCTTCTAGAGCTGCCTAATCTTGCTGGAACCCCTTCTCTTTGCTATGAGCATGTGATGGTTTTTCAAGACGGACACTTGCTTTCCTTTTTATTCACTCTCTCAAGAAATGATTTCAGTTTTCTCTGTCATGTTCTCAACCAGTTTAAACGTGTTGGGATCATGGTTTTTCTATCACATTTACTTGCTCTTCCTTTGTCTGCTCTCTCAGGAAATAGCTTCAGTTTACTCTTCTTGTGGCTATTAATTTGTATCATGAAGTAACTAAGCTTTATACTGTCTTCCTTTTCGGCCCAAATATATGTGTTTGGAGAGGTTTATTAGATTTACTTTTCTTGTGGCTATTAATTTGTATCTTGAAGTAACTAAGCTTTATACTGTCTTCCTTTTCAGTCAGCCCAAATATATGTATTTGGAGAGGTTTATTAGATTTGCCTTTCTATTTTAGCTGTGGATCTCTTTTCATGTGGTTATTTCTTTGCAGGTAAAGATAATTGGGGTTGAGCCTGCTGACGCGAATGCTATGGCATTGTCACTTCATCATGGCCAGAGAATAATGTTGGACCAGGTTGGAGGTTTTGCGGATGGTGTAGCAGTTAAAGTGGTTGGTGAAGAAACATTCCGTCTGTGCAAAGAGTTGGTAGATGGCGTAGTTCTCGTGAGCCGTGACGCAATATGTGCCTCGATAAAGGTTATTTAAAGAAAAGTGATATGATTTGCTGTCCACACGCTGTTGTTCTTGTCAAATTCTTTGGTGAAATTTTTTACATGTAGTTCTTGTGAGCCTTGAAGGATCAACCTTGAAATTTTACTGTACAAATGCATCTTTCAAGGGTTTAATCATCAGTTTACTAAAGGCCATTTTGAGGTTGGATAGAAGTGGATATGCATACTGCGAATTCTGGTGATTCAGGTTATCATACTTTTGATAAGCTGGGATAGGTGTCTCTCATTATGCAAGTAGCGTCTGATCATGCTATCAAACATAGTAATGTTGCAGAAAAAATCTTTGAGCTAGGAAGCTGGTCTTGTATGCTGTAATGTCAAAATTTTCCCTTTTAGTTGATCTAGGTCCCTGAAGACAGATTCTAGCTAATAGATTTAGTTGATCTAGGTCCATTGCTTTCTTCCACTTTGGAGAGGGTTCAAAGTAACACATTGCTTGTGTCTTTTGAAATCATCTTTACTGTGGTTACACTCTTTTTGAGGCTGAAGCTCTTAAGGCTGTATCTTAAAATTGTTGTCAGTGTTTAGAATTTTCTTTTCTGAGAACAGTGATTGTCGCGTGACAGTTCAATTGATTAAGGTCTGAATATTATATTGCAGGACATGTTTGAGGAGAAAAGGAACATTCTGGAACCTGCAGGTGCTCTGGCGCTTGCTGGAGCTGAGGCATACTGCAAGTACTATGGTCTCAAGGGAGAAAATGTCGTTGCAATAACCAGTGGGGCAAACATGAATTTTGATAAGTTAAGGGTGGTGACTGAACTTGCAAACGTGGGTAGGCAACAAGAGGCGGTCCTTGCAACGCTTATGCCTGAGAAGCCTGGAAGCTTCAAGCGGTTCTGTGAATTGGCACGTATTGCTGAAGATACTGAGATTTAATCCAGCTTTTCTTACAGAAGAGCTGTGTCAATGATGGTCGTTTCTGATGGGCATTTGGTATTGTAGGTTGGCCCGATGAATATAACGGAGTTCAAATATCGATGTAATTCAGATAAAGAGGCTGTCGTACTGTACAGGTAATGACTTGTCAATCTTTGTCAGCAATGAGAAGAAGGCAGGACTTGTAAAAGATGCAGTCAACTGAATAAAACTATCCTGTTGATGTGGTGTTTGGTCTTAATGATATCACCAGGGTTAATAAGCATAGAGAGAAAATGAGTGGTTCTGTATGAAATAAGTGGGTATAAGAAGAAAGTGAGGGTAATTAAGGAAATCTAATAGTGAGGAGAAAGAAAGTGGATGGTAATCTGTGACATGGATTCGACCCAAACATAGTAAAATCTGTGACATGGTTAGGTATCGAAGAAAGAATAAAGGGTAATTTAGGAAATTTAAACATGAGACGAAGATGTGTTTTCCCTCATAGAGATTTCATGATTCTCTGTACCTGCTCAAAGTATGGCCTTCGTAAGTGTAACTTATGGTATTTATCTTTATTGGACAATTCTAATATATATGCTTACACTTTGGTAACTATGCTGAGCAGTGTAGGCCTTCACACTGCAAGTGAACTTCAACAGATGCAAAAGAGGATGAAGGATTCTCATCTGACAACTTACAATCTCACAGGCAATGATCTGGTCAAAGATCATTTGCGTTACCTGGTAATTACTTCACTTGACAAACATTTTTCTGAAGAGATGAGGTTATTCATTTAAGTTGGATGGCTTACCAGCTGATCTTGTTGTTCCTCAGACAGAACTTATTAGAAGATTTGTTGAGGATACTGCTTGGTAATAAATTTGTTTCTAAGCAGGAGAATATGCTAGCAATCTGTATCAATAACAAATAGGTATGCAACAATTTGCAGAGATTCTTCAACCCTCAAAATGTATAAAAGTGGGTTATAGTGGATGTTATCCCACTTTCCTGAAGTCCATCACCACGTTTCAATGGACTCCTTGCCCTCAAGATCTCAACTTTTTGCCACATTGTGGTTTTTTCATTTGGTTTTGCTTGTATAGTTAATTTTAACTTTTTACTAAATTATGAACAATTTGGTGTGGTTCCTAATGACTTTAAATGTCAGTATTTATGGCTTATAAAGATTTAAGGAGCTCTGTAAAAGTAGAAGTATAAGCCAAAAGTAGAAAGAGAAAAGTCATCTTGAATACACGCAATGATTTTTTTTTTTTTTTTTCTCATGGTTAACTCTCATGCAATTTTTCATGATTAATTCTCATGCAATTTCTCTTGAGTAGTTCTCATGCATGAGTCTTTATATGACATACTTGCAGTATAATAATAAAATAAGTTGTTATGATCCTCAGCCACTCTTGGGAAAATATTTGGAAGTGATATCTTAGAAGCATCTCTCAAGGACAATTCTAGAAGCGATTATCCTAGGGAAGAATGAAGACTTCGAAGAAGTATGCAAATATTGAGTGAAAGCACAAATATTTGCGCAATGTGTGTGTATTGATTTTATGTTTCTCAAATTTTTGTTACCTAATTAATCAACAAAGTCTGGTCCCAGTCTTGTTAAAGACTATCGATAGTTGATATTCACAGCGGAAGAATTAAGAGATCTATATCCACTTGCTGAGAATGATTGTTCCTCAGGACTTGTATACTGTATAGCTAATTTACATTGATAATCTAGCGTCATTTCGTGCATTTTGCAATAAATGTGGAAAAGTACTTGTATGAGCTTGTAAGTTTGAAAGACAATCAATTGCTTCCTTAAGCATATTAGTGCTTACATCTTGCAAAGTCAATTTGTTCACTTCGATTTCATCATGTGTTTCTTTATGTGGCCTTCTACTTATTCTCTTCCCTATTCAATAGAAAGGATTTCTATTAGCTCAATGTCCTTTTAGTTTAATGGTGAAGAATCTAGTCTAGTCAATCCATGTTTCTTCTTGAAACTTGATTTGTGGACCAGTTGCTGGATCATTGTTCTTAGTTTTCCCTCACCAATAACTTATGCATCACATTAACTCTGGTAGTGTGCCTAAAACGGAGGGCATTGCTATAATTAGGCTGCTAAGATGAATTGATCTTTTCTTTTCTCCAGATGGGGAGCCGGTTAAACCTTCAAGATGAGGTTCTTTGTCGCTTTGTCTTCCCAGAAAGGCCTGGTGCTCTGATGAAGTTCTTAGATACCTTCAGTCCTAGATGGAACATTAGTTTGTTTCACTACCGTGGACAGGTAGGTATTTCTGATTTTCTTGCTCAAGAATACAAGTGGTTGTTGATTATCATCCTTTGGTTGAAACCTTAATTCTGATCTGCACTTAAACAGGGTGAAACTGGTGCAAATGTATTGGTTGGAATCCAAGTGACTCAATCTGAGATGGATGAGTTTAAGGAGTGCGCAGATGGTCTTGGATATGATTATGCCATGGTCACCAATGATGAGGCTTTCCGACTGTTGATGCATTCTGATTAGATGTAAGAATCCTACCCGATTGTTTAAAGCAAGAGGGTTTGTCCACCTTTGTGTCCAAAAGGATATCCACGTGTTTGTGGACGCGGCATCAAAGTCTAGATTGAAGCGAGTGAATTAGGTATCTTAATTAGTAAACAAGCAGGAGGTACGCCTTTCGTGTATCTCATCATTCTGTTCTATGTCTCTATGTAAGTTATGAAAGCATTACCCTCAGCGAGACTCATGCTAAAGCCCATATTACAGATTTCTGCCACTTGTCAGTTCACGAGCTTTGTTCCATGGTCTTTGTTTTAGGATAGGTTCAAGTCTTTATGAACTTTTAGTCAGCGAGCTTTGTTTTCAACCTAAGCTGACTCTAAAGTTGTGTCTTAATAATGTCTTGTGACAGTTGTGGGGCAGTTTCCATGACCGTGTTGAGAATCTATTTTACTGCCCCATATTTTATCAAACACCAAGCCTAAGTCTTTATCAAAAACAGTGAAATACCTTTTCAACTCTTTGAAATTTCGCGACCTCTTAGATTGCTGGCGCGCTAATTTTGCTAGAGTAACATGAGAGGATTAACAGGATGTCATGAAGCCTGTGAACTTAGAATATCATTGTCTCGTGCCCTCGAAGATGTCCATAGTGTTGCGATTTTTTACTCAATGTTACCTCCAATGCCCTTAGTCCCTCCACCGTACGAACCTCCACCGAAGCAGCCAAAGAATGATGATACGACTGAATTGCGAAGTCGTTCCCATGATCGTTTGTAGCACCTGTGGCAATATCCAGTCGAGGACTTGTGTTTATATCTCTGAAATCCCGAGGAGACTCGGGGGTGCCTTGAGGAAAGGTCTGAAAATGAAGCTTTGGGCATGCGAAGTACCTGAAGTAATAACTTTTGTTTGTTGCTTGGCAAGACTTCTTCGAAGTACAGCGTGTCCATTTGTACCTTTTCAAATGAAACCTACTTATCTTGGCCATTCGGCATTTTTCGATTTGTTCAGAGGGGATTGATGATATTTTTGAGCTTCCTAATTTACCCTTGATAAGTTATCAATGCCGGTTATATTTTCGATTCCCTAGATGCTCTAAACCAACTGGGATGGCAGTCTATTGAGGTCACTGCTGCCCCTTCCAACCGTACCCTGGCTGTGCCGTATTCGAAGTCAACCTTAGCGGCTGCCTCGGTCACAGAGAGAGAGAGAGAGAGAGATTGTTCTAGTGGAGCGCCTCATAGAGCCACGTCACACTAAGAGGGTGTACGATACAAAGTGATTGGCAAACCTCGCCAGGAGTTCTTGATTGTGACTTTAACGACGTCAGATTCGTCCGTAATTATTGGGGGGAGCATAAGTGCTCGACCATCCCAAACTGGCTCGCTTTGATCCTCGAACCTTTTGACCTCATATTATATGAGTTGATCCTTAATCCTAAAATTTTATAATTAATTTGAATTGGACCAACCTCTCTCTCTATATATATATATCTATTTTTTCTTTTGTGGGTCTATTGTGTAAATTAAAATGTAGAAACCTAGCCTTGAGTCGATCAAAAAAAGAATAGAAGCCTTTTTTACTCGCCTAGGCCTTGCTCTTTTTGCTTGCTGCTCATTTCTTATGGTTTGATTGAATTTCACGTGTTCATTTTTTATGGTTTGTTGCTTTTAACAAATGAAAATTTTTGTTATTATCTCATCTTATATTTATGTTTGATATGTACCAATATTTATATTTTGGTTGTTCGGTATTGCATTATTGGTAGATATGTAATTTGAAAGAGTTATGTCCTTTCAATGTGTCTTTTCAAGAAATACAAAAAATAAAACAAAAATAAAATCAATTGGTTGGGTTGATCTCGGAACTAGACTAGACTCAAAGGATTGATCTTATCCTCGGTCCTAGACTCAATCAGGGGTCGATCCCATTCCTTAACAATGGGGACAAACCCTATGCGGGTAATTATTGGGTTAAGTGCTAAATCGGCCCAACTTAGACCATACTACAGAGTTTAGCTAAGTTGCTTGACAATGGGCTTTATAGACACCAACTGATTAATAATTCTTTGGACAAAAACAATATGATCCCTTATATCAATAGGGTTTCTTAAAGTTGAAGAACTTCACTTACCCTCGTCTCTCTCAGGCCAGCTAGGGGTGCTGTTTTTGGGCCGAACATGTTTGTCTTTCCTCTTGGATGGGTGAATCATTATTTTGTGAATAGTTTAGTCTCTACAAGCATTGTCAGCGGGTCTGAGTTTCTTAATATTCCCAGCGATCAATAAGGTTATCTGGGCTCTGGTCTGTCTATGCAGATTTCTTTCTTACAACGAAGAATCTCATTTTCATTAAGCAGTTCAAAAAATAAAAAGTAAATCACAATCGAGCAGTGATAGAAGTAGCTCGTGCCAAAAATCCCTTCACTGGGCCCGTGCATCATGCATGAACGAATCGTTAGTTGACATAGGGGCGTGCACACCAGACTTACTAAAATCACACAGGATCTTCCCACACGCTGATAAACGAGTAAACGCTTTTTTCTCTCGACGGTAACTCAGCATCGTCCGCGAAGTATTATCAACTGAACTTGGTCGAGTCGACGTCGCATTTATATGCCGGCCCTTTGAAAGATTACCATCTGGCGTACACGCTGAAGACCAAATTCTAGGCTCGACCCTAGACAGGTCCTGGTCTTTCGCTCTCGGCTTTAATTCGATCCAGGAATATGTCTCGGATGCAGCTAGACTTTCAATGTTTGAAACTGCTTGGTGGATGTGAGAGCTTGAAAAACAGTGAGAGGTCACAAACTTCATTTGTTAACGTGAAGAGAACAATGCAATGCACGTACCGATCACCGCTCGTTATTGGCGCAAAGAAGAGCCAGCGACAGATGAAAAATCGAAACTGAAAGCGTCGGATCGAAACCCGGCATTTTCTCCTCCATTTCCAGTTTGGCTTGAGTTTGACAAGGGGTGTGAAGCTAAGATATCGTCGAATGTCGTTGCTTGTAAGCTTACCCTCTTGCCACTGAGCTCAACTCGAGACGTTTATTCGATACTACTATGAGTCCAATCCTCAAGGGAAGAGAAAGCGACATGAACCCACGCCAAATTCCCATAGTGAGAAAGGGTATTGAAGAGAATTGATGGATTGTGTCATATTTCTTGTGAAAATTGGCTCCACCCTAAAGAAGAAACCGATCCCAGCCAGGTAATTTCTTGCCTGGATCCAAATTTAGCAGATCGGGTTAGTCGGAATCTTTGATTTTATAGATATTACGCAGGGCTCCACTCATAGGTGTTACGAGATCGATGGTTGTGATCGTACCCGAATTACGACTTCGGTCCAAGGGAAAAACTCCCCTCCAAGCCATGGCCGGTAATGGATGCTCATTAACTCCAGTCACTGCAAATGTTACCAGGTGTTCGCAGACGCAACATTGAAGAGCCCCACTTTATTATGATGGTGTCCAGCTACCACAAGAGGTCGGTCCATCATGACTACTTAATGCCTGGGATGCTCCAATTCCAAGGAGAAAAATGCTTTAAAATGCCACTGGGAGGAAAACGATTTATTTTTGACCTAATTTCTTTTCCTTAAGGAGAAATTTTTGCTGTTTTTCACTATGTGTGTCCTTGGCTTTTGATGAAGTAGATGATTTTTCTCTTTTAATGTATAGATTGTGAGATCATTGCGTGATTGGAGACGCCGTTGGTCGGGAAGTGCGACTATGATGACCCCCGCACTTTTCGTCATATGTTCGTAACATACTCGTTTTGAGAATGTTGGGGCAAAGCTTGCATTTTTAAGTAACCCTTACGAAACAAATACAGAGGACAAAGAGTCATTAGCTCTCTCGAAGGACGGGAATGTACTAAACATGCTATTTTGCCTTGGAATGAGCGAAGCTTTTACTGGGACCCTGCTCTCATCCTTGCATTAGTTAAAATTTCAACTTTTGACCGTCCCCTCACTTGAGATCTCCTCCTTAAATCCTGCTCTCTGGCCTTTGCTTCTCCATTCTCCATTAACCTCTCTCTCTCTCTCTCTCTCTCTCTCTATCTGATCGAGGAAAACAGGAGAGAAATGAGAATTGTGAAAGGGCTTTTGGGATTGCTTGCAGTGCTTGCACTGCTTGGTTTAGTGGCTCATGGGGATCCTCTTGTGCCTGCACTGTGCATCTTTGGGGACTCGGTGGTAGACGCGGGCAACAACAACGATCTCTACACGCTTGTCAAGGCCAACTTCCCCCCTTATGGAAGAGACTTTGCCTCTCACAACCCCACTGGCAGGTTTTGCAATGGAAAGCTTGCCACAGATTTCACTGGTACTCAACAGAAATCAGCCTCTCTCTCTCGCACAGAAGACAAAAACATGAGCTAATAGTTTGTACGTTTTGCCATCCACAGCCGAGAACCTCGGATTCACTTCCTACCAACCGGCTTACCTTAGCCGTGAAGCAACAGGGAAAACCTCTTGATCGGAGCCAACTTTGCCTCGGCTGCTTCCGGCTATTTAGACCGGACGGCCCAGTTATACGTAAGTGCTGGCTTCAGTTCTCACTTGTCTCCGACATGCAAGCTTGTGTCTTTCCTTGCGCACAATTATACGTTTGCTGAGTGAACTGTTGTTTGTTGGTAATTGCAGCAATCTATTTCGCTGCCCCAGCAGCTGAACAACTACAAGGACTGGCAAAGCAAAGTGGTGAGTATGGTGGGAAGGCGCAAAGCCAAAGCCATATTTTCTGGCGCGATCCACCTTCTGAGCGCGGGGAACAGTGACTTCATTCAGAACTACTACATCGATCCCGTTCTCAGTGGAGCTTTCACACCAGACCAATTCTCCGACATTCTCCTCACTTCTTACTCCAATTTCATCCAGGTCTCTTCATGAAATGAACCATGCATGTTACTCTCTCTCTCTCTCTCACACACACACATCAAACTTAATCTCCACACACATACAAAGATAAAACTTAGTCCAGAAAGAGAGAGATAATCTCAAACAACTTTTACAAACTCGTATTATATACTGATTAATCACCAAAGTACAAGAAGCGTCAGGGAAACCTTTCTTTTTCTAATAGACAACTTATAGGAAACTCATTTATGAAATTAGACACATTTGCTGTACACAATCGGAACTGCTTTTATGACACCAAAATTACATAGCAGGATCTCTATGGAGCGGGAGCGAGGAAAATTGAGTGACAAGCCTACCCCCAACTGGATGTTTGCCGGCAGCCAGAACTCTCTTTGATCCGGAAGCGCCCAGTGTGTAGCAAGATTGAACCAAGACGCGGTTTTGTTCAATAATAAGCTAAATAGCACATCTCAGAGCTTGCAGAAAAGGCTCCCAGGTCTCAAACTTGTGGTCTTCGACATCTACCAGCCCCTCTTGGACCTGGTCACAAAACCTGCTGAGAATGGTAAGCTACTCGTGCCGTAACGGCACGATTTCCCCCACTCTGCATGATCCATTACCATACGTTGTAAGTCCACTTCAACCTTACTGAAGATGTGAATCATTCATCTGTATGAACAGAGTAACCTGAAAGTTGAATTAAAATAAAGTACTCAATCTCATGATAAAGCAAAGGGAATGTACATTTTCCATGACATTAATGTTATTGTCTCATCGTCAGTCTCTTTGTAACCACTGCATGAGAACATGAGATGCTTTGCAATGCCAGGCCAACTGACAGTGAAGAGCGAACCAAATTTTCATTGTTGAATTGGTCTCTTGTTGCAGGGTTCTTTGAATCTACGAAGGCCTGCTGTGGAACAGGTACAGTGGAAACATCCTTGCTTTGCAATGCAAGGTCCATTGGAACATGCACAAATGCTACCGGTTACGTTTTTTGGGACGGATTCCATCCCTCTGAAGCCGCTAACATGGCCTTGGCAGGAGCACTCCTTTCTCAAGGATTCTCTCTCATTTCTTGAGTGTAAGAAGCATATCAGCATTGTAGCTACAATGATATATAGTAGCCTTCTCATCTTGAAAAGAAGGATATAGGGGCATATATAAGGAGATCCAATGACTAGTTAAAAGATTTAGTTTGCTTTAAATTGTTTGTGGATCCGAATTTCCAATATACTTCAAGTGCTAATGGCTATTAGTAGCAACGGTTGCTTGATGCTTCTTCGAACAATAAGATCCTCCCTGCTTTCTTCCCTTACTTATACAGGGACTAATAATGATTGTGTAACCCTGGTAATGTTATATTGATGTGATGATATGGACAAGAACATGACAAAAGAGAAGCAGCAACACTAATTTAGTGGGATAAGCAGCAATCCTATACAATTTTATTTTTTGATGTAAAGTAGAATGTGTTTTTTGAAATAACTGCTTCATAGCAACTTCTATAAAGAAGAGGAAAACGTTGTCTACTTACTCTTACACTCAAGATATCATTCCACTTTACCTCATAATCCATGCCTACTTAAGGACACACTAGTGTTTTAAAATGATAAGAATGATCCGCAGGTCTAATCATCTGCAGTCATAGACCACCCATGATCTATGTAACAAGAGAAAATAAAAACTAATACCATGCCTGATGCCCGTCAATCTATTGGTAAAGTGGTACTATTAATTATATAATAAAGCATTCAAATATTCACAACCTCTTGCCAAGCTAAACCACTAAGATGAGCAGATCACAAAAAGAGTAATTACCAGAAGCGTTAGTGTGGATAGAATGCTGCTAAGAAAGTTCAAACCCTGTGTTGGAACTAATCGCGTAAAGAAGCTTTGATCTCATCGTGCTTGCACGCTTGTATGTGGGAAGCTGCAGCCAATGAAAAGATACAAAGCTCATCTAGGCAGTTCAAGTTGGTTCTGAAATTCAAGAATTCTAAATAAAAGAATTTGCTCCCAGTCTATCTACCTTCAAGGTATTGTAGCATGTGGAAGCAGATGGAAGTCTCTCGACATCCTGACCTCCAAATGTTGCCCAGACAGGTGCATCACAAGCAACCTGCATAACATACTAGTCCCTCAGAATCCATTTCGATCAGGCATGTACCAGAAACACAACCTTGATGCGCACCCTAATCAACAGGGCCGTCAAAAGGATAAAATCTTTGCTCTCGTTTGAACTCAAGTAGGACAAGCAGAAGAAGCATCAATTTTTCGATAATCAATGATCAGCTTTCCTAGTGCAAATCCAGTTACTTTCTTCAAGCAGATCAGAAGATGGAAAATGTAAAAACTAGCTCATGCTCATTGGAGTAGAATTCCCATTTGTTTTTAAATTAGGCTAACGGCATAACCAATGGTAAGAACGGGATCATAAACCTCTAAACCTAATGGTCATGCCATTCTTCCCTCTGTTCTGCTTTCTGAAGGAACTAGTTTCATATTTCCTAATGCATGAGTTCACATAATGGAGTCCAGCCAGAGTCATAGGCACGCAGTCTTGCATCTGCATAACAGAGAGGCTATTAAACAAGTTTAACTTTTGACCTCCCTATCACATTGGAGAAACTTGTTGTTGTGTTAAGGCTCCAGCCATAAGTTGCTCTACCTCTAACATATCCAGATTCAGTAGATAATCCCTTCATTCGATACTGGAAACAATATTGTATGTTAAGCTCAAAGTCTTCATAATTGCCAATGCCAAACCTATGTAGATGTATCACATCTACCACTCTGTAGCAATACGTATGACATGATTCCAATTGCCAGTAATAATCAAAGGAATGATGCCCATATAACCAAAAAAATGTTCAGAACTTTTATGTGAAACATTCTCCAGGCATCATGAGTTAATAGACATTTGAATTAGAAAAAAGATGCATAAATATAGTAGCTCTGCCCTTCAAACACGCCCAAGCTAAGTTATCTCTTTTCCAGTGACATGCCACCACCAAACGTCAGCTAATTCCATGTTATGAAAGTTCACTTTAGAGAGGATAAAGAGAATATGATGACCAAGATCGACATAAGCTACATGAATCTAAGGACTTGAAATAGGAATCCCAAGAGTTCTTTTGACTAACATATTCATCTTATGCTTATTTCAGAACATCACAAGCTTATGGCTACTTCATAGCTATAGCTGCTCCCATTTTGCAGCATAGTCTGTGTCCAAACACCCATGGAAATTTTTGTAAAATTTTCATTTGTCTACGTATTTAGTTGCCTCTACTATTCCACAAAGACAAAAAAGACAAAGGAACAAGATCTCATGAATAAAACTGTTAATCAAGACACAAATACCATATGGAAACAACCAGATCACAAGCGAACCTTATGGATAGTAAAAGTTGGCTGCAAGTGTTTAAACCCCAGTAAAGGAGCTCGAGAACAACTTGTCACAAACTTAAGAAGCATGCACCGCTCTTTTGGCTCAAATCCTTTCATTACCTGCAGTAACAATTTAGGAAAAGGCAAACTTTATAATTTTAAATATAAAACAACTGCTTAGAAAGTAAGGAAGAATGCTTGTCCTCTGCATGATTACAACTCAAAAAAAAAAAAAAATAATAATTCAAAGCATTTTACCATTACGTCAAAGCAGAAAATCAGGTGAATATCAATTCTACACAGCATTCTACGCATACAAAAACTTGAATATCTCTTGCATCTATGCAATAACATTATCATCTATGCTATTATATCATCAACGTTTGACTAGTAATAGATTCGACCAGAATAATTAGTGGGTTTAATAGTAATCCTTGAGGCTCTTGTATTGGTGTCCAACAACCAACACTAGTCGTGACTTGTGACTGAGGAAACTGTAATCCAGGGAAGACAAAAGGAAACATTGGATAGAGACTACCGTATTCTCTTACTGTCAGGAAAAACTCAGGAAGTTCGGGAAAATGTCCCTTTATATTTCTCTAAGGAGCTGCTTCATATAGAAAACTTATGCACTCTGAATCAATTGGAAGAAAAATCACGGGTACTTTATGAAGTAAAATCCAAGTATAGAAAATTAGATTTTCTACAAAAAAAGAGGAAAAGAACTTAAGTTTCCTGTCAGTTGAATTACCTAAGGCCTAAACTATATAACACAGGTAAAACAGTAGCTGCCAGCCATCTGATTCCACTGGTACATACATCTATCGTATTAAGGCCTTAGGGCAGCACTACTAATACCCACCCTCCTTCCCTCAGCCTGTTCCTTCAATTCTTCCTAAAAGAGAAGAAAATGTGGCTCCTATATGCCTAAGGAGAAAGTTAACCATTAAGAGTAGATGACTGAGAAACCAACACGCCCAAACTGACTGAATGAGGATCAATGACATCCCCATGCAAAAGCTAAGAATCAATATTGAGAAAAAAAAGCATCATAATTACGTACCAAGCTTTAAAAAAGCATCATAATTACGTACCAAGCTTTAAAAAAGCAAATAAATAGAAATAGACAAAACTGAATCTCGGACCTGTCTATCAGGTAAATGCAAAACATGCACCATTATCGTACTGGACAAAGGGGAAAATGTGACTGTAAACAGTCTTTGCAGTTCATATACCTCCCAGAAAAGTTTTACCGTCCGGCTTCCCTCAGAATAACCACCAGTATAGCGTGTATTACTTCTCAAATCATCGACATCAATATCATGGTATCCACCAGAAAGCAACTGTGCAGATACATCAAACATCAGTATTTCCTTCACATAGGAACACTGAAAACCTAGATTATGACAAAAAATATATATGACAAATAATTAACAAGATATCTCAAAAATCAGTTTGCTCCACTTATCCATGAGCAGTTTGGTCTTAACAGTCTAGTGACAACCTCTTTCATCAAGGATAATATATTAATATGCAAAAAGAGGCAACACGGCTGTCTCAAGTTATATAAAGTTAGTAAACTCTATGAAAGACATATAATGCCATGACGGATGAACTACTTAAGCAGTTCATGTAGGCCCATAGCAGCTTAAAATAAGCACGACACAACTGAACAGTTCAAAGGAGTCACACGATGGGAAGATACCTGATTAAATTCAGATGCATTAAATAACTTAAGCCACGATGGTAATATGAGATCCGTTAACCCTCTGTAGAAAGCATTTGCAAATGCCAGTATCTACAATTTTGACAAGAACAGAGAGTTAAATCTAGTATACAAAATGTAAACTTAAGTATAACTTACAAACATATGATTCACCTGCCGATTAAGCTTATAATCTGCAATTGCATGAATATACTGCATCTTGTTCTCATTTGTCACGCAGATATCCCTGCCACCAGGTCTGAGTTCAAAAACATGATTTTTACCAAAAGATTCCTCTGTAATTGTAAAGTCCAGAGACAGTTCCTTTACATCACCATCGAAGTGCTGTCAAAGTTACACCAACCAAGTATCATACAAAGTTGATTCTAATACATAGAATAAAATACAAGCACAACAACATAATCTACTGTACAACTAACAGACCGAAAATTTAACTTCAACTTTTTAAACTCTCCAAAATCCTATCTGTGAAAGGTCAGATTAGATGATAGAAGAGGACAGCCAAGTTGCAAGAAAACAGGAACACGCAATATAATAGACATAGCCTCCCATGCGTCATTGTAGTATAATTGGTCTACCCTGTTACTCTTTGCATTTGCTACTTTTAATGCTAGTTGAGTCCCGGGGCACTGAACTTGTATGAGTTATATAAGCAACATGCAATCCTAATCTAGGTAAAACTTCTGGTTAGCTTTAACTACTAATGCTATATACCTTCTCTGTCTCTCTCTGCTTATAAACGGAAATACATAAAAAAGTCAGTAAGTCCTTCTCTCTAGTAAAATGTCATGAACGTCCAGTACCAATTTCAAGTCATGCTTAACAGAGTCTTTGCTACATGTAAACCAAAATATGGAAAATGCAACATAAACTGTAACATTATTCAGCTCGGTTTAATAGGTATGTAATGAGAAGGGAAAATAATACTATTCTTCAAATCTTTCATTATGTGTTTTAAGTATACGCGGCTAGATTTAATTATGAGTTATATTAGCCTAGATTTCATTATCAATCACCTAAACCGCACTGGCTACATGTGACTGTACTATTAAGTTGACTTTGTCATTCATACTTTTGGGCAGCAGATGTTGCAGTAATTTGAAAATTAGAGTAATTGGATTTCACTAAAAAGGTGCTTGATAAAGGTACTTGGGTGTTGAGATCCATCGAAGACTCATAGTTCAGTCACTTTGTTTCAATTTTTTTTTTTTTTTTTCCTTTTTTTAATGTGTCTTGCAGTATACACATCAACCTTGAAGAACATTTTAGAGCTTGTTGCAATATGATGACTGCAAATGCTACTTGAAATTTGAATCAACACCTTTAGCAAGAATTAAACCAACAGGAGACTACACTACACAAATGAGGTGGAAGTGATATTACCAAGTTTTGACAAGGATTTACCTTAATATACATAAGATTTCTATAAACCTCAGGATCAAGTGTTGACAGTTCATCAAGGAAGCTGTATCGTCCCAACAACTTTTGAACAAAGACATGTGAAAAAGAGTAATCTAACAATATTCCCTCATAGAGAGCTTTACCAACAATCCTTCCAAGAAATTCAATCATCTGCAATCCATATTCGAGATACTTTGCAGATATATTCGGCATCAGAAGCCTGTCTTCAGTTGAGGTTTGGGTGAATAGTCCATACCTTGAACGATTAAAAGATTCCCATGAATGGCTTCTCTTGGGAAAAGTGTATGTCAAGAAGAATAAAGGAAAGACCACATAAAACTTACTCGGGCGAGAAGGCAGCTTTTGACAAATCAGTTAAGAACTCCTTAGACAATCCACCATAGTCTAGACCAGCCTCTGGAAGTCCACATTCACTCACAAAGGATACATGGATAGATGACTTCAATCTGGAACCCAAGGTGTTCAATTGTCGAAATCCATCTTCGACAATATTCCCCCTCCGAATGACTATCTCAATATTTCTAGAACCAGGCCCTGCTACTTCACCCGCCATGACTCGAGAGACTTTATCCATCTTGATAAATTCTCTGAACATCTCAACTCTGCAACCATGGTAAGCACTTCAATAATACATATCGGGCTGGTCACCAAAAATAAACTTAAAAACATCATCATGTTGATACAGCTAATAACAATGGAGGGACATCAATAAATTAAAAGTGCCTGCCAGTATAGGCCCTGAACGAAAAGGTGCAAATGCACACATTGTTGTAACAGGTCAACTACTCTCTTACAGCCAGTTCTTGCAGCTTCTCACATGGTGAAAAATTCTGTATTTGTCTTCCATTAACTTAGTGGTATACTATAAATTTTAGTCTCATCTTTACTGTGACCGTCTCCACATTTAAGAGCAAAAAATTTTTGCATGCATTATGATTGAAAGTTATCAATAAATGGCTGACAAGGGCGATCTAGGTTATTTATTGAGAAAATTTGTTGAAAGTAATGTTACAAAAGAACTACACAGGAGAAGAAAAGGTGAAAAGGAATCAAGACATATGAGTGAAACATGGCCTTCTGATAACTCTCTACTTACCTTTCTTCAAATGGATATACATGTGGCATAGTTGTCATAATAGAACCCATGCTGGAAACCAACAATAAATCATCTGATTTGGTCGAAAGAACATCATGAGTTCTCGCAGCTATTGCAATAGGAGGTCGGCTCTTTCTAGCAGGTGAAAGCCACAAATCAGGGGGACAAAACTGGTGCCTGCAATCCCTTTCATACATTAAATGCAAGCACTTGGTTGCAGACTCCATCATTGGTTTATTCTGCAGACAACTGCTACGAGACAAGCCACTATAAACAAGTGTATTGAGTGCCGATGTAATTCTCCTTTGCTCCTCAAGCTTGAAAGGAACCTAGCCCATGGACAAACTACCCCATTATAAATCATTTACAGGGCCTAATATTATCTGGGAAAAATAAAATAAAAATCCTGAAACTGTTTACCTGTTTTTCATAGAACTCTATGTCATCAAGCACAAGCAGAAGATGCGAATAGGTTGCACAGAACAGATGCAGCAGACAAGACATATCTTTAGAAAGACCTTGAGGGCCAGACCTCAGAAGCTCTACATCCCACACATCACAAGAATCTTCATCCACCAAGCCAGAGCTAATATGAGAATCAGTCGAGTCCGTAAGACCACTACCAGCACTGGCCTGAGACTTGCCAGTGATCATCTGCAATACACTGGTCCATTTACCACCTCCAAACTTAGACGTCTGCTGTCTTACGTCCAAAATGACATTTTTTCTGCTCCCAGGATAATCTCTTGCGTGATCAGAGGCACCATGAAAAATATTAGTTTCCAGCGATCTCCACAAGCTGACAAGAAATCCAGGAGTAAAGGATAGCATGTTAAGGATAGGCAATGATCCAGCCACAGGGTTCAGTACTGAAAATAATCTGAGCATATAAGAGTAGAAGTACGAAATGTGAACCAGTTCCAACTTTCCCAAATTATCCAAATTCTCTGATGCCAGCATTTCAGCTCCCTGAGCACACATATCTGTACTCAAGACAGCCAAAAGGTCTGTCAGATGTGACTGATGATAAACAGGCCTCAGTAACTCCACGTAAGACCTTTCTGAAAGCCCCGATACGGACTCTTTCTTAAAGATAGAAAAGTTGGTGGACCCCTCAAAAGTTCCACAGTCACATTCACATCTTTGATTTTCCTTTATTAAGGATCTAGCATTATCAATCCAATCCAAGAAGTTTTCTGCTAGAGTAATAACAACTCGAACATATAATCCATGTTCTACATCTTGACAAAATATTGGAGTTTCTAGAGAACCATTGTCATTCCCTGTCATTAGGCATATGACATTTGCAAGAGCCCAACCAACTGGAGGAATTGCCTTATGCCAACAGAAAGTTCCTTGCTGATGAATATCTGATATGTCCGATAAAAATTTTCCTCTCAACATCTGTCATCACCTGCCATAGTTTGATCAGTGCCCATGAATTTAAATGCAATTTTAACAGTCTTAACAGGTGATTATTATGCAAGGAGGATTTCCGATAGAAGGTAGCCGGTCATGTTGACTCGAAACATAATATCAAATCGAGGAATAACCATACAAGAGATACAGGTGAAAAATACAAAGGCACAATACTGTGTCTGCAAGTTTTGCATAATGTGCATGTTGGTAGCAGATATATAAAATTAGAGGTAAATCAGCAGGATATCTCCTAAAAACTAAAGAAAAAAAGTGAACAGCTCAAGACAGGTTAAGTTTATTTAAGTATGCCATGTTGCTTATCTATGGAGTAAGGGGCCTTACATACATGCAGTCTTCCTCCACTCACTTCCTTAAGCTTTTAGAGTAAATGGCTGCACACTTCATCTCAAATTAGTAGAGTTTCATGCCAGCGTATTTCGTGTGTGCAACCCCATCAATTCCACATGCCATTATCAGTTTTGTTTACACATGAAAGGGGGTGTTAAAGCATCTTGTACATGGCCTCTATATAAGGCCTTATACAAGTATTCTCCCTCCACCTACTAGATTAAGCTTTTGGACTATGTATTAAATTTTAAGTAGAATATCCTTATGACATACATGTGGCTTGGAGAAAGAACTCGTGAGATCCAATTTTGCACATCTCCACTATACATACAGTGAGATGTCATTCAGAAAACTTGAGGGAAAAAATTCAGGCATATATCAGTCATCATATCCTAAGAACCAATAAAGCTGTATCATTATGCAAGCAAACAAGCTTATGATGGAGCAAGATCAGACAAAGAACATTTTAGAACAAGCAAGGGGAAGTAATTGACTATATGTCCAATTAAGCAAGATAGTTTCAGATTCTTTGATGCAGAATCAGACTCTTGAGCAAAGAATTAAAAATAGTATCCTGATCATTGGACCATGCAACTCTTACTTTTTACTTTTCTCATACGTTGCAGTTTTCACGAATTGATTTTATATGCCTGGAACCTTTTAAAATGTGCAAATATTAACAAATAGAAGTATATAAATAGTACAACTTCTCAAAGTTTTAGCATTGTTTTAAGATTTGGCAGAAAATCACTAAGTGTTTTGCTCATAGGAAGCCCAACCAAACTGGTCCTATCACATGCCCACTTAACCCCTGCTGCACACCCTTTTCTAGGTTCTGCAAATCAAACTAAAAACTTTCTCAGGGAAGCGAAGAGGACTAGGTAAAATCAAACCAAATACACTAAGAAAATCTGACATGCCAAAAACCAATGGAAAAGAATCTTTATGTGGCAGTTGGATGAACCTTACCAGAAGAGTCTGGAAGCATGGTGAAAGAACAGATTTATGCTTCAAAGCAGGAACCAGAAAAGCTGGTAACCGTTGAAGAAGCCAAGGAATTGTCAGGAGAGATATACAGTACTGTGTGGGAGCACAGTCAATATCCACAAGGCTTGGTCCATCTTTATTGGACTTTATCACGTGAAATGGCCGGAGAGCTAAAGTTAATGCACTTGCTGTGATCAAGAATCTATCTTCGGTCTGTGCCAGACCAGCGCGTTGTGATGGCAAAAGAACATCCAGTTTCATGATGTACTTTCTAACAGATACGTAAAGCCCACTCTTACTTCCCATAAAGCAGATCAAATTCTTGACAGCTAGATCAACATCCCTGATATGATCCTGAGGTGAAATCTTCCATCCATTGCGATCAGTTAAGACAACCGGTAGACGCATTGCTAGTGAGGTAAGAGCAACCATATCTTTGGAACCAGGATGATTTGTGTCACATGATGCAAGAATGAAGGAGCACAGTATGATCAGCTTCTGTGCCTGAAAATTCCAGGTTCTTCTCTCTTCAAGTGTGCCGATGGCCAAGCAGCAAAAGTTTCTCCTCAGATCTACAGAATGAAAATGCAAAAGCATCTAATTTGACATAACTTGATATGAACCCAACAATAAAGCCAATGCAAATAAAACGTTAACAATTTTAATAATGGTTTGCAGATACAACTCTCTGGAAAATCAACCACAAAAATGTGTACATCAATGCCTTCCCAAACCCCCACAATGAGGGAAGCATTGTGCACCAGGATTCCCTATTTTAGATGCAATGTGTGCTTACAATGGAACACTTATGCAGTAGTCAGGCAATGAAGTAAAGTCAAAAGGGTAACTTTACACTCTAACTCAAGACGACAGGGAAAATCAGCTCAAGACACCATTCGACATCACTCCATAACAAAGTAGCAATTTTTCTGCAAGTGTGTGACATGGGGGAGAGGAAGGAATCAAGTATGTGGTCACTTAGGTAAGCAACATAGTTTTGCCTCATAACAACCATTTCAGAGAACATCGGCCAAGTAGACAAATATTACGGTGAGCAAGAGTCACTGTTTCATCAACATCAAAATTTTGGACCATTTCATAACCTGGGGACAATCTGGTACCTATATAAGAAACACCGGACTTTTGATTATCATATGTATCCAACAGACTCATTATTCTGTAAGTGACTCCTTGCCATTAAAGAATCCATGTGGAGAAGGGAATATTAAATGGTAATTTACACTGCTTGCAAAACCTTCTCTAGGAGCTTTGAGCACTAGGCTTTGGAACACTATAGTTTGCGACACTTATTTATCAGCTTAATCGACTGACCCTTATTTATCGGCTTGACTATAGTCACAATAAAAAATAGGGAGTATCGCATTTAATTTGAAGACAAGAGAAAAGAAGTGTAATATGTAGAGACTTGTCTCCTCATCCCATATAATTGCAGCTCTGTCCACTGTGATTGCTACTTTCTCAAACAACTAGATCAAAATGTTGAAAGAAAATAAACCAACTAATCTTCCCTATATAGCATTTTAAGAATATTTCCAGCATTTAACAAAAAATGTGAAGCTCTCTTAAAATCCACTTCCAAATTAATGTACCATAATTTTTTACAAGGTTCAGTGTACTGTTCTGCTAAGACATGCCTCCAAAAGAAACTGAGAAGGCCTTGGCAATTACTGGCAGACACAAGACTTGGGATGGCAAGAATAGAAACTTTAAACATACATAATTTACGACAATTAGTACTTCAAATCTCAGATAATATAGCATACGATTCATAAATATTGCATCAAGCAGCTAGTGGCCTGGCGGGCAGGGACGTTTGCCAACCCCACGGGTCCACCCATGGCCTTGCCAGAATATACATCTTAACTTATAAAAAAATTAATAAAACCATACTACGACCAGTGAAAGCACTGTACCGAACAAATTGACTCATAATATGCAATCATATTTCTTGAACACTTGCTAACTTCCCATAAGAAGGTACATGAAGCTCTAAATCATCCAGACTCAATTAACTTGTTAGCATTGGAACACATGATTGACCCGACAGCAACTCTTTCAAATCAGCCCCTATTTGATGTATGAGGAAAGTGAAACTATAGTAAATCATTGCTACTGATTCTTGCAAAGCTACTAATTACCATACCAGTAGAGTGAATACTCTCCAAAAGAATCTTAAAGCACTTCTCCAAGCAGGCAACATCTCTGGGTTGAATAGTATGACGCTGGACAGACAAGCATCTAACAAAGAAGAGGAAAGGTCGCAAAAGGCTGCAAGAAATCCATGTTCCGGTCATCAAACCAGAATGATGATTCACCAAGGCATCCCATTCTTCTCGAAAATGCAAAGCTGCCATTCTTGTCACATGGTAACGCCTCCATACTCTCTGAAAAAGGAAAAAAAAAAAGAGAAAGTGAACACGTTTATACTGGCTGAGAAGAAATTCCACTTGACAGACTAATGGAAATAGTCTGGATTATGGGAAGCAAGATTAACCAGCATCAATGAATCAGCAAATACTGTAGCATTATCTACCAGTACAACCAATAGACATAGGTCGTTCATCCTAGAGAAAGGTCCTCTACACCAGACCACATACAAAAAGGAACTAACTGAATCAAAAGGAAATCTCCTACAAGCGATAGGTTAGACAACACAGTCTCATACTCTTCTAATTCAATGGCCTCCACTCCACAATATCGAAAATTTGAACTAGTGCATCTTCGCTCGGCACTTCAGGGTAACATTACCAAAAAGCTAGACCCGAAAGGAGTGACGCACCTGAATGAACAGCGCAGCCGCATTGGCACGCCTCGCGTAGCTCCGGGCCTCCCTCTCCTGAGACACCTTCTCGAGAAGAGCGTCCCTCGTGATCTCCTCGCGCTCGCGCCCCTCAACGAAACCTGATTCAACCGCGAAAAAAAAAAAAAAAAAAAGAAGCGATTCACACAAGCAATCAACGCAAGCGGCAATCAAGACTAACGGATTGAGGAGACTCCATCACCCCCAAGACCGATCTAGCACAAGAGCCAGACCATCGAATCACTCGAACATCATTTCTCTGCTTGGGCGGGCAGAGCAATCGGCCGCGAAATTCGCCCAATTCCAATCGACTTCACAAATCAGGGAAGGAACAGCAGAAGGCGATAATCAGAACCAAATTCCTCGCGAATTCAACTCCGACGACCCACACGAACATCCATACGGCGACAATTCAGCACCGGGAGCAAATCACAGAGAGAGAGAGAAACCTGGTGCTTGCGAGTTGCGTCCATGGCGGATGAGGGAAGAGGAAGTTTGCTGTTCGTGATCACGTGTCTAGAGGCTTCCTTCCCGATGCAACTGCAATTTGAATCATCTCCACCGTCGTTCGTCTTCTTCCTCCCCTTGATATCGTCAGCTCTTTCTCTCTCTCTCTCTCTCTCTGAGATGTTGTGTAGCTTTTGGGGGTCCGTCCGGGCCGGGTAATGAACCGGTACTTGAGCCCATTTGGAGTCGACCCGCCAATTTCAAGACAAAGACTTTTTTTTCTGGGTTTTCCATTCACTTGGCAAAAATAAAAGGAAAAATCTCATATGAACACCTAAAATAGAGCCATTTTTTCAAACAATGATCTAAAGTGGATACTGCCTCAAATAACAACCTGAAGTGACTAACTTATTCTCAATTAAGAACCTGAACTTCTAATTTTATTCAAAGCCAGGGTACTTTTGTCCAAGAACATTATTCTTTGTATTTTTTGTCTCTCTTTCTTCTTTCTCACACTCTACATCACCTCCATTATCAGCCTCTCCATCTCTCTCTTTGTCATCTCGTTGTATGACTGTCGCGATCAATTTTTTTGGGTTATGAACCACCTAGGGTTTGGCTAATGGATTGTTAAGCCTAGACTTAACTTGGGCTCCTGTTCCCATACCAATTGCGACTTTAGGTTTGAATTGTTAACATGCAATTTTTTTAATTAGGAGTCGCCACTAATCTATTTTTGGTGGTCGATTAAACCCTAAGAAAGAATCGGGAGATTTACTTTACTCCTACGAACCGTAGACTAAGGGTGCGGACGGACTTGGTTACGTTAGATTTCTCTAACGCCTTTTCGGTACATTTCTTTTTATTTTGAAAAATGTTTGGCAGCAGCTTGGAATTGATTTTAAACTATCTCCCTAACATGCTGAGGTGTTCATACAAGTCACAAACTACCAATTTAACACCCAAGAAAGCAATTAAATCATGTAAAACTTACCTAAAAACAACGAAAGTATCTGCAGTGTTAAATTAAAATCCACATCAACAATCTTAGATATGGTTTAATTAACACGCAATTTCTTTCTTTTTTGTTTTCACTTATTAAGTGAACATATAGTCAATATGCAATGCAATGCTATTCATTTAACATGAAATGATATAGCATGGCGACATAACCTAAACTATATGACATAAATAAGCATGCAATCTATTATAAAGAAATGTAATAATTAAATATGCCATTTAAATTTACCCAAATGACTTAATTCTAATAACGTGCGATGCAATGCAATGACGCACAAAATTATTTCAATTAAAATGACATGCAACATGCAATTTAATATGCGAGATATATGTCACGCGGCATTTATTAAATGACCTAATTTAATGACAAGCAATTTCTAATGAACCTAACAATAATCAATAAAATGACGTGCATTCCATGGACTATATGACAGGCAAATGACATTTTTTTATTTTAAAAAATGCAATCTATCCTAGAAATTGCAACTAATTTATCCTAAGACAAATTTTATGAAATTTCAAATGATCTAGCTAAATTAAGATTCTATCTAATTTAAACTAGGGATTAAGTCATATTAAATCCTAATTTAAACTAAGACATTATCTAAATCTAAAATGCCATTTATCTAAAAAAGATTATCTAAATTTAAAATGGAACATGCAATTCTAATCTAATATGCACAATGATTTTTTTATATTTTTTAATCTTGAAATTAAAATTAATACCTAATTAACATGCAATTCAAATAAATAAAAAATAAAATCTAGATGAATGCACATTTTTTTGGATTTTTTTATTTAAAAATTCATAACAAGATTGCAATCCTAATATGCAAGATAACAAAAAACAAACCTAATCCTTATTCGGATTTTTCTCTTTTTTATTTTTCTTATTAAAAAAATTCCAAATCAGATTGCGATTTTAACCCTAAGATTAAGAAATATTCTAAAGCAAATCTAATCCTAACTCAAATATTTTTTAGATTTTTTTCTTTTCTTGACTCAACCCACGCGACGATAAGAAACCAAACAAGATAAGATTAATATCTAAAAATCGATTTAACCATATCTCGCGTATTTAGAGATCGGGCCGTTTAATTTTAAATTAAATCGCAAATCAAATCTCCTACTATTGGATTGTCGATTTTGAAGTGATTGCGAATGGATTTCAATAAAATCGGACTGTCAATCCCTAATCTGAAGGGCACTTTCATGTTGGAATCTCAATCGACATTTAAAGGGAACAATTTCACTAAACAAAAATCAAATATAAAGGAAAATAAAAAAAACTATAACTAGATAAGCAATAATAATAAAATAAAAATCTACCTAATTCTCTTTTTTCTTCGTTTATGTTTTTTTTCCGGTATGCTTTTTCCTTTTCGAGCACTGTTTGCTCGTGGGTCTCCAAGGCAGCCGGTCGTCGGTCCGGCAAAGGGGAACTCCGGCGAGGCAAGGCGGCGGTGCGGCTGGACGGTGACAGCTCAACTCGGCTCGGGCAGAGGTGGAGCAAGGCGGACTAGAGGGATCAGTGCAGGTTGGTGCAACAGGCGGTCAAGGTGGAGAGGGCGTCGTGCGCTGGTGCAGTGGCGGGTGGCGCTCGGCAAGGTCAGGGGCGGCGCGAGCTGCTGGACGGCGATGGGGCGGAGTGAGCTTCGGCGAAGCAGCGTGCGGCTGACGGACGTCGGGGCTCAGATGCCGGCACGGGTGAGAGGGAATGGCACCAGATCTAGGCCGATTGCTGTTCAGATCTGGAGGAGGAAGGGCGTCGGCTTCGGGTCGCGAGGCTGCAGAGGCGACGGGGCGACGCGGTGGTGCGTCACGAGCAACAGAGGAGATGCGGGCCGGTTCGGAATCGGCAGTGTCGCGGGTTGCAGAAGTGCGTCAGTGTCGGGCTTCGGCGGTGCTGCTGGGCGTCGGCGGGGTCGCGAGGTGAGCGGACCAGCGGTGTGGTCTCCGGTGAGGCTTCGGGTCGTTGTGAGGAGGCGGGTCGCGGCTAGTGGAGACCGGCGGTGTGAGCGCAGCGGACGCACGGCTGTGGAAGCCTTGCAGATGGAAGTTGCAGAGGAGGGGCAGCGGGACTTGAGGAAGATGATGAATAGTAGGGGTCAAATCACCTTTTGCCTTTTACCTTTCTCCTCCCTCTTTCTCTCTCTCACGTTCTGACTTTTCCCTTTTTTTTTTCTTTTCTCGCAGAAGCCAAAACCTCTCTTGACCTTTCTCTTCACTTATTTCTGAATTTTTTCCAAAGAAGCTCTCCCCAGCCCCCTTCGTACACTGTTGCTTTTATAGGGGGTAGGAGATAAGTTTTAGATTTCCCCTTCAAATCTATATTCACGATATATTTTAACCAACTAATCACTATTGATAAAAATTCGAGATTACGATAAATATTTTCTCGAAATCTAAATCTCGCAAAAGATAAATCACAATATTGCAATATTTTTCCACAAAATTCATCCCATACCGATAAGCGATTCAATTAAGATGAGATTTTTCTAAATCCAAATCTTTCAAAGCCAAATCGCAATATATTTTTTTACCCATCTGCCCTATCTAAAAAAATTCATATCTCGGAAAAGTTTTAAAATATTATATTCCCATGAGATAATTTTTAATTATTAAAAAAACTTTCGCGGACCAACCCGCCGCTTCGCGCCGATCCATTTAATTCGAACCCATTCGCCACCGGTCCAAAATATGCAAATAACAAAATAAATGCAACTTAAATCTATATGATATTAAATTAACCCCTAATTTTTTAATCTGATAAATGACTATATGGGTTGCCAAAATTTAGATGTCAACAATGACCAAGATTGAATTTTCTTTAACACGAGCCATTACAACATAATCTAACTCGTTGAAAATTTTAAATTCCTCTCCTCAAAATGGTTTGTAGACATTTCCACGAAGCCAAAATGAGCTTTGAAAAATAAGTTCTCTTTATTCCAACATTCATCGCAAATTCTGATCTCAAAGCCATAATATGAATATGCTTTTGCTGAGACTCAACTTCTTGTCCAACTCCTAAGCTATGCAACTAATCCCTTTGGCGACGTATTTCTCTCACCTCGAGAGTGCATCAAACTCCACTTATTTCGGGCCTTCCACTAACCCAGCAATTGCAATTTTGTGAGTTGTTTTTGGTCTTGCTTGCCAACAATAGAGCAACAATATCCAAGCATTAATAAATCATCTTGTTTGACTAACTTATGCCTCTAGTCAATTAATATTCAATGATCAACAATTTCACGACAAAGAGCAATTTCAGTAGAGCAGGTGACTATTTCAACCTTGACAACAGTTTGCCTCATCAATTTCAAATTCGGGTTTGCCTCTCTTGCATAAATTCGATCTTTCAAAGATCCCCCTTTCCCATTGCAATGCCAATGGCTCATTTTAATAATCTCTAGTCTGGAGACACCCACTCACACTCTTGTCATTCTCAACAACATAGCTCTTCTCCTCAACCAATACCCCATCTTGAGATTGATCATCAATCGTATCTGACATCATTAACTATAGAAACTACCATACTTCGTTGCCCCATTGCTGCCATTGACAAGTCCTATTCGAGCTCTTGACCTTATTGACCGCTGCCCTCGATAGAAAATCCAGCATCATCTTTGTCAGATGGAGGTCAATCCGAGCTTTAGGCTGAGCACGAGCGAGCCAAGATCTGACGCATCTTGAGGAACTGAGGATTTTAGCATTTTAGAAGGTGGCTAGTAGCAAATAACTCCAATTTGAGTTCTCGTTACTAGGACCAACTACGTGATGACATGAAGCTCACGAGGTCGCTGGTGGGGGCCCTGATTATGGCGTTGAAGATGGAGGCAATGTAGAGCGAAGGAGGAGATGTGAGGAAGATGAAGAAAGGAAAAAAAAAAATTAAAGAAAAAATGTTCTTGGACAAAACTACCCCAAGCTATAAATTAGATTGGAAGTTTGGGTCCTTACTTGAGACTAAATTAGCCACTTCGGATCCTTATTTGATATAGTGTTCACTTTGGGTCTTTTTTTGAGATAGGTCCTTATTTGAGATTTTCCCAAAATAAAATTTCAGCTTTTGAACGGCATGAAAATGAAAAGATTTTGAGATAATTGCTCAAAAACCCCCTTCGAACTTTGGCATCGTTTTGGACAGTAGCCCCACAGTTTTTGAGAATTTATAGATCGCCCCGTTGACTTTGACACTATTGCATAATAGTCTCAGACTTTGAACTATTGTGAATTACTGCTCTCTAAGTTTTCAAAAAAGTCATAGATGTTAGCTATTCTATCGATAACATCATTAAGCGTTACCTAAAATTGGGTTGACTCATTTCCTTGACCAAAACATCATTACTACATTTTTTAATGAAGTTAAGCATATATAGGATGATACATGGTTCGTGAAATTGTGAACATTTATTAGGAGTTATTTTATTTAAAAAATGAGTTAGTCTATTTTCGAACAATACTTAATAATTGAATAGATGAAAAAAGTTACCAGCTGCAATAAAAATCTACATTGACAACTTTTCAAAGTTTAGGGGTCCTTGCGCAAGGTATCAAAGTTCGAAGGATGATCTACACCTTTTCAAAGTTCATGTTTATTGTGCAACAATATTAAAGTTCAAGGTGTCTAAGTAATTATGCTAGATATTTTAAGTAACTTTAGAAACAATGTTGGGTTTAGCGACACTCTAAAGGAAGATGTTATTATGAGAGTTGCTATTACCACCTCTCTATTATTATTATTTTGGTCGAAATTGACCTCTTTATTGTTAAACTATCCCTTTTATACTAGTGGTCAAAATACCCCTTAGATTAAAAACTCACTTTTTAACTATTTTCCATATGTCTCTCTATGGTAGGATCTCACTCTCCCTCCTTCATCAAGTTATTTTAACTTCTTTTTTCTTCGATCAAGATAAGCAAAGAGTTACGTAAAAGAAAATGTCATTTGTTTTACTATCTCCCAGTACAATCATCAAACTCTCTTGACGCGTCAAAACTTCATATGGACTTTGCATCGACCTTAACCCTATGTCGAGCCCACCATCGGATGCCGACACCATCCCCTGCTTTTACATATTGTCACTATTGCATGCGTCATGCTTTGATCAATCACCTCTATCATCATAGCACGACCATCCCTCTTCTCCCTTAGATCCGTTTGGTTACATTTGCTTCTCTCTCTCGATCACAACCTAAGCCTTGACAACGCTCCTCCTTACTTCCAACCCCAAGCCATAACATTGCAACCTAGAGGTCATTTGAATCCCCATACTTACTTTAAGGCTGCATTTGATTGACCAGATAAAAACCAGGATATGATATGCTTTATCCTATCCTGGTTTGGTAACTGTCTAAGATAAGATAAGGTGGGATATAGAGGGAATATAACCCGGATAAAAAAATCTGAAGGGGAGAGTGGGATAAGGTCGGATAGAATTTCTTTTATTCGAAACATAAAACCCTACGCTTTTTTTTTCTCCGCCATTCATGCACAGACGACTCCAACTCCTATGTTTCCAAAGTATTGACATTAAAGCCTTCTCCTCAATAGCTTTCCGGCTCACATCGAAATTTTACAGAAGCGACGAATTTGCGAAGGTAAATAATCATTCTCTCTCACACACACACACTAACGTTGACTTCTAAAGTAGCCCTAAGGTTGGTTGTGGATTGTTTTCCTGTTGCATCTATGTTTCGGCTTACATAGGTTAGAATTGTAGTTCTATTGGCTTTTTTGCTGGCTGATTGGAGATCATGTTCTTGGAAGTGAAATTTCAATAGTCCATCTATTTTAGCGTTTGGCGCGGCACAAGTTGGGCACGTCAACAGGGCAAGGCGAGGATGGTCTTTAGTTGGGCTCTAATCAGCAATACAACTTGCCCCTGCATAAATTTTTTACATTATTTCCATGCAAAGTGCTTCTTTTCCAGAATTGTTCTTATGCGTTTGTGGCAAAGAGTTATGGTGGAGAGATTTTTTATTATATCCCTGCTCTGCGATGTAAAAGAGAGATTTTTTTATAATGTTCATAGCTACATATAGGCCCCAATTTACTGTTGTGATGTATGGGTGCGGACATGCCCTGGCTATAGATTGGTGCTTCTTCCTTGGTGTTTTGAAATTGAATTTGCATGCGACTTCTGTTAGTCCGGTGCATTGAATTTTGTTTTATCTATAAGCACATGATGGGATTCATTGAGACAAAGCTATTGTGCAGTCTATTGCAGTGATGTATAGATGTAGACATGCCCAGCTATAGATTGTGTCTCGCCCTTGGCTTTTTAAAGTTTAAACCTGCATATAGGTCCTATTTAGGGAGTCCAACACCGTCGAATGTTTTATAGGCACGTGCTAATGATGAAAGGGTGTTACGGTATTTGATGTGGCTCCTCATTCCCTCAGAAAACTTGATTGTTTGCTTGCTTGCTTTTAGTTGTCACAAATTTGGTCGAA
The DNA here is from genome assembly GCA_016097595.1 of Eucalyptus pumila. NCBI lineage: Eukaryota > Viridiplantae > Streptophyta > Magnoliopsida > Myrtales > Myrtaceae > Eucalyptus > Eucalyptus pumila. Next base: position 8,110,946 of record CM027846.1, on the reverse strand, counting down.
TAATACCTTCTAGTTCTTTGATGAATGGCCAAAAACTGCTCTCTTCTTGGTAGTTTTGAATCTATAGATTTATAAAGGCTTTTATGTTTTTGTGCAAAATATTCGATATCTTCAATGCCCCTATAACTTATATGTCCTTTCTAACTTTTGACAAACAACTGAAGCAAATCCATGAGATCAAGGATTTTCTCCCTACTGCAAGGAGGAAGGAGAACCTCCTTGAAATTTGCTAATTTGAAAAAAGATATTATTTTATATATTTTTCTATTATCTAACCTGTTAATTTGTATACCGACCAAAACAAAAGAAAAAAAAAACCTGTTAATCTATACTTGTCTAATGTTATTGTTTTTTTTTTTCCCTCATTAGAAATGGATCACAATGATAGAGAGGAAATTTTCATTATTTTTATATTAAAGGAGATGAGTCTCCAAATGTTGCTTTTGTGTATGATGTATATGCTAGTAGTGTCCAGTCCACTGCTGTTGAAAGGCACTACCGCAAGCATATATTGAAGGATCAGACATTTATTAGAATCCAAGCTTGTTTAGATCACCTTGACCAGCTCATTAAGAGCAACGACTTGAATTGTGTGGAACAACTTAGGATGAATAGACGTACATTTACTCTACTATGCAAGTTGGCAAGTACAATTGGTGGGTTAAAAGAAGATGAACTTGTAACTATAGAAGAACAAATGGCCATGTTTCTACATATACTTGCCCATCATGTGAAAAATCGAGTCATCAAGTTCAAATTTATGAGGTCTGGGGAGACAATAAGTAGGTAATTTAACTTAGTTTTAAATGCGGTGATAAGAATATATGGGTCTTTGGACTTTAGCTGGTATTTGGAGATATGGTTTCTTGCTTTTTTGAAATTTTCTAGGTGAACTCTTTCATTTCTATCTTATGACAAGAATTTCCACCTCATTAACCATTTTGCCTCATATTTGCTGTGGAAAATTTTAATGAAGCACTAAGTTAAGCACCTTATTATTTGGAATCAATTTATCAAATGGAAGCAGAAAGTCAATTTTCAGTATTCATTAGGAGGATTATGGAGTGGTGAATGCTTTGCTTATGTGGTTTTGCAGAATGGGAAGTGAGACTAGACCTTGGTGCTTTCTTAGGAAGTGACTTCTTCCACAATGTTTTAAGATATGGATGTGACAATGGCTTAAGTACAAGATAGTTGGCTTGAGTATATGATAGTTGGCTTGTTTCATTAGGAGGTGATGACTACCTGATGAATTACGTAGCCTGGCGGTAGTATTGTTGTGACCAATCCTCAGGTGCACCACTTAGGATTTGGCTAATGGACTACTAAGTCTAAACTTAGTTCGGGCTTTTCCAAGCCCATACCAATTTGCGACTTAGGTTCAAATATTTAATATGCAGAAGATTATCAGCTAGAAGTCACCACTAATTAGTTTATGATAGGTTGTTAGACACCTAAGTAAAATATCGGGAGAATTATTTTACTCCTACGAACCAGAGTATTTGGGTACGGGGACTTGATTATACTAGACTTCTCTAATGTCCTTTTGGTACCATTTTTTTTTTCCAAAAATATCTTTGCAAGCAGTTTGATTCAATTTTAACTATAATGCAATAAGGTGATCACACGGATGCTCATCCATTATTAACACTCAATGAATCAAAATAAATTGCATCAAAAGAATTAAAGACACAAAGCAAGCAAATTTTTTTGGGTTTTCTTTTATCTTGAAATTATAACTTTACTATATAACATGCACTTTTAACTACATGACTTAATTCTATTGACAAGAAATTTCTAATTTAATGAACCTAACATGCAAATTATTTGACATGCACCTGATATTTTTGTATTTTATTTATTTATTAAAATTCATAAAAACTAATTAAATTGTCTAAAATGAATAATTTTCTAATATGCTTCAGGGGTTAATTTGACTTAAACCCTATCCTATCTTAAATTTTTTCTTTAAAGAAAAATGAGATTATTAAAATGTGCAAACATTATCTAAGACCCTATCTATATAAAAAAAAAAAAAATTAGATCCAATCCTAATTTATTCCAAAAATTATCTAAATGTGCAATCCTATGAAGTCCTACATATCCTAACGCACAATTTAACAAATGCAATCCTATTTTATGAAACCAACATATTTTGATGTAAGATTTGATTTTTTTAGTGTTTTCCAAGACAAGCAATTACCAAATAGACATTATATCCAAGCCACATAGGATATTCAACAAATGAAGTATTAAAATAATTAAAAAAATAATCCGTTGTCACATGGATTAAATTAACGATTATTTTAACCCTCAACATCATAATATATAAGAAATTTTAAAATAATTAAAAATTTGATCCGAAGTCTTACAAATCAAATTAATAATTATAGTAATTTAAGAATCAAAATACTATCAAAGTGCTAAAGGGAATCGATATAATTAAAAAAAATGATTCGACATCTTACGAATCAAATTAATAATTATAGTGATTTTTGGGCAACAATACCCTACAAATAATGCCAAAAATATTTATAAAATCAACACCGACATCTAATGTTCCAATAATAATAAGACTTGTTTTTTTTAATTATAAAAAACTACCTTTATTGGTTTTTTTATTCTCTAAACGAGACCGGCATGCCGAATTTGCGACTAACTATTTGTGTCGGGGTCGGGGACGGTGGCGTGGGTGTCGGGCAGTGGGCAGATAGCAGCTTTGGGCTTCTCGATCATGGTGATGCAGCAAGAAACAACGATTGGTTTGGACTCTTTGTCAGTGCTAGTGTTGAAAGACCAGGAAGTAGCGACATGATTGATTGGTGGGCGGAGGTGCTCGGGCGGAAGGTAGTAGTAGAGGTGAGCGGCGCTTGGGCAGAGGGGGCGTCGGTAGCAGCGGAATGTGGTGGTGCTGGCTCGGAGGTGTTGCTGGCGTGGTGGACAACAGTGGCGATGTGCTCAAGCGGGCTGCCGGCGTGGTGGCGAGTTGCTGCGGTTTGGCATTCCAGCCTTCCTTCTCCTTTCAGGGCCTATCCGAAAGAAAATACAGTACTTCTTGGTCGTGAATATCTGAATAGTACGAACCGTTCCTCAACGAGTTTGCTGTGCGAAAACTCAGTTCACATGTCGCTTGACAGGGTCTGGTAGGTTACAAATTGCACGAGCTAAGGTACAGGCGCCAGGTGTTGGGTCGCAGGCAAAAATGGTGCGGGCTGCTGGTGCAGTGGCGGCGTGGGCTGCTGGTTGCTGTGGTGTCAGTGACGGGCGGAGCACAACAGTGGCGAGCGTGTAAGGGTGACACGCGAGCGAGGAGAGGACGTTAGTAGCGGCGAAGGTGCAGCGACGACGCCCTATAGAGGTGGGGCGGAGTGGAGCTCACGGGTCGCGGTGGTGCTCACAGGCATTCGGAGCTCCGGCAGCAACAAGTAGTTGCAAAGGTGGACTAGTAGGTCACCGAAAGGAGGGAGTCGGCAGCACCAGACGGAGGGAGTTAGCGACAGTAGGCGCCAGTGACGGACGGAGGCTCGGCAGCAGGGGTGATGGCGAACACGACGACGAGCAAAGGTGGCGCTAGCGTAGAGGACAGTGGCATGGTGTCGGCGTTTGGAGCTCAGGGTTGCAGTGGACAGGCGGAGGTGATGCAACAGTTGCTGCAACAAAGACTTCGACGATGGATGGAGGGACGGCGAGACCGTAAGCGCCAAGCGTGGGAGACACCTCCCCGAAGAAGACGACCCCTTCTTTTTTTCTTTTTTCTTTTGCCTCTTACATCTACTCTCTCCTTCTTTCTCTTGTACTTTTGGTGACTTCTTCTTTTCTTTGCACTTTGTTAGAGAAGAGAAGAAGTGACTGCACCACGCTTTTTTTTGCACTTTCTCGCACTTTTTTTTTTCTCTCCTACACTTTCTCATGCTTGCCTCACGAATTCTCCCCCGTTTTTCTCAATAAATCCTCCCTTTAATAGTGGGTTCCAAACAGCCTTTCCATGGCAATTTTCGAGCTTTCTTTCTTTGTTGCCTTAATTCATGAACTACTAATCGGAGCGTGATTTTGCGACCAGCTTGATTTTTCCTCAAATGCTTCAGTTCATTCCATTTTATCAAAATTCTTGCTTTTTATTCACCTAATTTCTTAGCTCTTGATCCTCAATCGGGAATTGCTTCCACATTTACTAAGATTTGAATATTTTTCAAAGCACGGATGGCTAATCAGAATTTCCAACTTCCATTCATGATCAATCAGATTGATTTTCCTTTGTTTTTTTCCTTTTATTTACTTTGATGCAATTTTTATTTTATTTCCTTAGGGTCACCAAAATTTAGGTGTCAACAAGTATTCAATGGAGTAATTGAAAAATTTATGACTAAATTTGAACCCGTTTCATTTCAAAATGGAATACGTGCAAATCTCGTGCAAATCATCAAAATGTTTAAGATTAAATTGGACCAATTAATAGATTTAGGGCAAAATTGGAACCTGTTTCATTGCAAAATGGATTGTGTGCAAATCTCACGCAAATCTTGTGCAACTTACCAAAAAGCTTTGGACATTCCTTTGGTCAGTATAACAACTTCATTGGTCGCTTAAGAGGAAAGTACTGGAAAAATATGCACTGACTTGATAGAAGATGAAATCATAGAAATGGAAGGGCTGAAGCTTGATGAACTATGTGTTGACCTGATGGAAGATGAAATCATAGAACTGGAAGAGCCGAGGCTTGATGATGAAATGGTTCCAACAAAAGGTACATTCCAATCTCATCTTGTTATTTTTACCATTTAATCGAAAGACTTTGCAAGATGTCACGTCTTTAATGACCATGACCAGATTTTACAAGAACTACGTATAGCAAGGAAAAGCAATATATCCCTTCCACATCTACTTCACTAGTAGTTTCTAGGATCCTTAGTGTTTTGTTAACATTATCTCTAACATTTGGTGCCTAAACCTTCTTGGTTTTCATAGGTGTAAGATCTGTAAGTGTCTTACTTATATCTATTGTTGAAATTTTTTTCATTGCTAAAAATCTCTTGGGGTGTAAAGTTCGATTAGATGATATAACATATGAAAGACAATGAGCATAATGTTCCAATTTTTTTAGTGTCTGGAATGTGATAGAGTTAGACTCATATCTTGAAAGCCGAAAACCCCTTTTAGATCAAGTGATAAGCAACAAAGCACCAAACTACATGCCAAATAGACATTGTGAAAAACTTGTGATGGTTTACATCCACAAATGGACAAATAACAATGGAACACAAGTGGCTTAGGCCAACTAATCCTTTCCCATTCTACTTTGGGTTAGTAGCAATGACAATTTAGACATTTGGCATCACTATCTTCAAAGCTAGTAACATTTAACTTGAGAATCTAGTACGGTATATTTAATGTCACTTAAAGCTAGTAATGACTTGGATTGCCTTAACATTGCATTGTTGGAGAAAACTTCCTTATTATTTTGAAGTTGAAAAAACGTTTCCATTAGTCTAGTCTAAAAACTTGCAGACTCTATCATCAAAGTCTAAAAACCTCAAGACTCAAGATTTAAAGTCTACCATCACTGATAGTTTCTAGACTGACGAAGAGAAGACTTATCCAACGAAGAGAAGACTTATCAAGATGCAAGTTTATCTTCAAGGACTTGGTTCATACGGTTGAAGAAGATCTCATGGCTGGAGATAGCATCCTGTGATCAATTATTCTTATTGAAATCAATTCGAATAATTAGATCTGTTGATTAGCGAAGTATACTTGGAAAGTTCTACTTATGGAAACCTAGATCATGATTGTGTGAGCGAACATGATTGGTAGGCTATCATTACATTCCTTAAATAACTAGAAGATCTCCTTAATTGATTCTGTCCAACGGGTAGATTAGAAGAACTCCTTTGGAAAGTGCCAACGGTTATAAAGGCATGGATGAGTATATAAGGAAGACGCTCAAGTTATTCGAGTGTGTGCGTGAAAGAAAAATTTCGAAGTGTGAAGCTCCTAGTTCTTTACTATTTCAATAGTTGAGCTTAAGTTGTACTCAAAAAAGAGATTAAATACTTGTGAGACATTGAGGAAGTGTGGTAGAGTTTCTACACTATGGAATCAAGGACGTGAGACTCGTAAAATCTCTTTTGATTCTTAGTGAAATCCAGCTAGTGGGCTGTCAGTGCGGGAGAGTGGATGTAGGCTTAGTTTAAGCCGAATCACTATAAACCTTGTGTTTCAATTCTTTTTCCCTAAACTCTTTACTTTAATTCATAGCTTTATATAATTGTTTATAGTCTTTTACATCTTCAGTCTATTATCCTCAAAAGATGAATTAATTTGTTAAGTCTTACAAAACTTCTTTTTACACTTATTCACCTCCCTCTAGGTGCTTTTACTAGCCCTATCAATTGGTATAAGAGCTTGTGTTCTCATTTAATTGAAGTGTTTTTACTTCAAAGTTAAAGATCTATGACTAATATGTTGGCTCCAGGCTTGGTTGAAGGCCAGAGCAACACCAGACCTCCTTACTTTGATGAAAAGGAAAATAAGATGAAGGCATTCCTAAGATCGAAAGATCCTCTGGAATGGGATGTGGTAGAAAAAAGAATTATTCCTAAACTTGCATCAATTTTAGAAAAAGGAAAAGAAGTTGCAGACACTAGTGAGATGACACAAGAAGAAATAACCAAGAGACAAGTTCTTGATGCTAAAGCAATTTACTCTTTATATTGTGCTTTATCTCCTACTGAGTATAACAGAATTTCTTCTTGTGAAACATCCAAAGAAGTCTGAGATACGCTATACATTACCTATGAAGGAACTGATCGAGTGAAAGAAACAAAGATCAATATTCTACTCGGACAGTATGAAGCCTTCAAGATGAAACCAGAAGAATCTATCACCGACATGTTTAGTCGTTTTACAGAAATTGTAAACGGTCTAGAGTATCTGGGACAACCAATCTTAGGACCAATGAAGGTTAACAAATTGCTATGTGGACTCTCCAAAGACTGGAATTATGTGAAGACTTCAATAAGGGAAACTCAAAGGATCATGCCACTTTCTGTAGATGAATTGGTTGGCACACTTAAATCTTATGAAGTTGAGCAAATCAACGAGGAAAAAGATCCCAAAGGTAAGAAGTCAATTACTTTAAAATTTAATGATGATTCTAATGTTACGTACTCAAGATGATATGGACGATGAAGAACTAGCACTTATGATAAGGAGATTCAATTGGAAGAAACAAAGCACTCAAAAGTTTCAAAACAAATCAACTAAGGATGATGAAGCTAACAAAAATGTGATCTGTTTTGAATGCAAGAAAAGAAACACATCGACCCAACCTGTCCTCTTGAAGAAAAAGAAGGAAAATCTGAGAATTACGAAAGACACTCAAAGCAAAGACATGGAGTGATACGAATGTGAAGAAAGTGATGAAAATTATGCCAATATGGGCTTGTTTGTTAATGTTCTTTGTTTCTGTTTATGAACAAAATTTCTGTTTTTTTGTTCCAGGGAACATAAAAAGAACAGAAACACGTTTGTTTGCGTTTTTGTTCCAAATCTATTTTTTTGTTTCCAAGAACACATTTGGAACAAAAGCAAGAAACAATTGTTTCTTGAACAATTTTTAAGAACAAATTTTCTCTCTCCTCTCTTTTTTTTTTCTTCTTTTCTTTTTCTTTTTTCTTTGGTCGATTGTCGGCCTCGGCTATGGTTGGTGACCAGCCGTCGAGGGCCGGCGACCTCGCCGGAGCGTTGCGGCCCCCGGCGAGCCCGAGTTTGCCCAACCACCGGCAAGGCTTAGCGGCCAGCGGTGACCCGGCGAGGTCGAGCCTCGCCGGTGGCCGGGCGAGCTCGGGCTCGCTGGATCCGGGCGAGCTCGAGCTCGCTCGGCCAAGGCGAGGCCACCGGCCTTCGTCGGCCGGCCGCCGCCATGGCCGAGGCCGGTGATCGACCAAAAGAAGAAAAAAAGAAAAAAATATATTAAAAAATTAAAAAAAAAAAGAACACAAATTTACCAAATGTGTTTCGTTCATTTTTTATTCCCGAAACAAGTTTACCAAATGCATTTTTTTATTAAAAACTATTCCTCGAAACAGAAACACTTTTTTTCTATTTCTATTCCCTGGAACAATTTTCAAACAGAAATGTTACCAAACGCGCCCTATATGTCTAATAACAAAATCATAATCAGGCTTAGACTCTAAGATAGATTCAGACTCAGACAACAAAAACGAGGTAAGTAATTTAAAAATTCCTACTAAAATCTCAAAATACATTGATGAACTTTGTTTAGTCTCAAAATCTCTCTAAAAAGGATTTCCAAACTAAAAAGAGAGAATTCTATACTTAAGCAATAGGAAAATTCATGGAAAGAAAATTTTGAAAATCTAGACAAAAGTTTTGTCATTTTAAAAGAAAATGCAGACTCTTTTTCAAAAGAAAATATATTTTTGAAAAAGGATATTTCAAATATCTCAAAAATGTTTACAATAGGATCTGAGTAAGTTGGAAAAAAAAAATTTCTGTACAAAGACCTTATTTCAACAAATCAGATTTGGGAATGACTTCAGAAACTATTCTTCTAATTGATTTTTCAAAAGTAAAGGAAAGAATCAAACAAAGACCTACAAAAACCTTTTACAGAAATCATTTTCAAAAAGTCTTGGTAAAATCCGTTGGCCGAAGTGCTCTCAAAGATTCTAAGTGCAATAGCTCAAAACACTTTGAGAAAGAATGTCTTATGATTTGGAGACTGTTAAGAAAAAATGGGCAAAGACTGTATATTGCACTAACTCCTCTGGACCCAAGAAAATGTGGGTACTAAAGAAAGCTTGAGTTCCTTTTTTAATTGCAGGTCACTATTAAGAAAAATGTTAAATGGTATTTGGATAGTGGCTGTTCGAGACATATGACTGGAGATTCAAGTTATTTTATAAAACTTGTTCAAACAAATGGTGGAAAAGTCTCTTTTGGTGGAAACAATAAAGGAAGAATTGTTGGATGTGAAACTGTAAAAATTAGAAGTCTCACAATCAACAATGTCTCATCAGTGGAAGGACTAAATTACAATCTACTCAGCATTAGCCAACTGTGCGACACCAGATTTAAAATCAATTTCCAAGAAGAAATATGTTCGGGAACTAGTAAAGATCTTTCTCAATCTTTTACTAGACGAAGACATGGGAACATTTATCTTCTTGATATAAAGTCAGAAAGGTCTCAATGTCTAATATCAATTCAAGATCAAGCAAATCTTTGGCATCGAAAGTATGGCCATGTCAACATGAAGCAAATTACTAAGATCTCATCCAAGAAACTTGTTCGTGGATAGCCCAACCTGAAGTATCAAATATCTGACTTAAGCACAGCATGTGTGTTGGGAAAATAGGTTAGAAGTTCTTTTTAACCAATAAATCAGGTTTCTACTAATTGTGTTTTGTAGCTCCTGCATATGGATCTCTTTAGACCAACCAAAACTTAAAGCATTGGTGGAAAGAGATATTGCCTAGTAATTGTGGATGATTATTCCCGATTTATTTGGGTTTACTTTTTGGCAAGTAAGTCTGAAACATTTTCTCACTTTTCAAAGTTTGCCAAGAAAGTTCAGAATGAAAAATAATATGATATTTCAAGCATACGAACAGACCATGGAGGTGAGTTTGAAAATCAAGACTTTGCCAAATTCTGTGATGAATCTGGTTTTCAGCATGTTTTCTCCTCTTCATACACTCCAGAACGAAATGGAGTTGTGGAAAGAAAGAATAGATCTTTGCAAGAAATGGCAAGAACTCTTTTAATATAAAGTAATATTTATCCTCATTTTTGGGCTGAAGCAGTTTCTATAGTTTGTTATATTATTAACAGAGTATTTTTAAGGCCTATTCTGGAGAAAACTCCCTATGAGTTATTCAAATGAAAGAAGCCATTTGTTTCTTATTTTCATGTATTTTGTTGCAAATGTTTTGTCTTGAAAAATGCAAATGATTGAACTGGTAAGTTTGAAGAAAAATTAGACGAAGGAATTTTCCTTAGCTACTCAACTTCAAGAAAAGCTTACAGAATATTCAACAAGAAGACTCAGTTCGTGGAAGAATCTATGAATGTCAAATTCCAAGACTCTTTGCAGAATCAATTGATTCAAACTCAACCTGAAGAATTTGAATATGCTGCTCAACCTTACAAAATCTACCTCCTCGAAGTGACTCGACTCAAGATCAACGACGAACGGAAGTTGAAGAATCAACGGAAGTAGAAGATCAAGAACTGTCAAATCGACCAAGAATCGGAAGCACAAGTCTAGTCATCCCAAAAAACTTATCATCGCAAACATTGATGAAGGGATTCGCACTGATCCAAAAAGCAAGAAGAGTTTAGCGCAATGGCACTTATTTTTGAAATTGAACCTAAAAGCATAGAAGAAGTTTTAGCCGAAAAGATGGATTGAAGCTATGCAAGAAGAACTTAGACAATTTAGCATTAATGATGTCTGAGAATTAACTCATAAACTAAAGGGTAAATATATTATTGAAGCTAAATGGGTTTTCAGGAACAAGATGGACAAAAAAAGGAAAAGTGGTAAAAAACAAAGCAAGACTCATGGCCAAACGATATATGCAAGAAGAAGAGATAAATTATGATGAGACTTACGCACCAGTAGCAAGAACAAGTCTATGTGGAACAACCACCTGGATTTGAAGATCCAAAAAGACCAAACTCAATTTTCAGACTGAAAAAAGGCTCTATATGAATTGAAGCAAGCGCCTCGAGCATGGTACGATAGGTTAAGTAAGTTTCTAATTCAAAGTGATTTTGTCAAAGGAAAAGTGGATACTACCTTGTTTATTAAAAGAGAATGTAAAAACTTTCTACTTGTTCAAATCTATGTTGATGATATTATATTTGGATCACCTAATAAAAACCTGTGCAAGAAGTTTTCTAAGTCTATGCAGGATGAATTTGAGATGAGCATGATGGGTGAACTCTCTTTCTTTCTCGGATTATAGGTGAAACAATTGAAATAAGGAATTTTCATTCACTAAGAGAAATATGCAAAAGATCTCATTAAAAATTTTGAATCGGAGAATTGTGAAAAGATTGAGATACCAATGTCAAGTTCTTCGAAGCTGGACAAAGATGAAGGAGGAAAGAAAGTTGACCAGAAGCTCTACAAGAGTATTATCGGTTCATTTCTTTATTTTACTACTTCTAGACCTGACATTTTGTTTAGTGTTTGCATTTGTGCTATATTTCAATATGATCCCAACGAATCTCATCAAAGTGTTGTAAAACGCATCATCAAATACGTTGCAACTACTTCAAAATTAGGTCTGCGGTATCCTAAAGAATGAAACTTTACTCTCCTTGGATACTCAGATGCAGATTTAATAGGTTGCAGAGTTGATAGAAAGAGTACTTCTGGTACTTGTCAATTGCTGGGAAACAGGACAATATCATGGTTTTCAAGAAAGCAGAGTACTATAGCTCTTTCAATAGCAGAAGCATAGTATGTGGCTCTTAGAAGTTGTTGTTCTCAAATCTTGTGAATAAAGCAACAACTGAGAGACTTTGAAATCGAAGAATCATGCATCGAGATCAAATGTTACAACACCAGCGCAATCAATCTTACAAAGAATCCAATTCTTCATTCAAGAGTAAAACACATAGAGATTCGACATCATTTCATTAGAGATCATGTTCAGAATGGAGAAGTTCAAGCAAATGCAAAGGGTGAGGATATAGAGCAACTGAAGGAGGATCTGAGGAAGCTAAAGGAGATTGTCAAGTCTATGGGGGATTTCTACTCGTTCGCGTTCCCAAGCAACCTTGATTTTATCCAATTCTTTTTATGATCTCAACTTTTTGCTGTTGACAAAAAGGGGGTAGAAAGTTTGTGCAGATTTGGCTTGGCTTGACTTTGATTTGGACCTTTTTACTTTTGGACTTATCTTTTGTTTGGTTGTGGATTGGACTTTTTGACTGTTTGATTTGATCTTTTGATGTTTGCAGTAACTTAGACCATGATAATGATTATGGAAGGATAGTTGTTTTGTAGGACTAATATGTTTTCTGTGGTTACAGAATCGTTACTATCCATATCCGAATCTATTTATCTTTTATGAGATATCTTGTTTTGTTTAAGTGTTGTTTTGCAGGACAAAAGTGTTCAAATCTGCGATAAAGTTTTGTCACCATAAAAAAAAAAGGGGAGATTGTTGGAGAAAACTTCCTTATTTTTTTGAAGTTGACAAAATATTTCCATCAATCTAGTCTGAAGACCTCCAGACTCAAGATTTAAAGTCTATCCTCACTGATAGTTTTCAGACTGACGAAGAGAAGACTTATCCGACGAAGAGAAGACTTATCCAGATGCGAGTTTATCTTCAAGGATTTGGTTCGTACGGTTGAAGAAGATCTCACGGCTAGAGATAGCATCCCGTGATCAATTATTCTTGTTGAAATCAATTTGGATAATTAGATACGTTGATTGGCGAAGTATACTTGGAAGGTTCTACTTATGGAAACCTAGATCCTGATTGTATGGACAAACATGATTGGTGGGCTATCATCACATTCCTTAAATAACTAGAAGATCTCCTTAATTGATTCTATCTAACAGGTAGATTGGAAGAACTCCTTTGGAAAGTGCCAACAGTTATAAAGACATGGAGGAGTATATAAGGAAGACGCTCAAGTTATATGAGTGTGTGCATGAAAGAAAAATTCCAAAGTGTGAAGCTCGTAGTTCTTTACTATTTCAATAGTTGAGCTTAAGTTGTACTCAAAAGAGAGATTAAATACTTGTGAGACATTGAGGAAGTGTGGTACACTGTGGAATCAAGGACATGAGACTGTAAAATCTCTTTTGATTCTTAGTGAAATCCAGTTAGTGGGCTGTTAGTGCGGGAGAGTGGACGTAAGCTTGGTTTAAGCTAAACCACTATAAACCTTGTTTTTCAATTCTCTTTCTCTAAACTCTTTACTTTAATTCGTAGCTTTATATAATTGTTTATAGTCTTTTACATCTTTAGTCTATTATCCCCACAAGACAAATTAATTTGTTAATTCTTGAAAAACTTCTTTTTACATCTATTCACCCCCTCTAGGTGCTCTTACTAGCGCTATCATGCATTAACTAATTGTAGTTGTTGCTTTTTGGATAGGGATTGAATTGGAACAATTGGCAGATTTCAGGCTAAATTGGAACTTGTTTTGTTTCAAAATGGATTGCGTGCAAATCTCGTGCAAATTTTGTGCTGCGTTGGTCATTGGCCCGCATCTTGTCGAAATATGGGCCATTTTGATTATACATATGGGTCTTCAGACTTTAGCTGATATTTGCAGGTATGGTTTATTGCTTTTTTGAAATTTTCCAGGTGAACTCTTTCATTTCTATCTTATGACAAGAATTTCCACCTCATTAACCATTTTGCCTCATATTTGCTATGAAAAAGTTTAATGAAGCACTAAGTTAAGCACCTTATTATTTGGAATCAATTTATCAAAAGAAAACAAAAAGTCAATTTTCAGTATTCATTAGGAGTATTATGGAGTGGTGATTGTTTTGCTTGATGTGGTTTTGTAGAATGGGAAGTGGGACTGAACCTTGGTGCTTTCTTAGGGAGTGACTTCTTCCACAATGTTTAATATATGGATGTGACAGTGGCTTAAGTACCAGATAGTTGACTTAAGTATAGGATAGTTGGCTTATTTCATTAAGAGGTGATGACTACCTGATGAATTATGTAGCTTGGCGGTAGCATTCAATGGAGCAATTGAAAAATTTACGACTAAATTTGAACCCATTTCATTTCAAAATGGAATGCGTGCAAATCTCGTGCAAATCATCAAAAGGGCTTTTACGGGCTTGGATCAATGCTAATTTACAGTCATGGACATCATCAAGCAAAAAGCCGAGAGGGCACTAGCAAGAGATATGGAAGAAGGGGGGGGGGGTGAGCACAAGGACATAGTAGAGAAATGTGAAAAGGTGGTGGTTGTTGAATCTAGGGGCGGTCGTCATGTAGTGGTCAACAATGGCTTCGTCGAAGGTGTCATTGACAACAAGTGACACATAGGTGCACAGTGTGGTGCTATGCTTGTCACGACTTGAATTTTCATATAATTTAAACCTCGAAAGTATCGATCACTCATTTGGCAATAGTACAATATATATACTAAACTTATTCCTTTATTATTTAATGTTCATAGAATAATTCGATCACTTGATGAATACTTACATGTGCTCTTCATTATTCAAGAGTTCGTGACACAATTCGAATATAACTTAATAAACATTTCATCTTTTTGTGAGCATGCATCATAACATAGATTCACAAACATGTCAATGTCCCATATATCATACTAACATATTCATAAAAGCTATCTATGCATTAACCAACCATACCAATTTTTTCATCGCTTGCTCACATCAATAATAAGAGATTAACTAACTTTAAATGAGTATTCACTTACACTTTCCAAGCATATTAGTTAAGTTCATTTAAGGTGTACTTCGCACATTATATATAAGTGATTATAATCTTGTGTGCAATGTATAAAATAGATGTCATGAGCTAATATTTAGTTTAACACTTAATGCACACGGATGGATGTTGTTAAACCTATCTTGGTGATCTTGTCCAAATTCATTATGAGTAGTTAAAATCTAGTCATTATGTCATATTTATCTTGATGACCTATTACATATTCGTTTTACTTTGTTTTGGGTAGTTAGAATTTTGTTATTTTGTCATATTTATCTTATTGACCCATTATATGTTTATTTTACTTCGTTATGGATAGTTAGAATTTCGTTATTCTATCATATTTATCTTATTGACCCATTGCATGTTCGTTTGGCTTTGTTTTAGGTAGTCAGAATTTGGTTGTTATGCCATATTTGTCTTGATGACCCATTGCATGTTTGTTATACTTTGTTCTGTTTCGTTCTAGGTAGTTAAAATTTGGTCATTCTATTATATTTATTTTGATGACCCATTACTTGTTCATTCTATTTCATTATGAGTAGTCAAAGTATGGTCATTCCGTCATATTTTATGTTGATGACCTATTGCATGTTCGTTTTATTTTGTTCGGTTTCATTCTAGATAGTTAAAATTTGGTCATTTTGTCATATTTGTCTTGATGATCCTTTGCACGTTTGTTCTGCTTCGTTCTGTTTCATTTTATTTAATTTTGACTAGTCAGAATCTAGTTGTTTTACCATATTTATCTCACTGACCATTGTATGCTCATTTTGCTTCATTATGTTTCATTCTGGATAGTTAAAATCTAGTCGTTTTGCTATATTTATCTTGATGACCCATGTCATGTTTATTTTGCTTTGTTCTGTTTCATTCTTGATTGTTGGAATTTAATCAATTTGCCATATTTATCTTAATGACCTATTGTACAATCGTTAGGCTTCGTCTAGGTAGTTAGAAGATGTTTGTTTTGTCATATTTTTCTTAATAATTTCTTACATGTTGATTCTAATAGAGTTTAACTAACCAAATTATATCCATTCTGCTCGTTTCTATTAGAATTTCCTATGTCGGAATCTATCTATTCATATTAACAGAATTTACTATGCTTGAATTTGTTTGTTCGCTCTACCAAATTTTACTAAGTCTAAGTTTGTCCATTTATGAATCTGCCACTTTATGAGTATGTTCATTTAGTTGAATCTATCCATTTGTAAATTTGTTCATTATTAATTTCGTTCTTTTATTGTATTAGTTTCAATCAAGTTAGAATTTACCATTTTAATTGTTCAAACTTTATTACCAGAATCTACTTATTGTTCTAACTTAGAATGTACCAATTCGAATGTTTAAACTTTACGTCTAGAATATATTTATTCATTTATATTCATAATATATGCATTTGATTGACTAGATTTTAATGATTAAACATGCTCAATGTCCAGACTCATAATGTATTCACTTAGATATCCAAATTTTAATAATTAGAATATGACTATATGTTATTTCGTATGCAATTATTTGATTAATGAATTAAATTAAGTTAATAAATATGTGCTATACTTGTAAGTACACATATATCATTGCTTAAATGAGATTAATGTAATTTCATTACCCATAGAGTAGTGTGTAACCGGTGGTAGAAGTTTGGATAGTGTTCCGAGATGTCTTGAAAGTCGAGACACTCCTGTGGTAGGGATATCCTATGATGGAATTTTGCAAGATGCCTCAAAGTTGAGATACCCTAATGCTTGGGATGCCTCGTGAGTCAAAATACTCTAGAAAAGTTTGGGACAAAGAAATATTAATGAATAAAATGCATTGTTATATGTAGAACCAAACATTATTTAAATTGTTTGTTTATATGAAACGTGGTGTGCATATGCATGAGTTTGGATGAATATATTATTAGTTGATAATTTCTGTAGTAAATGAAATGGGAAAAAAGTCTAATTATATATATATATATATATATATATATATATATATATATATATATATATATCATACTTATTGGATTGTTATACAATTTCTTTACTTGTATTAGGTGAAGTGGTGAGAGAATTTTTCTAACTTAAGAATTTCATTTACTAGAGTTCAGCTCATCCCTTACTTTTTTAGTTTGTAGGACGATCACTGGTGATGGAGGAGATGAGACGATGCCCAAAACCATCAATCCCTATATCAGATTGTGGCTCATTTATGGAAAAGGATGGAAGTAGAGGCGCTAGTTGGCCGAACCCTTTCCCAAAACTTTTGTATTTTATATTTTATATTTTATATTTACTTGAATGATATGTTAAAGTTATAATACGATTGTATATATACTGAAAAGTTTTATTAAGCTCCCACATATTATTAATACGACAACATAAAAAGGACAGATGTTGCGGTTGACATTCTGAAGTGTCACAATTGGGCATCTCAACTTTGAAGCATCTTGCAAACTTCCACCACAGGGGCATTTTGACTTCAAGTCATCCCGAAACACTCTCCAGGACATTCTAACCACTAGGGCATCCCGTAAACTTCCATTATGAGGCATCATCATGTACCATGATATGGGCGACAAAATCACATTAATGTCATTCAAACCATGATATATGTATACTTACAAGCTTAGTGCACATTTCTCATCTCAATTTAATGCATCAGTCAAATAATTGCATATGAAAAACCTAGTTACATTCTGGTTGTTAAAATCTAGATACCTAAATGAGTATTGAATTTGGACATTGAGCAAATTCTAGTTATTAAAATTTGGTCAGTTGAATGGGTATATTTGGAGTTTGAATAAATAAATATACTATGGATATAATGTTTAAACATGCAAATGGGAGAAATCTAAGTCTGAACAAATGAATATATTCTGGTTGTCAAAGTCTGAATCATCGAAAGAGTAAACTTTAACTCGATAAAAAGTTTATAGAACAAAAGAATGGATTAAACCATGAACAAATTTATAAATGAACAGATTCAATAATAGAGTAAATCAACAATTGACGGATTCAACAAATGACATATTCAACCAATGGACAAATTTATCAACGAACAGATTCATAAGTTGACAAATTCAACAAATGAATAGATTTAAACAAATAAGCAAATTCAGAAAGGGGCAGATTCACAGATGGATAGACTCAAGCTTACAAAAATCTGGGTAAATGAACAAACAGATTCATACATAGTAAATTCTGCTAAAACAAATGGACAAATTCTAACATAGGAAATTCTAGCAGAAACAAATAGAACAAACGGATTGTAACCAGAAAAATTCTAGGAGAACGAGACAGAATGAACATGCAGGAGGTCATCAAAACAAATATGATAGAATAAATAGATTATGGCTATTCAAAATGAAGCAGAACAAACATATTCCAATTAGCAAAATGAAGCAGAATAAACATGCAAAAGATTATCAAGGCAAATATGATTAAACAAACAAATTATGATTATTCAGGACAAAGCAGATTCTGACTAGCAAAACGAAGTAGAATAAACATATAAGAGATCATTAAGAGAAATATAACGGAACGAACAAATTCTAACTATTTCGAACAAAACAGAATGAAAAAGAACAAATAGATTCTGACTAGAAAGTGAAGCAGAATAAATGTGTAAAAGGTTGTCAAGACAAATATCATAGAACAAATAGATTCTAATATTCAAAATGAAATAGGATGAAGCATAATAAATAGAATGAATAGATTATGTCTGAATAAATTCTGGTAAAACAAACATGCAGGATGTCACCATTGTTATTCAACAATTACCACACCCATAAAATGCAAATCAAAATTTAGCCATTCAACCGACCAATCAAGTTAAAATTTTAAGGGGATTAAACCAACTTAATGCATAAAAACTTCACTTACCTCAAACGAACACAGATTGCGAACCACCAATTTTCTGTCAACACCTTTTAGCTCTTGAATTGAAGAGTTTAGCTCACAAATATTAGGATTGAATGTGAGAATAACAAATGTAAGTGTTCTTGAGATTTTTGCAAAAAGGATTATATGGCCAAATAAGAGAAGTTTTATTAAGATTTTTACGTAGACAAAAATGGGTCTTCAATTGCTAGGTGTAACTATGCATGCAAATGACCAACATGAGGTGGCATAATTACAATGCGAAGTATAGAACGTGGCTAAAGAAGAGGCAATATGCAATGACTCATTTTGAAAAAAAAACATAACTTAACCCTTAGATGTCAAGCTTGAAAATAAGACTTCTTAAGGAGACACTTGGCCATCCAAATCTCATTTCAAAAACAAATGACTCTTACCAATTTCAATTGAAATTTTGTGAGTAAAATATAATAAGAAAATGTAGTTATTCTCCTTTCAATATCATTAATGTAAGTAGACCACTACTATTATTAATTAACCAAAGTCTACACAATTTATATCACATGTCAACTATTAAGACGATAATAATTTAATTAATATCATTCTACTATTAGTACACACATAATTCAATTCACACATCGGACTCTGGACAATTTACATTTATGAAAAAATTATCCATTGCAACCCACGAAATTTACGATACAGCTACGTATTCCTTCGAATATTAAGGCAAATAATACTTAGCTTCATAATCTAAGTATCGTTATCATATATAGGAAATCCTAAATGTCATGTAATTACATGTACGGAATTTTCGGATGTTACTGATATCATTATAAACAATTCTTTATGACACATTTCACCCTATTCATCATGAATGTTCTCTATATTATCAAGAATAGAACATCCTTATACCACTACAAGTTGATGCCTATTCCATAATATCATATCATAGGCTTTAGGCCTTATAAGTCACTTCATTTCTTGTACGAATCATTGAACTTCATGTCCCCCCCCCCCCCCCACCTTACTTATAAGTGGAAGTACAGTACAAGTGATAAAATTTAGTACGAAAGAACACTTAAATACTAATTTTTTTTGAAAGATATACTTAAGTGTCACTTTATTTGAAAAATGGGACATTTAAATGTCAACTTCGGCAAAGGGTGTTGGAAATCTGACGTAGTTTATTTTAATAATATAAGTCGCCCATGTGGCTTATAAAAAAACTAAGTCAACAAAGAAAAGCCAAAATAAGGTTATTTTCTAAAAAAAATATAAACATAAATTTAACTATAAATTTAAATTTAAAACTAAATTTTAAGAAAGAAGAAGAAGATTACATAAGGCATTCAAGTGAGAGCTCGCAAGCCCTCGCCACCGGTCCGCTAGGGTAGCCGGCCCCCTGGCCAGCACCCGACGACCCCGTCTAACCCTCTCTTTACCATCTCCGGCCCTTTTCGCGAAAGTGGGGAGGTTGCGGCAAGGGATGTGCAAGCCCTCATCCTTTTCTTATTCCTTTTTTTATAAAAAAAATGGTTTTAAATTTAATTTAATTCATATTAATATTCAAATTCAAATCCAAGGTAAAATGATGTCGTCTTCAATTTATCTTTGCCATGTTAACATACAAAACAACGTTGTTCAGCACTTGTCTTATTGAAAAAATGCCATGGCATCATTTTGGCCAGAATTTCTTGTTATTGACACTTAATTGATATATTTTGCTTTGATTTTGGCACTTAAGTATACCTTTATGAATTTTTGGCACTTAAGTATCCAATCATACCAAGTTTTGGTACTTGGGGTGTTTGGGACTCTACTCATACAAGGGAGTTCACTCGTTGACAAATAGGTCGAGCAAACGTCTTCATCACATGACATCATTCACAAGCAAATCATTAAAAATAACCATTACCATATATATTTTAATAACCGCATGTACAACTAACATCATAATGATCTCCTAGCATTTTCCATAGAAAAAAATAGAATTCAAATATCAATTTATCATCATCTACAAACCCACAAACTCTTATTCATAAAACACTCATCATTCAATACATAGCGTCATCTCATTACTATGCAACAATTGTCATCTAATTATAGTGCAAATAATATCACAATAAACTCTTGGCATTTATCATATTAACGGAAGAAACCAAAGATTAATTTATTATCATTTATAATAAACCAACTCTTTGTTCATAAATTAATCATGATTTAATTTAAAAACCCACAACATTGTTACATCACATGAGTTTATGATTATTCTCAAGTTGCCATTAGCACTAAAATGTACGTTGAGCTACAGGATCCATTACGCAAACGACACTTTTACGGCAAATTGATTTTATACCCAAAATGTTTAGAGTTCAATCACCTAGAGCATTTCAACCAAATAATAATAATAATAATAATAATAATAATAATAATAATAATAATAATAATAATCACCAAGAGTATAGCATGACTGAATATTCACTCTTAGCACCATATCTAAATCAATTTTATAAAATTCAAGCTTAACAAAAATTACGAAATTAATTCCATAATTTCTCAATTCAAAATTTCACTCTTTATGTTAATTTTCCCTTAATCTAGCTCTACTAGTCAAATTAATTAGCTCAGGCGATTTATTTTCTATTTGATCCATATACCTTCTTATTAACACTATATACATATCCCGGATTTTTATATTATTACCGAACCAACCACCTTTTCAAATTACTTCTTCAATTAAGTCCAAACTTTGACTAGTTGGATAATTTTTTTTAGATTTAGACATTTAATTGCATAATTACCTAAGAGCCTACCACGATAAGCATCCTTGACTTGTATACAGTCCCCAAAACTTTCTGTTTTAGAATATGAGACCTTTAACTTTTTGAAATTACAAAATAGCCCCCATTCTACAATACATGGATTATTTTCCTCAATTTATTTCCTTTATTAATTTATCTTAATCATTAAATAATAATCATTTTAATAATAAAAACCACTGTTGACAAAAGATAATAATTAAAATGCTGAGAGTCTCACTTTACCAGAGAGTCACCCACTTCATGAACATTTAAATGGGTCCATGTTCCGTGCAATACAGTTGTTACACAACCCACTTCAACAATATTGACAGCGTAATTATAGTTTGAAAACGAATAAATATTTCAAATTTATGGTAACGGACGGGGGTTGTATAAAAATAAATTACATGAAGCTTAAATAATACAAGCTAAGCTTGTGTATTCAAAATAAACCCTTCTCCTTCGATTGAAGTCCAGTGATCTTCCACCACATTCTTACAAGAATCTCCTTCAGAATCATACGAAGACAATTTAAGTACCTCTTCTCGCAATTGATCATCAAGAACGTGCAAGAAATTCAAACATGATTCCCCCCATACTATGGAAGCAATCTATCTCGAATTGTAGACAAATTTTCCAATTACACCAGATTTTTGTGGAAAATACGATCACAACGATGCAACTTCATCATACTTAGTCCACCTTAATCCTACTTCTAAATTAGAAGAGGGAAGGGCGAAAATTTTCTTTGTTTCCTTAAACTGGGAAGAAATGAAAATCAGAATAATAAAAATTTATTATTTTCTTTTCTTTTCCTCTATAAATCATTCCTACTTATTGTATGCATACATACTGACAGGATGGAAGCCCCATAAATGATCGCACCATTTAATAAGAAATTCACAGTAGAGGAGTGGAGCTGAAAATTGAAAGGTGTACCTAATGAATGATAAGTAGTATTCAGAGCTATATAATTCCAAGGGAATGAAACAAGTTAAACATCAGGTTAAAGAAACATGAAACATGTAAAACCCCTTGTACCCAATTAAAAGAAAACCCGAATGTCCTAAAAAGCATCCTCTCAAAGGAAACCAAAGAAATAAAATCTATGGAGAATCGCGGTAGGCTTCGACAACGAGTCAAAACATTCTGATGGCACCCGGTCAGTCCGAATGTGTTCTCCGAAACATCAAGTGTACAGCTTTCTTGTCCAAGACATTGCTGCAAAAGACCGGTTTAGCTTAGTTAGTTTTTAGTTTAATTAGTGTATCTCAGAATTTAATAATAGTAATTAGGGAAAGCGTATTTTGATTTGTTTATTACCTTCTGGATGACTGAGAGCGTGTTGGGAGCTTCGCAGCTACCCCTCGCGTAAGATCCACAGACACCAATCGGCTCGCCAAAGCTGGCGAACTTGATTTCTGACATGATGCGCCCACCCTGGCACGACAGCTCCAGCTTCATCTTCTCGTCGGTGGTGGCACAGATTGTCCCGGCCGTGACGGTCTGGAACCTCACGTGGAGCGGGGTGCCACCAAACTCCTCGAAGAGTACTAGCTTGTTGCCGTCGTCTTGAAGGAAGGAGCGCGGGATGTGATACCTAACCCAAGAACAGAAAAACCGCAGTCATAACCTTGACAAAACCCTAAAAACAACATGGGTGGATGTCTAGTTTGTTTACCATCTTTGGCTAGGCTTTCCGCAGTTGGTCAAACACTTGTCGGACTTATAAGCTCCGCGGTAATCGCAGGTGGCAGTGCAGCCATCCTCGCTAGCAACGTAGCTCGGCCAAAACCTGCCGATGTTGTGGCCATTGACCCAAGCAGTGCCTTTGCCAAGCCCTTGCAAGTCCACCACCACGGGGTCACTACCCAAAGGAGCCTTGAAGGTCGTCTGTCGAGATTCCGAGGCAAAAAATTTACAATTAATCAGCATATTTAAGCAGATAAATCAAAGGATCTGGATAAAAAAACAATTGCTTTCTTTTTTACCTTGTACCATACGAACAATCTGTTCGAGGGGAGATTGTGAGATTTCCATCCATGCTGGTGGCGAGCGTCGTCCAGCTGCAGCCCCTTCTCCTCCATGCCGTTCAAGCCCACCTTGTACGTCCACGAGTTGGTCGACAGGTCCACGGTCACCTCGTCGCTTTGCCCTTTGTTGCCTATCAGCTTCACTGGACCGTGAATCCCAACATTAACCGTATCGAAGTTGGCCCCATAGTCCTGCTCATGATATCATCACAAGCAGCCACATTAATGGGAAAAGAAACAAGAAAGCGAACTTCAATTTTTTTGGAAGAAGCTCGCAATACGAATTTTCATACCGGCAAACCGACGGTGACACTGAGGAGAGAGATCCAGTTAGTTTTGCCGTGCTTCAGCTTGATGTCTTTCTCCATGATGAATTCCAAATGATCGCTCGTGCCCCATTGAGACCCTTGAGCCAGATAAAATTGAATTCCCACGTTAAAAAGTAATAAGAAGCATGCGTACGATATCGATTGCTGTATTTTACATCGGTCAACCTAATTAAATAGAGATTATATAGATGAGAGCTCGACACACCGACGTGCTTCCCATTGACAAAAGCATGAACGATGTGCCCATTGGTGTGGACGTGTAAGGTGATCACCTTGCCGGCAAGGCTATCGTTCTTGCTCAAATCGAGACTGTATAAACATTCATGGAGAGTCACTAATTTGCTGTGCAAATTCATATCAAAAGGCAATCGAAACACCATATGATACACGAGAACCGTCATTGCATTTACCTAGTTAGATACCACAAGTAGTCGCTAGTGTCATTAGTGACGGTCTTTTGATCCAAAAGCTCATTTACGGTCATCACGCTCCCCTTAGCAACACCGTGATGCAAGCTCTCGAGATGCTCCCGCCTCCACTCCCATTTCAGTTCGTAGGGTTCCGTCTGATCGTCGGCTTCGCTCGGTAGCTTCACCATTACTGTCTGTTGGCTGCTAATCTACACGATATTTAGGATTTCATTAACACTAAGATCGTACTAACTTAAGCAGAATAAAAAATTGGAAATTAGAAATAAGAGTCTTGTTTCACCTTAGCGGTATTGTAGACCTCGGTGTAGCAATCGGGGAGGATGCTGACAGACCACGCCGGGACCGTGTGACTACTCCCCATGAGATTGACGGTGAAGTCCTGGTTCTGGTTCGCGTTACCCAGGAAACAGCTTTGCTTCCCCTTATACATGTACACGGTGCCCTGATAGACGAGAATATATATGTAATTATTATCGGCAACGTCGATGAGATTATGCTCGATCAATTCCAAATCTCAATTAATTAACCAGTTACTCACCGACATCATGTTCCCGTAATCCACATCCCTCTTCACTCCATGCGTAAGGATCTCCTCCATGGACATGATCAGTTCGTGGAGCCGTTTCAGATGTCCCCATTTCGGTTGATTCAAGTTACCTATCAAAGGCGATGAGTGGTAGCAAAAAATTGAACAAAAATTGACCAAAAATTGCTATTTTTATTTTTATCAATTTGGAAATTGAAATTAAAAAAAAAAAAAGAAGATAAAAACCATATTCATCAAGTGGTGCATCATAGTCATATGATGTCGTGATATAGGGACCGCCGGCTGTTCTATCAAAGTTCGTTCCGCCATGGTACTACAAAGGGAATAAAATAACTGTTATGTAAATAGATTGAAATAAAATAAGTGTAACATGTATAGTGATAGATTAATGTATAATTACCATATAGTAGTTTTGAAGAGATCCGCCGTATTGGAAAAATCTTGCTACAGCAAAAGCTAGATCCTCGGCAGTCCTATGTGGATCCTTCATGCCCCAATCCTTGTACCTAATTAATTTTCAAATTAAACAACACGAATTAAAATTTATATTTTGAGCATATAAAAAATTGGAAGAAAAATAGAAATTTTCCTTACCATCCAGACCAGTTCTCAGTCCACCATTTAGGGCTCTTTGGATTGTTAGGAGAAAATTGGTCACAATAATATCCATTACATGTATTGATCTACACGAATAAATGAAAAACACTTACTTTAACTGAAAAATCGATCATTTTCTTTGGGAAATGCACATTACATTGATAATCGATTATAATTTAGCGTACCATTGGCGAAGGAGCATCGCTTGTTGACACATAATCCATGGAACTTGGACGCCATAACTTTCGGCCAATTGTGCGCACCAATTGACATATGACTTCCCATTGTTTCCATAAGCCCATTCCACATTTCCGTACTCATTCTCAATCTTGATCAAATCACAAAATAAATGTCGAATCATTAAGTCAAAATAAATCTTTCTCAGTGCGTTTAACTAGAAAGATTGCCATAGCCACTTTGATACTATGCATCGAAACGAAATTTAAATTGTCAAATATTTAATTTGAAAAATTTTATATTCAAAGTTTTTTGACACATAAAGTGTGATATTTTTGCTAGTTTCGAAAGAGAAAACAAGAGAACATACCTATAATAAGAGTTTATTCAAACTTTAAAGTACATATTAAACGTAACAGAAGCCAAAATATTAATTAACACGTAATCGATTTAAATATTGCTGAACAAGTTAGAAGCTAGCCAATAATTAAACCACTTCGATAAAAGCCAATTTTTTTATTTTTTATTTACAAAGTGCGAAATTGATTTACATACCTGAGCAACGATTATTGGGCCACCCTGGATAGCAAAAAGACCATTCTTTTGCATCATGTCTACTATCAATGTGACAAACGTTTTCATCTCGTTCTGTTAAAATACAAAAAATAAAAAATCCATCACAAATTCAAACTAGAGATGTTGAAATTAAAAAATTAATGCTACAAATTGCATACAAATAATATTACTTGATAAACGGTGTTGTTCGTTCTCAACGCTACACCGGGCAAGTTGTGCAGCCATACGGGAAACCCTCTGAATATAAAATCATAAGGGAAAAAAATAAGTAAATGCTCACCAAAGGAAAAATAAAGCATAAAAATTAATGGAGAATTCGAAAAATTATAACATAATTACCCATAATTCCACTCCGCACAGACATATGGGCCAATCCGAAGAATGGCATATAGCCCCGCGTCTTGTATGGTTTTGATAAACTGGACTAGATCTTTATTTCCTTCGAAGTCATACTAAACAAATAAAACACCCCAACATAAAACCAGATTTAAATTTGCAATCTAGAGCAACATTTACAAAAAATAATGAGTAAATTAGTAGGACATAATAAAATATTTTGAAAAATTGTTCAAATACCTGACGGTACAATGGCTCGTGGGCATTCCAAAAAACGTAAGTCTCAATGGCATTGAGGCCACCCTCTTTTGCTTTTTTAATGAGATCACCCCACATCTGACAAAATAAAACATTGCAAAAATTTATGACTCCATTCAAATTCGATTTAGCAAACTGACACAAACATCTCGAAAAATACCTCAGGAGTGCTACGAGGGTAATGAATAGAACCGGAGATGATTATCCTGCTTTGACCGTTGAGTTTGATCCCCCTTTCATCGTACGAGACGTGGAGAGGGACCGCGGAGGCGACAAGGAGAAAGCTCACGACACTGAGAACAGCAGCAAAACACGGACCGAAGATCGCCATGTCTGACCAGCAAGCACAGTTCGTCCCTTAGACTCTAACTCACGAAGAACTGCAATCTCTATTGCAAAATTCGCAACACCGATGCTATATATAAGCTCAGAATAGAGAAGCGCCCTTCCAGAAGAGGGAAAGGGGTGAGGCTTATCCGAGGGGTTTGGATTAGGAAGGAAACCAAACCTATCTAATTAAAGAGAGTTCATCGAAGGAATGCTAAGTTTAGGTTGCCGAAATGTTATCCATGAACGTGAACTTTATCCTCTGTCGTAAGTAGTTAGCTTAATGACTTGTGCCTAATGTCAAGTTTAGCTTAGTAAACAGAATCTCAAGCTTAATTCAAGAGATAAAGTTCAAGAAAAAGAAGATAACACTCACTTAGTTTGACTTGGATCGACCCCCACGCGAGTAAAAAATTAGAGTTTTTTATTTATGTGTTTCTCATTGTTTAATTTACAAAAGGGGGTCTTTTAAGTTGGATTCTCTCCGGGCCTGGATTTGCAATATTTTTACCCATGTCTTAATTTCTATTGTAAGAGCATTGTCTCTTTTTTTATTCTCGGTGACAGCTATTTGAGTTGTAACTATTTTTTTTTAGGAAAGATGCTGCGGTGGATAAGGAGGACCATGAATTATGCAAGTTTGAAATCGGGTAGTTTGTTGTCGTGAGGCGCAATATCCACTTTCTCTTATTTTCTACCAAAAAAGAAAATTGATTCAGCCTATTTCATTGTGATTTAATTAGCTACATTTTCACCTTCGCAAGTATACAGAGGATAAGGTAACGCATTTTCTAAAATTCAGAAAAAAAAAAATCAAAAACCTCAATTGAACAAATTACAACGTGTCTAGGTCTAATGATAGGAATTAACTTGACTCTGTCATAGTTTTATTCAATCAATGCTTTTTTGGTCTGAAAATATTGATAAGTTAACTACAGCATATACCATTCAGGCAAATCCGTATACTTTGAAAATAAATTTCGGGTACATACAAGTTTACAAGAATCCGAATAAAACGAAAATTAAATAATGTATGAGAATGCGTGAAGAAGATACTGTAATTTTTTTTCATATTTTAAAATTTTATTTCAATAAGAAAGCAAAACGTAGAGAAAGACAAATCAATATGCCAATGATTATTGGTCGAACGTGGGTTGGGCGCGACAGTGACAAAAGCATAATGAAGTGACACTTTGCGAGTATAAGAGTGAGCATTCTCTCAATTTTGCCTTCAACTATATGTAATGAAATTAAAGACATGAAAGCAAAAGAGAAAACTATCCAATCCTCGGACATAAATATTTCACAGGTGTGCCTGTTGGAAACAATCTAGTATTCTGTTTGGTAGATTTCATATTGAAGTTTGTTATTGGGCAATGAAAATATTTTGGACATTAACAAGAACTAAGAATTAAAGTGGGGAGGTGGCGGCGAGAGATGTGCAAGCCCTCCTCCTTTTCTTATTCCGTTTTTCTCTAAAAAAAAAAATAGTTTTAAATTTAATTTAAACCATATTAATATTAATTTCAAATATGAGGTAAAATGATGTTATTTTCGACTTATCTTTGCCACGTTAGCATACAAAACAACGTTGTTTTGCACTTGTCTCATCGAAAAAACGCCACATCATCATTTTGGCCAGAATTTCTTGCTATTGACACATAATTAATTTATTTTGCTTTGATTTTGGCACTTAAGTTTATCTTTATGAATTTTGGCACTTAAAAATCCCATCGTGCCAAGTTTTGGTACTTTGGGTGTTTGGGACTCTATACTCATACAAGGGAGTTCACTCGTTGACAAATAGGTCAAGGAAAGGTCTTCATCACATGCAAATCATTATAACATAACAATTACCATATATATGTTAATAACGGCATGTACAACTAACGTCATAATGATCTCCTAGCATTTTCCATAAAAAAAAAAATAGAAGTCAAATATCAATTTATCATCATCTACAAACCCACAAACTCTTATTCATAAAACACTCATCATTCAATACATAGCTTCATCTCATTACTATGCAACAATTGCCATGTAATTATAGTGCAAATAATATCACATTAAACTCTTGGCATTTATCATATTAACGGAAGAAACCAAAGATTAATTTATTATCATTTATAATAAACCAACTATTTATTCATAAATTAATCATGATTTAATTTTAAAACCCACAACAATGTTACATCACATGAGTTTATGATTATTCTCAAGTTGCCATTAGCACTAAAATGTACGTTGCGATTATTCTCAAGTTGCCATTGTTGACACCTAAATTTTGGCAATTTGTTTAAGTGTTTTTTAATTGCATTGGAAAATTAGGGCATAATTTCTAACCCCTTAAAAAAAAGAAAAAAAAATATTTGTTTTTTTTTAAATTGCATCGCATAAAGACATTAGAAGAATTTGCATCACTAGTTTTAAAATTTATCAAGAAAAAAAAAATTATTACAAAAAAAATTGAAATTTAAAAAAATTAAAAAGAAAAAAAAAAGAGGGGTAATAGGGCCAGGTTCAGACAAGCCCTAGGCTGGCCCCTTTGTCTCTTCCTTTTCTTTTTCCCTCGAGCGACCCACCAGCCCAGCCCATCCTCCTTTCTCACTTAGCCCAGCTCGTGGACAGCTAGTCATCTCCCTCTTGTTGTCCTACGCACGACAACCCGCGAGAGAACGGGAGGATGAGCGGCAACGAGAGAACGGGGATCGATGGCAAGCGAGCAATGTGAACTGTGAGTTGGGGGGTAGTCCAGCCGGCAAGCTGGCAATTGCAGAGGCCATGCACGCTTGCTGACCGAGCATAAAACCGGAGGAGTGGACAAAGAACGGGGAGGGGGGGAGATGAGCAAGCGCCAAGGAGAAGCACAGGAGAGACAACTAGCGAGAAAGGAGGAGAAACCAAGTGAATGGAGGCACCATCGTTGCCCTTCTCCTTGTGAGTGTCGGACCCTTCCTCCGCCGAGCACAGACACTCCGACCCCCTCGCTTGGGCGACCGCCAGTAGCCCGTTCGAGCACCACCATTGTTGCCGTAATCCCCTCCGCTCGAATCCGCCAACATGCCTTTGGGCCATTGACGCTACCGCCGACCGCCTCTGTAGCCCTCGAAACCCAGTAGCATAGAGAAAGTGAGAACGGGGGAGGAGAGCAGCAACACAGGGAGCCCGAAGCCAAGAGAGACGAAGAGAAGGCTAGAGAGCGAAACCTAGGAGCCGAGAGCCACCCCTGGAATGCCTAGTCGCTGCCCACGAGCCATCGACCGCCACCATCTCCCCGGAACCCAGGTTGGCATTTTAACAAACACTTGGTACACGACTTTTAGAACCATGCCGGCCGAAGTTCCCCTGACCGTTTCGGGCGAACTCTGGCCACCACCCATGCCCCTGCCATGTTCCCTGTTACCCTGGCTTGCTTTGTTAGACCCTAGGCTTGCCCGTGTGCCTCAGTCAAGCTCGAGGCCTTCATTTCCCATGTTGCCAGCCACCTGTTCATAGACATGCCCTAGCGAACTCCGCCCTCCAACTCCTCCACGTAGGGCCCTCCTTTGGACCGCTAGTGACCGAAGGGACTCCGCTGCGGCCAAGGAAGCCAGGTCGTCCCCCCGCTTGCTTAAGGCATTACCACCGACGGCGTACGCCATTATGGCACTCCTGGTCGCGACTCGCGACTAGGCAGTCGTGACCAGGCATGACACAGATCTGGCCCACTCGGCCTTTGACCCCGCTTGGGCTTGTCGATTGGGCCCAAGTCTGGCTGAGTGGAGGCCAAACCACGGGTAGTCGAGCCTAAAGCAACTGGGCCGGACCCGACCCGCCTTGACCGGGCCGAACTCGATTCGGTCAAACCTAGGTCGGGTAAGACCGGACGTGACCCGGTCCAGTCCTAAAAAAGAAAAAAGAAAAAAGAAAAAAAATATATTTTTTTATTATTTAAAAAAAAAATTGAATATCCAAAAATTGTAGGGTTTGGTTAGAAATTGCTATGTGTCGCCATTTTAGTGCAATTAGGCCTTTATTTTCTTTTATATTGATTGTATCATATGTTTAGTTCGCATATCTTGTTATGTTTAATTGCATGTATTTAGCTTTATAGCAATTAGGATCTCGGTAGTTATAATTATTATGTTAATGATTGCGCACTCGCATGAACACCTCACATGTTAGTGGATAGGTATAAAGTCAATCCAAACTGCTTGACAAAAAAAATTTCTTTTAAAATGAACAAGATTAGGTACCGAAAGAGCATTAATTGGTCAATTGGTGTAATCAAATCCCCAACTCTAGATTCTCTGGTTGCGTAGGAGGTAAGGTATACTCCCATACCTCACTTGATTTCTAGCTGACCCCAATAGACTAGTAGCGACTTCTTTTGCGAGATTTTCAAAATATCCAAACGTCACGCGGATATGGGCTTGGGAGAGCCTGCGCCTAATCATGGGCTTTAGGCCCGTCCTTAAGGCAATACCCCTAAACCTAGTCCCTCCCCCCGAGGGTAGGTCACGACAACTTGGCGACTTTGCTGGGAATTAGTTTTAGACCTTAAAGGACTTTAGCCAAAATTAATATTGTTAAAAAATATTATTGTTTGGTAGTGAGGATCTGAAGTACATCCCTAATAGGTCAGTTGTTTAATGTTCATGCTGAATGGTAGGTATAAGGGGAAGTGATTGCTAACCCTTGTTTTGTAGAGGGTGTAGAAATGAATGGTTTATTTACGCATGAAGTGTTGATTGCTTATAAATTGTTATGCATACGTCCCCTGCATTGCACTACACCATAACACACACTACCACCACTTGACCTAAGCCACATAGATCACCTAGGAAGATGTTGAGGTGGATACCACTCTAACTACAATCATGTAGTACGAGTCACCCATCTCAACCTCGAAATTTCTTTCTTGATGTCAAAGGTCCCCACCCTAGTCTGTGATCATTCGACACGGGTCGGTCCTTTGACGAAGCCAGAGTCATGGGTAACACAACCTAACCGCGAGTTTATTGGTTCAGTCCTGTGATCCCATGGCTCCATTTTGGGCCATCTAGAGTAGAAATCAAGCCACTGTCTATGCGCATGTCTATTGCATTGACATCGCTGCTCAATGAGTAAGGTAAGTTTTCATTTGATTTTTTCTTCGCAATTTACTTATTTGCTTTCCTTTTGGTTGGTCAACGAAAAATTAGGTTGATCATATGATGTGGGTACCCGACCTTCACATCATCTCCGTCCCGAAAGTTGAGCTTCTCGTGTGGTGGGATAGATTGGATCCAACTGGCCATGATTGAGTGTGATCATATGTTGGACGTTTACTTCCCGTATCAGAAATAGAAACTCATTATGGTGTAGTACAAGCGTTAGCGCATATTTGGTGCCTCAAAACTTGCACGTTCATACTCGGTGATCGTGAACTCACTCCAACCCAAGAAGAGTACAGTGTTGCCATTGGAAAGCCCTAGGTGTCGGAGTTAATTGGCCCACCTGTAGGGACTGAGCATGCGTTGACCTTATCTGACTTCCTTAGAGTTAAAAGGGATGACGTGAGGAAAGTTTTGAAAGCCAATCGCAAGACCTGCCCATTTTCATTCTTAAACGAGCTTTTTCAAAATGTCCCGTCTTTTTAAAAAAAAAAAATAGGATCTTCCTGTTAGCTTTCTTCGGGTTCATGTTATTCCCACATTGTATGAACGCTATTAACCCTTCCGTGGCACGAGTAGTTCGTGAGGTATGTATGGGAAAGAGCTTTGTTAATGCCATCCTGACTAAAACTTTTCTTTCCCACACTCGTTTTAAAGAAAAACAAAAACAAAACTTTCCATGCTCCTCCTAAACTCTTGCAAATTTGGTTCTTCTCTCATGTTAAGGGGTTTGGTAGCTTGATGACCGTGAATGACATCTTTGACTCTAGCCACCCTATTTTGAAATTTGGAGATAGGAAAATGTTTGCCCCTGATTTTCATTATTCTAAGTGGTTAGTTTTCATGACTAACCTTGGACTTGAGGATTTCCAATGGTATACCGAATGGCTCCGAATTCAAGAAGTACGGTTTATGTGTGGGCTTATTAGACATATTCCTTTGTTGGGAATTACCAGAGTCACTGAGTATTATCCGACCCGGGTCGCCCACCAGTTCCAAGAGGTTCAACAACTTCCACCGACGATTCAAGAAGACCCGCTTAGGATAGACTTCCTTGACGGATGCTAAGATCACAAAGTGTGACATCCAGATTTTTCAACCCTATCTTCTACTAAGTAAATCGGGCATTTCATTGATGCGTCTATAGGGCTATTCTCAGAATTGATCATTCTTGAGATAACTAGACTATCTGGGGAAATTATTAAGGAATTTTAAGGTATTAGACTTGAGAATTCAATTAGGAATCGGCTTCTCAACCGTGTCCATCTTTAGAGGCCATTACGGCACAGTTAAAATCAATTTGAAAACAGAGATAGACTGGATCAACAGAGATGTGTGGTTAATCATGGGTGACACCATTAAATTGGAAAATTCACGTCGATCGGCACTAGACTGATTTTCTTATTGTTTTGGTACCCTATGTCCATATTTGGATCCTCGAGATTTTAACGACAATCGAGTCGCCAATGAGTCGAGTGAGTTTATAGTGGCTTGAGGAAAATCGACAACAGGTCATTTGCACTTAAAAATTTCTGAAAGTTACCTAGTAGCCTAGGTTACACTAAAAACGTGCCAAGTGAAAGTAACTGTGAATTCAAGTTCGATTTCAGAAATTGAAGTTTCTGTCATGTCACAATAAATTATAGGAGTGTCGACTTAGTCTCGGAAGATTTTTCTAACAACCGAAACTTTTTGGGAAAAAGTCGTCGCCATGTCATTTTTGTGCAGAATAGGCTGAAGATGGTTTTGATCGCAAAATTGATATGCAATGTGGGTTATTGGATGAGGAAAAATAGCAATTGAGACATTGAGGCATTGGTTGATTTTATGGAGGCCAATTGACATGGATTTGATGTGGATTAATTGGCCAATTGAAGCCAATTCTTGCAAAAACTCGTAACATCCCCTCACTCTAGCAAGAATGGACCACTTGAGAGGTTATGAGGGACATTTTGATGGCCTAATGAAGGCCAAGTGTTTATACATGGCTTAGGGTGACCTTGGAAGATATTTTTGCAAAATATCAAGTCAAGCCCCCCTCACCTCACCCCAACCAAATAGCTATCTCTTCTCCCTCCCCATTTCGTGCGACGCCACAAGGTGAAGAAAAACTTAGCGGTTCACGAAGACTACCCCTCCTCACATTCGATGCGCAGCAGTTCCTCCAAGTCAATCTTTCCTCACATGAAGCCAACATGTCTTTGTGCAAGAAGTCTCACGAAGACCTCAGCACGTTGGCCGCATCCCTTCTCCACCAAGCGAAAGCTCCTCTACCCATCTCCATTACCGTTTGTCTCCCACGGTCAATTTTCCTCAGAAGTCTTCAATCGGTGCCATTCGATTGACCCCACAAGCCAGCGAAGCCCACTCGAGCTTCAGTCCATCCACGTGCATACTTCAAGTGGCCACCGAAGACCCAAGGATTTCCTTGTGCCGCCACTCGTCCATTGCTCCTCATCTCTAGTCAACGTTCAACGAAGAGGAAAACCGCATGCTAGCTGCCATACGTTTGCCGTAGCTCGAACGAAGCTGCATGCGTGCACTCGAGCGGCCCATCTCTAGCGAATTCAGCCCCGAAGCCCAGCATCCAATCCTCCTTTGGGCCACCGAAACCAGCAGTCCAGCGAAGCTTCTGCACGAGCCCAGCAAGCCGGCCCAATCCAGCAATTCAGCCCGCGTAGAACTCGGCCCATCTTTAGCAATATCAGCCCAGCAAGCCTAACCTGTTTGCAGCCCAGTTTTTGAGGCCCAAAATTCCAGCAGCTCCATTGAGCCCAATTCAGCAAGTTCGACCCAAGTCCAGCCCACGAAGAAGGCCCAATCGCAGCCAAGCCGAAGCCCAAGAGTGAGCCCAGCCTAGTGCAAGAACAAATCTCAGTTGGGCTGAGATTTGTTGGGCCCAAGTTTAAGGCCCGGTCCAAGCCCGCCGGTGTTGTCGAAAGCTCGATTTCGACCGCCGTCGCGTCACTGTTGCGGTGTCCCGGTTCCCACTTTTAATCAAGTGAGTTTTACTCACTAATGCTTTCTTAGTTTGCTAATTATGCTTAATGGTTTATTAGATTTAATTAAATGCAATTAGGTGGTTAGATTAGATTAGAATAGTTAAATTAGGGATTTACCTATGCATGTTAGGCAAATGGTTAGTGTACTTAGCAAGTAGACAAGTCTTATTATTTATTGAACGAGTCTCGGTAATTTTCTAGGCCTGTATCAGCTTCTAATCAGGCATTTCGGGCTTAAATTGGATTTATTGTATTTATTTATTAATTTTTGAAATTTATTTAATTATTTATTTATTTTTCGGAAATTAGGCAGGAATAGTCGATGACCGGAATTTTATATTGATTGTCGTGGTGCAATCCGTTTATTTAATTGAGCTTTATTTTGTGCTGAATTGAATTGATCGTGCAATTTGAGGAATTGTTCCTAAACTGATTGAAATTGAGTGAAATTGAATGATTGATTGGTAAATAGCCGAGTATGGATATATAGCGCCAATTACGTTTATGGACTATATAGTAGAGAGAATGGTGAGAGCTAACTGGGAATATTATTGGCTGAGACCAATCAGGTAAGATGTTATTGGACATACGTGGTTCGGTAATTGGAAGTATCACTGGCGAAAACGGTGCCTTAAAGAACGCACGTAAATGACTTATAGACAAATGTGGTTCGGTGACTAAGGAATATCACTGGTGAAAACGATGTCTTAAAGAACTCACGATGTTGTCTATTATCAATATCATCTTGGCGAAAACGGCGCCCTAGAAATGACACGTTGTTCGGTGATTGAGGACATCACTAGTGAAATCAGCGCTTTAAAGAATGCACGGTGTCGATGATCGGTATGTTATTGGCAAAAACGACGCCCGAGAAACACATTTGATTTGGTGAATGAGTATACCATTTGGGAATCATGGTATGAGTGAGAATGACTTAGAGACAGTTGACGGACATATAATTGACTAGGTTAATAGACCAATGACTTGGTCTGATGTCATTAATTGTTTGAATATCTGTGTTTAACCTTAAACTGTAGGTTGGGACTAAGGCCAAGGTAAGTCCTTTGACTCATGTTGTGTTTAGGCAACTGTATGGCGTATTGATTTACTAATCGGGTCTTGGGGGGTAGAATTCGCTGAGATGTAGTCTCATTAGTTATTGAATAACCATTTCAGGTACGTAGAGGGACCGGAGGTGGAGTACCTGTTGGATGACCCTGATGACGAGCCAGCAGAAGATGAAGAACTTGAAGAAAATGAGCTTAATGAAGAAGAGTCTGAGGAGGATCGGAATGATGATCCCAAGTATGATTCGGATGAGAATTGAGATCCCATCCCATTTTGTGAACCTTTTGTACTTGTGGATATGTGTTAGATCAGACCTATGTTAATAGTATTGTAAGATACTATGAGGTGCGTGTGTATAAAAGTATGGTTGTAAATTTCAATATGAAAAATATGACCTGCTTTTTTTATCTCATTATTTTATTGTCTAGGGATTTATAATCGCTTTCCGCATGCGTATAAAAAAGAAAGGGTCGGCGATATATAGTCCTGGGATATCGCATTCTAAAAACGACCAAGTCAGAAGGATGGGTGCGTCCCTGAGGATCGGGCGTGACACAAAGACTCGTTGCATTAGTCAAGTTGATGTGGGATATGTGCCACCCTCGAAAGCTAATATGGCCTGAAGAGAAGTTGGAAGGGCAAGAGAGGATCTAGTATGCTTCGATGAAGTACATCCTTAGGCACAAGATCCCAAAGAGCCTATGCTCGAAAATTCCTGACATGCCATTAAAGACCACCTACTTTTGAACCGAGATCAATCACCTTAAAAGGAAGCTCAAAGAAGCCGAGGAGCGTGCCTTAAAGTTGACCCGAGTTAGTGGGGTTGCCACAAGCGGAAGCTGTCCTCGTTAGTTAGATTAAATCAAGTGCGATATGTAGTGGGCCCATGCCCACATATATTACAATGTTAAAGAGTTTGTCTCGTGTCGCAATATCGGGAGATAAGAGTCATGAATAACTTCATTGTTTAGGGGTTCTCCCTCATGTCTTCTCCTGCGTTATGTAGCAACCTTGTTTTCAATGAAACAAACAAATTGGAGCGATTAGATCTCTGTCATGGACCGACCGCCTAATCATTACTCAATGCTTATATATGTTTATCTATCCTTGTTCAAGTATTAACAAGTTGTCTACTTTCATTCAACTATCAACACGGCTAAGAGGAGATCTTCAATTCATACTCGCACAAAGGCGAGGATGGAGAATAAGGATGTCCGCATACGCGTGGCCAACATGGAGAATTAGTTGGCTCAACTGACTACATTGATGGCCAAGATAAGTTGAAAAATCAGTGAACTATGGTCACGGCCATAGCCAGAACCTCTACTCACATTTTGTCAGGACACACTCCATCCTCAGTTGGAGAGCCACATGTCACCGATCCTACTAAAAAATGTGCTTATGAGGAAACCCCTTCTGTTACACCCATAATTGTCAATCTAGATCCTATTCCAAATGAGGGATTTGCCATCCGCTTCAACGAAAAAAAATGCAAGACACTTATGCTAAAGTGGAGGAGTGACTTTGTGTCCTCCAAGGTTATGAGATGAAATGAGTGGACAAGCTAACCCATATGCTAAGATGAAAGTACCCGAGACTTTCAAGGAGCCAGAATTTACGAGAAAATATGATGGCACCGGCTGCCTTATAACCCACCTCAAGTATGAGGATGACTCACTACTCCGACAATGTCTCATTCCTCATACATACATTTCAAGATAGCTTAGATGGCTCTGCCTTATTGTGGTTTATTGCACTGGATATTGAAGAGCTCACTAGATGAGAGGACCTCACTGACGAGTTTTTACAGTAATGTAAATTCAACTCTAAGATTGTCCCTACAAGAGAGGAGCTGGTTCGAATGGAAAAGAGGAGGAATGAATTGTTTAAAGCGTTCGCCCAAAGGTGGAGAATGATGGCATCACAAGTGAAGCCTCCATTGAGTGAGAAAGAAATAAGGTAGCTTTTCCTAAAAACTTTGCCATCTCGATTATTTCCAGGGATTAGTGTACTGGGGTGCCAAACATTTTCACAACTAGTGGAGGTTGGTGAAGGGGTTGAATGGGCGATAGTTGATGTTAGAATATCCACGGGAGATAGCAAAAAGTTCTTAACAAGGAAGGACAAGGAGATGGCAATCGAAGTGGCGTTTATCCAAGAGCTGTCCACACCTAAATCAATGTCGACGCCTTCACAAAAACCTAAAGCCATGTAAGGAATTGTGTCAGGGGAATTTGATAGAAGCAAGAAATTCCCCCGAAGGGAATTCACACCTCTACCACGACCTCTATCAAAATTGTTACCTATCCTCCTCAAAAAGATATTGGTAGCCAAGGAGGTGTCTAGAGACAATCGCACAAGATTCATGGGTTTCGATGTGACCAAGGCATGTGAATACCACATGGGGAAGGGGGCATGACGTTGATGATTGCCTTGCACTAAAATGGAAAGTTAAGAATCTATTGGATAAAGGAAAGTTGACATTCAAAGAAGCTATGCCTAATGTGCAGCAAAACCCTTTGCCCGATCATGCCAAGGAATAAATATGATTATTGAGGAAGTGCAAGCAAGTGAGCAACCCTTTGTGGTGGATGTCCCTAAACCGTATAAGGCCCCGAGCTAGCTGGGCACTATGAAAGAGAGGAGGACATAACCATGGAGGAAAAACGAGAACGAATCCGCAAAATGATAGGCACGGGGTAATCTGAAATATCAATGGAGAACAAGGGCCACTACCCGTGATGGCACTATCCATGATTAGCTCATCATCTCACAATGCTACTTGCGACCGTGAAGCGGAGAAAGCTAAGCCTCCTTTCCTAGAGGAGGATGAATAAGTGGCAATAGAAAATGCCTCGAGAACAAATTCTTAGGGAAACTTTTGGAGTTGTGATCTCCTAGAGAAGATACGTGACAAAGGTGAAGTGTTTGATACATTAGGTCAACCAAGCGAAAATTATGACTACTATGTGAAATATTCGCCTACCTCGAGTTTCTTTAATGATCCTAAGGACATCGTCCCTGATAGATGAGGGGGCATGGATGACCCGATGCTACGAGAGGAGGGAACGATCTATATGATTACACTGGTGGTGATAGAATTGCCTGATGAAGATCACACTAGTGATGTCGAGATGGAAACCACTACGCCAATGATGATTGACCTTATGATCAAAGAATTATCAGCGATCGAAAACCTGGAGGAAAGCCTGACACCAATCGTGATCGAACTGCCACCTCAAGGAAAGGACAAGGTGATAATGTTAGAACCCCTTGGAATTCAACACCAAAGCAAGCATTCCGAGATTACGGGACAAAGGAAGTAGATGCCGTCACTCGATTAGGTCATTGCTATGCGCCTACCAGAGGAATCGAAAAGAAAGCCATGACGGAAGAGGACGCTAGGCAATTCCTAGTCGTGGTGAAAACGAGCGAATTCAACATAGTAAATCAACTGCGGAAAATGCCGGCCCAAATCTCCATTCTGGAGCTAATTCAATCCTCTCGAAAAGCATAAAATGCTTTGTTGAAGATCTTTAACGAGGTACATGTCCCGAAAACAATTGATGACATCTAGCTACGGGAGTTTGTGGGGACCATCCTATTCAAGGATCGATCACCTTCACTAATGAAGACCTCCCGCCGACGAGGTGATCACACAAAGGCACTACACATTTCGAAAGCATGATAGCACCGTTGTCTATAGAGTGTTGATTGATAATGACTCTACGCTGAATATATGTCCATTAGCAACACTCTACCGCTTAGGTGTTGAGATGGAAAGAATACGTCTAACTAAGTCCACTATGCGCGCATTTAATGGGATGAGGAAATAGGTGCTAGGAGAAATTGAGTTGGAACTACTTATCAGTCATGTGCTTTTCTTGGTACCATTCCAAGTCTTAGATATACCAACCGCCTTCAACTTTATGTTAGGGAGATCATGGATCCACACGGCGGCACTCTTCCTTCTAGCCTCCAACAAAAGGTATGATTTGTGGTCTGGTAATAGACTCATCACCATGCACGGGAAACAGACTTCAAGGTGTACTAGGAAATGACCATCCCATACGTGGAGCTCGAGTGCAAAGAAGAATCAAGCTTTCAAACTCTCGAGTTGGTCTTTATGATCCACGTTCTTGTGGGCTCTTACATGGGCATTCCTGAATTATCTAAGCCGGCCCTAGCGGGGAAGATTATGCTAGCGAATGGGTACAACCCCGAAGGTGGTCTAGGGTTGCATGGACAAGGATTCAAAGCCTATCCAGACTTGAAAAGTTCTAAGGAGAAAAGGCTTAGGGTTTGTCGAAGAGCATGGAGGTCTGTGGAAATAGAGGAGGCCACAATGAATGTGAAGGTTGAGGCACTCGAGGAGGTCAAGGTGAACGTGGAGGCCGAGGTGACCGCGGAGGTCGAATTATAAAGATAGAAGTTGCCGTGAGTGTTCTTCCTCCTCCGCCGAAAGAAACATTCCTAAGACCCTCGAAAATGTTGATGGAAGAAGATGGAGCTGATGGTATGGTCTTAAGATGTTTGAAGAAAATATTGTATGCACCATCCCATTTGCGGTGAGATCGACCTTCGGGAGCATCACCGACCTTCAGTAGAGCTGTGCTTTAGTTCGCATA